>OZ034970.1:35303190-35903190 GCA_964030785.1 Siderastrea siderea
AATTTGATTTGATTTACACGTAGGGCAGAGTCTATTATCCCTTGGGATTTGATCATATCTGCCAGTTTCGATCAATAATTTATAATTACCTATTCTAAGTTTCACTAATTCTTTCCTGTTATTTAGTTTTCTTGTAAGATCTAAATAGCAGGAAGGCGTATATTCGTCCTTAAAAGTGTTATAGAATTCTAATTTCTTAGAGTTTCGAATAGTATGTTGCCAGTGTGAAATATACTTTTGTTTCATTAGACTTACATAGTGTTTAATCTTAGCATCAGTTAAGAAAGTAGGGTCAAAATCAGGCAAATTATAATATTCAGACATCCTCATAACATTAGAGTAAAAACTATTTTTGCTGGTGTTATGAAGATCAGATGACATCAAAAAGATTTGTTTAACAATAGAGTCATTTTCCTTATTGTGGAGATATAAGGTGTAATTAAATATTTTTTGATTAATAGCTATTATAAGAGGAAACTTTCCAAGCTCAGCTCTACAAGCTACATTCGATGCCTTACTGCTTACTTCTAAGTAACGTTTACAGTACTGGAGATGAGCTTTTTCAATCTGTGAACTGTCCCAAGACTTGAAATCAGGTTTGGTATAAACTCCCCAGATTTCACTGTTGTAAGTTAAAATTGGAGAGATCATAGCGTCAAAAAGTTTATTTGCAAGGAATGGGGACAGATTGCTGATATGTGTGTGTTTTCTGAGGCTGAAAAGAGCGTGGAGAGCCTTCTCTTTTAATTTGTCAAGCGCCAATGAAAAGTTTCCTGTTGAAGAGATTAATGTTCCTAAGTAGGTGTAATTCTGAACAACTTCAATGTTTTCATTGTCAATATGAAAACTATACTCAGTACATCTTTTTGCGCGTTTTTGGAAGATCATAACTTTAGTCTTTTTAGGATTGATACTTAACATCCATGAATTGCCATAGGAAGATAACATATTTAAGCAATTTTGCAATCCTATTTTGGATCTTGATAATATTACTAGATCGTCAGCATATAAAAGAGAATTTAATTTCGCGCCGTTTGGTAAGACAAAGGGGTCCCAATGAACCACAAATCCCTGATGATGTGACAAAATTGTAGCATTCTGCTCGTAAATAGTCATGGTATTTTTGTTGAATGGTCCCTAAAGACCTTGAATTTGTTGTTCATCAATTCGTCAATTGTGGTTCAATAATTCATTGTCGAAAGGACTCCTACAGAGGTTCAAAGCTCGAAAGAGCTTCATGCCGATAGTTAAGGTCTAATCTAGACATATCAAATAAACATTTTCGAAATAAATAAATTGATTTTTTTGATGAATAAGATGCCGCAAGGGCTGATTATAAATGCCATTTTGTAAGCAAAACTGAGGTTTTATTTGAGAACTTTCTGTACTCCCGCTAGCGAAACTTTCTCAAAGAAAAGATAATGCTTCATTCACGGCTTAAGTGTGTTGCTGGAGGTCCGTCCATAAGTGCTTGAACATGGTATCCGCACCCTGTGACTGATTTTTTCAGCGTTATTTCTCGTTATCCCTAGGTTGAACCCCTCGGAATTTTTGAGAGGGATATACGGCAACCCTTACCCCTGTTTCAGACCATCTAACACCTCCCCCATAAGGCTCTAAAACCATGCTCTACCTAGCATTTTTCGGGATCCGTGTGGATACGGTACGTTCTTCTTGAACCAGGGCACACTGGTACTGGCTTTCTTATCACCTTCACTTGGCTCCTATGAAGTTCCGTGTAAGGCACATGTGTCGATGTATGGTCCATGCCTCAAGTTTGCACCTAAAATTCGCAACCAAAAACGTTCCTCTACTGTAAATGTGAAGAACAGATGGAATGATTTCCATTTTCTACATACACAGACAAGGGAAAGATTCAGAAAATGTGTTTTGATGAGTTTATACAAGTTATCCTCCACTCTGTTGATCTACATGAATGCTGGGCTATAGAGACTCTACTGAAGTACCTGTAGACTGTGGTAATGTTTTCAAAAATAGCACATAGAACACGAAACATCTTTGCTTTTCAGTATCAGGAAACCTGAACAGGCTTTGATGCTGCACACGAATGCGCTGTTTTGAGACGCACTGAAACATCCACAAGGGTGGATCGACATTCCAATAACTCGATTTGTCAACGAGAAAAGATAACAAAAAACTGTAAATTGCTTTGCACTGAGCTGCAAATTACTTTTTAATGTGACTCGACTAGGAATGCTAACGACCACGAGCTTTTGTGCCCTTTGTTTCCATAAGTAAATTGACGGGTGGAGCATTTTTGACAGTGTGTCTCCATCAGGACGAATTATCGGTAGACAATTTTTCTCAATTTCAAAAAGATGGTGGTGTTCAGATGGTCCAGATAGACCTGATCATTAATACACCGAAGAAATCTCGACTCCTTTTTTAATTGTTCCTCGATCTCGTACTATCGTAAACGGCCATCATGTGACCTTAAATGTGCGGGGGCCGAAATATTTGCGAAATGTCTGGTTCATTCCAGCCAAGGGATGACCATTTGTAAGCGAGGTCCGACTTTGTCTTGAGTTTCAACAGTGCAGACAACAACCTCACAGTTCTACGACAAATTTTTGCGTACAAAGTAATTTTATATTTGTCATACATGAAGGTAATTGGTTGAGGTATTAAACAGTCAGCTATAAAGAATGGAGTGAGGATAGGTGCTCCATTACTGAACTAACACCACATTTACCGCGCGGCCGCTACGGACTTAACTATAAACATATGCTGATCCGTATACTGAGGACAGATGTACAATCCCGCAAAGAATCAATTTGTCAACCTTAAAAACAACAAAAGTTGCCGATAGGAAATGTACAAATTGCTTTTTAAAGATGCATCTAAATATGTTCTCAATCCCTTTGCTGCATGCATGGCAGGACTAAACTGATACCGGTTTGGTTTTTTGAGAGAAGCGGTTTTGCCAAAACTAAAAGAGGTAGTCATTTTGCCGTTCTTTTTTAGAAAAAATGAGACAATTCTGTACTCATCTGTAACTGAGTATTCGCACCGCTTGCTTGCACCTGATGTTTTCTTTTAAAGTGTAAAGGGGTATCTTTTTTCTTCACATCTGTCACTATGAATAGCGATTGTTCTCATCATGACCTTAATTCTGTGAATCACATCTCCTATGCTTTCTCCTTCAAAATTGCAAGAAGGAGTACTATATTCCTGTTTCGACGTCTCCTTGGGCTGGAGACCGTTGTGGATTTGAACTTTGAGTGATTTAGCTATGCTATAACAGGTTAAAACAATTCGATTGCAACATTCTGGCTCAGGATGTGATTCAGTCAATCTTGGCATAAGTGCAGATCATTCATTCGCCAGTCGCTGTTTGTATTTGCCAAAAACAAGCTTCGATCGCTTTCCACTCTTCCTTTAAGCGTAAGCAAAATAATCAGTTACGAGATTACGTGGAATCGCTTCGCTTTCCAGTCAACACACCATTACTCATTTTAAAGTGAACGTCATTTGAGTGACAGGGTACTACTACCTATGAGTACGAGAACAACTGCCTTGAAAACTACAGTAGCTTTGTTACTGTGTCGGAAGGTTCTAGCGGGTGAGTTTATGTCCTCTTCATTGAATAAAGAATGTAGGCGTTTTAAAGAGGATTGGGACATTTAGCGTTTCAGCAGGGACTCCTTTTTAAGTACAAAAATTGATGGTAGGTTTTCGCACTGGACGTTCCCTTTAGAAACCTTACTGAAGTCACGCCTATACGTTGAGATACAAATTCAGAAATGTTTGCAAAGGATCAGACAGTACAATAGCTTGCAAGACACGTTTTCAATTAAATTCAATTTTGTGGGCGAATTAATCCTTTTTTATTGGTATATGCGGTATTTTTATCTGGTCTCAAACATCGGCTTTTCCTTTCACGGATTTAGTTGTATTTATTCAGGTAACATAACTGACGTTCAATTACCCACATTGTATCACGCACGTACTGCCCGAATAATCCTTCCAAATGATATCGCAATCATACCGGGTAAACAATTGTTATTGGCCTGGTAGCATGGATGTTATGTTCCGAGGTTTCTATCTTTAGGCTACCATGATAATCTGGATCTAAAAGTTACATAATCACAAGTGGATGTTTTTAATGAGTGTCGTACTCAAGAATATTTCGATACCTCGATATTGAGTGTTCTTGTCAAAGGATTTCAAGAGCACTAACCACCGCATGTAAAATAAAGCTATATGCAATACAATACTTTATTGACACTCCCCTGGTGGGGCTTTTCAGTGACAATACAAGGTTAAAGAAATCTTATTTGAAAACAGTTAAAAATTCATTTAAAAATGTGAAAATATATAAATAAAGCGATAAAACATTCTTTTAGGTCACAGCTATTTAAAAAGTCAGTAATTAATTTATTTTTCAGATAAAATTTTTTGCCTTTTCCTGAATCGTACATTGACTGACTTTTTCTTGATTGTTCTAAAACAAACACTTAATTTGACGCTTAATTTGACAGCGTGACCTGAAACAACAAAAACAAAGGGGTAACAAAGGCATGGGATCACACATCACGTTCATTTTCATTCCTTGCACAGTTGACGGAGTGAAAACAATGAAGGGGGCCGTGTTCCCTAACAAAATTAAGTTCCTAACGCCCTCTGAATTGTATTGAGAAGAAGGATATATCTTAGTTACTCAAGGGTGTCTATTTTCACTCGCATTCATAATGTGCAGTAATCCTTAAGCGTTAATTGAACATACTATCATTAAAAAGCAATTAATTTTCTGCACGTCCACCCTAAGCGTGTATGTAAACACAAGCTTATCACGAGTTGTTTGTTTTAGAACAATCAAGAAAAAGTCAGTCAATGCCCGATTCAGGAAAAGGCAAAAAAGCTGGTCAATATACGCAATCACCATTGGTAAATTCGCGAGATAAGGACTTGAAAGCTGATAGGAAGTAGTTTTTTTTTCCTGTTTAATTTGTGAAAAATGTTTACTTTGACTAGCTTGCTAAAAATATCACGAAATCGCTAATCGGCGCCGAAGAATTAGCAGGAGAAAAAGGAATAAAAAGCAAATGTGAAAATTTGGCGCTGATCACGTTTTTAATTAAGCGATCCTGACAACTTCTTACCAAGGTTGCCTTAACAACCGTGGGACAATTGCAAGTTAGGAGCACTAGTACTCATTGAAGTTCTCAAGTAAAATTGCTTTAACTTTCAGCTAACGAATTTGAACAGATTAACCTGTCTTAGCTTGTTACAAATACCCCTCTAAAAGGCCCTGAAACAATATGAGAAAAACCAGAAAATTACATTTCATTTTGCTTATATCTTCTTGTTGGGTGTCCCTTGTGACATACAGCTAGGATCAGGAATATCGAAAGAAAGTCATAGGTTCGAATCCCGTCGTGGAGTCAGTTATTTCTATTAAGTTTCATTTCAAAGAAGGAGAACAAATCTTTCCCAATAGCATTGCAGTTGTATTTGTTCAAACATGGAGAATACGTTTTCTTCAGTACGTTTTGGTAGAAAGGGCAAAAATAGGTCCTTCAGGGTAAAAGGCTGCATTTAATATTAGAAACCAAGGGGTCTGATATTCGATGGGGTTTAAATTTTGGGTTTATTGATTTGTCAGATAGTGATTAATATTCGTATTGTAATGATAGTGATCGAACAGCAGAAAAACCAATGGGGCGAGTCGCACGAGCCATCAACCGAATCAATGACCAAATGAACGAAGAGACAGATGTATCAGACTAATGAACGAACTAATAGCCGGCAATCAAACGGAAGAAAGAACGAACGCACGAACGAACGAATGCTTGCACAAATGAGGGAACAGTCAAAAGGAAAAGAAGGTCTACCATTCTCGCCAGGGGCAGAATCTGCAGAATGAACAGGCCCAGTGAAGAGTTCAAGAGCTCAAGAGTTCTTTATTTCTTGTCGGCCCATGCTTATGACAAACTGAATATATATAACTTACTTATTACTGATAGTTTTGCATTTACGCTTAGAATTAATGATTTTCTTCAACACGAGTTGTATGCACTGAATTTATGAATTAATTGTCCAGTTCCGATCACCAACGGACCGCTGAATGAAAATACTAAAGACACATTTTTTTACAGGGCTAGCCTTAATTTGAAGTAAGATATACTCAAATACCAGAAGGAAAGTGTTGAATTCTAAAATAAAACAATAAACAAAGAGAACAAAGGGCTATCCTCTCTTGACAGTGAATAGTTCATCTTCTCATTGGTATTTGTGAACTTTTCCACCGGTAAACCTACCCTTCTATTTGAGCAAAGGCCCTGTTTTAAACTTAAGGACGCATAGCCGGGATGAAGAATAGTCATTGTAGTTCTAGTTGTATCTCTTAGCAAAGGAAAAAATACTGTGGGTGACTGTGACTGACTTTTTACAGGTCACTTTAAAAGCCAACTAACTAGCTTCGAGTAAAAATCTCATCAATATGTGGGACAGTATTCACGTGATAAATGTTACGTATCTTACAAATAGCACTCACTGTATGTACAGTGGTTTGACTAAGTTGCAGGCAATCTCATAACCTTTAGTTTTGAATTTATTTTCTGGTTCATTTCAATATTTGAATTGAAATTTTATTTTGGAAATTAACTTTGAAGTTTTTTTTATTTTTCAAGATATAAATTTCATTCACGTACATTTAATACAAAAATTATTCTTTCTGGAGTTGCTTCAACTCTCGTTAATTTTTGTTACATTGTAACAATTCTATATTCAAAGTTTGTCAAAGTTCAAACTTTACGTCAGCATTTTTTAAATACAATTAAGTTAATATACAAAAGACTGTTTAAATCATTTAGATATTAAATTATTTTCCCCATTATTTTATCTAAAGAAAAAATAACTCGTTGTATATACCTTTTTTTACAAAAAGGTTGCTTCAGTGATGCATGTTTCATTAGACCGCAGTGCATCATGCTCGCTAAATTTATGGCTGCTTTTCTCCACCTCTTAGCCCTAACGCAAGAGCAAATGTGCATTTTTCAAGATTTGGTTTTCTCCTAGAATGCCTCAGTTTAGCGAGGAAAGCGATCAGTACATTTATTTGTAGCAAACATGGTGCTTTGCACTCTATGAAACAAGGATCATGCACCATGCATCACTGTAGCAACCTTATTTGAAATAGGTGTGTAATATATAAAGCTTCTTCCAACGGAATTAATTAATTCAAGCAGCAGCTTGAGATGCAGAGCCCGTAAAAGAGTAGGTCATTTCCGAATTACCTTAAGCCAAAAAAAAACCAAAATAAAAACAAAAAACAACCAACCATTTTATTTTGCCAAATTAAATAGAAAAAACTACACTATAAACTAAATTAACTAAAATAGGCAAAAAAACTACCCAGAATAGAAATAAACTAAACGAGCTCTATCAAGGCGAGTCCTAACAGAAGCCTATCACCCCGGAGCCTCTACCTCCCATGTTTACCCTATGTCACAGCGTATTTACACCTTAGGTTATTTTTAGAGTGGGTGTTCCCACGATAGTATTACGTAGCCTCACGCGCCCCCACTTCGCCTCCAACTTTGAACCAATCAAAAATTTGTCTCACTTGTTTTCTTGATAACGCATTCATTGCAAAATGGCGAGCAGTTTCTCCAATCTGAATACTCCAACATAAGTGATGGACTTTCCTCATTAAAATCAAGCTGCACAGAAAGTGGATCCGAAGGAAGTGACAATGGCGCTATGGATCTCACGGGAATCAATTGAGTCAGACTTCGAAACCGGCAGAAAGAGAAAAAACATCGCATAGTCAGACAAGCACGAGTGGCGGTAGTCGGGGAATGAAACAGCCTAAAAAGTGTACGAAATCTACTAATAAAACTGCAACGAAGGGACTGAGTCCATATGAAATGGAGGAATTATTGTCATTATGGCTTTTCTCTGCTGAAGAAGCGAAGAAAGTGGAAAGTGAATTACGCGAATGGCCGTTTGAAGTCGCCTAGGTTGATTACCTTCAAAGAGCGCCGGAAATTCGTTTGACACGCGAAGAACGACCCTAGAACAGTGGGGTAATTTCGGCCTTTTAGTTTAATTACTGTCTTTCGTCGAAAATCTGCCATATTAGTAAAAGAACAATATAGCGCTAATATTCCAAAAGCGAGAAAAGCTAGTGCATGTTTCGGCCATTCTGATCAGTAAAATGTTGCTCTCACGAGGATATCTGCTCCATGTTTTTACTTGCCCCTTTTTATTTCAGTCTTTCGGCCAATTTGTTTCTTGTATATGTGTAACGGGAAGGGGTAACGGGTAACGGGTTAATTTAGTATGGTACGCAAAATTAAATAGTGATTGAACTGATTCATTTATTGAAACGTCGCATGTTGAAGATTATTGAAATCTCCACTGAGGTCATATATCCTGTATATCTGATATTTGAATGAGATCGTGTGGCTTTCGCCTGTGATATTCTTGTCAGTTGTGTCTGTTAGCGATTGCGGCTTTTGTGTCTTAGGGTTTGCTCGTTTGAATCTCTAACATTAAAGGATATAGACGTAGTATTAAAAGAAGAACACTTTAACATTCAATTCACTGTGCAACAACTCAGACACGTTGCATAGCTGTAAAGAAGCTGCAACGCCAACATCTCTGGTAAAAGGGATCTACTGAAAGGAATCTAATTACGGTCTAAAAAATGCAGTTTGAAGACCAGAGAAATATTCCACTCAACTGGGGAAGGATAGTTTCCCTTTACTGCATCCTGAAATTCAAATCTTGGGCACCGTTGACGCCAAGAACCATCGCGAACGACTGAAAGTATTACCGGTTGAAAAGGCGGCTGCAACTGTAGCGTGGAATCGACTCTTTTCTTTGGGAAGAAACGGCAAGTATCGATCAATTAGGAAATCACTTTACAAATAAATCACTTTCAACTTAATCTTCAAGGTGCCTGTGTATTTTGTATGAGGAATCGCCATGCTTCTTTGCTATGCTTTGCTTATGTTGGATTTTCTGCTTTATGAGAATTTTACCAGATCATTCCTCCGGAGTCGTCGAAGAGGGCGATGAAAACTAAACACTTCCATCAGTTGGCAATCCAGACCTAGAGTCGTCGCTCTTGTCCGCAATCTTTTTTGGTTTCTGGACTTGTAAAGAATCTGTTTCACCAAACCCGTTTCATTTTATCGTCAGACACAACTCTAATCTGGTAAAAAGCAATTAGCAAATTTGTATACGAGCTCTTTGCAAAATGCATCGAGCGGCGCCTATTGAACTATTGAACTACACTAAACATTTTTGCCAGAATTTGCCGCTTTTTAAGTCTCGCACGGGCGTGCTAAACATGTACGAGAAATAGTAGGAAATGAACGACAAAACTGTATCCAAGCAAAGACTCAATCGCCTCCAGGAGTCCAAGTTTCTAAAGACACGAAACTCCGACAACTTTCCCACTCGAACGCCGTGAAAACATACAACGTCCGAACAAGGTATGCAGCAAATACTGCACTGTATCATGGGTAAATAACCAGAAAAGAGAGTAATGGACAGTGTATATAAATAAGGGACTTTAGAACGGTGGATTTGTACTACAACTGTACCACCTTCTTCTCGACGGTGATCCGCCATTTTTTTCTTGGCGAACCAATTAAAGTGCGGACGCAAAAAGCAACAAGGTTTCGCGGGAACACTCATTCTAAAAATAGCCGAAGGTGTAAATACGCTGTTGCCCATATGCATGGGAGA
Organism: Siderastrea siderea; assembly: GCA_964030785.1. NCBI lineage: Eukaryota > Metazoa > Cnidaria > Anthozoa > Scleractinia > Rhizangiidae > Siderastrea > Siderastrea siderea. Next base: position 35,312,914 of record OZ034970.1, read on the forward strand.
TCGATGATATGCTCCTGGTCCTAATGAATAAAATCCCATAAGAAAATTAATTTTATTTAGGTTTAGTTTACATTAGTTTTATTAGTTTTATTTTATTTTAGGTTTTACCTTAAGCCTCTCTATGAAAGCGAGTCCTGATGCATAAAATCCCACAAGAAAATTAGCTTTATTTAGTTTTAGTTTACATTAGTTTTATTTAGTTTTTATTAGTTTAAGTATTATGCACATTTTCCGCGCGAAGCAAACGAAACAGGAGACGTCTGCGTGCAGGCTATATTTACAAGTGAATATTAGCTCATTGCCACAGGTACAGCTGTGCACCAGGCATCGCCTGCAAGAGGTTCAGAGGTTATCTCAGTAGTATTATTGTCCGGAATGGTGGCCCCTTGAATTACATGTCAGCTGTCATATCGCCATCCATACTTCTTTAAGTTTTCGGACATAACCAGTAATGAAGATAGCAGGTCTTGGGGCTCCCTCCAACTGGCGAAAACAGTTTTGAGGTACCTTTGCAATTGCAAATGTATCTCCACGTATTTGAGACAAAAGCAGTTACAAGGTTGTACTCTGCGGCAAAATTTGTTGAACAGGTCGCTCCTATTACAATGGATCCCTAAAAAAGAGAAATGTAACGATGTAGAATTACACGTCGTTGGGATACTTTAACAATTACAGGAACCAGGAGGGTGTGAAGGCCTCGAAGCAAACTGCTATAACTGCAGCCTACCTGCTGCCTACTTACATTGTTGCTACAGTCGTTTTGGCATCAAAGAGCAAAAGTACAGTCGACCCCACTACCTCGAACCCTGGTTATCTCGAATGCACGCCTATTTCTAACCCTTTTTCCTGGCTATGTCGACCTCGGTTATCACGAATCCCGCACTATCTCGAACGTGTAACATCCCTTGGCCAAACTTGCCATCTCTCGTCTCGAACTAGGATGATTAGAACGTTGACTGAATAAAATCAGGACAAAATGGGACAGCAAGGCAGCAGGGATTTTGTAAAGACGATTTTAATAATCGGGGTTTGCTTATTTCGTCGAATAAAACGAACGTGTTCCACTATGTTCCTTTTCCAAAATACTCAGACTATGTCTCTCCCCTTAACCTTATAATCTTGAAATTCAGCAGACGCAAAACATAATATAAAGCTTCATTCGGTCGCAATATGGGTCTTTTTGTCGAGTAGAAGTGTAGTTTTAACCGTTCATTCCAGAGTCAAACATCGGTTCATGTAACGTGGTTCAACCGTTTGTCACTTTTGAGTCTGTTGGAGAATCCCTACATTTTGACCATTCCATTGAAAGCCATCGAATAGTACATGTCCATGGCTTTTTAATGTTGCGCAAAACGATTTTGGTACTTTTTGAGGTAACAGGCTTCATAAGAAGGGAAGTTGAAGTCGCAAAGTTCTCTTGGAGCAAGGCGAAAACCAAAACGTACTCATTCAATCCACATATGATGCCGCGACTGTGGCTGAATCAATCTTAATTAGGCTACTTCCGAAAAGCCCCTACCCTCTTTTTCAAGGCAAGCCTTAGAGCGCAGCCCTTTATTTGAAAATGACTTCCCATCAACATTTAAATAAAGCTAGTTTTAAAATTCTAAGGAAACACAATAATTTTTAATTTTGAAATGAAAACCTGTTTCGGCGGCTTCAACTGCCATCGTGAGTTGCGAAATGAGGTTCAGAATTGAATTTGAAATAAATACAAAACACTAATTTATTTCAAATTCAATTTTGTTCCTTATTTCGTAACTGACGATGGCAGTTGTAACCAATGAGACATGTCTTCAAAATTACAAATTGATTTTTGTTTCCTTAGAATTTAATTTGTTTCCTGCGATCAAGACCTTTTGGCAAAGCTAATTTTCAAATAAAAGGTTGTGTACCAGGCCTCGCTTTGATAAAGGAGGCCAAAGACCAATCGGTAATAGCCTTAAATTGGTTGGAGACAAGCGTTATACCTTACATATTCTCGCTGGGTTCTTTGACGGTAGCGTCTGCGTCTGCCAAGTTCATAGTTCCACTGGCCATTTATAAAATATTTTTGACATGTATCTATCTTTCATTTTACTTTATTTTGTACTTTTTTTTTTCATTTGCCCGAGGCGCTTTAGACAGCCTTGCATAATGTGATTATATTTTATATGCAAACTTACTTTGGGTTCGGCTAGATTTGCCGTTGCTACAGAGGAACCTGGAGTCAAAGTTTCGGTCACTTGTTTGTACTGACAAGCACTGAAGTCTCCGGCTCCCTTGGGACCTGGTGCACCGGCAGGACCTGCAGGACCCGCGGGTCCTTGAGTTCCATTGAATCCGGGAGGTCCAATAGGACCCGCCATCTTGCTTATGCTGTTTAACTGAGGAGCAGACAAGGCAGGGAAGGTTCATTGATCACGCATGCATCGTAACAAACGGAATAAAGAAAGGATGAAGCAAAAAATCCAAAACACTTATTCATATAGAGAGCCTGCTTCTTGAATAATTTGAAAAACAATTATTATTATGAGAAGAACAACGATTACCTGGTGTCAAGAATATGTTTTTGCTAAGCTACTTTCTTACAATTCAGTAGCTCCTTAACAAGGGGGTTGCAATGTTATTACCTGACCTCTTTAATATATACATCACATAGAAAGAAATCGTACATGTATTTTAGTGTTCATTTACTTGAGGGGAACCTCCACTGTTACAACAAATGGACATTAAATTGTTGGAAATAAAGTCTAAATTTCAATTTGTTAACTTTACAAGTGAAAAGAATGAGTTAGTTATTAATACCACCTATTTTCGCTTTTGAATTTCCCGCGTTCTGCCATTTTGTATTTTTATGACGCCAAATGGTTGCCGCTATTGTTATGAAGCAACTTTCAAACAAAAATCAGCAGACAATCTGTAAACACTCATTTCCAGTTAAGCCATTGTTAGTTACATTCATCCATCCTTTCCAATGGCTTGGCAAGGTACTGTTTAACGAAACTAAACTATACAATCTAGTACTGTTAAAAAGGTATAACATGATGCAAAAGTGATTTAATGCAGACAGAAGACCAGAACATCTGGTAAAACAAAACTTCTTGTAATATTGCTTAAAATTATCTTGCACCGCGTGTCCATGCATCCTGAAAAGAGCGTGTGCAACTTTAAAGGAGTAAAAAGCTTTCAACTTTTAGCCCACTTAAGGGCTAGGAGTACTGGCATGTACTCTTTTTTTGTCTCTTCATAAAGACTGCCTTCTTAATTACCTTCTGCTGCAGTTCTGTCTTGGTGTTGTTTATTGCACCCCATACTGCTAACAACGAGACTGTTGTGTGCTCTTGCAGGTCTTTCTCAGTTGAGTTCACTGAAGACCACATTTGTGACATCTTATTCATCATGTCTTGGCGGGAACTGTTTATTAGCATCTCCAGGGATGTGATTTCATTAGAATGGCTCTCCTAAATTTTATTTTGAGACAAAATCAGTCAACTGTTAATCACTAGTCTGGAGTGCAGGGGTGAGTTTAAGCAACTTCAATGGAAGCTATATAACTAAAGACGTATGGGAATGGATCAGAGAGAGGGAAGCTGAAGAAGGTTCACCCAGCTTTCTTTACCGCTTTGTCCGCCGTTTTGCTTTTCTTTACTCCATTGGCTTATTTTAGTTCGTTAGAATATCGATGCCTCTTTTTTGATATGATATCAAGTTAATCATTCATCTGATTCACATCGGATAGTATTATATGTAGCAGGCCTTCAATTTTCTCAGAACACCATGGGTGAAACAAATGTATCAAGTATTAAATCTCGATATTCGACGCAAAAGTTATGGTCAAGCCCACCACAATTCCCCTGTAGGTCAGTGGTTGCGCATCCCACAGACACCTGGAAGGTGATGTGTTCGACCCCTTTAGAGAGGACGCAGAATGTTTTTGTCAGCACAAATCGAATAGAAAGCACTTCTTTATTATTTCATTTCATCCAAGTAGCCATTTCACTTATGATATATTCAGTTCTTTTACACTTATGGAGAAAAACGACAGACTTACGCAACAGACTTATTCATGTATACTGCTGCTACTGCCGTTGTTGTTGTTGTTGTTGTCGTTGTTGCTGTTGTATTGCAACAAGCCTTATGATTAAACATCATGCAAGTGCAAGTGCAAGTGGCCGAAATTTCTATTAATCGCTTTTACTTTTAATTAATAGTTGCCATTTGTGATATGAGTAAGTGACCCTGTATTCAGCTACAAAAAGTAGATCTGTAAGATAAACAAACGACGGACTTAAGAGCGGTAGGAACGGGATCCTTAAAACTGAAACAAATTTTTAATTTTAAACGAGGAGAAGACTAATTTAATTTTCTTGCGCGGAATGTAACACCCGTTATATTGCTGGGACCTCTCGCCATTTCTCAACAAGGATTAAAAAGGGCACATTTCAACTGATAAATAGTCTTGTTTGTTCTTTCCGGCGTCATACAGTGCCAGACACTTACTTATAACGCTATTTTGATTATTTTCATTAAACTGAAGATGGCATAAGTTATGCCGAAACATGCCTTTTGAAGGTTGTCTCGTGTTTTTTAAATTTATCATTGTTCTATTGCTAACTAGAAGACATGGAAATCTGTAAATGCTCACCTGTAACTGGATTGTTTCGTTTGATCTCTTTTCCTCCGAATGAACTTTGGCTGTCAACTTCACTAAGCTGTTCGATACCTTAACGCAAAAAATATTGAACTTAAGTCAGTTAAACTAAACTTACACAAACTGGAGAGGCAAGAGACCAAATATCGAATGGAACGTTTTAAAAGCACCTTGAGGGAACACTACGGTTGAATGCACTGTTACTTATAACGTTTCACCCTATCTTTTCAAGGTTTCATGTAATTTAAAAGAAGAGGGAAGTTTGAAGAAATTTAGATAAAAAAGATTTGAAGTCTATATAAGGTTAAAGATTGTAAAGTGACGTGCAGTAAGGAAAAGATGAACATCAAAGTAGCATACTATTAGAAACAAAGCCCGTCCCTTATAGTTTTATTTTAGAGCTAAAATGCGATGGCTTAGCGAAGTTGTAGTTTCCTGGCCTGCAGCATGGGCATTAGTTAGAGATTCTTATTGGCTGAGCGAAAGTTGGGTGGGGTAAAGTTGACAGTCCAGTTATGACAGCACCTTCTCAATTTCCCTCTGTGTTGAGTTTGCCGCCACTCTTAAAGATCTTGTTTCTTCACGCAGTTCCTTATCAGTTTTGTTAACAGAGGCCCACATGTCTGTCAGTGTCATCATTACTCTCCTTTGGGAGGTATTCAACATCAACTCAAAGTCCACTTTTTCGCTGGATTGATTTACCTAAACATAAACGAAATAAGTCAAACATCTTCTTTACTTACTACTTCTAATGCAATACTACTCTTCATGCATGTAAAGCTCCCGCAATATGATACGTTGGCAGTGTGGACACGAAACTCTCCATTCTTTTCGAGATACATAAAACATTTAAGTTTAAAATTGGCAAATATTTTGTCCATCGGGGAAAGAAGAATACATAGTTTAAGTTCGTTTATGTGGATGTTTATATGGAAGAGCACTTAACCGCTGGCCTTTAAGATCGTTTAACTTCTATAAAAACTCATATGGTAAGTGTAGTGTTCAAAGCGGTCAAAAGCCTACGTCACTTTCGGTTTTTCAGAGGCTTGAAGTCTGAATCAGTTCAAACTTTTACGAGAGTGAAGTTCGTATGAAAACAATGCAGAAAATGTCCCGACACTGAGCGAATTTCGCACCGACAAAACTTGTGGATGTCAGTTTGGCAGTTAAAGTGAAGTTTGCCACATATGTCTTTATTTTTCTTTTCAAAATTATGGCGGTAACTGCGCACGCGTTGTACGTTTGGCCGCTGTGAGAGTGTAGTTTGTTATGCAGTTCCGACCTGCTTATGAACAAATGCGGTCGGTAGACTTGTCAGCAGTTTCCAAAAAAAAAGACGAAAAAAGGCACTTACTAAAAAACATATTTACTTTAATTTACAACTTTGTTTAACACTGAGAGAAGGAAAATAGTCACCTGTACAGTGCCATTGTTTACTGTGATCCCCTGTTGTGCAGAATTCCTCATATGCTGTAGTTCCCTTCTCAGCTCTTCTATTCCTAGGTCACTTTTATCCTTAAGCTCTTTTAGCTCTCGTTGAGCGTTGTCCAGCTCCTCCTTTAGCTTTGAAATCTTCACTTGCATTTCTTGGAACTGAGACGAAAGGTCGGTGAGCTTCTCTGGTTTTGCAGCATCTAGAAAGAAAAGCCTGCATGAGCCGAGTTTAAACAACCTCTAAGTTAGGCTTAAGACTCCAAGTCCAGGTAATCTGAGGACGACGACGACGACGACGACAACAACAACAACAACAACAACAACAACAACAACACAAACAACAACAGCAATTCCCCGAGCTTAAAATTCACCATCTTTCTTTATTTATCACCTATAGGGCACTTCGACATTGCTGATCCTAGCAGTATGCAGGACGCGTGTCACCACGAACTCAGTAAATATGACCTATGCTCGCCACGAGTCTCCCAGTAGCTCAAAGGTTAGAGCGTCCGACCGGTGTACGGAAGGTCATGGGTTCGATTCCGGTCGGGGACTCAGATTTTTTCTTTGTTCCACGCTCGTGACATGCTGAATATTCCATTTTTTTCTTATTTCTTCTCCGAGCTTAAAATTCACCATCTTTCTTTATTTATCAACAACAATTCTATTGATATTTACAAAACTCAGAAGATAACTTCCGCTCGCAAATAGACAAGACCTAATCGAGGCGGGGGAGGGGGTGGGAGGCACACATACGGTGGAATCCCAATTTTTCGAATACTCGATTATTCGAAACTCCCGATTCTTCGAACCGAAAGTCGTTTCCCTTGGATTTGCTTCAGTCAAACACCGTAATTTTACCCCCGATTTTTCGAATGCTCGATTTTTCGAAACTCCCGATATTTCGAACTGTTTCTTTCTTCCTTTCAAAAATTTACATTCGATTTCTCAAATTTGAAAACTCAGGAACCAAGAAAAACCGGTTTTAGCCACATACACCCCTGAATGCAATTAAAAAGTTCCGGAGAAGGTGTTTTCACGCATTTTTTATTACAAAGCAAGTGACAAATATGCCATTGAAGTCATCTTGAAGAAACTACCACGCTGTTGTTACACAATCGAGGGTCTTGAATTACTGTACATGATCAAAGTTCCTTCGTTTACGGTTGTATTATTTTTTCAAGCTCTTGCCCGTGTAGCACATTAATAAATTTTGCTGTTCCTTTGTACCGTGGAGTACAGGGTACTTTTATTCTGATACAGTAAGGGGAAGGAAAATGCAGTCAAGAGTCCGCGCAAAATTACAGACTTATGTATCAGTACAGTACTGGTTTTTGTTCTTCCAAAATTGGCTTAAATCCTTAAATTTTCGTTTTGTTTTAAATGCACGTTTTGTTGGTAAATAAAGATGGTTCACGCATTAACAAGAGTTATATACCGTTCTTGTCTGCCTTCTTGGATCTTATAAAACCATTCCACGGTAAAACAGGTCTGATTTGATGCCACCTTCGATTTTTCGAACTCCCGATTTTTCGAACCAATTTCCATTTCCCTTGGAGGTTCGAAAAATCGGAATTCCACTGTAAAAATACTACTTAAATTACCGAATTTCATAGTGACATTTAAAATGTAAGAAATAAGCATGAATTATGTGAATTTAAATGACATATTCCGAAGAAGCGTTGAGATAACTTTGTTCATAGATGTTCTGGTTGATTCCAAGAAAATCATCAGATTTAAATCGAATCTTAAAGAAGCTACGTTTCAACCTTTTCCTGAAAGGTATGTTTAATAAGTTTCAGATATCTGAGGTAAGGAATTTCAGGTTGTCTGAATTGTATCCTTTGAGCCTAGACAAGCCACAAATTTGAAGACTATACGTCGTAGCTAAGTCTATTACGTATAACTAATAGCGCTGCCCTGCTTAAACTTGGTTTGGACGCAGCTTTCTCACACGCAATTTAGATGTTTACAAATTGAAAGGGTAAATATAGAAGACATAAAACATGAGGTTCCTCCTAACCTTGCAAACCAGACAAACGGCGCGCGTAATGTAAGATAACCAGATAATTCTCGCGTTGTGATTGGTCCTTGGCCATGATCTATAGGAGAACAGAAACACGCACCACGTCAGCGCGTGGTGTGTGGAGCTCGCGTGATCAGGTCCAGGGTCCACGGTCTGAACGGCAAATTTTTGCAGACTGATTAATCTAACATATAACCAGCATGTACTAACACTATAAAAAATACGATCCTTGAAGCGTCAGGGCAAAATAAGGCAGCAGAGCCCTTTTTTGGGTGAAATCAAGCATCGGCTTTTGGCAGTAAAGGTCCCTTATTAGGAATTATACATCTGAAATTTAACTCAGAGGAAGTGTATTTAAAACTCAGCCTCTGGACCTATACTTTGGACTCGCGGAGTCACACCACGTACTGACCTTATCTGTCCATCTATCATCCAATAGATCATGGCGATGGCGAAAGAACAATCTCAACTGACAACACTTGTCGTGTATTATTGTTGTCTAATGTGTGAACACTCTGAAGCTAGAAGTAACAATAATTTTAAACAGTCTGTCATGAAAAGTAAAACACTTGTAATTTAGAACATTGATAATTCACGTGTAGTCAGCTGTCAAATTGGCTTCTTCCTCTCCAGACCCACCCAAGAAGAGTGGAAGGGCGCGAAAATGTGATACGCGGCTGACATGTGGTGATTATTTCTCTAAATACAATAACAAACATTTGAGTGTTTAGGTATGTCTTGCATTTCCAGCCTTTTGGAACCGGATGAGATATAAAAATAATAAGACAGAATCAAGAGGAAGATGCCCAAAATTATTATATCTGCTAAGCTCGACAAGACCCATATGAAAACCAGGAAAATCCCAGCATATATGTTTTTCATGAGAGTTTTCTCTTTGCAAGAGGACAAGAGTCAACAATTAGATTCAGACAGTACTTAAAGTCGTAGGTTGGGAAAAATGCGCGTCGTTTTGCTAATTTGACCTTTTATTTAATAGCCATACCTCGCTCAGTATCCTCAGAACAAGCGATTTTTCCATTAATTATCAGTATCACGAGAGCCAAACTAACGGCAGCCATGAAAAAAATTAACACTTGAAGGAGGACGACTAGCCGTGAACTACCGCAACAGCGAGATGAAAACAGGTGCTGCGGAGTTCCTGGTGAGGCTCCGGCGGCCAGATCAGGTTGTTGATTTTGTTTTCTGCCCTGCTGTTGCTGCCTCGCTCCCTTCCTCAAACAGTCTTGCTTATCAGTCAGATTGACGTAAACACCACCGTGGGATTGCACCGCAGAGCTGTTCTTGTCTTTGTTACGTGATGGAGGGAAATTCTGGTCATATCTATCATGTAATGCAAACCAAGGGCTGTGAACCTCTCCTGAACTCCCTCCATCCCATTTATCTATTCCCAGTACCTCATTTCTATCAACCGTGTCGTAAAAAATCTCTCTCTTTAAATTTTCGGCGCAATGGCAGAAGCTCGTGCTTTTAGGTGAATTTGCATCTTCAGGATTGTTTATACACCCGCAGATGTGGGTCGTATTTCCCGCCGAAGCTTCGTCGTTGTTAAAAGCAATGTTTGAGTATATGCCATCATTCACCGTTCCCATTTCAAAATGATGAACAAGATAGCTCTGATCGTTTTCAGTTGGTTCGTGCATCATAAGCCGTCTTGCCGTTGCAAGCCCGTTATCGTTGATTAGCTGCCTTTATACAGACTTGGTAATACATTCCTACTGAGTTGTGGCGGGAAATACTGAATGAAGCTTCACGCTGTCTGTTTTGTATCACAGCACACGTTGTTGATTTCGTCAGCCGCAACAGTCGATCCGGCACTACTAGTATTGACAGTATCATACACTTATCGAATATCCAAAATTCCACGGACATCTTCTATCCACGTGAACAGTGTCAATACTTTTGCTTTTTCCATGGAAACGAAAGCACTTGCAACTATAAACTGATATTACATTTCAGTTTCGGAGGAAATTTCACGGTGACCATTTAAGTTACAACAGCACAGGTTTTACGGCTTTGTTCATTTTCCCATTTTTTATCGCGAGGAAATTTTAGAACATTTGTATTTTGTACTTTGGCTCCTCTAAATAGATCTAAATAGGAGGTAAGGATACAACATTTCCGGATGTCCCCGTTGCGTCACGGTATTGGCATGTTTAGCTTTGTAGTGCCATAAAAGGAAAACAGGTGATTCTGGTACATCACGAAACGGTTCACATATTTTCAGAGATAATTATAAATTCTTGTTCTCCCAAATAAACGCCCTGTCATAATCATGGAATTTTAATAAAACGGTCCCTGTAGAGCAATGAAGATGGAAATAGAAAGAAAGGAGGGAAAGAGAGGAAGGAAGGAAGAAAAAAAGAAAGAAAGAAAGAAAGAAAGAAAGAAAGAAACAAAGAAAGAAAGAAAACCAGTTATCTTCAGACAGACTACGGCCTGTTTTATTGGGCCAGACAATGAAAGCTGACTGACGACATATCAACGAAAAGCATTATGTGTCAGAGTAGGGAAAATGCAAAAAAGGCTCAAAATTCACTACAAAATGACAAAACTAAACAGGTAAATAAAGCCTCTTTTCTGACAGAACTCAAGTTTCTTTTGAAAACTTATAACATCGTCTATCCATCATTTACTTGAAAAAGGTTTTTAAGTATTATTAATACACACAACATAAAGTTCCTGTCTTTGTTGCATTCTCAAAATTCATCACCCGCTTTATCGTGTATTCAACTTGTCATTAATGTTATCATCCTTCCAAAAGGACTAATTTTTTCCATTTTTTCCGTAATATCTTGTTGTGACAGGACATAGAAATAGCTTATTATTGGTCAAGAGTTTAATCAGATCATCCGAGCAGGTAAATGTAAACGACTTGAACTAACCCAGCTGCCATTCAGCCACAGTTACAGTTTGAAGAGTTGTTGCTATTTCTATAACACTGAATGCTTTTTGTGTGCGAGAACTTCCCAAGTTATGCGGATACTTCTGATAAATGAATTTTGCCAGAAGTATCCGAGGAGGAGGATTAAATAACGAATTGCTGAGAGCACTTGTCTCCCCTCAATGGGCTCGAATCCCGGACTCGGTGTAATTTTTCCATAGAGGCAATTCCCGGAGAATTAAAACGTTATTGAAAACAGCACAATTCAGATGTGCACAGTTCAACAAAGATTGATTCAGATTTTTACGTCTTGGATATATCGATGGATTATTGTGGTTTCCGGTTAATATACATTTCCACCTGTCCTATGTCACCTTAATTATGCTTTCTTAAAATCGGACGACTTCACTAAGCGTATATAAAAAACAATTTTCAGAAACAATAAATACCTTTTGCAGAGGGTTTTGCTACCTCCTCTGAGCCACCCATGTTACCATTAATGATCATTATCACCATAGTAAGGCTTGTGGCAGACATAATAAAGATAACCAAAAGAATGAATGCCATGAAACGCACAAAGCAGCAGCTCTGTTGGGTCCGTGCTGGCGTGATCCTGTTTCCCATATTTTCTTTGTTTCTGGCTACTTCTTGCTGTATCGGAATAATCCTAGAAAATTCTTTCTCGTCTGTACGAGGGAGGGGAACTTCACCATTAGGGTTCACAGAGGTTTCAAACCTCCTTCTCCATGCTTTCCGAAGCCGACCGAGAGTCGCGTCACACATACCAGACGCAGTTATGTTATTTCTGTTCACTTTTGAGGTGTCCTCTGGTTCATTTTCTAGTGGTTCGTTATTTTCTTCAACATTCTCGTCGTGGTACAAAGTCTCCCTGCGAGGTGCACCGTCACTTAATAAGACATATTCTTCGTTTTCTGGAACACAGTCGAGTGTTCTGTTGTTTGTTTTTCTTCCGCAAGCATTGTCGTTTTCAAAATGTGCGGTACCGGAAAATCTTCCTTCAACCAAGCCCATCTCGAAGAATTTAACAGCTTCGTTGTCTTCATTTTGTCTTAGCCTTTGCATCGCTTGTCACGTTTTTAGCGTATCGGTGTGTAATATTGCTAGGCCGCTTCAGTAATTTGGTTGTGGCGGGGTAGGCGGCTTCCGATCTTTTAACCACACGCATCGGTGTGATCTGCTGACCTCCATTTCCTCAACTACCGTCAAAACTATATGCCAGTAGTTTCTTATTACTGTAAAGGATGTCTGTTTACCTTACGGTATTTAAAATGATTCCAGACAGTTATATTTACATGAAAGCCTCCACGGGTAGTATATCTTCTGTCCGAGGCACTTTTACGTATACGAGCTTAATACGTCATCCAAAAGTGTTTATGTTTTTTTTACTTATCAAAGAAAAAAAGAGGAATTAGTGTTATGGTGACTCTATTTTCTGTGAGATCATTTGCAGTATAAACATGAAAGATAAAAATGGATTAGATTTTTCCAATGGAACATAAATTTTCCACCGTCACTTTAAAGTGGGGGGCGGGACAGGGGGGCGGGAGACCAGGAGAAAAGGGGGCGGGAGGTGTACGGGAGGCGGAAGAAAAGGGGGCGGGAAGCAGGATTCCCAAGGTGGCGGGAAGCGGGACAAGAAGGGAAAAATTACGCAACATTGCGCAATATTTCGCAATCGAAACAATGCAAAGAGGCGGGAGCCAACAAATACATGGCGGGAACTGGGATTAAAGGGTACGGGAAGCGGGAGGTTTAAACCCCCCTCCCCCCCCCCCCCCCACTTTAAATCAGACACTGAAAACTGCATGCTTAGTTGCAATTTTTTTTCTGATAAATAATAATCTTTTGTCCCTATTTTACAGTTGCCAGTTTGCCAGTTTTTACATGATAACACGGTAGGTTCTGGTGACTCTTAAATATCTTGAATAAGAAAACAGAAGGACAGGGCATTATCACGTTGAAACTAACGGACAAGGATTTCAGAAGTGGAATGCCCATTTGTGACAGAATTTCTTAATGCGATGATGAAAAGAAATGAATACAATAAAAGGGCAGGAACTCCTTTGGCTTATGTTATCATTTACATCGTTCAAATTTTCCAGGAAATTGAATCCTCACATTGGACTCTACAATGATATCCATTAGAATAATTATGTTTTTACACCAATGTCCAGAGCTGGGGGGCCTTAAGGTGAATAAACACTGTTTGAAGTTTTCAGGAAACTTTAATTTCTTGTTTTTTTCCGGTTAGTGGTCATCAATCTGAAGATATTCGAAGATGTGGGATCAAAAGGACTTCCCTGGTGGTATATGCCTTTGAACCCAAACTGAACAGGCCAATCACAGAGGCTATAGCTAAGAAGTGAATGACCATTACTTGTATAAATAAACATCTAATTTTCTTTTTCATGTTCACTATAGAAGATTAAACATATGGGCTAGAGAAAGACTCCGCCATGTTGTCCTTGGCTTAGACTTTAGCAACAACCATTCTTGCAATTCTCGTCACACGTACGCAATAACAATTCACCACCATAAAAGAACAGTAACGCCTTACCAGTCATCTTAACGTTCGTCCCAATAACATAAAAGATTAAAAAATGATATCACATGTAACAATTGTATGCTTTAAACTCTTATAACAAAATTGTGATTGTTGATTCTATCGGAGGAAAATATTATAAGAGGCGTTTTGCTTGACCGACAACGTTAACCTTTTAATCACACTGAACCGTATTGCTCTTTACCACATAAAACGTAATATGAACTGACTACAATAAAACATCGAACGTTTCGACTTCTTAGTTCATCTTCAAGCTAGAGCTAATATTCAGTTAAACCAGTACCCTATGTAACTGAAGGTAAATCAAATCTTTTAAACAAAACTGCGAAAGACCAATAGAAAAAAGCTGGTCCAAACAGAGAGGGAGAAAACTCGTCCAGACATGCGTGTGCTCTGAAACCTGAAGCAGAGGTCAAGAAAGCTGCACTTTCGTTTTCTTTAGTATCGGTTCTCAGTTGCCAGAGTAGATCACGTTTAAACCGAAAGAGAAAGCTGGGAGCAGATTGCCCGTCGAGTCACATTATCAACGATGAGTAAGGCAATAGCCGGAAAAGAAAACGTATACTTTGAGGTGGAATCCAAACAAGCAGCTGACGCAGGAATTTATGAAGACGTCGTCGGAGAAAGCGCAGTCCCTGGAACAAAACAAACCACCTTTCGAAAGCAAGTAGATGAGAAGACTAGACGAGTATCAACAGAGCCTGTACGTTCCTACCAACCAGATGGGATGACAGTTCATCGACTGCTGTACATTATAGCCGCTGTTGTAGCTGTTTCCTTCCTGGCTGCTGTTGCCACTTTGATTTTGGCTTTAACGATGATTATGTCACGAAACATTCCGGCTGCCTGTACAGATTGTACCGCCTCACAAGGTAAGTTAATCAGCTTTGAGCAGTTACGTATAAGGTCATATACTACGTTGTAGTAGGGCATTGATTGTTGTAAGAGATTCTAGCAACCGACAGCTGTAAATCGTCACAAATGGCCTCCGCTGGTGTATGTATATACATACATGCATACATACATACATACATACATACATACATACATACATACATACATACATACATACATACATACATACATACATACATACATACATACATACATACATACATACATACATACATATGACTGTATAAAGAAATTGGATAGCCAACGATATGTATGTATACATACATATATATATATGTATGTATTTGAAACTCTGAGTAGCAATTAAATGTCTTGGACCAAATAATCCAGCTCCTCATTTCCACTTATTCATTGTTCTAGTCTTAACTATTGAGCACTCTTGTAGCCAATGAGGATTTCAATTCACTATTTTGTTACATGCAAGGAAATTTGATAACTTCTTAAGACCCCTTAAATTATCAGCTTCCTTCTTCTGATGATTGCTACAGGGGCTGAAGGATATTACTCGGTGACCTTTCAATACTGCTTTCTATACTAAGGAAAGAAACAAAAACAAAAACAAAAAATTAGGTTCACTTTCAGTCCTGGATTAGCGTAAATTGTCTTTAAAACCTGTCTGGAAAATTAAGTTTACATGAATCCTGTGTCGTACACATTTTTTTTCTGCCTTAGAATTGTACAGAACAAGCGCAGTGAAATCAGCAGATATCGAAAGAATTGGGAGGAATTCGGAGAAGATAACATCAGTGGAAAACAGACTGGTAATTGAATTTGTTTTCTACGTTATTCTTTTACAACAACAACAGCAGCAACAACAACAACTTTATTGACTTTATTCTCAACATAAAGATATAAAGATTTCGGTACTTACACAGCAAACAAAACAAGCACAACTTAGATATCGTCAATATAAGCGGCGCTTAGATTGATAATGTTTTCGTCATCCGAAGCTAAAATGACATATTTATGAAATGCTATTGATTGAATAAAGGCGTTCCAGGAAGGTACTACCGAAAAGAGAAAATAAATGGTTAATAGTCGAACTCATTGCCTATAGTAGATTTTTGGTGTTGCTGGCATGATGAAGAAAATTTCCCCTTTTTCATCTAGGAAAAAAAAATCCAAGAACTTACTGAACGTCTGAAAACCACGGAACTTGAACTTAAGACGATCAAAAGTCTACAACCATCTACAACCATCCTGGTGAACGAATTGAAAGACATATGGACGATCGTCAATGCCACAGCAGAAACGACTTTGACCTTAACTAACAAGGTAGGCCCTGTTATCAGTTTGGCACAGAGCTACGAAGAAAAAAGATAGCGACGGGTCTCCCTTCACTTCTCTCTTTCTTCCTTGATTGATTGATTGATTGATTGATTAATTGTTTGATTAATTATGTTTTATTCTACTGTGCTAGCTTTGTGTTTGGATACGCATCAAAAAGGAACCTAGGGTTACTGCTAATGAAACTGCAACTATATGTAACATTTATGTAAAAGGAAGTCTATGAATTGAATGGGTATCGAACGGTAAAATGTTGCGGATGAATCGTGGAGCCAATGATCTAAGTTTGACTTTTTACCTATTTGTATAATTGATGTTACAAAGAAAACCCGTAAAAACGACCACCATTGGTCCACCAAAATGTGGCCGTATTGCTAATAGGGTAAGTCGTATTAAGGAGAATCGTATAGTTAAAATCGAAAGACTGAGTTAGTTTTTTTCCAGGTACGAAATAAGCGGCCGTGAAAATCATGAGCAGTGGTGGTATAAACGTTGTAGTTGTAGGACCGGATTTCACTGTATTGCAACAAAAGTTATTCTTTGTTACATTTCATTTTATAGGGTCAAAAAGAGATAAAAACTGTTGGGTTGAATCTCTCAATCAAGCAAACTTAAGAAATGCTGTACAAACTTTTTTACAGACATTCAGAGGCAACAATTCAAATAAGTGAACTGCGAATAGAAGATTATTATTCTCCGCAGTTGCATAAAGGAACCCAAGTGGTTAGAAAAAATTCTCAAAACACACGCGTTTTGAAAGTGAATCTAGTTTCAAACAAGTGAGATGCTAACTGAGCCATCAAAATGCTGAGATCACTGAACATAAGCGAATTTAATTTATAACCTTGATCGATACCATGAACACTATATTTTTTCTGGAGAATTAAATTGTAAATCACATGCAGATACTACCACATGTACAGTTAGTATTCATCATTCTTTCAAAGGCATCTCACAGCCAAATGGTAGTTTTTACGAGACGTGAAATCCTTTAATCTGAAAGAGGTATAGCTTGTCGAGTCAAAGTTCATTTTCTCTTTAGCGAGAATAATTTGCTTACTTAATGTTTAGTTGTTTTGTGGTTAATCGATAAAAGCAACCTGGCTGTGTGATCCTGAGGACAACATGAACTCCGGGCTTCAATGGAAGTCAAGGTGCCACTGGTTGCGCCAGGTCCCAAGGGAGACTTAAAAAATTACTCGTTTCTTCCGCAGGTCAACAACGTTAGCATAATGACAGGTCCTACTGGGCCGCCGGGATTTAATGGCAGTCAAGGACCCGCGGGTCCTGCCGGATCCATTGGTGCACCAGGTCTCAAGGGAGCTGGAGATTTTAGCGCATGCCAATATAAATTAGTAACAGAAACTGAAACTCCAGGAGATCCCACAGTTATGGCAGCCGTGGCCGAACCCAATGTGAGTATGCTGTTCACTTCATTACTAGATAGCTCTTCGATAGCTGCTGGTATTGGAGAAACTTGAAAGAAGAATCCGACCTTGCTTTTGTCGCCTTCTTTCAAATTGCTACCTGCCATGAGAAATTCAAGGTCCTCTTTAGGTACATTGATGCAATCTTCGTCATATACACGGTGAATCAAGGAATTTAATAAATGCCAGAATTACTTGAAATTGGTGAAGTCCCAAAGAAGCAACGTGAAAAGGGCATGGCAGGCAGAGTGAGGACTGTGCCTAGCAAATGATATATTCCAGTGTCTAACACTAAATAACATTTATCTGTGTTTCTTCGTCAAAAAATTGTTGCGAAATCTGCTCTTTTCCAAACTCCTTTGCTGCAAGCCTCAAAACTTCAATCATTTTTTATTCGCCAACAGGGCAAGAGAGTACTAGGAGTATCCTGTTCCACTAATTTTGCAACAGAGTATAACCTTATGTCGACAGAACGCAACAATGTGAGGCGGTACGCTTGCACCTGCAGAGGATCTTCCACCAGTTTTACGCCATCAGGGGGACAAAAAAAGAGTTGCTACATACACTACTGGGAATGTCCTTTAACAACTTGATTGCTTACACAGTTTACACCTTTTGTCCTTCATTAGCAGAAAATAAACTTCCATTTTCGGTTTGAAAAATTCAATAACATTTGCGGAATCTCATTTTCGCGAAGCTATTTGTTGTTTCATTATTGTAGAAAACGTGTGAAGTGAACTGACAATAGCATTTTGAGATTTTCATTTTCATGTTGTGCATATTGTATAGCGTCTTCAAGAAATCAATAACGGGTTTTGAAACGTCTCTGACACGTAGGGAATTTCATTTATTATTAACGCAAAAATCCTGGTAAATTTCTCTGTTTTTAACATCATGACTAATTGTTCGCGTGACATGTAATTTGCAACAGTGTCACTGGCGAACTGAACTCCTGTTTACTCTTAACTTCTTCGATGAAGTCCTCTGTAGCAGCGTATACAGTGTAGTCTTATGTTTGTACACATATCTTTCTCGGATTTCATACGGCACTCACTAATCCTCCTTGTAGCGTGTTTACAATTAAACGTTTGATTGTACATCTACAGTGTACATATGCAGGTTTGGTGTTTTTTGTTCGTTCGAAATGCGCTGTTAAAGGAATTTATCACAACTAGAATTTTGAATGAAATTCCCTAAATGTTTACGATGTTCCAATACCTGTTGGTATTGATTATCTAAAGACGCCATAGAGTAGATACAACATGAAAATGAAAATCTTAAAATGTTATTGAATTTTGCTTCACACGTTTTCCTCACTAACGAAGCGACGAATGACTTAAATGAAAATATCTTTACGAAAATGAAATTCCATAAATGTTATCGCATTTTTATAAATTTAAATGATAATTAATTTTTTTGCTAATGAAGGGCAAGAGGTGTACTGAAGAGAGTGTTATATGTGCATCGATTTGCATATAAATTGTTTCTTTTGTACCTTTATAACATTTTGTTCTCTTCCCTCGCAGCCCGATCCTTTTGTTAACTTCCTCGTCAGGCTCTGGTCAGGATTCGCCCGTTTTCTTACATGAAAACCTACCTTCTCCTTTTTTAGTTTTTGTAAAGTATAAAAATTTTAGCATCGGATGTGCTGGGCTGATTATGCAAGAATGTGACACATATGGCAACTGGTGCCTATCTATGCTTATATCGAGATATAACGAGCAGATTTAGTTTGAGTCAAGGTACATTTTTGAATAAGGGAATGAGAATGAAAAAAAGAAATAGAAATACTCTTAACTTTCAGAAATATAGGCTCCATCTACTTTCCGTCACAATCAGCCTTCAGATAAAAGATGGGAAAGAAGCTATCCAAAAGAGAGTTGATCTGTCGATCTCAGAAGAGAAATGTATCACTTTTAGGGTTCACAGAGATGTGATCACATCTACTATCCACTGATTTGTGCTAAATTACGCTATATTCGTACGGCAGTTATAACCATAGTAAGTTTTAAGGCATTTAGCATTAATAATATTAATAGAACAACATAAGCCAGTTTTCTTTAGAAATCTTCTTTTGGATTCTGGTTAGCAGAAAGGATTCGGAGCTAACCAGACTTAAAACAACTGAAAATGTATGATATTTTTAATCATCTCTTTGTGTGGACCTGTATTACTCAGTAAGGATTTGGTGTTCAGCTGAGTAACTCAGCTGTGTTCAGTGTTGCTATAAATTAATGTAACATTTGATATATCTTACGTCCTGCTACGTATGCTGCGTCCTTTGAAAAATTATTTTAGTTGTTGTAGGTAGAGCATAGGTAAATTGAAAACTTAATGTATTATTGACTTTGATATGTTAGTTTTTGTAGCTACCCATCGATTGAGAGCTCAAACCACAGGGAACATAAGTAGGTTGATGGTGACGGGGTCACGTGGGCGTTGTTTTGCAAATAATTTGCCATGAATTTCTTCTGAAATTACTTCAAAGTATAATTATAAAAGTCTTGCGGTTTTCGGATTCGCACAGTAAATTGAAAGGTAATTAACAATTATTCAGCCAAGTGTAAGTGAACAGTGGTGGATGTTTGCCGGCTAAACCTGTGGATGGCCAGCACCAAATAGTTCCTTTTTTAGTGAGAAATGAGGACGAACTTTGAACGCGCGGAATTAATAAAAATGGCGGGAGCTGAATAGCAGATACCACCTCGGGTTTGAGTAGCCAATCAGAGCGCGCGAAAAACTCTTCCCACAGGTTTGATATATATTAATAAAAGTTATTCCTATGAAGAAAAAAAAAAGACAGAAAGGTTAGAAATAAAAAACAAAACCAATCACGTCTGCGTCAGACTGTTTATATCTAAACTTGATAAACAAGTGGTATCATTACATTCCTTCTTTTTAGCTAGAAAAGACAGAGGAAAAAGGAAAAGGGGAAGAAAGAGAAAAACGAAATCATCGGATTTGCAATTTTTTTGTGATGTGTACTATACATGTCTAAGGCTTAATACTTCGTGTTGCATTATCATGTCTAAAATATGTTTATAGCCCGGATGTAAGCGAGTTCTCAATATGTTTACATTAATTAAACAATAGAGTTCTTCTGTCGAAGGCACTATCGTGTGATAGGCTGCCCGAGGAAATTTGATGTTCACAACAAATATTAGCCTGAAATCGTAGTTTGAGGGTCCCGAGGGAACTTATCCCACATAGGGCCTGAGACAGAAGGATTCTATTGATTTTATTGTATAACGCTAAATTTTGAACGAAAATTGCCAAAAACGGGCACTATGCGTTGATAGGCGCCCGCTGAGTAGAGACATTATTACGTCCTGTGATCGATTTCGACCAATAGGAGCATGCCAAAATTTAGCGTTGTACTATAAACTAAGCTAGTGTGTCGAGTTTGGAAGCTCATGACAAGTTCCGTCAGTTTTTGCTTTTGCTAGGCTGAGCCCATGGCTACCGTTCCCAAACACTGCGACGTATTCAATTTATGTTTGGCTTTACAGTAGACGACTGAACCGAGATGCGTCATCTACTTCGGAATGACATCAATTGGTGAACCATAAACTGCAAGAGGTGCGCCACACTATGGTCAATACCTTACTCACGCGCACAGCCATATCACCTGGGCAGTGACAACCTGTTTTATCCTTGTTAGGACTCAGGCCCCTGCAAGACTGTCAGGGAGGCTCCACACGATTCATCAGTACCGCGGAGCTAGGGTAGAGTACGAGTGCCTTTTGCTTTTGGTGGTTTACCTAGTACGTCACTTGCCTTGCTAGTTAAGAAAAAATGCAAAGGTTAAAATCTCATTATCCAAAATTCTTTTATCGCTCTCTTTTGTTCACCTTAACCCAACCAAGGAGCCTGTTTATAGGTTATCTTAACTCTTTAACTCTTTAACTGTTTATAGGTTATTTTAACTCTTTACCTATGCGCTTATTGAAAACGACGCGGACCAGTAGTCTATCATGTAGTAGAGATGTAAATTCAAATCTAAATGATTGGTATGGGAAAACAACAATTTTGCGGTCGTAATTTCCAAGGGCAAGGTATAGATAACGATAATTAAGCCAATCACATTCGCCTATGAGCCTTCGATCAAGCCCAATGTCTACTAACATAGATAGAGACGAACCCCGGGGGGGTACTCCCTTATATGGTCTTAACGGGGACGTGCGGCCTGACAGGGTATGGTTTTCAGAGGGTTTTGTCTTGAACGGGGTATCGATTTCATCAACTTTTGTCTTAAACAGGGTGTCATTACACGATCTTATGTATTCGTTAATTTGCAGAACCCTCACCACAAGCCGAATTTTTTCCAGTTTGCCAATGCACAGCATATTGAAATAAGAAAAAGTCTCTGACTAGTCCATTGTAGCCATAAAGAGGGTATGATGTTGGGTTAAATGTCTTAGACAGGGTACAAAAGATCTGAATTCTGTCTTAAACAGGGTAGCAAAATCAGAGATTTTTGTCTTAAACAGGGTCAGGGTTTAAACACCCGGGCCGCACCTCCCTACCCGAGCATCTGCTGAGTGCCCCCCCCCCCCCCCCCGGGAGACGAACCTTCACTGATGGACACTTTCGATCTCAAAAGCGGGCACACTACACACAACAGTAATTTTAAAGACTAGAAACATCTTTTCTGTGGATGCCTATGGTAACCTTTCCTCACGATTCATGGAAATATGCATGCTTATGGACACGATCTATGAAAACCATGTATAAACGGCGTTATGTTGCAGACCGTGGAGGTTATAATCGTTGATTGCGTGACATGAAGTGCTTGTTTATTTTGTTTCTTAAAATTTCTGTAGGGTGATTCGGAGAACCAATCAATGAGACTTAAGACAGATGCCGAAAATCGCTATGTGACCTAGGACGCTGTTACAATTCAAAACATGTGAATACGAGAGAAGAATGAAACAGTTAATCAAGTCTATTGATTGAGTCTAGTTCGCCAGATCCCTAGTAAACGGGGCAAAGTTTACGAAAGTTATTCAGCACCATGATGTATCGTATAGCGCATTTTATTGAATATTCTAGGCTTTTTTGCGAAAAAGTCGCATCCCTCGAATCATCTCTCCCCTAAAAACTACGACGAGATGACATAAGATGAAGCTAAAGTCAGATGCTCATTAATGGCTCCGACAAGAACATTATTTCAAAGGCGTATAACGTTGCAATTTCTGACGCTGTTTTGTCGGAGCGCCACTACAATAAAGGCGCTGGTACATACCACGGTTTTAACACATGCAAATACAAAGAAAGTGTTACACGGAAAGACTAGCTTTGTGGACTTTGTTAAAACAGTTTCTTTGCAACTATTGAATTTGTTTTATGTGATCAACGAGTAGAACACAATGAACATCACTGTCATGTTTGAAGTCCTTTAGGATGCCCCCTTTTTTAGACCCCTCGATCTTTGAAGAAGGCGGGGGGGGGGGAGGTTGCCATGGCAGTTAGTTTTCACTTGCCCTCAGAAAGAGTTTACTTGCAGGTTACCGAGGTGCCAAGAGGGTACCCTCCCTACTACCGATTTTAAAGAGGAATTGTGGCAGGTTTCAGTACAGACGAATATCTTGCGAACGAATTGTATCATAAATCGGGTAAGGTGGTCATTTGCGATGGCTTAACAGATTTTTAAATACAACGTTGTACTTACAGCTGATTCAAACACAAGATGTCACAGAAAAGATCCGCACAAGGAAGGTGGTCATTCACAAGAATCTGATTCAAGTCAACAGGATCTCATGAATAAAGATGACCGGATCAAGAGCGGCCGCTTAGTCCTGTGTTGAACGTCGAACTTCTCATAGCAGAACGCAATGCAGACTGGCAACTGAAAACGACAGCTTTGCTTTTTTGTATTAGGTTCAGCGAATGAAAAGTTCGATGTTTATCACAGGCTTTAGAAGGAATTAGCTGAACCTAAGTTTTTAAAAGCAAAAAATGAAACAGTGCCCGAGAAAAAATCTTTATTTGAAAGACTCATCTTACGTACATTATAGTACTAAATTTATCTTAAATGACAAAACAGTAGTTAAAGAATTCACAAAACGTTCGACTTGAATAATGTATGTGAACTGCGGAACAAAGGTGATTGATACCTAATAATATATCCTAATAAATAAATTATATTAGATAGACTATCATATATCATACAATAATAAAATCATTATCTAAAAAACGTTCTATTACCTGGAAAGTAAGTGAAAGTTGGTTGCATGAGAAATCCCATCTTGGTTCGTGTGAAACTATATTCTGTGAAATCTACAGAAATGACCCACCATGTTGTTTATGGCATTGTAAATAAGCCCTAAGCGAGGTCCCTTTTGCCTTCTTTTGTGAATGAAGCCTGGCGGGCGCACAGTCTTTCATGCTGAAATGACTGAGTTTTTATTCACGTTCACAAAACTTGAACCATTTTCATACAAAGGAAGAGGTTTATACCATAACTGGCCTCACTTAGTGATAAAGAGTCTCAAAGCAGCCCCGAAATTGCTGTTTGTTCCTTCGACTTAAAATAAAATTACATTCCAATAAACGTTAGGTTGTTAATGACTAATCTGTCAATCTATTGCGAAGATGTTTTTCTTGACACACTTAGTACTTTTAAAATCTGTTTTAGACATTTTGTCATTATAATGTGCAATAATTGCATTTTACTAATTTCCAAAAAGCCTTTGGGTCATATTTAACTTTTTATTTAGTTAGTTATTTTATATATTTCGTGATCTGAGAGCCACTATTCAGAACTACTGTTTAAAGATTGCTATTATTAGATCTTTCTTGATTGATAATTTTTACTCGGCAAAGTTTTTGATAATGTATAGAGGATAATTATGTATGTGTGTGCAAAAGGCCCTAATTAAAAGAGTTGTGAAGTGAATTGAGTTGTGTTGTCAACTAAGTTGTTAACGGACATTCCCAGTAGTGTAAGTAGCAACTATCTAGCTGTTGTGGCCTTGTTGATGGTTTAAAATATGTGGCAGTTTCCTCTGCAGTCGCAACTGTATTTCCTCACGTCGTCGCGTTTTGCCGAGAGAAGGTTATACTCTTCTGCAAAATTTGTGGAACAGGATACTCCCAGTACTCTCTTGCCCTGTTGAGGAATAAAAATTAAATTCGTCATATTTTGACCACAATACAGGTTGGGAAAAAAAGAAGAAATGAATGAAGCCACTTCGTTGTGGAATTGCAAGGTACAGATGTACTAAATTAGTCCATGGCTGCAAAAAATAGCTGAGTGAAGACGTACTTGCTTATCAGTTGATATCAGTTCCTTATTGTTTTTAAACTATAAAAGGATCTACGTCCTTGTTTATTTTGTATTAAAATACATCTTTTACTCAATTGCTTTTTTTTAACCAATTGCATTGGTTTAGCTTCCTAAAAAATCTTTAGCATTACTCACTTTGGGCTCAGCCAAGCCTGCAATTACATTGGGATCGCCTGGAGTTCGAGTTTCTGTTACTATTTTGTACTGGCATGCGCTAAAATCTCCAGCTCCCTTGGTACCTGGTGCACCAATGGATCCCGCAGGACCCGTTGGTCCTTGACTTCAATAAAATCCCGGACGACCAACAGGACCTGCCATTTTGCTAACGTTATTGACCTGTGGAAGAAAGAAGTCATTTTCAACAAGTGTCCATAAAATACATGGAACGGATAAGGGTGGCAAAAAAAGTTGACGGCAATAATGTCGTCTTCTACTCCACCCTTTGACGCTTGACGTCTCATTAAGTTACTCCGCTTGCAGATATGTTGCCCTATAGCTGAATTCACGATTTACCTTCCTCCACAACTTGTCTATACTGTCTGTTTATTGGGTAACTTTTGCAAAACAACTGCAGCAAAAAATTCATCTTGAAATGTATCGTCGTAAAAAAAGTGTACCTCTAACTTTCGCGACAAATTCTGTACTGACCTTCCGTGTGGCAAAAAGTTGAAAAATGTAGGACATTTTGGGAAAGTATTTTGCCTGTCATTTCAACTATTTTTAGTAACACTTTACTTTTATAAGTGTATTTAAGTTCCATAATTATATCTCACCTTTGCTGTTATACTTGTATTTACATCCACTAGTGAAGCAAGTAAAGAAGCATCAGAGGATCGTAGAGAAACTGTTGTCAGGTTCAACTGTAAAAATATCAAAACGGAAAACAGTTAAGTCCAAGGTAAATAATTCAATAACACAGAGAAATTGGCCAAGTTGTTCACAGATATTCGATAAAATTTAAGGAATTTAGAAATCGAAACGAATTATCTCCTCAGTTTATGCGATAAGAATAGCATCACTCTTTGCTCAAAAAGAAACGACTGATAAATAGAGACTTTGGTGGTGATGGAGACAGCAATGTCTAAGTTGAAGTTCTGATTTACATTTTGGTGGATTTGAAGAACATTCTCAGAGAGGCCTTCTCCTTTTCAAAAGCCACTGATTCCTATGCTAAACGCGATCTTCAATTCGGTTTCTCGGCCAAGTGGAACAGATTTCTTTCTTGTTCAGATGATGTAACAAGGTCTAGCACGAGAAGATGTACCTTTTTTTTCTGTGATTTAAAGAACTAATCATGAATGTTTTTCTAACGCTTTACTACTTCATGTTTTAGTTTTTTAAAGAGCAGCTGTATTTTTTAGTTACCTGTTTAGTTAAGTTGTCCTTTACCTGTCGCAACTTCTCCGCAACACTGTTTTGCGATGTGTTCATCGTTGCCCATACTCTGTTAAATTCTTTCATCGGAAGGTTTGCTGCCACCCATATCGCCGTGAAATGTTGGCGAGACACTTCCAGTGCATTTTGTCGAGTAGAGTTCAACAGGTTCGCGATGTCTTTTATTTTCTTGAAGTGCAGTTCCTTTAGCAAAAAATAAATAAATAAATAATAAATAAATAAATAAATAAATAAATAATAATAATAATAATAGTAATAATAATAATAAAAATCATTCTTTGGCTCGTGGGTTTCAATCGGCCGAGAAACATTTAATAAATAAATATAATATATATAATCACTCATTTAACTGGTAGCATCGTAAAATAGTTTTTTCTTGGACCAAAAGAAAATTAATGTGGTCGATTGTTAAGATCGTGCTCAAGTTTGTTATCTTTAAAGACCCAATCAAAAATTTCGAATCCAGCCAAAGTTGGCACACAAGCTACTTACCGTCACGTTGTTTGTGCTATTTGATTTCTGTTCTTCACTGTCAATTCTGGCCTCGAGCCTTTCAGAGCGATACGTCACCTAGACGAAAGACGAGTGACAACTAACGGTGTTGCATCTTGCCAGTAAAATGTTGAAACTTGCACCTATTTTTGTGTGGCTTCATTCATGGAATGAAGACCACATTGCTATCACTCGATGGAATTTGTGTGTGGATATAGACCCACATTTCTCTGGTTCACTTGTGGTATACTTTCGGTAACAAAGAAGATAAGTGCGCCTCGCTCATGTCACGTAGGGTATAATAGTTCATAAAGGCAGGGGGTACAAATTGCGTCAAGTTTCCGGTGTAAGATTTTAGTCTTTATGTTTCCTCATGTTTTGCCGTGCTCCGTTTTATCAGCTACAGTTCTTGACGAGGCGTTAGTTGGCTGGATGGGTTCACTACGTTTTAATATGCTTGTTAGATGTTAATTAACGTGATATTGTAGACGAAAGAAAACAACGCAACCTTCGCGAACTAGCTAGAGTGCACGCTTCTAAAGCGCTTGTTATTGTTCGGATGTCAATTAGCAGGCAAAGGTGTCTCAGAAACGACTTATCTTGAATAATCAACATTTTGACGAATTGTTCAGTATTTACCACGGTTAGCAATAACTACCTTTTTTTTTTACAAAAGATTTATTTAGAAGCCATTTTTGTTTCTTTGGTTTTTACGTATTTTCTCTATACACAGCACTATCTATATCACAGAGGATTTTGCAATAGAATGGACACAGTGGCCAGAACTGGCAATTTCCCAATGTTCTACTTCGAGTCATATAGATCGTATACGTGTTCTAAGCTCCCTACACTTGTTTAAAGCTTTAAACGTAAAACCCAATCAGATTCCTATCGTGTAAAGTTAGAAAGGGGTGGACAAAGTTCATAGGGAGCCTGGAAAGGACAGGACCTCCTGACGAAAGTTTGTGTATAAAGAGTCATTGATTCAGACACCCAACGAACATGCAGAAATTCCGTGGTTCTTACGGGATTTCCTTGCTAATGACCTTGCTTGTAAGGCATACCTTGTCACTTTACGAGGCGATTATGACTAAAAATGAGTTGAAGATTTTCGAATTCTTAGTTAAGAAAACGTCCCTTCTGGTATTCAGGCTGGACACTCCCAGTAGTGTATGGTACACTACATGTCAGAGGCTCCACTAGCAATGGTATCTTTACAAGCACATATGTAGGTCCTTTTGCCACTTAAAGTGCTTATGAACTAAAAATTTTTTTTGCACATTTTGGTAGTTCATTATGTGTTAATTCCGAAATGGCAAGAGAAATTGGATGGCAAGAAACAAAAATCCGTTTTTCTGCCGTTGAAAGTACCCAAAATGACCAAAATCGTGTCTCCGAAGACTGGGAACGAGTTGGCCGAGGAAGCGGGCCGTATGACGTCACAAATCGAGCAGAGTATTTGTCTCTTTGGTCTTTGTCAAGTGTTTGAGCGATGAAACTTACATTTTCCTTGCTAATATTGATATACAATGAAAGCTACCGACGACTGAGGAAAACGCTAAGATTCAGCTCGAAGCGATTTCGAAGATGTGCAGTTTTCGGGTTTGTCGTCCGTGGATAAAGCCTAAACAACGACAACAACAATCTTGCGCGAAGCAAGATGGCGAATTGAATTGTTGGGATTGACTAACTTTCAGCTCTACTGGCTTGACTGGCCTTGAAGGAGAAGCTTCTAGAATTGAATGGTCAGTACTTTTATGTGTTAATAACGAGAGATTGACGCAGCCTTGACTTTACTTCTTTTGTTAAGAGCGTCGTTGTATGTACTTCAGTTATTTTACTCAAACCGATACCAGACAAGCTCAAGTTTACGGTGTACTTGTTTGTAACTTAATTTGTTCATCTTTTCATAGGTTTTCGCGCCAAGAGAAAGATAGACTCAGTTGTTCGGCTCTTTCGAATGAGGACTTTTGCAGAGAGAACACTGATATAAACTTATTAGTTAGCAGGATTTTAAACATGGAAGATAAGCATACCCAAAATTTGCTTGAAATATTACATGCCTAATGGCTGAGCCATCAATAGTAATTTCTAAAGAGCGTGTTTTATTTATTATAATCAGCAGCTACAAATGATTTTCAACTGGAAGTGGAGTGCTTGTATTGTAATTTCAAGCCATTTATGAGGGAGCATCTCAAAGCAAATAAATAAGAATTTTTGAGTATGGTGCTCATTTGTGGTCTTTTACTCCACCTGGAGGTGCTATGAGGATGACTGTGATAAATAAAGATGGACATTGTATGATACGCGTGCAAACTCAGACTAGTGTGACTTCAGCTTTGTCCATGTAATAATCCGTCGCTTCTGACTACATGAACTGGTTTAAGTAATTGCCTACACAATATTAGACCAGCTGAGATTTTTGTCCTTCTGTTCAGCAATTTGCTTTAGGATTTTGGTTCATACCAATTTTGTGGAAACATGCTATGGCAGGTGAGAGCTAGTGTGCTGAGTTATTACAGGCTTTATGTGATCACTTATACTTTCATGATGCTGGTCTCATGTAAATAAACTTAACCATACCTGTCCAGTTATACTGGCCCCAGTTGTTCAAAAGTTGGATAGCACTATCGACCGGATAAATCTCTATCCAGTGGATAATGCAATTGGTTTCCCTAACACTTATCTACCTTTTGAACAGCTGGGGCCTGGTCTGAGCTCCCTTTGTATACTGGTCTCATATGACAATAACTCCCTTGGGTCAATCTCAACACTAAGATGAATATGTAATTTGTTCCAGAAGTACATTTTGAAGTGCCATTTTCATTGAAACATACACCCATTCCAATCCCATGAAGTATGGCAGAAATCAGTGTCAAGTAGAAATTGCCCTCTTTGTGTGTGTAGTTTCTTTTTTGTTGTTGTTATTTTTGTTTAAGGAGGGGGGTGGGGTGGGGAGAGGTTAAGGCAGCTCCCTTGGATCCATAAACCCTTCAAATTACAGTATCCTCCCAGTACACTGTACACGTTATGCGTGTATTAGCTGTTTTTGTTGTTAAGAGATATGCTCTTCAGTTACAAATGTCTAAGAGTCTGTGTTCAATCAAGCTCGCATAATCCTTTGAATTCGCCCAACACTCTCGTGTTTGCATCAGGCTTCCGCTACGTAACCATGCATGCCACTATTAATGTTTGAAGATATGTATTTTTACTATCTTGGGCACTTATTTAGTAACAGAACCCCCTTTGTTACCAGTGTTTTTACACAGATGGGGCTATCCTGTGTATACATCATTATTATTATTAAAGCAGTACAAGACGTTTATATGCTATGTCCCTAAATAGCATGCATATGGGGGGAACATAGCCTATGCAGCTAATTTTCAGAAAAATTATTATTATTATTATTATTATTATTATTATTATTATTATTATCATTATTATTACAAATTAAAGGTGGAGAACGAGATCGAAAAGGCCCATTTTGAAACCTCATTAGTGATTTTCTGTTGGCGAATTAGGTGGCTTGTGTGGTAGCTTTCTTGGGTACAGGGAATGAGTCAAGAAGAGACTGAGACAATTCAGTGTGTGAGGAATTTCCAATACAAAGCCTGCCACAAAATTAAATAATGGGAAATGAAGGTCACATTTTCATTGCCCTTCAGTAATAAAAATGATTAAATAACTTATGCCATAAATTCAGATTAAACCTACATCACCAAGACTACTGCAGCAGGGTCAATTAGACAGTGTTAAGTGTGATATGTGAAATTTCATATTATATGGTCCTCTTGAGATAACAGGAGGAGGGTCAACAAGAAGAGAGGCACAAATCTGTTTGAAATGTGTGGTGTTTAAAGAGGACCACATAAATCAAATGCAGTGGAAGCAGAGTGACTTGCAATAAAAATTATCAATGCTGAGCTGAACTGCTTCCTTTTATTTGACGAAACATCACGAGGGATTTATAAATATTCCTATAGCTATCTCTGATTAAAACGTCTTGTGTCGTCGTCGGTCAAGACAGTTCTGTTCATTGTTATCCCTTCAAACTCTATGGTGAACATCCAGTTTGAGAAACGTATTGCATGTGGTTTCCAAAAAAACCGGAGATGTAAACAAAACTTTGTAGCTCAGTTATGTGTTGTAGATCTTGGATGCTTTTAGGTAAGGTGGACAGATGCATATAGCAATAGTTTTGTGGCCAAATATTGAAAACCTTCTTTATCTCGGTCTTTAATCTTGAATTGCGATAGTTGCTGCTAGTGGAACTAATCCACCAGTAGCAGAAGTTACAGATATTAATGCGACATTCAAATACTGCGGCTTTTCCCAGAAGCAGCTCTGTAATGCGGGTCGAATCGAATTCTTACCGAGTCGAACACGGGTTCAAATGAGTCCGCTTCTCTCCCTAATTCGTTTCCTTTTGAGAAACGACACACACATGCTCTCATTGTGCGAATCCTGCCCTTGTAGCTTACAATCCTGGGCCCACGAGTCACTCCAAAGTAATTTCTCTTCTGGAAACCCTCTTGTCAGCCATAACACTCTTGTCTTCTGCGCGATTTGTGACGTCACAGCCTTGTAATGTGATCGTTTTGGCCGCGCGCAAAATGGAGACACATTTCGGGTGCCAAATTCGAACTTTGCGGCTGGAAAAATATCCCATGCAAAGGTTTCTACTCAGCAAAACTTACATATTTAGACTAAGGGAGTCATAAACTATCATATTTAGGAGAAAAATTTTTTAGTTCATAGGCACTTTAAGTCAGTACTGGTAATCGTGTCAACTATTGCATCATTTGTTCCGCAGTTAACACCAAGGAATTTCTTACCCTGTGTAAAAATCCAAACAAATCATTACCGTTTGAGGAAAAATGTATAACTAGGAGGGGAAGTTAATGTTTAAACAGAGTTGATTGCAGAGCGTATACACATCTGTTGCGGCTCATCATCGGGTTGGTTACCAAATTTGGTATCACGCCTAGAATAGAACAATTAGTAATAATAAAATTATAATAACAATAATGATGATGATGATGATGATGATATATTCCTTGAAAAGAAGATGTAGGTAACAGCGAGATCTGATCTACGTTTATGGCTTAAACAATGAAGTATCTGGCTGGAAATACGATTTGCTGAAGCTGTTAGTTCTTTAATGTAGCGTGATTTACACAATCATATGTGACGTACGAAAAGACGTCGTTGAAAAAATGAAGTAGACAAGTGGGTAAATCATTCTGATCGAGGTAAGATGTTATGTTATGTTTTTTAATGGCCTATGTCTGGGGACTTACGTTAGATTCAGTTACCGAAACGTCTGTTCTAGCGTAAGAGCCAGCTGAGACTAAAGCGCTGTCTTTCTTTCTGTAGGAACACAATGACATTTCACCAGAGCCAAAGCCAGGAGGCCCAGGTGGGCCCTGGGTACCATTGAATCCACGAGGTCCAGGTGGGCCTGCAACACCAGGAGGGCCCTGGGTACCCTTGAAGCCACGACGTCCAGGTGGGCCTGCAACACCAGCACATGAAAGCCTTCATGGGTAGTATATTTTCTGTCCTGGGCACTTTTACGTATACGAGCTTATTACGTCATCCAAAAGTGTTTCATATGTATTACGTATCTAAGAAAAAAGAGGAATTAGTGTTATATTGACTCTATCTTCTGTAAGATCATTTGCAGTATAAACATGGAAGATAAAATGGATTAGATTTTTCCAATGGAACACAAATTTGCACCGCCACTTTAAATTAGACACTGAAAACGGCATGCTTAGTTGAATTTTTTTTCTGATTAATGATAATCTTTTGTCCCTGTTTTACAGTTATCAGTTTGCCAGTGTTGTACATGATAACACAGTAGGTCCTGGTGACTCTAAAATATCGTAAATAAGAAAGCAGAAGGGCAGGGCGTTATCACGTTGAAACTAACGGACAAGGATTTCAGAAGTGGAATGCCCTTTTGTGAAGGAATTTCTTAATGCGATGATGAAAAGAAATGGATACAATAAAAGGGCGGAAACTCCTTTGGCTTATGTTATCATTTACATCGTTCAAATTTTCCAGGAAATTGAATCCTCATATTGGACTCTACAATGAGACCCATTTGAATAATTATGTTTTTACACCAATGTCCAGAGCTGGGGGGCCTTAAGGTGAATAAACACTGTTTAAAGTTTTCAGGAAACTTCAATTGCTTGTTTTTTTCGGTTAGTGGTCATCAATCCGAAGACATTCGACGACGTGGGATCAAAAGGACTTCCTTAGTGGTATATGCCTTTGAACCCAAACTGAACAGGCCAATCACAGAGGCTATAGCTAAAAAGTGAATGACCATTACTTGTATAAATAAACATCTAATTATCTCTTTCATGTTGTCCATGTTGTCCTTGTCTTAGACTATTTTCCTTTACCAACAACCATTTTTGCAATTCTGTTTTAATAGATCGTTAAAAGTTATTTGAATTAAAAAATTCCTAGACACAGAAAACCAACGAGGATGGAAAAGCTTTTTTGACCTTGAACTTAGGAAATATGGAGGCGTAGTCACTTTAACTGGAAATCTTAACAAAAAAGACGCCTGCGTACTCAAGGTATCAGTTCCTTTTATCAAAGAAATTCTTGAAATCTAGTCAGAAGTGATTTTCGAACAAACGGCAAGTCAGAGGACCACTTTCTTTTCATCACCTCTATGGTACAACTCCCTGATAAGAATAGCAAAGGGAGTAACAAAAGTTAAACATTTAATGGACGACTCTGGCAATTTTCTTTCACTCCCTGCCTTCCAAAATAAATATAACCTGAACGTCGGGCCTTTAGCTTTTTATGGACTTATATCTGCAATCAAACTCTTGAAAAGGCAAATTCCCCAAAATACAAGGCCTCCATTAAAGTGTGAAGGTTTCTTCGAAAGCAAAACCAAGCAGACCCGTTTATAAGAAACTAGTATCAAAAAAGAGTGAAGTACCGATTTCAAGCCAACAAAAGTGGCTCGAGGATATTAACATTACGATCAACTGGAAAACCTCGCATCAATTATCTTTTCAATGTACAAAGAACC
The DNA here is from genome assembly GCA_964030785.1 of Siderastrea siderea. Taxonomy (NCBI): domain Eukaryota; kingdom Metazoa; phylum Cnidaria; class Anthozoa; order Scleractinia; family Rhizangiidae; genus Siderastrea; species Siderastrea siderea. The sequence continues at coordinate 35,346,360 of OZ034970.1, forward strand.
CAAAACTTATAGCCTTTAATTTTAAATCTTTACACAGAAGACTATCGACTAACAACTTTCTGAAAAAAATTGGAGTCTCGTTAATAGCGAGAAATGTACTTTCTGTCAAAGAGAGACAGAAACATTGGTACATCTGCTTTGGGAATGCCCGAAAATTCAGTCCTTCTGGATCAGTCTTTCCTTATGGCGGCAGTCATGCAAAATAGTTGAGAAAGAAACGCTCTTAGAACTTGGCACGGCGTTGGGCTTAAACCCAGATAGAGAAAAATACAATGCTTACTTGCTAAATATTATATTTGGCTATGTAAGCATAAAGAATTTCCACCAAAACTTAATGACCTTTTACGATATGTGAAACACATCAGTGAAATTGAAAACAAGGCCAACACTTTTAACCAGAAGAAATGGGACCCTATTAAGTCTTTCTTGTAACCTCTTGTGAACTTGGTCCTAGTCCCGTGAGAAATGAAACAAAGTGTAAGTTCTTTTTTTCTCTCTCTTTCCGTTTTTTGCTTTTTATTTCTCGTCTAAATTTAGTTATTAAATGCTTTGTTTGTTACTTCATATCGTATAAAATTAACAAAAACAAAAACTTTGTAAAAGATAGAAGTAAGCTTAGTAACATAATATATGTCGTGTATTGTAATGCAGTTTGTAATGTAATTATCCTGTCTTTGTCTTAATAATAAAATAAATAAATAAATAAATAAAAACTTCTGTTCACACGCAATAGCAATTCACCACCATAAAAGAACAGTAACCCCTTACCAGGCATCTAAACATTCGTCCCAATAACGTAAAAGATTAAAAGATGATATCACATGTAACAGTTGTATGCTTTAAACTCATAACAAAATTGTGATTATTGATTCTATCAGAGGAAAATATTATAAGAGACGTTTTGCTTGACCGACAACCTTTTAATCGCACTGAACCGTATTGCTCTTTACCACATATCACGCAATATCAACTGACTACAATAAAACACCGAACATTTCGACTTCTCAGTTCATCTTCAGGCTAGAGTTAATGTTTAAACCAGTAGCCTATGTAACTGAAGGCAAATCAAATCTTTTAAACAAAACTACGACAGAGCAATAGAAAAAAGCTGGTTCGGAAAGAGTGGGAGAGGACTGCCTATCTAGTATCTACGTCTGAAAACTCGTCCAGACATGCCTGTGCTCAGAAACCTGAATTGGAGGTCAAGAAATAACTTCCATGACATCATAATTATAATAAGCTGCGCTTTCTTTTTCGTTAGCATTAAGTTTCTTACCAGGGTGCAGTCCGTGTGAATCACTTTTAAAACGAAGAAACGGAGAAAGATAAGAGCAGAGTGCCCGTCGTGCCACATCATTGACGATGAGTAAGGCAGAAGCCGGAAAAGAAAACATTCATTTTGAGATGGAATCCAAACAAGCAGCTGACGCAGGAATTTATGAAGACATCGTTGTAGAGAGCGCAGTCCCTGGAACAAAACAAACGACCTTTGAAAAGCAAGGAGATAGGAAGAATAGACGGGTATCAACAGGACCTGTACATTCCTACCAACCAGATGGGATGACAGTTCATCGACTGCTATACATTGTAGCCGCTGTTGTTGCTATGCCCTTCCTGGTTGCTGTTACCACTTTGATTTTGGCTTTAACGATGATAATGTCACGAAACAATCGAGCTGCCTATACAGATTGTGCTGCCTCGCAGGGTAAGTTAATCAGCTTTTAGCAGTGTAGTTTAAGGTCATAAACTACGTTGTAGGAGGTTATTGATTATTGTAGGAGATTCTAGCAACCTACAACATGTGAACCGTCTCACTGGCCTCCGCTGGTATATGTATATATATATATATATATATATATATATATATAGGAAGGAAATTTGATAACTTCTTAAGACCCCTTAAATTATCAGCTTCCTTCTTCTGATGATTGCGACAGGGGCTGAAGGATATTACTCGGTGACCTTTCAATACTGCTTTCATTACGGAAAGAAACAAAAACAAAAAAAAATTATGTTCATTTTCAGCCCTGGATTAGCGTAAATTTTCTTTAAAACCTCTCTGGAACTAAACAAGTGAAGTTTACATGAATCCTGTGTCGTTTTTTTTTCCTGCCTTAGAATTATACAGAACAAGCGCAATAAAAACAGCAGATATTGAAAGAATTGGGAGGAATTTGGAGAACATAACGTCAGTGGAAAACAGACTGGTAATTAAATGCGTTCTCTTCGTAGTGCTTTTACAACAACAACAACAACAACAACAACAACAACTTTATTGACTTCATCCCAACATGAAGATTTCGGTACTTATACAACAAACAAAACAAACACAACAAAATGTTAAAACAATAAATAAATAAATAAGTGAATAAATAAATAACTCAATAAATAAATAAATAAATAAATAATAGTATTAAGAAAGTAAATCAAAGGTTTCTGTTAGCCAACTCGTGAGCGTTTAAAAAGGCTGCAGAGACTCGGATTTAGAACAATTTACTGAGATATCGTCAATATAAGCGGCGCTTAGATTGATAATGTTCGTCCTCCGTAGCTAAAAAATACAGAAATAGTGCCTTCTACGACATATTTATGAAATGCTATTGATTGAATAAAGGCGTTCTAAGAAGATACTCCTGAGAAGAGCAAAAAAAAAATGAGTGGTTAATATCTTAGCATTTACAATATGAGACTTTGCTGTCATATTATCAAGACATACTGTCATATGGTGATTTTTCGGAGAGCCATACTTATTTTATATAAAAGGAACGATATTTCCCTTGTCATGGCAATATAGATGGAGGATTGGAATCACAGAATGATGAGGCGAAGACGAATGCGCTGTAAATTCAAAAGTTCTGTTTTATCCCCCAAAATGGCGCCGTTTCGGTGAGTAAAATACAGTACCATTTTTAGGGCTTACTAGGCTCTCTTATTAAATGAAGGCCATAATAGCCCTATTTACGGGGCCTGAGCTGGCACCAAACGGCCAAATGGATCCCACTGTTGGTTGTTACGGTTTCCGACGGGGTTCGAAATGTCCCCGCTGTGACCGAAATAGCTCCACAGACGGGCCGCATCAGCTCCAGGGGCCTCAGGGCTAATTTGGCATTTTGGGGGCTGAAATTTATAGTGTGTGTCCGCATTTGTTTGAGTTTTCCCAGTTTTCACAAGGGTTAGCATAACTTTGTATAAACAAAGAAAGGATTAACTTTCCTGGTCTAATTGTTTTTAAAAGTAAACGATCAAAATAATAGTTATTTGGTTCCAAGGAGTTTTATGAAATATGGTGTTGCTCAGTGGTATGATGAAGAAAATCTCTCCTTTTTCATCTAGGAAAAGAAAATCCAAGAACTCACTGAACGTCTGAAGTTCACGGAACTTGAACTTAAGACTCTTAAGAGCCTACAACCATCTACAGCCATCCCGGTGAACGAACTGAAAGGCATATGGACGATCGTCAATGCCACAGCAGAAAAGACTTTAATCTTAATGAACAAGGTAAGCCCTATTATCAGTTTCGCATGGAGCTACAAAAAAAAAAAAATAGCTAGCGACCGAGTCTCTTTTTCTTTCCCTCCCTTCTTCCTTCATTGATTGATCGATTATTTTATACAACTGTGCTTTGTGCTTGGATACGCTTTAAAAAGGAATCTAAGGTTAATAACGAAACAGTACTTCTATCCTTTAACATCTTAATAAGTAAACATGCTATGAATTGGTTAGGTATCAGCCGATAAAAATTATTATTATACATTGTAGTCACTATTTGTCTTTTCATTGGCTAAGAGCCTACAGTTAATTCTGGGAATACGCGCAACCAACAGATCTCACTAATCTGCTAGCAGATTAGTGAATAATCTGTAGGTTACGCGCGCAATGCATGATTCCAAGAGCAATGTGGGAGGCATCTGAAAGCGAAGTAAATTCATGGCTCGCCGATTCGCTTCTTCAACCGAGCAAGAAATTGAAAAAATTGCTGAAACAAAAAGACTCGGAAAACAAAAGAAGGCTGACAAAAATTGCGAAGAAACTGTTCCACGAATACCTTAAGGAAAACAGCGTTCAGAAGCCGGAAGACAAGAAACACACAAATGTTGAAACTGTTTGCCGTTATTTTGTTTACCTGTAAAACAATGTATAATAAAACAATTATTAGATTCGGTTTTTGCGATATCCGGACTAATCAAGGTCTCGGTAAGTGTTATGATAACACCTACCGTTTGTGACGGTCGATGAAAGAAATTGTAATCACAACGCTTAATGCTTAAATTTTTATTTCTGCACAGTTTTTTCAAACAATTTTGACTTGTGTTAGACGACGCTGTTGGTGATGCTTCTTGGTGACGCTGTTGGAATTTCTGCTTAATCTAAATTCGCTGCCAAGTGATTTTTGTCGTCATTTTTCTCGTCGGGTTGTCCGCGAGAAAAAAAAATTCAGCTCACTTTGTTCATTTTGTTGTTGAGTGTTCATTGACCATATTAAGTCACAGCAGGTATATGAGCTGATAGCCTAGCTCCGTTCAGCCAATCAAAATGCTAGAATTCTAATATACCTAGTCCAGTTTTTAACAAAAATTTTTATTCACATGCACATACTTTTTCATCATTCTTTCAAACGCATCTCACACCAAAATAACACCTTGTCGAGTCAAAGTTCATTTTTGTTTTGGAAGAATAAGTTGCTGGATTAATTTGTTTGTCTGTTTGATCCTCAGGTAAACAACATAAGCAAGATGGTGGGTCCCATTGGACCTCCGGGATTTAATGGCAGTCAAGGTGCCATTGGTGCGCCAGGTCCAAAGGGAGTAGGAAACTTCAGTGCTTGCCAGTACAAAGTTGTAACAGAGACTCAAACTCCAGGCGATCCCCAAGTAATAGCAGGCCTGGCCGAGCCCAATGTGAGTGCGCTGTTCAGTTCCTTATCCCCCGGACTTGTTGGTAGTTGCTGGTATTGGAGAAACTTCTATGTAGAATCCAACCTTGCTTTTCTGTCACAAAAGACTTTTCAGAACAATGAGTAGCCCTCTAACCACTTGGTCACCTACGTAGACCGACTCGCGAAGGACGAAAAACGTTTAAGGGGCGGTGGACTCTTAACTACCATATTGTTGCTATGGAAAACTCCTAAACATCATATCTCGGAAACCCTCACTTCCGCATATAAGCTGCTTGGCCACGTTTGTTCCATGAAAAAGGTTTCAAGACTTTTAAGTCACAACCATATTTGCTCACGTGACCTGCTCACGTGACCTGTGACCTATTTGCTCACGTGACCTGTACAGATCACGTGACCTGTACAGAAAAAATGTCTAAAACACAACAGCGTACACATCTGGTCATTGAAAACTTTTCTAAACATTTGGCAGCCATCAAAATGCAAAACTTGATTTCTTGAAATTCGTTATGACTCCATCAGTACGTACGTAAATTCATACAGCAATTGCTTACGTCAGATTGTAAAGAAGGCTGGATAACACTTTCCCATCACTAAATTTGGCTTCAGAGCAAAATGGCTCACCAGAAGATCGATATTTCTCTTTCTATATAACACATAAAGGTTTATCAGACCATAAAGCTACGTAAAACTGAAAATAATACACCAAAATAATGGATCAGCGAAAGTAAAAGCACTCGATTCATGCTCCGTTGATGTAGCCATCTTTTCACACGACAGCTTCTAAATTTTGCTGCGGGCGGGCTGGCGCGACTCATGTAATACCGGGCTGAGCAGTCATCTCGGTAGACCTAACCAACCCTGCTACTGAGCCAGCCCGGCTCATGTAATCGGCCCCTAAATTTCGCTTCAGAGCAAAATGGATCACCAGAAGGTCAATATTTCTCTTTCTATATAACACATAAAGGTTAATCAGACCATAAAGCTACACAAAACTTAAAATAACACACCAAAATAATGGATTAGCAAAAGTGAAGTTACTCGATTCATTCTCTTTGAGGTAGCCATCTTGTTTCAAGTTCTTAAGGGCGTCTTCCATTTCCTTCGTGATTTTAGGTTTGGGCGGTTCAGCCTGTTGAAGGATGTTGTATACAGTTCTCCTTATGGTGTCAGCTTGTTCTGAGTCAAGCGTTCTTATGGCCGCTTCAACTTTGGCGACGATTTCAGTGGCTGGAATGTTAGTTTGTGTTACTGCGAAATTCAACCCTTTCTTTAGTAACGACACCCCAGCATCGCTGAAGGGCTGTGACGATAAGTTAATAACCCATTTGTTTTTGTCGACTTGAGGTGTTTGGTCAACATGAGGTGTTATAGAAATGGATTAGCCTGTTTCTTTTGTACAAGTTTCAGAAACTTGCGTTGTTGCCGATCTTTTGTGGCAGTAAATACTCTTTGGGTATTAACTCTGATCTTTTCAAGTAATTCACTGGCCTCGTCTGCCGTGAGGGCGGCTGTTGTGCCCCTGGCAGTGGATTCAGTTTCTCTTTTCGCATCTCCCTTAGCTCTCTGAGTGAGTCGTATTCTCTCCCTTAGGAACCTCACAGAGGCTAGTTCGGCTACTCTGCGAGCGCTTTTAGTTGGAACTGGTGGTTGGACCCGAAGGTCTCGTGGAATAATGTGGCTCTTAACACACCTTGTAAGAAAGGTGAGATGGTTGTTGTAGCGAGCGAGCTTACGTGAGCAACGCTCGTGGCGACAAATCAACCTTAGGGCTGTGCACCCATATTTCAGTTCAATGTCATTAAAGATGTGTTTCTGTTCATCGTGGTGTAAAATAGGAAAGATGAACGTTTAGTCGATTGTCGCACGATGGAATGACGCGCGATGTTTCGACTGCAATACTGCTAGTCCTTATCTGCGCTAATAGCAGCGAACCAACATGCTAGCTACAAATAGCGACACGTAAACAATCGACCTCATCGCCTGATGAAGACTAGCAGTAACGTCGCGATCAACAACTCAAAGCGATTCCATCGTGAGACAAACGAATAAACGTTCATCTTTCCTATTTTACACCACGATGAACAATAAACACATCTTTAATGACATGGTTCTTAATCTCAATTATATATCTTTTATTTCTCAACAGGGTAAAAGAGTCATAGGAGTATCCTGTTCCACAAATTTTGCAGCAGAGTATAACCTTCTCTCGGTAGTACGCAACAATGTGAGGCGGTACGCTTGCACCTGCAAAGGATCTTCCATCTTTTTTAGCCCGTCACGGGGACAGCAGAAGAGTTGCTACTTACACTACTGGGAATGTCTTTTAACAACTTAATTGCTTACATGGTTTATTGAAGAGAGTGTCACATGTATGTATGCATCGATCTGCATACCAATTTTTTTCTTTTGTGCCTTTGTAACGTTTTATTCTATTCTGTCACACTTCCGATGATTTTGTCAACTACTTGTCAGGCTCTGGTCAGGGTACGTCTGTTTTCTAACATGAGAACCGATCTTCTCCTTTTTATCTCGTCGTTGAAACAGCAAAAACTGAAAAAAAAGAAAAGAAAGAAAAAAGAAAAAAAGAAATAGCGATTGCGTTTGCGTCAAACTGTTAATACCTTACTCGGCTTGATAATCAAGTAGCATCATTACAATTCTCCTTTTTCGCTATACTGAAAAGACAGAGAAAAAAGGAGAAGGGGAAGGAAAGGGAAAAACAAAAGCATCGGATTTGCAATTTGTTGTAATATGACTTTGTACTTGTTTAGAAGTAATAGAATATGGACATGTTTTCATAAAAAAGTGTAGGTTAAGTCTACCGTAATGATATTTCATTTTATATTCTCTGAATGTCTACAATACAATAAGCTAGTGTGTCGAGTTTGGTGGTTCTTGACAAGATCAAGCCGTTGCTCGCCATCAGTTTACGCCCTAGCTAGGTTGTGTCCACATGGGACACATGGGACGGTTTTAACACAGTGCAGATGCACTGAGGTGTTACACAGTGACTTGCAATTGCCACCATTGAGTTTGTTTCTATAAACTAAATTCGATATTCACAGAGAAGACATTACGGCTTTATAATGACGGCTAGTTGGGAGAAAATATATTCCGTATTGGGCGGAGTCGCGAAAAATTAGTTTTTATGGCGATCCACGTCTCTTGTTTTTTGGGAAAAAACAAAAAGCCAGAGCACTTATTCTGTTGATCAAAATAGAAATCTTACTCGTTGTGAAGATTTGCAAGATTTGAACAGTTTTGGTTTTGAAGCAAAATTTTTGAATTCGTCGCTTTTTCAACCCAGATAATTTAATTGTCCAATGTAACAAAATAAACTCTTTCAGTGCATCAACATAAATTTATTCAAACGACGGAATTCGACAAAATAATAGAATAACGTGACAATCAATTTCTTTTCCAGGCCAAAACTAGAACACAAATGATAACGCAATACAGCGCGCGCATCGCGAAATAAAAACTGAAAACAAACTGTTTGAAAAAAACAAACTCAGTTTTAAAGCTTTAACACTCACATTTTCGACAATCTGTCAAGGTAAGTTGCTTGTAGGGATGAATCACATTGTAATAAAGGTTTTCCAACTATATCACTGAGCAAAAACTAAACTTTTGCCTGTGGTTTTGTGAAGAAAAGTTTTGAAGTTTGACCTTGGCCGCGTTGTCATACAGTTTTTGAACCAATCACAAGCCAGTATTTTGAGGCGACATTATCGCAAAAAAACTCCGTCTCAAACGCAATCAAAAGAGACCACTAGATCGCGATAAATGTTATTAATTACACCACGAATGAACATCACAGCCGTTTTTAAACTCCTTTAGGATGCCCTTTTTAGTCCCATGATCTTTAATACGTCCCGTGAAAACCTTGTTAGAAGGAGTGGGTGCCAGCGTGGTTAGTTTTCTCTTGCTCTCAGAGACCTTACTCGCAGGCTACCGATCGAGGTGCCAAGAGGGTACCCTCCCGACCTCCGATTTTAGAGGGGAATTGGCAAGCTTCGGGACAGACGAATCTCTTTCAAGTGAATTCAATCAGGAATCAGGTGAGGTAGTCATTTACGGGAGATGATGACTCAAGCAAATATTAATTTGCCCTAAGTTTTGCAAGTAATAGAGTGACGCGAGCTTCAATGAGGCGGTCGCGAAGCGACCGAGCGAGCGATCGACGAAGTTGCGAGAGGACTACTAACCAGAAAAAATTAAAGAACTTGGGGAAGTCTACATTGTACTGGGAACTGATTCAAACACAAGGGGCCGATTATTTAAACGAAGTCTAACTTAGACCGTGCTTTAAGGAACTAACTAAAACTCTACATCTGTTTACAAGTACGTTATTTATAGGAAATAAACGTTCTTCTAGTCTGCGCTACATGCCTGCTTTACATTAGTTATGGTAAAGAAGGTTTACATATTTGGCTATGCCAGATAGAAATCGGTTTAGACCGCGGTTTTGTTAAACGTTGAAAACGTCGTCTAAACTTTGTTTGAATAACAGCCCAAGATGTCACAGAAAAGGTCCGGCCCAAAGAAGATGGTCACCCGCAAGAGTCTGATTGACGTCAACAGGATTTCATAAAGACGGCGGGATCTACAGTGGCCGCTAAGTCCTGTGTTGAACGTCGATCTTCTCATTAGCCGACCCGGGTTAGCCCTACATAACGCAGTTTAGCAAAGACGATAGCTTTTACTTATTTGTATAAAGTTCGGCACATCAATAGTTCGACGTTTAACGCCGGCGTTAGAGGAATCAACTGAACCTATTTTTTTAAGAGCAGAAATAAAACAGAGACTAAAGAAATAAAATGTTTATTTGAAAGACACATTACTTACATTACAGTACTAAACTTACACTAAATGACAAAACAGTTAAGAAAATTCACAAAACGTTCGACTTGGATAATGTATGTGAACTCTTGATGTACAAGGGTGATTGATACTAATAATATATCTTAATAAATAAATAAATGATATTAGATAATCTATCATATATCATACAATCATGAATGAAATCATTATCTAAGAAAAGTTTTATAAAAGTTAGTTACATGAGAAATCCAATCTTGATTCGTGCGGTGAAACTGTATTCTGTGAAATCTACAGAAATGACCTACCATGTCGTTTATAACATATTTTAAATAGTCCAAATAGGCCCCTTTTGCCTCCTTTTCTGAGTGAGGCCCGGCGCACAGCCTTTCCTGAGTTTTCATTCAATTTCAAAAACCTGAACCATTTCCATACCGAAAGGAAATGTTTAACATCAACGTGGCCTCACTGAGTGATAGACAGCCGAGTCTCAAAGCAACACCGAAATTGCTGTTTGCTCCTTTGACTTACACTGAAATTACATTCAAATCTGTTAATTTATGGTGACGTACCGGACGACTTTACAAAACGAAACCTTTTCGTGGAGTCGATCGAATGATTTAGCTAAGCCCTGCATTTTCTGGCTGTTGTCAGTCTTGATACATGTGCACTTTCGCTATAATTGCCATACGATTGTCTTATAAAATATATCCAAAACAAAGGTTAAAGGACTCATTGCCATTTACCCTTTTAGTCAGCCAAACACGTCGTTCTTTTCAGGGGTCTTTTCAGTGCGTGTTAACTATTTACAGTTTTGTTTCGTAGACCTAAATGACTTCACATAATCATGTTGCGTTGACTTAAATACATTTTTTTTACGTTATTTGGATAAAGGTGAAAAAGTATTAATGACAAATAATACCACAGAATATCAGTAATTCTGGGAAGACAGCACTGGTAAGGTTAGGTTGTCAATAATCAATCTGTCAATCTATTACGAAGATGTTTTTCTTACACACTTATAGTTACTGTACTTGTAAAATCTGTTTTAGACATTTTGTCATTATAATGTGCAGTAATTACATTTTACTACTTTCCAAAAAGCCTTTGGGTCATATTTAACTTTTTATTTATTTCCTTATTTTACATATTTGGTCATCTGAAAGCCACTATTACAACCTACTGTTTAAAGATTGTTATTATAAAATCGTTCTTGATTGATAATTTTTACTCGTCAAAGTTTTTGATAATGTATAGTGGATATGCATGTGTGTACAAAAGGCCCTAATTAAAAAAGTTCATATTGAATTGCGTTTCTTAACTAACTTGTTAACGGACATTCCCAGTAGTGTATGTAGCAACTCTTTTTTTGTCCCCCAAATGGGCTAAAAAGGGTGGAAGATCCTTTGCAGTTACAACTGTATTTCCTCACATTGTTGCGTACTACCGAGGCAAGGTTATACTCTGCTGCGAAATTTGTGGAACAGGATACTCCCAGTACTCTCTTGCCCTGTTGACGTAAAAAAACTTAATTCGTCATATTTTGACAACAATACAGGTTGGCAAAAAAAAGAAGAAATGAATGAAACTTCTTTGTTATGGAATTGCGAGGTACAGCTGTATTAGTCGGTCCGTGGTACGAAAAATGGCTGAGTGAGTGAAGACGTACTTGCTCATTGATATCAGTTTCGTATAGTTTTTAAATTCCAAAGGAATCTTCGTCTTAGTTTATTTCGTAGTTTAATACATCTTTAAGGACAGTAAATTTCTATCTTCGATTGATTTTTTTCATCAATTGCGTTAGCTTAGTTTCGTAAAAAATCTCGTTTGATCATGTGTATTAAATAAAATTAGCATTGTTGCTGTTGAGCATACTCACATTGGGCTCGTCCAGGGCTGCAGTTATTGTAGGATCGCCCGGAGTTTCTTTTCCTGTTGCTATTTTGTACTGGCACGCGCTAAAATCTCCAGCTCCCTTGGGACCTGGTGCACCAATGGATCCGGCAGGACCCGCGGGTCCTTGACTGCCATTAAATCCCGGAGGCCCAACAGGACCCGTCATTTTGCTAACGTTATTGACCTGCGGAAGAAAGGAGTCATTTTTTAACAAATGTCCGTAAAACACGTGGACCGGATAACGGTGCAAAAAAAAAAAAAACCTTGACGGCAATATTGTCGTCTTCTAGTCGACCCCTTGACGCTTGACACCTCATTGAGTTACTCCACTTGCAGACATGTTACCCTCCAGCTGAATTCCCGATTTACCTTCAACTTTCACTGTAAACCTTCCCTGTGACAAAAGGTTGAAAAATATAGGACATTTTGGGAAAGTATTTTGCAGGTCATCTCAGCTATTTTTAGTAACACTTTACTATTATAAGTGTAAAATCCATAATTTGATCTCACCTTTACTGTAATACTTGTATTTAAATCCACTAGTGAAGCACGTAAAGAAGCAACATCGGATTGAAGAGAAACTGTTGTTAGGTTCAACTGTAAAAATATCAAAACAGAAAAATACTTAAGTCAAGGGCAAGAGTCTTGGCCTTGTTACATCATCTGAAGCAGAACGAAATCTGTTCCACTCAGTGGCCGACAATCCGAATTGAAGACTGCGTTAAGCATAGAGATCAGTGACTTTTGGAAAGGAAGAGGCCTCTGTGAGAATGTTCTTCAAATCCACCAAAATAAATCAGAACTTCAATCTAGACATTGCTGTCTCCATCACCGGCAAAATCTTTATTTATGAATCGTTTCACTTTGAACAAAGAGTGGTGCTAATTATTCTTATCGCATAATCTGGCATAAACAACTCGTTTCGATTTATAATTTCCTTTCGTTTGACTAGGCCAATTTCTCCGTGTTAATTAAATCATTACCTTTGACAGGCTGGCAAGAGAAGATGCAATGGACCTCTGTGATTTAAAGAACTAATCGTGAACGTTTTATTACTTATTTTATTTTTTAAAGAGCAGCTGTATATTTTTAGTTACCTGTTCAGTTAAGTTGTCCTTTACTTGTCGCAACTTCTCCGCAAGACTGTTTTGCGATGTGTTCATCGCTGCCCATACTCTATGAAATTCTTTCATCGTAAGGTTTCCTGCCGCCCATATCTCCGTGAAATGTTGGCGAGACACTTCCTGTGCATTTAGACGAGTAGAGTTCAACAAGCTCTCAAGGTCTTGTATTTTCTTGAAGTGCAGTTCCTATAGTAAAAAAATACATAAAACTCATTATTCTTGGGCTCGCAGTAAACGGACTTCTTCACATTAGTTTATCGGTCGAGAAACATACAATAACAATTTGGAAAAGGTAATCACTCATTTAATTACCTGCTGGCATCAAGAAATAGTTCTTTCTTGGGCCAAGAGAAATATGCTCAAGTTTGTGACCCAATCAAAATTTCGAATCCAGCCAAAGTAATGATGGCTTTTTTAAGAAGTACAAGCTACTTACCGTCACTTTCTTTGTGTTATTTGATTTCTGTTCTTCACTGTCAATTCTGGCTTCAAGCCTTTCAGAGCGATACGTCACCTAGAAGAAAAATGAGTGTAAAATGTAAAATGTTGCAACTTACACACGTTTCAATAACTAGGATCAACTAGCAGAAACGCACAGACAGTACAAAAGAGCACATGAATGTTTCAACACATACACTCCACAAGGGAAAAAACAAACTAAGAACAAAAGACAAAAGAACAAGCCGCTGCAAAGAATTGCCTTCCTTTCGACAAAAGTAATAAAGTTATAGATTAATAGCGTTGTTTTAGATCCGTTTGTTTAGGCGCGATATTAAGATTCCTTTCATCAGACTAATATTCATCGTATACCATGTATTGTAACCGATTCTAATGGTGTTATTTTTCATATGTTAAATGTGAAAGAGGCTGTGAAACGGATAGTGATAGTGTGCTAAAGGTGCATCCCTCTGAAAAAGTTGACAAGGAAAGGAGACGAACAACCCGATCAGCGCAAGACGAAAACGAAACCTTTGCCATTGTTGAGTAAAGATATTGTATGTTATATGATACAATTAAGAGAAATTTTGATCATAGATAATCTTGAACATTGAAAGATTAAATGAAGCATTGTTAAAAAACTTACATTTGCCTTGAGCGACCCAAAGGAAGATCTCAAGTTGGTACAGCATTTCCTTGATTGATTGAGATTCAGCCAAACAGTTTCCATCTCGTCGATGACCTGCAAAAATGAAAAGTTATAAAGAGAGTCTTGAAATAACATACATGCAATGTGGATATGTGCTTTGGATAGATGTGAATGAATGAGGGTTTTCTGAGCTATAACCCAACTAAAGTAATTTCGGTCTAGCACAAGAAACTTGTGCTTTGAATGGGATTTGAAAATAATTGCACTAATTGTGATACCACTGCAAGTCTATAAATATTTTGTTATCAAGCCTTCTGGAATTGAAATTGACTACAACTGAACGTGAGGTAGCACGTGTGAAGAAAATTATTACAGTAGCATTTTACCGGAAGAGTCCCACCGTGTTATATAATTAGTAACGTTCACGTTAAACTTAAAAGTGATCTTTCTGAAAGCTTTTAGCGTTTAAACGTGACGATATCGTTTACTTGATGAAAATTTTCGGTCTACCTTTAACTTTAAATCTTGTAGAGATGACAGCAGTCTATTTAGGGACCCGTTAGATTCATGTACACTCCACTTTACAGTTTTAAATTCTTGGCCAATCTGAAAAAGAGAAACATTTAGGTTTTACTAGTATATGTACGACGACGTACGAAATAAATAAAAAACAAACAAACAAACAAACCAAACAGCGACAAAGCACCGCAAAAAAGAAAAAAATTCATTAACTAACCAACCAACCAGCCAACCAACCAACCAGCCAACCAACCAACCAACCAACCAACCAACCAACCAACCAACCAACCAACCAACCAATTGATCAATAAGAGCTGCCAATGGATTTAAGGTTATCACAAAAGATTAAAGTATCCCATTCAAACACTAACTAAACAGGCTTGACTACATCACATAAAATATACAAAACTAAAACAACAACAACAACAAGAATTCTCCAATCTCGGAATTTTTATGTGAGGTGAGTTGAACCATGGTCATCTTACGCTTTTAACATGTTTTAGCGTTGCTCATAACGGGTCATCAGATTGTTTTGTGTAAATGCAGGAACTGAAATACACATTGATCTTTCGACGTCAAAGTAACGTCTAGTTCAAATAACCATAATAATACCTTATGAGTTAAGTTGGAAGTCTTTTCAGCTGTTGCATTGACAACAACCCACACGCTCTCCAACTTGTTCAACTGAACCGTTGTGGAGTTTGTCGTTTTCCATAAGCTAGTCATCTGACCAGAAAGTTGAACTCTGAGTGACTTAAGTTCACGTTGTATGGATTCAAGGTGGTTGGTAAGGTTTTTGAGCTTCTTTTCCTTTAAAGAGAAAAAGTCAAGAAAGATTAGAAAAGTTTTGATGACAAAATCCGGATCGGATCGGACTGACAAAACCTGAATCGGATCGGACCGGACTCACAAAACCTGGATCGGGTCAAATTCTATTAAAGAAACCCATATCCACTGATTGAAAGTAGGCGTATTTCAAATTCCCACTAAAAATGGTCAAGTGGTATCTCTGGATCAAGTTGACGAAGAGAAATCAAGAAAGTGATTGCCATTGCACTGTTTTTGCTTTTTCTTCTGCATTCTGTTGTGAAGACTTTCTGTTTATTGCTATGGGTTTACATCCTGTAAACTACTTCATTGCTTCAACTTATGAAGAAGAAACTTAAATAGCCTGTGCCAGAGTATGTACAATTAAGTCAGTACCGAATTGAGCATAAAGTAACAATGATATCAAGATAACTCGGGCCATTCTCATTCTTTACTTGGAACTTGAACAATGTACATATGATTACAAGGTTTTTAGAATGTAACCATAGCTACCTCGCAGAGGGTAATAAAACGGAACTTAAAGCTCTTAGAATAGCGGTATAACAAGGACACCTGCTGTCGTTTTTGTCCAGATCCTAGAATGGCGGAATATGAGATCTGCTCCGGCAATTACGATAGCCTGATTCCCACAATGGTTTAGTGTTCGCGGTGAGCCCGCATGACGAAAATCGTGTCAAGTTTGAACATAAGGTTTGATTTCACTTCATCAAAACTAAAAAAAAATGTGATCTACTAAGGTAATAAGTATAAAATAGTAATTACCGGTACTTTAGAGCTATTTAACAATGCAAGCTATCACTGTATAAAAAAATAATCCGTTTGCTTTCTAACATTAATGTAGGTTTCATTATTGATTTTGTTCCAGGTTTTCTGGAAAATCCCTTTTAACTTATGACAGTATACTCGAAGTTTCTTTTCTTTCAAGTGACAGCCGTGTTCATTCAGAAGCATTACAGTTTCATTTCAATTTTCACAATTAAAGTGTCTAATCAAATTATATTAGCTTTGCAAGCTTTCAACAGTGTGATTTAGCGTAAACCAAGACACAGTTCATATGTTACATGACAAAACAGGGTCTCAAACTGAAATGTTTTTCGGTCCTTACTAATCCTATTTTTGTCACTGATTTTTGGAAGGGGGTAAACCTTTCATTCATATGACCAATTTCTGCAGATGTTTTTGTGTATAAATCCAACATCATCGTGTATTTCATGTTTGACATAGAAAACCTTGCCGACAGATAGTTTACTGGTCGATTCATTAATAGCTAAAATTTCAAGTAAAGGACGGCAAAGACGCGATCATTGTTACTTTAGGCTCTATTCCTCTTTGTCTTTCCGCTTGGATCTCTCTCTAGAAAAACGTAATCGTTTAATGAAGTAGCTTAATGCATAACAATAAACAGTCAGTCTTTATCACAGAATGGATGGAGAAGGAAAAAGCAAAAACAGTGCAATGGCAATCACTTTCTTGATCTCTCTTCGTCATCTTGATCAAGAGATACCACTTGACCATTTTTAATGGGAATTTAATATGCGCCTACTTTCAATGAGGGGATATGGGTTTCTTTAATAGAATTCGACCCGATCCAGGTTTTGTGAGTCCAGTCCGATCCGATCCAGGGTTTTGTCAGTCCGATCCGATCCGATCCGATCCGGTCCGATCCTGGTTTTGTCAACGGCTCTCTATCAGCTTAATTGATCTTCAAGGTTTTTGACAGTCGAACTGGTTCCTTTGCTTATTTTAGGTTTCATCTTTTAAAACTCGCAGCTTGCGTCTGTAGATCACGAGTTTGCATTACTGTAATGTAATGTACTTTTGAAACATGGCCTAGCCATTAAGAAATAATCATTTTGCTTGGCTTATCAAGTATAAAACCTTTATACGTTTTTGTTACAGGTTGTAAAGCCTTGATTGCTTTTTGGCGACCCCTTTAGACTGGCTTAGCCCCTTATATTTGGTTGTACGAGCTTTTTAAAACCGCTGTTTACTTTAAGGTTTCTCTTACCATACCATGGTCAATCAGCTACAACCAATGGTTGTTCTTCAATACAGTAGCCAACCAGAGAATTCTTTCAGTTTCTAAATATATACCTCCATCGTGTAAGAACAGATTCCTAAGTTAATGGCTCCTTCTAGCAATCTGCTAATGCTGAAAAGCGCATTTTGCATTCCTAAGGCTCAATGAGTCATTGTTCTTAAAACCCGAGTTGTATCTGTTGTTGGTCAATGGTCTACGTCTGACTATTTTTTTGTTTTAAATAAACTCCCGCTCAAGTTAATCTTGATACTTTTTTATAATCGAAGCTTAATATGGTTTCCCTGGTAAAATTTTAAATTCTTCAGACACTCCAAGCATGGTGAAGCATAAATGTATTACCTGAGAAAGCTTCTCCTTCTGTTGTTCCTCCCTTTGCTTTTGAAGCATGTCCTTTAATTTGCTCATTTCTTCAGAAAACTGTGAAACGTAACAAAGTTAGACAATTGTTAGACAGTCGGTTAGTCAGCCAATTGTTAAGTTGCTATTGAAGAAATAGTATATATCGAGAAGTATTTAAAAGTGTGTTGTGCTGAAATTTTTCATAGGAGATGCTACTGTCTTACCTGTCTTTCCTTTTCTTCGTTAATTCGCTCCACTTGAAGTATTCGTTTTTCCTATAGAAACAAAGCAAACGAGACTTATGTACTTCTCAAGTCTGTAAAAAGGAATGCTATAAAGCAACTCAGCTGAAGCTCAGACTTACATCAACCTGAGACTCCTAATCATTAGTGTTGATGCACCAGTCAAGAGTCTTCACACACACAAACAAGAACATGTTATTTTACTCACAACAAACTATCGCTTTTCAAAAAGTTGCCTTTGCCATTACATCACAGTTTTAAAGTATTTAGTATTAATATTGAGGTTCACTCTGCTGCCTGAGTGACATCTCGACTCTTCTACTGTTGTCTTTTGAAAAACAGAGTGACATAATGTTTAGCCGGGGTTGTAGTCTAAGAAGTTCGTTGTTTAAAATATCGAGCAGATCTTAAATATGACGACATATTTATTAAAAAAAAAAAAAGAAGAAAACGAAGAGAAAATACTTTTGCGGATCATTGGCGAACAAGCCATGATCCGATGTTCTGCTTGAAACGTATCCAGAGGCAAGCATGACTAACCACAAGGACGATTTTTAACTGTTAGGCTTTTGTTAAGGTGATGCAGTTCGATTCATACTGTTGCCTACAGCTCTACATGGAGTGGGTGTTATATACTGTGATAAAATTCATTTACCATTTTTTGGTCCAACGTGGTCATGTTCTCCGAGACCTTCACAATTCTATCGTCATCTACAGATTTCAGGGCGCTTGTGCTTCCCACCTCTAAAGCACAAAAAAACACAACAAGATGGTAATTGATTTATAGACCCTAACAACCACATCGAACACGAAAGTATGAAAAATGCAAGTGCGGAATGATGTTCACTTAAGAAGTCGCTTTCGCAAAGCTAAGTAAAAGTGAGTCAAATCCAAAAACCCTCTTTAAAACCGGGTCCTGCCACAATTAACAATCGTGACACTGTATGAACTCGTTGTGAACTACAGTAACTATGCTTCTTTTAAAACAATCGTCAGGTGCCTTCACTACAGAGTTAATGCTTTGTATAACGGGTTAACTCCCTGCCCAACGTCGATACGAACGAGATCGTAAAAATAGTATCCCTATGATCATGGATTTCAATTTATCCGTGGTCCTCAATTCCTCCAAATCGATTTCGTTTAAATGCTGTAACAAACCCGGGTAACAAAGGAAAAGAAGAAAGTTCAACAGGTAAGAAAGAAATAGAAAAAGCAACCATAGGAGGCTGGTTAAAACTGTCGTGGACTTGGACGGCACTGATTCAGTTTTTTAGGTGACATCCAATGAGGTACAACCCTGGTGAAGGTATGAGCCGAATCATTGGTGTTACGTCCCATTCATTACCTATTAAGGGTTTCTAATACAGTACGTCTAGATTCTCTTAAGGATTCAACATTCAATTCCTTTCAGTATCGTCCCAACGCTCAAACTTGATTGTAATCCCTCTCCACAGCATGTAGCACATTACAGTTCATCTGCCAATCATATCCGTGACAACCCTACAAGAACCGTGAATCAAAAACTCTTGTGAAAACTGCTGTACGTAATTTATTTTTGTCTCCACCGGACCTAATTTATCAAATTTGAAAAGCAATATTGCATGACCTGTCCGGCTTCTCTTATGTGTTTGTCAGTTTCTAGTGATAGCAGGTCTCTAATTCTGGAATTTTACGCCATGTTTACTACTCAGCAGATACCTACGGAATGTACTCGCTTTTATCACAACGACTTTATCGAGCGAAATCACGCCCCCATGTCCGTTATCACTAGTTCATAAACACACACACATGTAGAGATAGAGAAAAATTCAATAACTTTGGTGAAAGCCGACTGTTACAAACAACTCTGGGTGGTAATCTTATATTGTCTTCTGGAAAGTTCATGTGTACACATTTCCCAAACATGTCCCTACAAAGCAGTGTTTTATCTGTTCATACAGAATTTTGACTGGTAAGCGTTATTGAGAGAGACCAAGTTCACTTTTATGATTCCTTCAGTACATACGTGTATGGCACAAAAATGTACAGCTTTTCACACCATGATGGCGTAAGGCTGGTATAGGTTCGGTGACTCTATCTGCGAAATGTTATACCTTTTGCTGTAAAGCATTAAAAATACACTGTTTTCTTTTTTAGAACGTTACTGGACGTTAACTCCTCGATTGGGGCTCGGGAATGGAGCAATTCCCAATAGGTCAGTTGCGAAAATATACAGCTGGCACAGTGCATGTGCAAAAAAAACCCATCTCGACAAAACTTGCAGGTGTTGTTTTGACTCTACAAATGATAAATTGAAGATAAAAGTGTTACTCTTCATTTCCAAAGTTTCACAGCTGGATCGTATTCGTGACAATAGTTCAATTAAAATTCAATTCTTGCGTTTACTATTTCTGCAAGACATACAGACAATCTATCTTCAAATGCCCGCTTCTGTTTTGGATCGGACCTTCCAACCAAAACACTTTAAACTGCTTATATTTTAATACCTTCTTATTTTTGTTTCTGTTGTTTCTGTGAGAGAAAAACCCTTACTGAAATATAGGTACTGCAACAAAAAAGGTCGTTTGAAGGTATTCTTTATGTAGAAAGCAAAATAGTTTAGTGGGGCAAGAGGGATTTTCCATGCCTAAGGGAACGTCTGACTAAAACCTGAAGACATCAGTTTCCGCAAGGATTTCATGTGATTGTCTGAAACTTGTGATTAAGGACGACCATTGAACCAACAAAAAAAGGAGCGAACAAAAACGAAGAAAAAAAAAAAGATTGGTCACTGTTTTTACTGGATCGCCTCCATAGTATTAAAAAAGCAACAGATCTCAAACTACTCTATGCCCGAAACATGCAACCCCTTAACACTGTTTAACTGAAGATAAGGAGGTTTAAGTGAGATAAATTTTGAACATGAGATAAATGAAAGACACATACTCAAAAACTTGATGCAGTCTTTGTTCTCCCCTATCAAACAACAAATAGTTTTTCTATTCTTATCTATACCTTATACTCCACTCATATCAAGAAACAAGTCCGGAAATTGGTTTTAAAAAGGAATTTGCACGCAAAAGCACGAAAATACAACATGCCTTCCTATGCAGAAGAAGAGTCACCATTTTCGTTTGCCATAAGAGCTTGTTACTCCGACCGACCGCAATACCCAGTGCCCAAATTCCCCTTTCTTGGTTAAAAGAGAATATTTTGATTGTCGTAAAGTCCAGCATGTTAGATGCTTGATAGACTTAGAGCCGTTCAATCGGCTTTAGCGCTTCGTTCCGTAGTCTGTAAATAACAATGACTCTTAGAACTCAGGCTTCGGCTCAGAAATGGCGATGCTTAACGTCTGGACTTGCGATCAGTCGAGTTGATCCGCGGAGTTGATCAGGTTAATCTTGTATTCGGGTGTCCGTTATAGATTCCGGCGCTAAAAAGACATTTTACCGCTCAAAAGCAGGGATGCAAACCACATTGATAAGGATATTTAAGATCTGTTGGAAGTGCTAGTAAGCACTTTTATGAATGAATGATGAGTTCTTTTGGTGTTCTGGACACCTTTTTTCCCATCAAAGTAATCAGGACCAAAACAATTTCCGCAATGCATTTATATTAAGCGTTATGAAAACACTTCCTTCCCGGTATAACCGGTACTGCCTAATTTTCACAGAATCAGGAAGGACAAAAATCTGGAAGGCGACTGAAGATCTCTGAAGACAAAATTCTGGAAGGCAGACCCTAAATGTATGACAGATGTGAAAATGAGCTCACATTTCTGTATAGTTTCTTCTCGCTGATATAGCAAATGAGTCTAAGTTGATGTACTTATTAATACTCTTACCCTGGTTGCCTCCACATGAACAATTTCTTGTTCCAACAGACCCGAAGAGAATCAACAAAGTTAGAAGAAGCGAAGCAACTGACGTAATGCAAAGAACTCCAATCAGGGTAACAAGTGGTCTACCAAGAGAGGGCTTTTCCTTGAGACTGTCGTCTTTGATGCTTTTTACGTCCCATTCACATTGCCTCACTACGTTAATATTCTCTCGTTTAATAGCCACTCGGTGAGGACCAGGCTGCAATGGTGGGGCTTCCATTACCTGAGGCTCCATGTCCTCCTCACGAACAGTGTCCACTGGTTCATTATATAGTTGGCTGAAAGCTGGGTTCATAAGTACCTGTCCTCGAAAGTCTCTTCTTGGAGGACGGCTAGACGAGTTGGGACGATGCGGAATTTTTGTCTCTTGAACCGTCCACGCTCGTTGCGCCGGAATTTTTGTCTCCTCCAGTGTCCATGCTTTCTGGGGATGGATTTTGTACGGACGAATAAACGCCATGGTGAACGTAACCCTCCCGATACTCTTTTCTAGTCAAGATCAGCTATTTCTTGGAACTTCAAGTAAACAGTCCCTGGCTGGTACAATCACTGATCCATTCACAAAGTCTTTTAGCATACCAGCGAGCGCGCAAAAAAAACTGAAATGTAAGGCGCGAAGTGACCGAAGTGGATGTATGTGACTTAATAGGTAAGATGACGTAAACCCGACTTTATTGGTTGATAGTGTCATGTGTCCCGGAAAGTTTTTCACATATCCGCGACGTCTGCGCCGGCAAACCGGATAAACGCGATCGTGTGACACTCAACAGAAGTTCTTGGGAGGCCTCTGTCGGAAGATGTGTTGACCCATAATGGCCAGATCTCCCTCACTGAATGATTTTTGAAAGGTTTCCTGCTATTTATTCTCAGCCGCAGTAAAAACTGTTTCCCGCTAGAATAGCAAACACAGGAAACGCTTAAGTCAGTCTCCAGGTGAGATATAAGATGCTCCTACCAGTTTCGTGACTAAGGAAACGGAAAAATTAAAGGAAGAACAAACGTTCCTTAATTAAGGGTTTGAAACAACCTCACATGAAATTTGTTACTTACGTATGAGTCCAATAATATCGGGAGCTTTCACTGATCAAGTAGAAAGTTCGGCGAGGTCAATTTACTGTAACTGTAACATTTGTATCCAGTGGAACGTTTAAACATCCAATGTTTATAAATTACAAATATAAAAATGCAAAAAATGTGGTTATTTTTATTATCAGGGACTAGCTAGACCTCCCTGGTATTAATCAACAAAAGGGAAGACGGCATTCTTCCTTAATTAAACAATAACTCACGAAAACTTTGCGTGAGGGGATGTATCTTCAAGTGCCTGCGTCCATACTCAAAGCACCCCACTGCATGCAGTGGCACAAAGAGTTAACATCAAACTTGTCACAGTGCGGGATGACTATTTACCTATTCTGTCAAAGAAGCTTGTCTTAGGCGGTCAAGTCCGCTTTCCGTCGATAAACTAGCGAATGAATTACTTGTTTATGAGATGGACTTGTTGTGGAAGTTCGTTACTTTCTTATGCAAATTGCGCACTTAAAACATACTTTTTAAGTCAGTAGGTCGTAATACGTGCACACGAACAGCTTAAAATCATAGCTTTTATATCCTAATCAAGTTAGGATCCTAAGAGCTTAGCGACAGGAAAGCTAAAAATAGGATATGTCAGATACACTGTTGGAAAAAATTCCGCACGAAAGGAATGGACCCTGATTTGGTTGTTAGAAGCTCTGGTTATCTAAAGATTTAATTTGCTTTTTTACATTGTTGCAAATTTAATAGCTAACGAGAATGTTTATTGAGTTAACACGCAATGGGTTTACAAATTCCTGTCCAACGTCATTGTGCAAGCATTAGAGCATCAAAGAATAATCTTTTAAGAAAGCGGAAGTGTAAAGAAAACATTGTGGTTTTCCTGAATTCCAAATATCTAGAGGCCGATGGAGATTTGGGTGGTCGGTAACCGGGGTCGGTATGGCATTGACTAGAAAATTCTCCCTTTTCCTTAATTTTACAGACAGGAATCTGTGAGTTAAAACAGGCGTAACTTTTCCTGCATTTGGTCATGATCGATCCTGTAGCTAATTGCTGAGCGATATGGATTAATACAGATCAGTTGCGTAGTAAGTGTCGGGGGGGATGTAAGCCCTCGAATGTAACCATACAGGCACTTACGGAAGGCGGACGTGGGATGTTTCACATAATTTGCAAAAATATGTTGAAATAGCTATTTGTGATCAAACCGAATTTTTTGGTGGTCTTGACAACAAAACGCTTGTACTCTTTTTAGAATTTATACAAAACAGGAACCTACTCGCGACTAAAAGCAAATTTGTCTGCAACTTGGTTTTCAGCGGGCATGATCGCGAGATACGTGCTCTTCTGCGGATTAATTTCAACTGCGTAGTTAGGAGAGTCATGAAGAGTGGGATGAAATTTTTTCCCTCTTTATGAAAATAACATTACAGTCACATTTTGGACGTGATATTAATTCCTCATAACGGATTTCAATAAAGCTGTGAGCAATACTCTTGGTAAGACAATAGCTGTCTTGGGAAAATGTGAGATCACCTAATGAAAATAATCTCTTTTTTTTAAATGGAAAGTAATGGCCAGAATTTCCACCGTCTCAAAACTGGCTGCTGATCCGTATGTTAAATGGTGAGCACTCGTGATTTAGCAGACATAGCTGTTATGTCAGAAGGTTTGTCTCAATATATTATAAAGGTTTACTCCATAAGCTTTTCTTTGTAGCAAATTATGGGTCGCCACTATGATTTCCGTAACATTTCCATAACATTTTCTGGCCTTTCGCCTGCTTAAAAATGGTGAATTCCGCATCCCGCAAAAAATATTTTGGATCTGATAGTCGGAAATAATGTCCGAGCGATCATGAGAATGGAGATTACAATTCGGCGAACGATCTCTTCGCTTTAATCCCGTCACCGAACTCTAATACGGCCAATGACCACGCGACGTTGAGCTAATCCACTGCAGAAGCGGTACGGTGCAGTGACTCAGACTCCAACGTAACAGTACCCCGAAATCACGAAACAAATACAAACATTTTGTGTATTTCATTGCCGCTTAAAATGTGTCCCGCATGAAACACTTTTTCAGCGGAAAATTTCGGATTGCTTTTTCTTTTACTCCAGTCTCACTCGTGTCGTACGACCAACTACCCCACGATGTTAAGCCAATCCATTTCTAATGGCGCCTAATGGACGGTTATGAGGGTCCGTATTATGAGTTCGCATTACTGCGGTCTACTAGAGTTTATACGAATTTTGTTCTCTTTGGGACCAAGCGAGTTGCCCCTAATAGAGAGTTCTGCTTATTATACAGATGTCCGTAGGGATAGGTTGGACTGTATTCGAAGGAATTTCGGCGTTTCGCCTAATGATCCTGAAAGTAGAGACGTCGTTTTGGCTTGGAAAAAAGGCCAGAATTAATTCTTAAAAACTTACCACGCTTTACGAAGTGAAGACCACGTTCTGTTGGATTCAACAAGCAGCGAGTCATTTCATGAATGCATTTGAACAGAATTCCAAAGAATTATTTAGGAAACGCTAATAACAAAGTATGTAAATAATT
Organism: Siderastrea siderea; assembly: GCA_964030785.1. Lineage (NCBI taxonomy): Eukaryota > Metazoa > Cnidaria > Anthozoa > Scleractinia > Rhizangiidae > Siderastrea > Siderastrea siderea. The sequence continues at coordinate 35,371,613 of OZ034970.1, forward strand.
GTGATATTCGGATGATAAAGTGCTCAGCATGCATGCCACTATCGCTGTTTAACCCTTTCTCTCCTCATGTCAAACCCTGAGTCGTATTATCAGAAGATCATTTTTTGCTTTAGTCTGCAGATGAGTCATTTCAAGCTATTCAGTCAATAGCGATTCTTTATATTGTAGAGTGTATAAAAACGTTTTCAATATTTCCCGGAGTGAAGGTAGAAATCGTGGCAACAGTTTCCAAATTTCTTCTATTCAGACACCCAGAGGGTGAAATTATTAATTGTTTTTACGAAAGAATCTTTGCAACATCTTTGGGCTTCCTTGCCCCTCCTACAATTCAGACCACAAAAATCTCGAAACTCTATTAGAACGTCCACAATAATGTAGTTTGTCATGTAATCATGCTTATCGAGTTGATGTCAGCTTTGCGGTTAGGCGCATTATGAGGGTATAAAAACAATTTGAAATCTTGAAAATGCTAATTCACTTAGCCAGGTCTGATCTGGGACTGGAATTTTTGATTTACAATTTGGCAGAACCTCCAATCACGAGACGAAAGGAATCAGAAGATTTTGGCCTCAGCCTATTCGTACTATTCTTAGGGGGGTCTTAAAAGGAGTGGGATAGGGGCTGGGATGGGGGGGGGGAGCTGCAGGTTTTATTATTCTCATTTGCCAGCCCAGTATGTTATCGAAATATCAATTCCCTAACTGCAATTTTCCCAAATTCCCATCCCTAGTAGCAGTTTTCCCGAGTCCCTGCCGTCAAATCCCGGTCTCACTGAGCTAAATGTCGTTTTCCCATTTAAAAAAAAAACCTAGACAAATCCCATTTCCTATCTTTTCTGATCACCGCCCATATTGTTGTTAAAACCTACCACTCACAAATAAAATTTATTGAAAACATAAAATAATATTAAAAAGTGATATGGAATTCTAATCACGACTAAAATTTTGCCTGTAATTGAATTGGAAAGCTCCAGCCGGAACAGAATTCATCTTAATCATCATTAGTGAAAAGAAAACTCGAAATCCGGGAAATAAAGTAATCCAAAAAGCAAACAAGAAAAACTGGAGAAACATTCAGTGGTGGATATTCAATGACCATTCAGGGCCCCTAGCAAGATATAAATGAGTCAACTGCAGGGGGAGGGGGAGAGAAGCGATCGAAATTCCAGCCTCTTCCCACCGCGGCCCCGCCAAAGTAAACCTACTTATCATGACACAGGTAAAGATAACTTAGTCCAAGAATACAACACGGATATTGTTCACACTGCAGCCCCCACCTCCTAACTTAAGGTAGCTGTTTTGAAATATCTTGCAGCTGTTTTCACGTTTGCTAGCGTTCAACCTCGACTGAAGGATGGGGGGGGGGGGGGGGGTGAGGAGTGGGTTGAGGAGTGGGTTATCCATCGAGCATGCTCAGCCGAGGAAGGACATTGTCGCTAAGGTATGCTTACTCTGCACCACACAGAAAGCTGGAGCTGTTGACGAAAATAGACGGGAAAGGGAAGAAGAAATTTAAAAAACCTTTGAGAAAATAAAGAGCGTCTTTCCAAGTAACTGACAGAAGCAAATCAACAACTGTTTTTTTTAGAACATTAGTTTAATAAATCTCTAGTGCGTGCTACTATTCACAGTCAAGACGAGCGGATCCGTTCGGATAGTTCGCAGTTGGTTTTTAGATGTTACTTCTATTTTGTCTCTGCTGTCTTTGTTGTTCAGTCTATATCAGTGTTATCAGGAGGAGGATTTGGTTGCATGATAGAGAGCGTCACCATTAAATAGGTAACAGGCAGCTCAAAATTAAAGAATAACGAGGAGACCACGAAAACGTAGTCCGGCATTTGAAAAGAAATATGCTATCATAAGTCTGGGAAATCGTTTTTTTCGTAATAACAGAATGAATGTATAGTAGAAGAATACTTACATAATTAAAGAGAAACAGACATTGGGCTAGTTTTTGCGTGTATGTAAGTTGTTTGAGTTTGTTTAAAAACTTGTGATTGACAAAATTTTACTTCTGTGTCAGAAATCATGCCAACATTACACCTGTGTAAACATTCTACTAATTGAATTATGAAATTCAAATTTAAATAGCTTTCGTGTCAGGAAAAGAATATGATCGTGCTAAAAGGCTAAGCGAGAGAAAACACAAAACATTTTTGCAGCTTAATGATAAGGATTTCAAGAATCTTTCTGGTGATCATCAAAGGACAAACATCATTTGGGAAGTTCAGAATAACGAGTAAATCGTCAGATCAATGTCATAACCATGAATACATTCAACTGTGGGAACTGCGAAACTAAACCGCGGACATGAAATACAGAAACCAAGAAAACTTCAATAACGGCCGATTCTGGAGAGCTGAATAACGGGAAAGAGTCAGGACTCTTCTGGCAATGACGCATGGAATATTTTTAAAATTCATTAAATACGCGCGTACGGGGAAAATCCTGACTGGCCGATAATTCCGAGCAACATACACTATATATCAGCTCAAAGTAAACCACATAAAACTCAAACTAAATTCTGTCAATAAAGTCCTTGAACTCTGTAAGGTGTGGATAATTTTTTTGATAGTTTATAACTTAAACCCGTACCAAATACAAACGTACACAATCGCCTTTCGTAGAGTTCATTAATTTAATGACCAATTATCTCCCTCAGACAACTTATGCATGAAGAAATGTTTGCACTTGTAGTTCAGAAACATCAACACACAAAGACTTCTTTGCCATCTTTTCGACAGCAACTAAACTTGACAACCAATTTCTTTCCTAGTCCAGCTGTTCCTAACCCGCTGGCGGACGCCAACCTAAACTGAAGACCACCGAGTCCTAACATGCCCGAGTAAACTTTTCCTTCCGATTCCCTCCTGCGTTGTCTTTGCAAATCAAAATCTACGATATTTTCGAGGATCCAAACACTCCGATTAATTCTTCATCCATAGAGACTGCGCAAAACTTGGTTAAAAGCCCCTCAAAACTTGTCTATTACACCTCGAACGATTCCACTTTGAATGGCTTTGTGGGCTTGTTGCCAAAAAGTTAACACACTAACACGACTGATTACGCCAGGACAGCCCCAATATTTCTCAGTTGCTATAGCAACTGCGAACTAATAACAAATCCTGGGCAAAAGTCAACTTCTTTTCGTATGACGTATTGTGACGGTAATAATTCCGCGAATTAGGATATAATATGACATTGTATGTCATAATACATAGACGAAAAGGGAAAAGACTAGGGTTAGCAAAAGTGTGAGTGGCGGAGGTTCTCATGATCAAGTGCTGCTTTTTTGAGATGGTTAGGGAGACTAGTGAAGAGTTTAACTGGTTTAGATGCATCATAGATGCTACTAACTATGGATGCATCTTTGTTTTTTTTTTCGACGTCTCCCAAATGTTCGCGGAAACGATCACCTCGTCCAATCTTTCCTTACAATTTCTTTGTGTTTTGCTACAGAGCTATTGTACGTAGAGTGCTTATTGCTGGATGATGACGTTGATTACTACCATGGTTATCATACCTTTTCACAGCATTGCACTGCGCACGAGTGATAAATATCTCGTGTCTTGACAAGGTGGCCGAGTGGTTGAGGCGTTGGTCTGCTAATCCAATGTGCTCTACACGCGTGGGTTCGAATCCCATCCTTGTCGAAAGTTGTTGCAGTTTCATTTTCTTTTCAGAATGTAGCATATGTCTTTTATTTTATTTTGATTGAACGTCCAGGAAAGATCCAAGAAAGTAAATCAAGTTAAATCTTTTTTTCAGTTCAACAGCAGCGCCCTTAAAAATAGGAAACCCCAGGACGTCCGTTTATGCACTCGTCCTTCAGTGATTCTATTGTTTGTCATTCTTTTGCCTCTTCTTTTTTTATCCCTTCGTTCTCTCATCCATCCGTTTGTTCCTTTATTCTTTCATTTGTTAACCGACGAAGTCGAGTTAGAGCAGTCATGTCAAGAGGGTCGACTGGTTTGGTCGGTCAAAATACGTCGTGTAAGGCTCACAAGGTGTGTATTTCGCTATGGCCCACGGGATGGGATGACGTTTTCTGCAGTTAAGCCCATCGATTAGTACACACACGCACGCACGATAGGACAAGGGTCCACATAAAAAGTATCGTAGGTATAGAAGGACACTTCCGCCGAGCAGTGTTGGTTTTGACCGGACTGAAATATCTGTGCAATACTAGTGAAAGAAAGCAAGGAGGACTGATAATAACAGGAGGTGAAGTCCAGTGGCACTGTTGATGCTGGTGGGACCAAAGTGTTGCTGAGACATCGTAAGGATAGAATCGTTCTCAGTAAAGGTTATGAAAGGAAAATTCTGGTGTATGTTGTTGTGGTTATGTTTATTACTTGAAAATGTCTAGCTGCCAACGTTAAGAAAGGTTATTGGCAGGTGGGAAATGAATTACGACACAAGGCTGGATCTTCTTGGATAGTATACTATAAGCGGCACAGAAGGATATACCAGTTAGTCTTTTTAATTTTTCTGCTTTACTTTTGATTTTGAACCGATTTGTTCGATTTTAGAGTTCGAGACACTGACTTGCTGACTGCGGAAGAGGAAACCAGATTTAACGATTACGTCATAAGACATGCTTTAACGTGTTTGAGATAAAGCGACGACTTCGCTTTTTACTAATTTCTCCAGATCGATAATCATGTTTGTATAGTGCTATATTCACCACAGTATATAAATGCTTCGCTTACAACTCTTGATAACGGCATGTTCATTTGTGGACAAAATTTATCTTTAAATTCTAATTTTAATTCAACAAAATATCCAAAGCGATAAGACAGATGAGCTGAGTCATCCGATTTTAAACATTACGTCATTCGGTAACGCGAAAGACAAAATACTGTCTCAATTTTCGTCACGCCGGTTAGCACGTTAAGATTCTGACGATATGTTTGTCTTTATCGATAATCATGTTTTTATAGTGCCCTATTCACAACAGTATATAAATACATTGCTCACAACTCTTGGTAAAAGCATGTTCAGTTGTGGACAAATGTGTATCAACATTTAATTGTTTAGTTTAATTCAACAAAATTAAATATTCAAAGCGATAAGACATGAGCTGAGTCATCAGATTTTAAACATAACGTCATTCGGTAACGCAAAGGGCAAACTACTGTCACAATTTTCGTTACGCCAGTTAGTACGTTGAACCAAGTAAAAACATTTGTCGAGGGTGGAGTGGGTCAAAACGACTGGTAAATACCTGTAATGCGCTTTCTTGTAACCTGTACGATAGAGCATAGCAATCATTTATTTCGTATTTGCATTCACAATTTGGCTTAAGGAGCCCTTGACATGATTAAAGGAAACTGTACACAAAGCGTGGTTCCCAGGTATGGGGAAAAGTTCAATTCTTTTGGGCTGTTACGGTGCCCATACTGATCAATCGCGAAGATGTGGTTACTTTTATATTGGGAAAATTGTCGCCCATTTTTTGAAATGCGTCTGTTTTCAGAATTTTTTCGGGGTTTTGAGGATGACCGACCAAAAGACAGCAAAAAATGATTTTGCCTGAAGAATGCATAGTCTGTGGAGCTATGTTTAGTGAGGAGAGGGTGAATAATTCAGTTGACCTCCTTTCCAGGGTATTGGTCGCCTTTTCAGTTGGTCAAATTTAAGCGTTAGTTACAGTTACACACTTTTACTGCAACTTGCTGTTACAGATGCTTGAATGTTATTGAAGCTGCAGTCACGCACGGCTTGCTTGCTTTTCTTTTTGGGACGAACCAACCCATCGTCGGTTCTGCACGCATTGCGGACCTATGTTTTATGTGGTAAGCCCGTCCTCTCGTTCGTCAGCCAGCCTTTCAGTTGCTCGGTCGTTCCGTCGGTCGGTCGGTCGGTCACTCGGTCAGTCGTTCGTTTCTCAATCAACAATCAGACAAACAAATTTTCCAGATATGTTTTTATTATTTCTGGAAACAATTAAACAAAGTGTAACGAGCTGTACCCAACAGTTCGCAGAGCAAAATTTGGTGTTATACAATCCTCAAAAGTTTACTTTGTCTTGATTCATATGCCCCATATATTTTTCAAACATGGTCTTCGTCATTAATTCAATTCCTTATTTATGTTTTTTTGTATATTACGGATATATTTACAATACATGTACAGAGATCCTCTTCGAAATAAATAATAACGCCTTTCACATTTGTAGTGCGTGTAGTAAAGAGAACGCCAATGTTCAGTCGACCTTCGAGTATAAAATTTAAAGTACTTGTGATCCTTAATACTTTGTAGACCAACAGCAAGCAAATGAGGGCAAGCATAAGCCGAATTGTGAGGCCTTTAACAGAAGCGTATAGGCTCTATTTTATTTTCAAAGGTCCAATACAATTTTGTCATTATGTTAAACTGTTGAAATCTTTTCTCCGATTTCGGTCATTGTATCCTTTAGAGATGTCTTGTCCAAGCAATGCGCATGTGTTGTTGCTTCCGCGACGTGTGATGGACGTGATGAATTGTGCCTGTTGACGAAAAAGGAAAACGACAGTTAGGCGCATGCGCTTAGTATTAACTAAACCGTATAACTATCAATTTTTCTCTCAACTTAGGAGGAATTGTTTTTAATCTCGCGGACAGTCGTGCGTCACCGTTTGTTCAAAATTTTCTTGGTAATAAAGAAATAAAAATGACATCGTTAATGGCTATTATCCACTCTACACACGTTAGGTGGTTGCGTTGGTAACGCTCGAGGCATGTAATTCATGTCAACAAACAAACAAGGGGGTTAGTTTCTAGAGAAACTGTGGTGCTGCGTCGGTGGGGAAATGAAACAAAATTTTGGATTTATCAACTGAGCTGATAATAAGGGAAAATTGGCCACCGTAAAGAGGTTGAAAGCTGACGTTGTGGTTCGCTCTGACGAAGGGCTAACGCTCGAAACGTCAGCTTTCAATCTCTTTACGGTGGCCAATTTACTTTATCAACTCAGTTGATAAATCCAAAATTTTGTAACTCATGTCAGGGCTACCAAACATATAATCTCCTGTAATGTACTTATTTACCCTGCAAAGGAAACTATACAGGAAACTATATGTTTGGTAACACTAACATGAATTACATGTCGTGCACACCTGCAGTGAATCATGGAAACTGTAATCACAGTGTCATGCATCTAATCATTCCTTGTTTCTCGTTAATTAAGACGACCCACGTGTCAACTCATCTTGGACTTTTTCTGATAAATACAACTACCATGATGCACTATTGGAGTGTTCCATGGAGGGAGGTGGGTATTACGTAATAAAGGATTTTTTCATCACATTTGATTAATCACATCAAACGCTTAGGACAACCCAGAGACCGGTGTTAAGGGCGGAAAGAAAGTGTAAGCTAAGCCACGCCCACATATGAGCTCGAGGGGCCAAGTCAGGATTATAATTTTTATGCCATCCCGCCAACTCGAGCCAGACAGTATCCTTAGCCATTAAGATCCTTTATTCCGTTTTGGTATGGTGCTAGGTGATTGGAGTCACGTATATCATGTGCCCTATCCCACCCTTGAACTCATACCCCTTCCCGCAACCAAGAAGCCATTTTGTACCTTCTCGTTCCAATAATCTTTCCAGGTTCGGCGTGATTGAATGAAAAACCGACTAGTTTACTTTATTTTCGCTAGAGGAGGCGGCACAAGGATTTTAGGGCCACTAGTGCGCTTTTCAAACCAAAGTAAGCACTCTGACCAATCCGGCAACAGATGCAAACAACACAACGAATCAATCAGAACTCCAAGCAAATACATCGGTAGTAGGCGCCAAGCACGGGAAAAGGCGTAGGACAAAAACACGATTGGTTTTGCCTGAATATGGCGCAAATGTTTCGCCAATCAAAACTGAAGTGAAATAAAACAAGACCAGAGTCTTGTTGAAATCCGTTCAAGTAGCAGCAAAAGCAGAGTCAGAGAAACGTAATTTCCATATATCGGCGTGATTAAGAAAGTAAAACATATTGTTATATTGCTTAAGTTATACTCACTTTTTCTTGGAGGAAAACAGCTGTTTCATGACGTCCTTAAACTTGCGCTTATTCTTCGCGTTGACATTTTCAACTTGATCGTCTCTATCAACAGTCGCCTCATCGGGTGTATTTTCCATTTCAGCGGATACCCAATCCCCCCAACTCCTTCTATTTAACTGTGATAGTTTTCGCTTTGTTTCTGCTGAGCCAGACACGTTTGTTAGTGAGTGACAAAGTTTACGATTCCTGTTATTAAGAGTACTAGAAGGTGAACTTCCAGGTGTCTCAGAAACTCCTGAATCCGCAAGGCTCTCTTGGGAGATATGAGACAAACTCTTCTTGCTTCCAGATAACGGTGATGTTTCTCCTGAGAACACACTAGAGTTCCTTGAACAAACTGATTGTCGAGAAGTTCTCCTTCTCGTTAGGGCCGGATTTTGTCTTGGTATCCACACATCTGAAGAATGTTCAAGTGATTTTTCTTTTGTTAAACTAGGGTCAGATAGGACCTTGTCCTTTAGTTTTTTCTCCTGCTCCCTCAACGTGAAATTAGGCGGAACTCCTAAAGAAACTGGGCGAGGTCTTGAGGGAAACGTCACAGCATTTTTTCTCAAGTGTTTTGTGGATGGGCTACACGGTGGTGTGCAACTTTGCTTAAAATCTTTACAGTCTTCATTAATATTTCCATTTTCATCCTCAATGTTCTCCTGTCCTGGGGTAGTTGTGTTATCTTCTAAACAATTTTGCCCGCCATCGTTTTCTTTTGAGGTGGTGTCCATTTCATCTACGCTCTCTCGCTTGAATGATTCCTCAGTCGACCGCCGCCATTTCTTGGATCTTCGTTGCCAGTTTCTTATCAAACTGTCGGCAGCCATTCGAAACATGCTTTGCCTGTGAAGTAAAAGATAAAAAAGGCGTTACCTAGGGTGTCGGAGACGTATAAAAAGGTCAAAAATCTAGGCCTTTTTTTCCTTTTGATCCTTCCTTAAATGTGGATGAAAACAGAGCTTTACAAGCTGCTCCTCCTATGTCATCACTTAATCGAATATAATCAGCATTATGACGAGAATGTATTTGCTCTGTGCATCACTATCATAATTGAGGACGGTATAATTGACATGTTCAGGGGAAAATATTTCCACACTTACCCTGAGCTTTTGTTGTTCTTCAAAGCCTCACTGTCTTCCTCTTCAATGGTAGCAAACTCCTCCTGAGTGTCTCGCTCACAAAACGTTTCCATGTCACCTGTACTGGCAGGCCGGGTCCTTCGATCAAGGCCTCTTGGGCTTCCCTCAAATTCAGGAACATGACGAGACAGTGTGGGTGATCCGCTGTTAATAATGAAAGGAGTTATTAACCCGGTTTTTCCTGCGACACCTTTAAACTATTTCCTTGCAAATTTTCAAGTTCCTAACGAAGACAGACACGCGAAACGAAGAAAATGGCGCCACTTACTGTCTTGCGGACTCATTTTACTGGCGAATGCACATGCTCCGTCAGCGGTATTAGCGTTTTCGTGTGGGCGGGCAATAACGATTCAAAAACGCTACGTGTGGACGCGAAATTTTTGAAAACGGAGAAAAAACCGTTTTCAAACGAAAACGGATACGTGTGGACGGGGCCTTGAATAGACGCCTACTAGGAACATTATCAGCATTTTTAATCTCATCGTACCTCTTCGCCTCTCCGAATGAATGGACGAGTGAACAAATGAAAGTGGATAAAGTAAATGTTCATGCACTTTTCAAGTGATAACAGTTAACTGATACAATTAGGCAGATGACATACCGCTCTTCTAAAGTGACTTGATCCCGTTCTGGTGACGAGTCTTTCGAGCAAACGTTTCCTGGTCCAGCGGATTCAATGGAAAGTGTTGATATGCTACTGGTTCCTAAAGACGTTCTGTGGAGGAAAAAATTAAGACATTCAGACTACGATTTTTTAAACAGTTGGGTACCATTGTGACCAGAAAGTCGTGGGGTTAACGCAGCACGACTCTATGGTATTGAACTGGGACTTCTAGCTACTGCTGGAGGATTATGGAAAAAATGATGGTGGTGAGAAGTATTTCAAAAACTTCAAAATCGATATTCAAACGTGATACGCACCTGTCATTTTCCTGCGAATTTTCCCTGCTTTTCTGCCACTCTTTTCCTTTCTTCCTCAAAGATCTGTAAATAAAACAAACCAAGTACACATTTTAGAACGTTTTCCATAACCTTTCTGGCATATTATTCTCTAATTAAGCAAACATGACCGACTAATGAATCTTAAGGACATTTGAAAGATTGGCACCTAATTTTTCGTTATAGGACGTTACATTGACAAGCAAAAATGCAAGAGAAATAAGGAGATAGCAATGATGTACCATCCTCTCCTGAAGTATTAAAAAATTCTTGTTTTCATCATTATGACACCCGGGACTACTGTAAAAGAGAAAGCTTGTGTAGTACTAAGTCGAGGGTGCGCGTGGAATTTTCACGCGAAGTGAAGTGCGTGAGTTACACGCGAGACAAGCGCCTGCTGTGCAGGCTGGGGAGAGAACCAATATCTGGAGATCGCAAATAAAAGGTCACACCTTTAATTACAACTTACTTTCTTCTATAGCTCCGTCTCATCTGAGAGTTGTTGGCGAGCTTACAAGAGCTTTGAATAGAATCGTTCAGTATGTTTATCATCTGTTTCATAGTTTCCAAGGCATTCTCGATATGAAAGCCATCAGGGTGTCCTGGATCAGTGTACTTTGAAAGTTGCTGCAAGAGACAAGTTAACAAAAACGTGAGCACTATAGGGTCTTCAGGTTCGGGAGGCCTTGGTTTTAACTATCGACTCAAGCACTCAGGAAAGCTTGGGCAAGCATGGCACGAGAGCCCCTCTAATGGACGGACAAATACTCATTCTTCCCATCTAGTTTTAATTAGAAATCACTGCGACATACGCATAATCATGAGCTCGTTTTCTCCTTGGAATGCTTGTGCTTTGCATCCCATGAGAACAACAAACAGTTTTAGTTGAAATCTTTCCAGCTAAACACGGACGAAGGCACCACTCGAAAGAATCTTCCTGCGGCCTTTCCCAGTCGACATTAAACGACCTGAAGAGCAGTCTTTTGACTATTTCGAATGAATATATGACAACAACAACAATAACAATAATATCAGCCTGTACATACCCTGAGAAGTAGAACGTATCTGGGGAGTCGTTGAATTGGAGTAAGAAGAAATGCTGGTAGGTCCAGTCCTTCGCATTCGGAATTCGAAGAACAATTCTAAAGGATAAGCACAAATAAAAAGACCTCAAAAGTTAATCATAAGGAAAAAGCTAACCAGAAAACAATACCGGCAACAAGGGCAGTGTACCATATGCAAATCTTATTTTCATTAACTCGATTGACTCACCTGTAGAAATTTCCTGAATTTTTGGGATCCTCTGGAACCTTTGTTTATTACACCAATAGCCTTCGGAAAGTTGTTCACGTAATTGGAATAAATTCTCAAAACATCAATCTGCCAATAAAAATATAACTTACATTGAGCAACAGAGCCATTTTCTTTTACTACTGTAAACAGTAAACGCCCGTTTTCCTTCTCTAAACAGGAGCAAAATCATAGGTCATATTAGTCTTAGCTTGAGGAAATCTTAAGCTTATGCTTTTAACCAATACTTTCCTTCCGTTGTTGTTCATATATTACCCCAAAAAACAAAGTAATGACGAAATTGATAAATTTGTACTTTGATTCTCATTTTCTTACTTACGTGATAAGAGCCGCTTAGTTTGGTAAATATATCTCCCACAATGCCTTGTAACTTCCAGTTTTGAAGCCTCTCTTCCAAGTCTTTCATAAAGAGAGTATGACTTTTGAGGATTTGCTCAAGTTCTTCGGGGAATAGTACACTAGGAGAAGACAAATGAAACAAGAACATTAAACAATTATTTTTTCCAGAATAATCCACTTGGAGATATTGACTTAAAATAACCAAAACTTATCAAAACTAGCGGCAAATGGAATCTTATAATATAGTTATCATTGAGATAGGGGCAATCCAGAAAATGGATTAATATTTTTAACTGAAGAAGCTTTTGCCGATATAAAACCAAATGATTTTGCAAACAATGAAAAACAATGCGAGATTGCCTGACCACAAACTGGCGGATATGACCGTAGCCAACGGAGCTGACAAGGGTCAACGACACCCGCAAACAATGTGTAAAAACAATTGGGTCAGTGATGCAACGTAAAAGACATTCCCATAAGTCGGTCACGATACTTCATCACTTAGTTCCCAAAATCAAAAATTGAGTGGAGTTAAATGCTTTTAACTCTTGATTTGGTTAGTGCGTTGGCCTTCAGATCTGAAGGTCGGTGGTTTGACACCCAGTCCGTGTAGACAAAACACTTTGCCCCACATTGCCTCTCTCCACCCAGGTGTATAAATGGGTACCGGCGACATACTGCTGGGGGGTAACACTGCGATGGACTAGTATCCCGTCCAGGGGGGGGGGGAGTAACAATACTTTCAGTTGCTTCATGCTAAGGAAACCGGGATAAGTTCTGGCCGAGTTAAGGGCTCCTTGCCCGAGTGCGACTTTATCCTTATCCTTGATTGTATTGTTTTGTATTGATTTTGTGGTTAAAATTCTCCAAAGTAACAGTTCCAGTGAAATCTCTTGAGCCTCTGTTGTACTATCGAGTGGCCTTACTTCCTTCTCAAAAATTTGAAAAGGATTTTTTTGGACAGGGTTTAAGGAGAGAAACTAAGGGAAGGAAACGTAAACAACTGTTGCTTTACGATACCGGGCAAAATCAGTGTTAATGTGAGGGGAGGTATTAAAGACAGTTGGAAAAGTTGTGTTCAAAGAGTATAAAAGGCATAAAGGGAACATATTAAAAAATATATATATTGATATTACTTGGGCAATGAAATTGACATGCACGGTACAATGTATGTTTCCATTTAAAACAGCGATCAATTATATACATCCATTTTCTTTTTCAGCTACCGCTAATGGCTGCTTAAGAATTGAAAATAATATTAAGTAAACATGTATTGTACTCACTCAATTTCTTTAGATGGAATTAAGTTGCTCTCTCTCATTGGTTTTTCAAATACCTAAAAAAAGAATGAAATACTTGTAGCGAAGAAAATACGATAGCTTAGATTGAAATTAATACGTTTAATTCTTTGAAATCTCCGAACAAAGAGAGTACAGTTACGTAAGCTCAGTTGTTTTACTGGTAAACAAATTGAGTGTCCAAAATAGTTCGCTGTTGATAGGTTTGTTTCTAATCTGGTTTTGTAACTTACTAGTTCACGTTGCCAATAACGAATAGTTAGAGTTACTTCAATATGACCCTTAATAACGTTGACAGTGAGTCATGATATATAGGGTTTCTTTCTTAACCCCTAAACCCCTAGGAGCCACCAGCAACTAAATTCTCCTTAAAATAACACTGCATAATCAAACACAAAGGTCATGAGAATACACGAAATGATCACGTAGTAGAAAAGGTACTGATTGTTAAACAATCAGTAAATAATCAGTACCATAGGAAATGTATAAAGTGTGGAGAATATACAAGCTGATATCAGGTTTTAAAGGGTGAACTGGCCACGAATGAAATCTTGAAGTTTGCTGAAGTTTGCTGAGCAACCGTGAGTCTGTGAAAAGCACGTGTAGAATTCTTTTTCCACGTGTGAACTTTGGAACTCTTGAAAGCGACAAGGATCATCAACCAGTAGATACTCAATACCTCGCTATAAATCTCACCTCTTTTAAGGTTCTTAGACATGACAGATATTTCTTCTCTGTATCCAGAATCTCTTTAGCAACCTGATATCTCTTTTCTAAATCAATGAAAAAAGTAGACAAGTTGGCAAAAAGCACAGACAAGTTGGTAATATCATACAAAAGGTTATATTCTCTTTGGCGGTCAGTAAGTCACTTACTGTTACATAACAGCAAAACATCCCTGGTATTACGAGGCCACAAAAAGTACACTTAAGGACGAGAGTAATGATTTCGAGACCTTAAGAGAAAACGACGAACCTTTTTATCTTTCAAAAGATACTTGATTTTGGATACCACAGACAGTTTGTAGACGGTGTCTACAGAACCACCAATGTTACGATATCCAAAACGTGTGCTTCGTCCAAAGTACATGTACGACCATTCACGTGAAAACTACTGAGCAGAGCTTTCTAACAGTGCTATTTATTATGCTATACAAGGTGGTTCCAACTTTTCAGTCTGTGGATGAAAGTGATGAAAGTGTGACCATTCAATTGAAAACTTTCGATGTTTTGTAGACTGAAATTTGGTATTTTCTTGTTTCCTTCTAGAAAGGGTTACATCCTCCCCCCCCCCCCCCCCCCCCTTGCTTATTCTGATCTACAGTAACATTAGTTATCAAAAAAAGGAAAAATAATACGAAAACAATAAATACACTCAAAGTTCATTTATTGAAGAGTGGGGGCAATTAAATGTTTTCCGGCACTGAAGCTAATTACCTAGCAGCCAAACAAAAGCTGATAAACAAAGCTGTTGCTAACCTGAAACGACACGTGCAACAGACACGCTGGCGGAGGGATTCGAACGTCCATACTTTGTAATATCACGTGCGGTGAAGAAATCATCAAGTGACGTTTACTTAACTGGATTCATTGCCTGCCGTTAAACAGTGTTTCTTTGTGTTCTAGAGTTTCTTTTTCTTGAAAAATTTAATCTCGGATTCAATCATTTTTCCTTTTTGCTTTTACTTGTCGTCGCATGTTTTAGCTAACAATATCCATAAATTATCTTGCTACCATCAGTCTGGTATATCTCGATCTACTGTTTGTTCTTGTGGACACTTTTATTTTTTCTAAAATTGGCTTTAAAAGAGCCAAATTCGGAACAAGACACACCATGAATGTTTCTTTTTTCACGCACGTGTGTGCATCTCGAGTTTCAAGCACACAACTTAACCAGAAACAAATAAACTCACTCAGGGGTCTCTTGGAGGCAATTTCCAACTTTTGCTTACATTTTATGACTTTGAGATGTTGCTACTTGAAAAATCGCATACTAATCCAGTTAATTGTTGTGAAGAGGTACCAGAACCCTACAGCATTTTTCGTGTTTAACGCAACAGTTGCAAGAAAGACACACGGAGTGATACCCCGTTCTTAAATCCGACCTGCGGTGTGCCTTTTAACTGTACCTAAACCGAACTTTCATCTGCCTTGGAGTCCTCTTTTCACCCTACACCTCGAAATATTGCAGAAAAAAAAGTTATAAACTGATTATACATACCGTCTTTTTTGGTCCGCATAGTTGGGGCTTGGAATGTAAAAGTGTTTCGTCTTTCTAGTTTTGTTCTTGGAAATTCGTCGACAAAAGCAGGTAGCACTAAGTTGGCTAGCATTTCATGCTTCGCCTTTGCTTGTATACTGAGGTGATGATCTGTGTTGGCAAATAACATATACCCGTTAAAAACACTTCAGTATGCAATATCCTGTAACCCTGCTCATTATAAGTGATCTGTGCGTCATGCGCAGCTGTATAGATGTATTATTTGCTAGTAAAGCACACCATCTATTTCCCAGAACCTCCGTTCCAACTGGTCAGCGACAAGAAGCTAAAGTCTTCCCGCTGACAGGAACGATACATTGGCGCCAAACAAACAAGGGATTAACACGACTGCGCATGGCACTAAAACAGGACCAATATGTGTGTTCTTACATAACGTTGCGTGTCAGTTATTTTCATAATCTTTTAATATCACTAATCTAATTTTTGGACCGATTTTCTCACAAATCCTAGTTAATTTGTTTCCCACAAGGCTCAAAGCACCGGACATGAAAGATTCATCTCTACTCGTATTCTCTTCACGTTTATTTCTTTTAAATATTGTGTACGGCATCCAGTCTTCTCTTAAATAACATCCAAATATCGTTTCGCTTTTGGAACCACGTTGGCAGAAGCTTAATATAATTTTACGAACTGTACTTTAACTTTCATTAACTTCGTGCAATTGACGTAGTTTCAACAATTAGGATATTACTGTAAATCTTATCCTGCACGCTATATTTAAACAAGATAAGACTAAATACATAATGGATTGTTGTAAAGAATAACAACCATTCATAGGATTCATAGCGGAATTATGATCCAAATCAGGCAAACGTAAAAGAAAAACAAAAAACTCACGCAGGCTGTTCTATAAAAACTCCCTCGGTTCATTGTAGCCTTTCGTCAGTCCCACCGCCAGAATGCATTTGCGGTCATAAAATATTTATTACAAACTCTTACAAATTGTTCATGCGTTTATCAGGTTTATAAAACGAAACCACCAGACATCCCTTTCACTGCGCCCGTTTAGAAGAGAACTCTCAGGTCCAACAGTACCAAATCAGCCCGAAAAACGATTTCAAGGTTTTTTCCTTAAACACATTCTGAACTCTCTTACTATGAGCCCCTTTTAAACAACTACAGTTTTTGTGTCACACAAAGCGCTACACTAAAACCTGAAATATTCACGCCATGTGGCCTTGTCATGCAATGTGCGCCAAGAATAACAACAAATGGTTAACATTCTTTTACATATATTTTTCTGAGGGGATTTTGTGCCTTTGATATTGTTCATGTTTGTTGTAGCTCTATTTTCGTCGGAAGTCATAAACCAATTTTCAAAGAAAAAAGAGATAAGACTAACGAGAACTGCATTTAAGTCATTGTTATAGCGGTTCTAAAGAATTTTTGTCATGTGTTCCATTGTTCTGGAGGGGTTGGCTTGTTTTATAGTCCACCAGGAAATATAAGGGAAATTAGGAACGCTTTTTGAATGAACAAATAGAAGGGAACACCGTGCCTCTTGGTTAAAAATATCTTAGCTATAGTTAAACTTCGGTTGTTTGTTACTGGCCGAGAATTCATTTAAATTATCTCGTGTAATCTTTTGTTTAGTGTTTTCGTGATCGGTAAATGGGTGTGTATATCAATTGAAAGAAGGCACGCATGAATGTTCCTTCCATACACCTATCCTATCCCTCAGCAAATCGCGATCAAATCTTGAAGTAGATCGCAACCGTTGCTAACTTTTGAGTCTGTGAATGAAATGTGAATGGAGGGACCATTCATTTGAAACCACTGTGATGTACTTTTCTAAAATGCTTGATATGTGTTGTTAAGTTTTTTCCACTTTGAAATTGTCAATTTTGTACTTGTAAACAGGTGTATGAGAAAGAAAAAAGCGTCCTTACCAGTGCCGGCTGCTCTTGAGCTTCTTCTTCTCAATCCTACAGGATATGCCAAGGACTGAGAATTTCTTCTTCTTGCAATAACCGTGAGAGCTGGTGCCTAGAAGATAATAATAATGACTCAAGTCACGATACTATGTAGTATTTCACCGACCGGAAGTATAATTTATCGTCACACCCTTCACTTAAACAGCATAAGGAGTGAGATAAATCGGAAGCTCAAAATGCGAACGAAGTGTTTCGTTTAAAGCTTGCAGAGGCAATACAGATGAACAAAAGTTTTAACATGCGCCAAGATAAATATTGGATAAGATATTTCGACAATTAGGTGATAATTTAGAGTCGCTCAATCGTTCACGCGTAGAAAATATTGTGAAGAACTGAAAATAGCCGCCTTACTACAGTTGTACTACTGATCGCGCTAGTAGTGTGCCAGGCAACGAAATAAAGAATGCCTTTAATCGTTCTCCAGTAAACCATTATTTTACCCCTTAATGTTGTAACTGCGTTTGAATCACTTAAAACTCGCTAATGAAATACGTCAACGCTTGAATTTTTATTTTAAAATATTGGATGCCTATTAATTTTATCGGTTAAGTTATTTTTTACCCAAGAAAATAATTGTATTAGTTTTACATAATACTGAAAATTAGCGGAAATTCCTGAAAGCTAATGTAATGTCAGTGCTTTAAAGCTTTGTGCGATAGCCAGAGAACTGCGTGACGCCAGAACGAAATTTAAGCAAAGGCGCCGTTAAGTCTGCATTTAAAATTCTTGTTCTTGAAGTTATTAGCCACAAGAATAATACCATGTTCCGGTTCAGGAAACTCAGGCTCTGACGCCAACGTCTCGTCACAAATGCCGGCCAAAATGGAAAGTTCCTATCAAGAACTACTAAGCCGGCTGCCTTCACCCTATCACCTTCTAAAGTGTCGAGACAAGTTAAAGTTAAAGACAAGTTAAAATGTATTTTTCAAAAAAACGAGAACGAAACAGCAACGAATAAAAGTACTTCTCAGTAGCATTCATTTGAATGGTCATGCGTTAGGATTCTTTCCACAGACTAAAAAGTTATAATCATTTTTCAAGAGCACGGATTTGATTCAGTTGATGGTGAGAGGATTTGGCTTGATCGCGTGCTCTGATGTGTGCAAAACAATTCGACTTGGGCAAGACGTCCGTTATCCACTGAAAACACCCGTTTCTATACACATGCTTAAAAACGTTAACCTAGTGAAGCATAGTAGGTACATTTTAAAACTTACAGAATAACATAGCACATCGGTGTCAATCGCAGAATCGTCTTTGGATTTTCCGAACATATTCACTGTCCACGAGAACGCAGCTAGTTGGTGATGATTGTTTGATCTCCCAGCGTAGATGCGACAGTGCGAACGCGTGATATTTAAAATCTCTTGTTGAGTTGTGTAATCATTTATAAATCCCTTAGCTGTTTGTCGGTGGTAACCCCGACAGGATGTAAATACCAACTAATTCGACCGCGAAGCATTTGAAAGACAGCGGTTTGAATATTTTCACGCAGGCAACTTATCATTAACTTCAACCAAGCGCATTCACCTTAAAAACAAAATATGCCTGATGTTAGCATATTCTATACATTTTTTTTTTTGTGATATAAACACCCAGCGTGACGTAGTTTGTGATCACGTGACGAGATCGTTGTATAGGCAGTGAAGTACTCCACTTCACCGACTGGCAACCAACACAAAGAATTTGTAAACAGAGTAAAAACCCTTTTTAATTTTTTAAGAGCTTTTCCTTTCTGCCTAATGGCCATAGAGAGAAGAAACAGTTGATGTGGTTAAGTAACAAGTAACAGCAGAGATGAAGGGAATTACTTATATGGTTGAAATTGCTACTTCCAAGAATGCATTTTCGTAACTCTTGAAAAAGTCGATTTTTTAGCAGAATAACCGCCTTATCGCAAGGGAAAGGAACAGTTAGCCAAGATAAAGGAAGTTCAGTGTAGAAATGCACTCAAGCATACTTTTTACCCAAGGGCACAAACGTAGCCCACGTCGCTACACGTATGCTAGGTGAAACGAGGTCAAACGCGAGGGGACATGTCCCTGGAGCAAAAACGTCCCTTGTGCATTTGTATTTCTCTTTTACTTGTACCGATGTAAGACCTTAACCTACTGATTCAAATTGGTTGGAAACGGAAAGGACATGAACGGGGTTCTTTAACACCCAATTTGACCTTATCCACCAGCAGTCTGCTCGTGTGTGCATTCGTTGGATAGGTGGGAAATGAAAAAATTAGCCCATCACAAAGCAAATCGGACTGTCCCCACAAAAATTGCTCTCGCGTGTACACTGTACGCTCAAAGGAGTTCTCTTGCAAGACGTTCCTGCAACCAACCCCTTCATGTTTATAACACTCGAGGGGAACCCTCTGAGTAGCATTCATTTGAATGGTCATACGTTAGGATTCTTTACACAGACTGAAAAGGTATAATCATTTTTCAAGAGCACGGATTTGATTCAGTTGGTGGTGAGAGGATTTGGCTTGATCGCGTACTCTGATGTGTGCAAAACAATTAGACTTGGGCAAGACGTCTGTTATCCACTGAAAACACCCCTTTCTATACACATGCTTAAAACCGTTAACCTAGTGAAGCATAGTAGGTACATTTTAACACTTACAGAATAACATAGCAGATCGGTGTCAATCGCAGAATCGTCGTTGGATTTTCTGGACATATTCACTGTCCACGAGAACGCAGCCAGTTGGTGATGATTCAGTGTTTGATCTCTCAGCGTAGATGCAACAGTGCGAACGCGTGATATTTGAAATCTCTTGTTGAGTTGTGTAATCATTTATAAATCCCTTAGCTGTTTGTCGGTGGTAACCCCGACAGGATGTAATGCCAACTAATTCGACCGCGAAGCATTTGAAGATAGCGGTTGGAATATTTTCACGCAAGCAACATATCATTAACTTCGACCAAGCGCATTCACCTTTAAAACAAAATATGCTTGATGTTTGCATATTCCATACGTTTTATTTTTTGGCTCAGTATGTGGTATAAACACCCAGCGTGACGTAGTTTGTGATCACGTGACGAGATCGTTGTATAGGCAGTGAAGTACTCCACTTCACTGACTGGCAACCAACACAAAGAATTTGTAAACAGAGTAAAAACCCTTTTCCTTTCTGGCTAATGGCCATAGGGAGAACAAACAATTGATGTGGTTAAGTAACAAGTAAAAGCAGAGATGAAGGGAATTACTTATATGGTTGAAATTGTTAATTCCAAGAATGCATTTTCGTAACTCTTGAAAAAGTCGATTTTTTTAGCAGAATAACCACCATATCGCAAGGGAAAGGAACAGTTAGCCAAGATAAAGGAAGTTCAGTGTAGAAATGCACTCAAGCATACTTTTTACCCAAGGGCACAAACGTAGCCCACGTCGCTACACGTATACTAGGTGAAACGAGGTCAAACGCGAGGGGACATGTCCCTGGAGCAAAAACGTCCCTTGTGCATTTGTATTTCTCTTTTACTTGTACCGATGTAAGACCTTAACCTACTGATTCAAACTGGTTGGAAACGGAAAGGACATGAACGGGGTTCTTTAACACCCAATTTGACCTTATCCACCAGCAGTCTGCTCGTGTGTGCATTCGTTGGATGGGTGGGAAATGAAAAAATTAGCCCATCATAAAGCAAATCGGACTGTGCCCACAAAATTTGCTCTCGTGTGTACACTGTACGCTCAAAGGAGTTCTCTTGCAAGACGTTCCTGCAACCAACCCCTTCGTGTTTATAACACTCGAGGAGACAGGTCCCTGGTACAAGCTCATGAAACAATTATTTTATGTATGCTGATATCGAATTTTAGGTACTTTGCAAAAAAAAACAAATAAATAAAAATAATAATAATAATAAAAACAACAACAACAATGAATGAAATTCAATTATCTCGAGCTCGCTCTTGAATTCGTAAACCGACACTCGCTTTTTTCCTTGGACCACTGCAGCTGTTGATTAATTCACTACGGGGGCGAACCATTACATGTACTTCGCAGTTGTTTGTTTCTCGTTTAGGGTTCGATATACTTGCCTTAAATATGTATACATGTATTTCACTTGTCATATTTTACCAACTCGAAGTTTCTCTGAATTGCGATATTAGGTTTCGACTGAAATAACTACTCACACTGTTGGAAAATTAGCAGCTATATTTAGCGCAGTGCTTTCGAAGATGTAGCAAAGTGAATTTAGTGCCAATTCTATCAGTAGAGGTTTACGTTGCTGTAACCTGTTATGTGGTTGTGCTTTTCGAGTCTGTGGGAAGAAATACTTAAATGAGACCATTAGAATGAAAGACATACTGCATGAGAAGCACCTTCATACGATGCTGTTTATTATGCTGTACGAGGTGGTTCTCTTTAGCCTGTGGAAGAAGTATTTGAGTGTGACTATTTAATTTGACGCTACTGAGCAGTACGTTCATGTAATACTGTCTGTTATGCTGTACAAAGCTGTGTCCTAAGTCAGTGTTGAAGTCCTCCGTAAATTGTGCCGATTTGAATGCCGGGGCGGTACACTGATGAGCACTGTCGAAGGGTTTGCTCTATCCAAGTAAAATATCAAGATCTTGATGATCGCCAAATTGGTCTATTTGCTTAATTGTATTTGCATGTTTGTGAAGCTTCGAAGTCCTACTTATGGAAAAAGAACATCCTACAGCCCTCTCTTGTTCGTGAAGGTAGACATGTAAATACTTTTTGCGTTTTCTAAAAATAAGTCATGCTTCTAATTCTGCTTGTGCAGGCACTCAGGAGACTCAAGTACTTTCATTAAACTGATCACTCTAAGTCAACTTTAGAATCTATCAATGGGGTGTTAGTTTTGTGGCTGAAATTTTTAAGTACGACATTCACATGAATGTTTCTGAGCAGGAATTGCTTCAGTTTCTATAGCTTTGTTTGTTAACTTTTAAGTTAACTCAGTTGCTAGTTGCGTTAAACGATCTCGATTTCTTGACTATTTGACTGACTTTTTTCTACAATTCGTGTTTACACTGAAGAAAGTACTACATCATTTTATCCACGCATGATGGCTGACATGGAAAAATCAGTTCAAGAACACGTATAATTTTAAGAAAGTGCTAATTACACCAATTAACACTAGATGTGCCAGATTCGGTTCAGATGTTTGGCTGCTCGATGCACACGAATGATTTTTATATCGCTGCTTCATCCGAGAACACTTCAAGTGGCCTCCAAAACATGGAATGTCTCATGCGCTCGTTGAAAAATGAAGCACGTACAATTGGGCAAGGAGATGTTTCAAAACAACAAATAAATGAATTTACCAATTAGGAGTCAAACCTCGGTTGAATTGATTTTATGTAGTATTCTCTTTTCACAAGGACTGTGAGTTGATTTTGATTGTTTTCCAATTCTTTTGTTTTGATAGCTCATTCGCATTTTGCAAGTCAAGTCTCTAGCGAGGTAACACTTTAGAAATTTTAAAATGATTTTAATAATTTTCACTTTTGTACAGTGCAATCACATTAAGGTCGTTATGCAGGGTTGGGTTCCCTGCTCTTTGTGCTCGATGACGTAGACTGTTTAGTCTGGTTCAAAGAAAATTTTGTTTCAGGTCATTAGAGGGATCAAGGAAGTTGCGTTGTTACTGCACAGATTTGATCAAACGCCAAACTGAAATCTACGACTGAAACAAGCAGTCTCTCTTCAGTCCTTCGAACAGACAAGCGCCGAAACTAGCCTGCGAAGAGCTTTCATTTGAGTAATACAATGAAATATTTGAAACAAAGACTCAAAAGTTGAACCACTTCGTACAGCAAAAAAAGGCCTGGAAGTTTCATTTGAATGGTCAGATCTATAGACACAAAATTTAGAACACTGCGACGTTATTAACTCAACAATTTGAATCTGCACGCAAACTATTAAATTGCCCAGTAGACAGATTGCCCAATGCATATTCTTTTCTATTCTTCTTAAGTATTTCAGGCGCGTGAGCACTCTCTTTGTTCTTTTAAAGTTCATGGTCCCAAGGGCACACTCAAGCCAAAATACGTGACTTGTCTCCTAAATGAATGGATAATGCTAAGGAAAAATTTTCTCGAGAAAGGGGAAGGAAGCCTGCCTGTCATGTTGTGTGTTCTACATTTTTAGCGAAGGTAAATCACGAAGGTAAATCACGGTACAAGTCCGGCGCTCTAACAAGTAATTTACACTTCCTCTCCATGATCTATTTCCTTTCTCCGTAAAATCATTGTTTTTCTTTTGCACGAAAGCTTTGTTTCAAGTTTCAAAGAAAAGTGAACGATATTACGAAAGGAGCACCTTGTGAATGATTTTTCCAGGATACGACTACTGAAATGTTACGAAACCATGGTAAGATGCAATCGAATGACCGGTTGAAGAGGAAAGTTCTTCCTTTTACGAGAACTTTTCAACGTCAATTCAAATTTGTCAAGATAACCAGAAACGCTAAAAGAACCAGTTTTTTAAGCGAGGTCGTGAGTTTCTATAACTTCAGCTATTATTCCGAAAAATTGCATGAAACTAAGTTTGTCTTTCGCGAATGATAGACACCTGGTTATTCGATAGTACAGAATATCATTTCGGAATTAAAGATTACTTCGCACGCACTGACAATGCCACTTTTTAGTTCTACAAATAATCCCGAAAGACATTTAAGAAAGTTCGAAGCAACAATCGAAAACTTCTATCTGAGCAAGTGAAAGTAAGAGCTTTGCTCTCCGTAGTAGACTTTACTAAACACGAACATGATAAACCGTCGCACATTTCTACATGTACACAAATTGAACAATGAACAAAGAACTGAGGTATCCTTACTTGTGAATCATCTTGAGTTTGCTCTGTTAAAAGTACAGCGGCAAGGATCCACTCTGCAGCGTTTGTGGGGTGGTGAATAAAAGATATATTCCCGGGTATACTTGCTGAGCTTTCCATGGTCGAAAGACAAATTCATTCAAATTTCATTTGCGAACACACAAACATTCAACTTTAGCTCCACACTTATGTTTATTTGATCTCTTGGGTCAAAAACCAGGACAACACGTTTCCCAAGAGAGTAGTCGAGTTTATTTAAAATTAAACACTGTTGTGCGCTCAACCAAAGCAACTCTTGCTTACAAACAAAAGAAGATAATGAGTAAACAGCGGACGCGAAATACTTTAGGTTGCCGTCGTGACGTCATCATCTACTGTCATGCTTTTCTTCCAACAAGTTTGCCCTATCGGTGCGGAAATGGGTTCTAAGTGAATGCATTTATAGAGATTTGTTCTTTATTGAGATGACTTAATTGAACTTACCTTGGTAAAGACGTGTTAACTTATCGGTTTCATTAGGATCAATTTCACGGAAAGCGGTCATGATAGAATGTACAAAGGCGAGAACTGTAAAGGTTGGCGGTTTGCTTTATTGATTAAAATGGTCGATTTTAAAGGTGAAAAAAGCCTTGAAAGGATCAGGCCTTTTTTTTTCTAACTGATTAGAGCGTCAGCACACAAAGAAATTTCTGTTATGTTGTGTTTGCGATGTTTTAAATTCGGTTTTTCTCATGTAATTTCAGTTCTGTCTTCCTAAATTCTATTTCGTTTGTTCAATTTCTGTTCTAGTGTTTTCAGCAAAGAATTTATAAACTGCACAGGTTCTACATAACAGAATTTGAAACAGGATTTTGGCGGCGATGACCCCTCATACATAAGATGTAAGAATTCTCAACTTCTCCAGTTTTGCAGAAAGAGCTCTCTCATGTAATTCGGATTTAGTTTTCTATCTAGTCAGTATGCTTTGCTTCTTTTGTTTCTCAAAAGAAGCAAAGCTGACTAAAAAAGAAATCATATTTAATTTTGTTCATAGCTCATTTAATGAGGCGTCGTCCACGACTTATTCGCGGTGCTTTTTCTGTTGAGATTCTGAGGACTCACATGTACCACAACATAAGCCGGGTCTTTTGACGAACCACTGAAACCAACCGGATGTTTTCCTTTTCTTGCCGATAACTCACGTAGTAAGTCTGCTCGGATATAAGCCGGTTTCTAGGTTCCCACTGGTCTGTATATCGCAAATATATCCTGCCAGATCAACTCTAAAATGTTTCAGTTAACACGAATGACAACTAAATGCGCAAGATCGACTGGAGAATTCGACGTCGTGGAACCAAAGAGATTATAAACGTATGCTGTAAAGCATTGTCAGATGTGTAAATATTTAAATACTGAGCAACAATGTAATGTCAACCTCTTCTACCTGAAAACGGTTTTAGCGGTACTTTTTCATGAAACTTTCACCTCTCGCAAGGGGAATAAAGCAGAGAAAGAACTTTGTCTTTACTGGGATTTTCGAAGTCTCAAAATCGTTAATTTTTTTAAAGGACGTTAAAGAACTGTTTTTCATCAGGACGTGAGTTGCTTTTGTTCGAATGGCAGACCACTGTTTTGCAAGGGTAAACACTTGAAACTTATTTTAATAAGTTGTTGGTGTTTTGATTAGTTATTACGGCATACACGTAATTTAAGAATGTTTCAAACTGAACTAAACTCTTGCATGACGATACAAAGAAAACTTCAGAGCTGCCGATGGGATTTGAACTTATCGCCTTCCGCATGTTTGTAACAACTGAATACGGTTTCCTTGCATGTGGTCCGGGGAAGGGGGGGGGGGGGGGCATAAAATCCTTAAGAGTAACCATTCACTTGATTTTTGGAGAACAGTACTTTCCTACGAAACTGTTCGTTCTCGATATCTTACAAAGCGATTTTAATCCTTTCACAGTGGCCAAAGCAAAATTCACCACAAATTCCAAATTTCGTTTCCTAAAATCTTAAGAAATAAATAGTCTTATGCAAAAGTTCTGCAAAAGAGGTTTCATTTGAATGGTAACACGATAGGATTTTGTCAACAGATTAAAAAGTTAGAGTGACAAATCATCTCACCATAACTTGGTCTAGGAGTGAAAGGGTTAAATCATTTTCGTAGTTTCAAGCTTGGACGATATTGGGAGTGAGAGCCGCATAACGCTCTTACCTCGCTTCCCCTTCTGCCCATGCGTCGTGGAGCCGCCACACTCGCTCTTCTTTGGTGAGTTTGTACTCCCACCACGGATTCCCGCCGACCAGGGCGATACGCGGGACAAGAGATCTTGCGCCTTGGTTCGTCATGTTTGACTGGCTGTATGGAAATAAGGTCTATGCGTTAGCGTAATATAGTGCATCACAAGAAAACGAAAAAAATGGAGGCAGCATGGCCGAGTGGTTTAGGGCGCTGGATTTCAGCTCGGTCGTCCCGGGTTCAAATCAGTCCCCGCCGCTCTGGCCACTAGCTGGAGTTGTTTCTCGGTAGCCCGAGTTCAGCTCCTCGGTCATGCTTGTAGATACCCAACTGGTCTGCCTCCGGCCAGTTGGGATTCTTACTTGTTATTTTCAGTTTGTTATTTCTTTCTAGATATTTATTTCCTATATTTGTTACGCGGAGATATTAGCCTTTCTGGCTACTCTATGTTATGTTATGTTATGTTATGTTATGTTAGTCTAAGAGCTTTAGATGTCTATGCCGAAAAACAGATAAGTACTGGTGGTACTGCCGCCCACAACTCAAACCCTAACCACATTTCACATCAATTGCAAAATGCCGAAAATGATCTTTGCCCTGTTTCATAGCAAACAGTCAAGAGGTGCCAGTTAAACGGAGTCGCAAGTAGAAGCAAGTTTTCATCAGTTGTGTTGACTTGTGACTCCGCAGTTTGGTTTGGACTTGCAATAACTTGCATTTGCGTTCACAATTAGCAAGCTCAAATTTGCGCAAGTTAGAGCAATTTTTTCTTTGTTTGGCCTCCCAATTCAAGTTCGGTAATGTTTCCTTTGGTTTGGCTGCCAAGGCTGCACTGAAATGACAAGTTTTTGCGTCTAGTCTGTTTAGCCAATCGTACGCAAGCTGCCATTTCCCGACTTGCGACTCCGTTTCACACTTGCGACTCCCAGTTTGCCCCTGGTGGCGGCACATAACTATGCCGAACTTAATTCGTAATTGCTTAAATTGCGATTACAACTGCGATGGTCACATCTTCATTTCACATAACTATGTGTAGCTTTTATAGAATACTACCCCCTTCTCCGCGAGGAGCACAAACATTCGAACAAGGAGGAGCAAAAGCATGAAAGAAAAACGTTCGTCCCTTCCCTCTATTCTATTCTCATGACGCTGCAATTTTCACTACAAAAAGATTCTCGACTCGTATTTCCACAGCATTTTTCACTCTCCCGAACACCCACTCCTTATTGTCTTCTTATAAATGTGGAATGGTGGAAAAGAAATAGGTAAATACTATATTTGGCCTGCGCTATGATTGGTTGAAGCAATTCTGATTTTTGGTAAAACCCGTGGAAGTGTGGAAGACCAAAAAACAGCCGCAGGGACTCCCAAGCTTCCACTAGCATCAATATCACTCGACGCAAACACGATGAACACTGAATTTCTATGTGATGTGTTTATAGTCTCGGATTTTAATGCCAGGGTTGTCTTCAAAACGCTGTTGCGTGTTGACACAAGATGTCATCCATATTATAAAACCAACACCGTAGAAGACTGTAAATATAGCTAGACAAACAACCATTTGGGATTTTAATGACCTTATGTCTGCGATGGTTGATAGGTAACATAAAACGCAGAAATTTAGAAGTTAAATTTACGCAGGAGGCTATTAAATACTCACACATGGCAACATATTCTGTCGGAAACCTAAAAAGAAAACAGCGTCCTACAGACCGTTGCTTTTCGCGTGACTTGCCTCGTTATAAGTGCACACCATATCAGTTCCTAGAGCTTTTTTCAGGACATCCTTAACTTTATTATGCGGATAAACGTGTCTAACTACAAATCTGTCGAAGCAATTCTCAACTAATACATGGTCATTTAAAGGGAGGCTTTTTAAAACTGGAGCTCCTGGTTTTGCGATTAGGAAGTAATCAACCTCTTCATGACTGAAGAGGATATTGGTATTTACAAAGTATGAACAATTTAAGTTGAGATAATTTTCAAGTGTTCTCCTTGACACACCAGTGTAATGCTCGCAAGGCTCGACGAGATATGTATTAGAAATAAATTTAACATACGGCGACAGCAACTGATGGATGGCCTCCGCAAATCCCTCTTTTGTTACGAAGCTGTCTTACTCCCCATCATCAGAGAAACAGCTCCCGAACCGGCGGAGAAAGAAGGCAATTAACCTTATCAGCTTTTCACAAGGTGCAAGTGGGTTGTTTTGGATTGAAATAAAGCAAGCATTCATGAGCATCAGCAGAAAGAACGACTGACAACAAAATAACTTATTGCCCAATTGTGTGAGTCTACAGTTACTAAGATAGAGTTCAGTGTCCTATTCTCAAACCCTTCACAGACGGCAGTTCCACTAGGACGGCGGACATTTTCGAAATACTTCTTTGAGACCATTTCATCTGCATTATGCTTCTCAAGGGTCGGTCATCCATTCATTCTCAATTTCTGAAATTACTGCTAGAACATAGATAATTTCAGCCAGATTAATGGCGTTACCGTAGAAGTCCTTTATCTGCTAGTCAAGTTCACATGTAATTGTAATGAAAAAGGCGCCACAGACAATTGTATATGAAAGACAGAATTGTCAAATTTCGGGCTTTAGGGACAAAAGCCCTCACAAACTATTGGAAGAATAAATAATTATTTTACTATATGTTACCTGGATCCTAGACGGGTCAGATACGGTTCTTGTCGCACGAGGATAGCTTTGTCGTCTTCGAAACGAGCTCATCCTCCGAGTTATAACGGTAGGACAACTCTTAAGATCCCCGCTGATCCACTCAGTTCCACAGCCAATTAGTTGGTAATTCAAAAGGTGCTTAATTCAATTGAGAATCGATTGCCGAGGCAATTAATGCTTCCTTGCTACTTCAATAATGTTTTAAGGTGTAGGCAAATCTAACCCCGGTGATAGTCAAGACCAGTCGAACCACTCGCCAATCCAGCAGAAGTTAATAACAATTCTAAACCAATCCAAAACGATGTGATGAAATGATACACGGCCTCACAGTTGCCTCGTGTCAATGTGAAATAAAACCCAAAGTGGGCAACAGTGGAATTCGCTAATCTAACGTCTTGTATACTGAAGGAAACGCCACAGCAAATAACATTATTCATTGGTTCTTGTCACGAGTGCTGAAGTGCGTCAAGTTGACTTAGATGACGCACAGTTTGTTTTGCTATTGACGGGAACTTTGTCCTTTCTTTAGAAAACAGGAAACACAATTATCAAATGAGTGCCGCTGCGCCAGGTCGAATCTTAAGTTTCATTGTTATCAAGTTATGTCAGCATTTCTCAGCGCTTTCTGAGACTCAAACATTATTTGATACTCAGGGGAAAAGTTAAAATCATTGAAGACTAAGGAAATACAAGAGGTAGCTCAGAAGCCAGCCGTGTTAACACTGTCCATTTTCCAGATTATCCCAACAGGTTATCTAGTACTGAAGTTTTTTTAAAAGAACTTACAATATTTCTAAATGATGAAACGAGCATTCCAGAAGATTTTTTCGGCTTTTCTATCCGCAATAATTATCATTCTAAAATGTTTGCTTTCCAAATGGGTTTTGATACACAGGAATGTTTTTCTTTTCAATATTGGAACATTATGGTTTAAAGAAGTTATCTCTATTGCAGTTCTTTCCATTCTTTAACCTCTTTTGTTTCCTTATTCTGTTTCTGGAAATCAACTCAACCAATCTCTTTATTGTATCTCTAGATTTCCTGGAACCATCCAGGCTAGGTAAGCATTCTTTACGGATATACTGTCCCATAAAATCTGACATCTTATGCAAGCCTCTGATTTTGTTTATTTGATAAGTTAATCGCCAGTATTGGTCGAGTTTCAATCTCCACTAAAAGAGTCGAACCTTTAATCAATTTATTTTTATCTCTGGTTGTAACTTTTGAGTCTGTGAATAAACTCCTAAAGTGTGACCATTCAAATGAAAGCTACTGAGCAGTACTTTCCGGCGGTGCTGTTATTTTGCTGTACAAGGTGATTCTAAGTTTAAGTATGTGAAAGAAATCCTAAAGCATGACCATTCAAGTGAAAGCTACCGAGCGGTACTTTCCCGTGGTACTGTTCGATTATGCTGTGAATTACGTGAGACCATTCAGACGAAAGCTATCAAAAAGTACTCTTCTTTGGCACTGTTCGTCTTTCAATGCAGTATTTTGTTAATTACTTTTTGTGAATTTTTCCCGTCGAGCAGCCTTTGTGAAGAGTGATAGGGTCAAAATTGATCTGCATTGGCATCTACATACACTCATTTTTAGGAACTTGTGTTGAGCCGACTCAAAGAACAATTCCACAAACATTAAATAATACCGCGGAAGCAAAACTTGTGAGCAATCTGCAAGTTAGAATACCGATGACAACTTGTTTGGCTAAGCCTTCACTGACTTCTTGTATTCATTTTGATTCCAATAATCCGTATTGTGTCCTTTCTTTTTTTAAAATTTTATTGTCTCTGATTCTAATTCAGCCAACTTCTGAATATCTGAAATATAGAGTACCTTCGTACAGACGAATAAGCCAACAGGATTCTATGAAAGCCTTCCTTTGATTAATATGAGTTTCTTTGTCATCTCCTATCATAAAATTTACTCAAAATACTTTTAACACTTAAAATTGTTAATATCCTTCAAAATTGAATATACTGTGAATACTGTTGACGTTGTACAATTCCCAAACTCTTTTTAGTTCCTGTTTTATTCTTCGCGACTGTTTTGATTCCGTCATCAGACGTCAAGATTTTAAGACATTTAATCCCCACCAAAAGAGGCGAAGCTAGAAGTCACGAATGGAGACGCTCAAAGGGCTCGTCTAAGCTGCTTTCTTTGCTAATTTGCAAGTCAGATTTACAGGCGCCATAATCCTTTCAATATAATCCCTTAACGATCCAAATCAGCCATAAAAACCGTCCCAAAAGTAAACAAGAGTTAGCGCTCGCAATTTGTGGGCTATTATCGCCTTCAATGATATCAACAGAAATATAGTTTCAAGTGGATGTTGCGGGGCGTTCTTTCAATTATTTTTTGCACTTAACGAAGTCGTGAAGAGCTAATTTTGAGGCTGTAGATAAGATGCTGATGAGTCATTGATCACTAATCGCCTGTTGTGATGGTTGTTTTTAAATTTTCCCCAAGTGGGATTTGAAAGCATTTCTCAATTTTGTGTTTACTTTTGGCACTCTTACTAGAGAAGAATTAAAGAGCTTCCTCTAATTTTTAATGTTTTACAACTGAAGTTTTAGCCCCTAAGTAACTATAGATCCTTTTCTTTTGGATAACTTGTCAAAGCCATGTAGTGGTAATAAAATTGGAGACTAGGAGTGAAAATATGATCCATTCAGATTTCCATGATTCTAGAGTTTCATTTTAAAACCATCACTTCGAGACCCCTGGCGAGACAGGTGAAAACTATGGTACTCATTCAAATAAGTTTTGCTTACCATAGCCGTCCACTCGTAAGGAGTATCGTCTTTTGTCTCGCTATCACTGCTCGATTCAACAGCCTTCTCCTCTGTGGCAGATTCTTTGCGATGATCGTCTTGTGACGAATGGCTGTCGCAACATGTACCGTGTGTAGTCTGTAAGGAAAGTCAAAGAAAATGTTACCGTTTAAGCAATTAGTCGTGAAAATGATAGCTGTGAATGGACTCAACTGGTGAATCCCATATCGCTTTAATCCTAGGACAATTGTCAATTGAGATTAATTACGAAATTAATTACGAAAACAAACTACTGCTCCTGTTGCACACTGACAAACAATCATGAACTGCTGTTCTTGAATACACGCAATCGACGGAACTCAATCTGGTCTACACATGGTTGGTGTGACATTACAATGACGGACACAACGATCAACGCAGTGGCGATAAGGTGTCATATTTAGATGCACTTCAGATGTATTTCTATGAATAGGTGGCCCTCACAAATGAGCATGCATCCTCGCTCTTTGACTGGTTCTCAATCACTAGTCTATTTTCTTAAATTCTAGAAACGCAAAAGGACCCAAACGTTGTTCAAGTAATTGCCGTTAACAAAACTTCCTTTGCCGGAATATTTTTTGGTGAGTTAACTTTGCTTTCAAGGTGGTTCTAAGTTTAAGTATATCTGAAAGAAATCCTAAAGTGGGACCATTTAAATGAAAGCTACCGAGCAGTACTTTCCCGTGGTACTGTGCGATTATGCTGTGAATTAATGCTCAGTAGCTTTCATTTGAATGGTCACACTTTAGGAGTTTATTCACAGACTCAAAAGTTAAACCAGAGGTAAAAATAAATTGATTAAAGGTTTGATTCTTTAAGTGGAGTTTGAAACTCGACCAATACTGTCGACTAACTTATCAAATAAACAAAATCAGAGGCTTGCATAAGATGTCAGATTTTATGGGACAGTATATCCGTAAAGAATGCTTACCTAGCCTGGATGGTTCCAGGAAATCTAGATATACAATAAAGAGATTGGTTGAGTTGATTTCCAGAAGCAGAATAAGGAAACAAAAGAGGTTAAAGAATGGAAAGAACCGCGTTCGTTCGATGGACTTAGGTATGACTCGAATTTTCACGATGCAATAATCTCAGCAGCCATCTTGAATTCCCCTATACGAATCAAAATGACTGGATGTTCAGGGTCCCAAGGGTCCCAAGGGTCCCAGCTACGGTTCCACCTACCCCGAATTAGCATTTTTCTTAGGTGCAACTAGAAAAAGGCTTTGAGCTCTGGACTCTGCAGCAAAAATCTCGGGGCTCCACAATTCCAAAGATCACTCCTTTGGGAGCCTGAGTATTACTGATACTTTTTAAAGCACTCTTCTCCTGTTAATGATCAGCAGATGAAAATCATTACTCTTCACACTTGGAGTCAGACTTTAAGTCATAAGTCGTTACGTAAGCATAGAGCCTGTGGATGAAATACTGAAGTGTGACATTCAAATGAAAGCTCTTCGGCAGTATATTCCTGTAATGCTGTTTGCTTTGCAGTTGCAATGCTTTTCGAGACAAAATTTGGGGATTTTTCTCTCTCTTTGGCGAGAACGGTTGAAGGACCAAGAGCAGTTGTAAAAAGGAAGCCTTCTCATCGATCTGAACGAGCAAACGATTCAGTGATACATATATATATTACTAATTTGCATTCATTTCCGTTCCCCATATTTCCACGCCAATCCAAATTGATTGAAGAAATGTTTAGAAAATAAAACGATTTCCGGCAACGGGATTAACATCGAGAACAAAATTTCACCTTTTCCTTGTTTTCCACAAGTTAAGAGGACTGAACGTGATGCAAAGGACATGGCTCCATCTGATGAAATTAAAGCATCTAACCCTTAACCAGTCATAAGATATGCTTGTTTTTGAAGTGATTAAAGAGTCATTTAAAGGTCACGGTATTTTTGGTGACGCTATCTAGAGAACCGTTATACTTGAATGTGACAATAAAATATTTCTTTACAGATAAAATCACAGTCTCAGCTACTTTAGTCCAGACAGACACAAAACACTCGCACATTTCTAGCTCAACTTCCCAGAATCGGACCAATGCTTGACCCCTTTACATTCCCTCACTCAGTGTTTCCTTAATGGTGCGAGGACTCAACAGGGTTTTTCCAGGGAATGAATAAATAAATAAAGAAAAAAAAGAAATAAAGAAACCTTGAAACAAACGAAAGAAGCTACGAACGAACGAACGAACGAACGAACGAACGCACAAATGAATGAATGAATGAATGAATGAATGAATGAATGAATGAATGAATGAATGAATGAACGAACGAACGAACGAACGAACGAAACGAAGAAAATACGAGAAAAACGGTTTCACCGTGTTCATTTTTCTCTTCCCAAGATTTCTTGTTGTTATTCTATAGTTGAAACCGTTGTTTGGAGTTTTATATTTTATTGAACGACTTGACGAGCCTGTATAGAAGTAGAATGAACAAAAATACTGTAAAGCGGCCCATACAATGAGCACTACCGTGGAGTGACGTTTTGACTCTTGCACTCGTTAAAGCGCATGTTAAAGCGCATGTTCAAACATGTCCATACAAAAATTCCAAAAACTAACTGCCCCACTAAAGAAAAAGAAAGTACTACAAGGATACTTTAAGATTTTACCGGCAGGAGGGGGCTCCTGATTTTACCCCAGACGCAACAGGTTAGGACCACATTGTACAGCTGAGCATAGAAAAACAGACCAAGGCAATTTCTGCTCAATAAGTTTCATTTGAATGATAAAGATTGGGATTAAACTACTGTAAAATAAGAAGCAACTTGCAAATGTACAACATATTAAACAACACCAAAGGGAGGGACTGCTCCGAGAAGCTTTGAGTTGATTGGTTATACTTAAGGACTTCGTCTAAATATTTAAAAGTTAGAATCATCATTGTACGGCAAAGAACTTGAGCACCACAGGAAACGGCAACACAGCGAAGTCCCATTCACTAGGTTTTATTTGAAAGGATAACGTTTTATCGTCAGACCAAGAAATTAGAATCACCTTGCAATCGTGAAGAGTGACAAACAACACCAAAGGAAAGTCCTTCTCAGTGGCTTTCATTTCGATTGGTTAATCACTAGGATTTTATTGCCAGTCTCAACATTAGAGCCACCTTGCAAAATAATAAACAGCAGCACTGAAAGGAATGTACTGCTCAGTAGCATTCGATAAGGTGGTTTAACTTTTGGATTTTATCACGAGACTCTACAATGAGACTATCCTAGCCTACGTTTCCGCCCATGCATTCGCTTTTTTCGCCTCGCGAAATTGGGCGAGCGCGAAATTTTTGCGCGGCCAAATTAAAAAGCTAAAAATGCTTCAAACCTGCGGAAGACCCAACCAAAAACGCTTACTAGGCAAGCTCAGAACCACCCTGCAACTGTATACAGCATAATAAACAACATCAAATGAAAATTTCATGTTCAGTGTTAAGTCTTGCAGCAAAGAATACGGTCTTCTAAGTGTGTTATATAAGTGCCATCTTAACCATCTGGTAAGATTCATCCGACTACAATGTACACTGAGACACTAAATCTGTGTAAACTTGTGAGTCATCTTTTTGAAATTCCACTTCCATTTTCACACATTCCTTTTACAGCATCAGTTAAAAATAAATAATAATTTAAGAAATTTACTCTTAAACTAGCTTTATTAATCGGCACAGCGTTTTACTTACCTTGAAAGAGAATTTGTAATAAGAAGAACCAATGTTTTGGGATCCAATATTAGGCCCCCCACCGAGATTAAAAAGCCACGACTTAACTTTTGTAAACCAGGACAAAAAATACAAAGCAACGCTGAACAAAAGCTTGATCAAAGACAATCAAACTTTTTCTATAATTTAAGTGCACAGCGGTTTCTTTTATCCATTCTATCTGTCCACAAAATTTAACACATAGAGTAATTAGGAGTACCGTATTTTCTTGTCTAAACGCCAGATCCCGAATAAACGCTGGTTTCAAATA
The DNA here is from genome assembly GCA_964030785.1 of Siderastrea siderea. Taxonomy (NCBI): domain Eukaryota; kingdom Metazoa; phylum Cnidaria; class Anthozoa; order Scleractinia; family Rhizangiidae; genus Siderastrea; species Siderastrea siderea. Next base: position 35,407,386 of record OZ034970.1, read on the forward strand.
AACACCGGGTCTACAGGGCCGAGTTTAAAATAAACGCTCCAGGTGTTTATTCGGGGTCCCGGCGTTTATTTGAGGTCCCGGCGTTTATTCGAGATGGGTATGGATTATGTGTCGTAATTGCATACTAGCTCTCTTTCTACCTTTTTGTTTGAATTTATACACTGGTATTCAAACCTTAACTACCTTTTACAATTGCACTTCTAACTAAAACAGATGAAACAAACGACGCATTAGGTTAAGTGTCAATCTCGTTTTCTGCGGGCTTGTCTATCAAGAGATGGTCATCTCAAGGGTTTCTCCAGCATTTGCTCAGCAGTTCCTTCAACTGCTCCATAATTTTGCCTTTCTCAGAACTAATGGAGCAGGAACCTCGTCACCACCTTCTACATTGCTTGCACAGTACGTTTGCCGATACACTTCCTCCGTGTCTCACGGAGAACTGTAACATTCAGAAAAGTTCAATCACAGTTCCTGTTAGTGAAGTTTTTTGAGAAATGACTTACCAGATTCACCGAGACGAGACAAAGTAGGTGACATTGTTTCACATTTTTTAACGTTTTGTTGAAATTTGGTCCTTAATTCAATAAACCTCCAGTACTGATGATTACTGATGAAAAAAAAAATGGATGGCTGAAAATGCGTTAAATAAATAAACGCCGGGCCCCGAATAGCGCCGGGTTCGAATAAACTCCGGGTCAACGAGGCCGAGTTTTAAATAAACACCCCCGGCGTTTAATCGAGAAAATACGGTATTTTTGCATCGGTCGATGGCTTAATCCTCAAAATATATAGCTAAGTTTTGCATTTCAACCTCTCTTTGTTTTTAAACCTCATGTAAAGTACCTCCTTTAAAGTTTTTATTATGTTGTGAACCATGTTTTCATTGCTTAAAAAATTGTATTTTGCCCTCCCCTAGCACTACTGATAAAGAGAGGAAAAAAAGGCGTAGCTCTTAGCCGGCCTTGCTCTACCATCGTGAAGTAAAGGAAACACTCGACAGCTTTATTTTAATATTTCACGCATAATATTCTCTTCGCAAATATTAAGAAATCAACCTTACAGCACTTAGCTTTTGGGAATAGGAAGGAGGGACTCGGCGCCCTTTATTATTGGCCTAGGAATTAGGCCTAAAAATATCGGTTGCCGATGTCCTTCAGGTGGCGAAAAGGCAAACGTGAATTTAAAATTGTTTTACCAAACCTTTTCGAAAAGCAAATCAAACTGACGAAAGTGAAACGCTGTTAATTTACACACCAGATAGGAATAATTATTCGAGCAGTTCTTTGTGCCTGCACGTTCTAAGCTTACAAATGAAGAAAAGGTGTTTCTATAGAAGAGATTTTTGTGATAGGATTCAGATTTTGAGTCCTTGTTTTTCACCAATCTATGCTCCTGGAACGCGGAAAGAGTGAAAGCTATTTGCTTGTTATACATTCCTGAAACAAGTTACTTAAAGATACGGATTAACGGCTTACGAGTTAAGAGGTAAACACACCTAAGATTATGACAAATACTAAGGCAAAACTATACATGAGGTGAATTTTCTATACTCCAGAACCCGGAAGATTACTTCAGCTGCGAGTTGTCGAAAAGCTATTTCGAAATCACTCGCGACCAACAAGTTTACAATCCATACGTGGTAAATTAACTCATAGGTGTGCGTCATTTTGCACATTTCCAACAATCTGCAACCGTAGGATTCCTTTGATAGTCTTTGATCCTTCTCAGCATAAGAAGGTTAACAAGTGTGTAACATGGTTAACAAGTGTCTTTTAGCACATTTCCAACAATACCTTGGCGCCAAACATCCGCACTGAACCATAGGATTTACTCACAGTTGATAGCCTTTAATCCTTCTCGGCAGTATGTTGTTTATCGTAGCCTAACACACTTCTTATATAACGTTTCTTAGTAGTAGGTGTAGACGGTTCAGAAGTTGTATACATTTTCATCTAACCATGATAATTCTTCAACTTCTTTAATCAGTCAAATTAATTTGGGAAATGAAGCCTTCGTAGCCACCAATTCCTTTCAGCAGCATACCGCCACTTTTCACACCCTAAATTACTTCAAATAACCGATTGACAGCATGGCTAAAACAATGGATTGATAATCTTAAACGCGGTGATGTGACTTTCATTTCCTAATCTTCTGCACTAACATAACCCAGTTATGATTCAACACTTCAATCAAAACTGCTACCAATAAAAAAAAAATGGTTTTGTCATACCTCGTCGATGAGGCCATCGTTGGACCCTCGTCTCGTCTCGCAGCTGTAGTCGTCGTTTGTGTCGTTGTATGGTCCACTGAATCCATTCTTTCGTCTCGGCAAAGCGACATCTTGGTGATTTTGTAGTGCTAGTAAGGAGGCCCTCCTGCGGAATACCCATAGCAGGTCTGTAGGATCCGTGTGCGAGCGCCTTAGAGGCCGTGAATGAGGAGGTGGCTTTTCCGTACCTGGTTCCTTGGTCGTGTCTGTTAGAGGCTCAAGAGACGGCAAAACGGTTGGCTGGTCAGCTTGAGATCTGTGTTGCCAAAACAAAATTAAAGATTTAGGTGCCGATCATCTTTATCATCACTTCTCTTCGCGTTAGAAGGCGCATGAGGCCGTATTTAGGAGCTGATGGTATGATAATAAAATAACCTGAGTTTTGCGCAATTGGTCTAGCAAAATTGAAAGAGATCGGAAAGAAAAATTTAAATATAATTGAAAGTATAATTGACCTTATCTCGTTAAGAGATTTGCTGCATGAAAAATTAAAGGAGACGACCTCGACCGGCAAAAGTTTGACATTATCCTTTGTCCACCACATACGTTAGTTGATTGACATTGGAACAAAATCAAAGCTGTAAAAAAGACAACATGGAAGCTCCTAGACTGCAAGGTTGCCCCAAAGCCGTTGCGAGTTTAGCCAGTGATAGAAATCCAGGTCTTTGTTTGGACTCACGTAATCTTTTCAATGCAGTGACGTCACACTCGACCCTGGACATGACAAAAGGCCCTCCACAGTGCATTGTACATGGCAGAAAGGCCGATGGTGTACAAAGCCGGCGTGAATGAACGAAGATGGTGTTATTCCTGCATCAATACTTAAGCGAGTCACGTCTGGTATTTTTGTTTGTCTAACGAGGGTTCAGTGATTGTGACCGATAGACGCCGCTTTCAGTTCAGCTGCAACTGGCCTAGAGACTCCTGGCTCAGCTCCAACTGGCTCCAGACTGATCTCCATTCATTTCCTTAAAGTATTAGTTGTTAAAAGATCAAAGCAATTTCCCATTGGCTATCATTTTATTAATTCTCATACCCCTTTCTCTTGTTTATGCATTGATATCGTTAGGAGAAAACTGACGTTGGTCACTCTTGGGACTCAAAGGGTTAAGAGGCAACCGGTGGCGGATAGTATTGACTACGTATACGTGCTGTACTGCTCGTGTAAAAGAGCCATCTGAAAAAGGTACATCAGAGTGTAAAAATAGCCAGTTTCGATCAAAGCTGACCTGAGTTTTGGTCAAGAGCCTAATAAAATACGTTCTTCCAGAAGTACATAAACAGGTGCCTGGAGAGTCAATCGAATGCGGCCATCAGTTTACAGGGCAATCTGCTGCTTGAAGTGACGTCCAGTTTTTATTCAATTGTTTTTTTCCTTCAGGGCATGTTTATCTCCGAACAAATAGACGTACAAGATAAAAATCTTTTCGTTCAGTTTTGTCTGCTCATATATCTACCTTTAATTCTCTATAGTAGAAAACGCACTCAGATTGGAATTTCTGACAAGAATGGACGACGACCATGGCACTGAAGTAATCAACTTAAGCAGCTGAAAAAGAACCTTAAAAAAAATTCAGCTTGTCTGTCATGTTTTGTTATGGTCGATAAATGATCCCGGGAATGACACGTTCTCCTAGTAATGGGTTTTGGTCTTGAACAAGTCATGGAAACAATTGGACTGGCTTCTGTTCAGAAGGTAATTACTTTGAAATATCAAGCTATTGTTCGCTTTATAATGGACTGATCTTTGTGACGGGATAGAACACTATTCGGTCCATTCGATCCATCCAAAAACGGCAAAAAACGTACCAAAACGGTCCACCTCCACAAAAGCCATGTCCCCAGGCATGTGAGGGTCGACAACCTCCTTTAATGCTACCTCTATACAAAGTGCTACCTCTATACAAAAGCCGGTTATTTCTGCCTGTGGGTAGCCGTTGTAAAGTGGGTCAGCCGCGACGGAATCCTTAAAACGAATTTGGCTTGCCTATCCGGGGATTTAAGCCTGCGAAAATTACACCGCTTTGAGCGGTACGAAAACTCGGCTAGTACAAAGTTTACTTTCCCAAGCTTGAAAGACAGAGCGGAAGGCGGACATAAAGCCACCAGGGTCTGGAAGGGGGGCTCCTGATCCCGCATTCCCGCTCCTTTTTCACGAGAATCCCGCATCCCGCACTTTTTTCATCGCTCTCCCGAATTTCGTTTTTTCTTTCCCAAAAATACATTTAAACAGACTAATTTCTGCAAAAGCTAATAAATTTAAGATGTAGATTGGCCCTTTTCATGGATATTTTGTGCTCACCTGGTTGATTCGCTTCTGCCGCTATAACGTTTATTTGGGTCGTGACGATTTCCCGAATTTCCGACCGACAGGCAACAAAATCCCGCATCCCGTGCCCAAATTTTGGCGAATCCCGCTTCCCTGGTAGCAGTCAATTCCCGAATCCCGTCAAGATATTTTTCGTTTTCCCGAATCCCGCACCGTATTTTGGTCAAATCCCGGATCTCGAGAATACCCTTCCAGACCCTGAGCCACATGGGTTTGGACAACCACATTTTCCCGCCTTTTCTGCCGAATGAACGTACGACGTTTATCATGGCATCTACACGTCTTTGCTGGACTTAGCTTGTCTTTTACAGTGGACAGAAAATGAATGGACAAAGCTCTTCCGGAGCAAGCATTTAATCATTTTGATAAACAAAGCCGCTAAAGGCGAACAGTAATTTGTCACGTAAATGAAAGAGGCTGAATGTTTACAGGAAACCGGCCGTTTCACTCATTTAAATTTCCTTTGTAGATCGACTCGGGTTTAATCTTGCCTCAGGGCTCCGATAAACACGATTTTGTGAAGCGTTTTTCCATTTAACGGTTTACCAGTTAAGGTTTGGTTGCTGAAGAGGAAAATAAACTTGGTATGAAAAATTCGGCTCAAATTTCCCTTAATTTCGCCTTGAATTTGCCCTAGATTTGCTCCTCTTGGGGTGCTTAGTGTCATTAGAAGATTAGAAAAAACTGCAAAAACAAACAGCACCGCTCGTATTGGTCATTTATACTTAATGAAGAAACGTTGGAGGGGGTAAATGAAATAGTATGTGAAGGAGCCGACGTTTTGTGTGCTCCGTAAACAAATCGTTAGATGAGTAAATTGAATATGCTAAAAGCATCTCTTTTGATAGCATAAATGTCATTTCGTATTGAAACTGTACAAATTAATATTAATAAAAGGAGAATATAGAAGTTGGACTCAACATAAGCGGTTAAAAGGCTCCACTCATTTCTAAAGTGTTGTGAATGAAAAATAGTTCGATACTAAACTAAACGAAAAACCAATGCACTCAGTACTAAATATGCATGCTGTAATTAACAGCATCGGCTTATTTGCTAGTGTATTTTCTAGGAGATTTTGGGAAAAAAAGATGATGTCACACTTTTGAAGCGAAACGGCAAACAATAAGCGTACGTTAATTCACCGCTCAAGAGGAGAAGAAAACACTACTTCGGCTTTGTTTGACGACGATTAATGGGGTAATGTTAACTTGCAAAACTGTCAATCCTACAAGACTATAAAAAGTTTCATGATTTTGAAAAGAATATCGCAGAACTTTTCTCCAAATTTTTCCCTAGTCATTCTGTTAGAGTAGAATTTCACTGCAGACGGCAGTGTGATACATGTTCTTATAAATACAGCTTAAAACACGGTGTCATGGTTCATTGGCGTCCAAACAGGTAGTCCCGAAAGAGTTAATAACCCCATATTATGAAATAAAAGGGTTAAGAACCATTTGATAAAGTAAAAAATTTGTTCAGAACGGCGTGAAAACCACAAACGCTTTAGTTCCTCAGAAGAACATAAAGATAGTGGCATATAACTTATTTACGTAATAGGTTTTGAATAGTTAGCAGGTTTAAGCATGACTTACTGCATGCATAGCTTCAGAAACTCATTTATCTTTTTTCAAAAATGCCTGATTTGTTGTCTTTTTCTACACTGGCAATGATTTTCCTAATGATGGTTGGACACATAATAACATTTTTTTTTGTAATTCGTGTTCCAAACCGGCTCGAGAAGATGGAAGTTTAAGCAGCTCCAAATACTAGTTCTAGCTTACCAAACCCGCTATCCAATTTCCTCAGTTCGCAACGTTGTTGCGCTGAAAATTCCAAATAATTTTCACATAAGCTTATCCGTAAGTATTAGAGTAGACCTTTTGAATGCCAGAGAAGTTAATTCTTTGTTCGTGCAGTAGGGTCCTTTTGAGTGCGTTATTGAAAGCGCACAGAATGAAAGCTCTTAAGCAGTTGGTATACATGGTAATATATTTTGCACATGAAATGCAATATTTTTTTCCTCGTTCGATCTTCAGTTCTTTTAATTTTGGGAGTTAAGGTTTACACAACAGTTACATTCAAAATCTGCAAACGTCAAACAAAGACGTTTTTGGAGACAATACCTTCTTTTAGTTGAAATGTTTATGATCTCAACCGCGAAAGGAGACTATAGCTATTGTTGTGACCCATACTACCTTGGTAGTATGGGTCACAACACTCGAGTTCTTAGAAACATAAGCGAGACGAAGAATGCAAACATGTCAACACAGCACTGTAAACACTTAACCGTATTGCATATTGAACTGTTTTTTGATGTGCTGGATCGATGTGTATCTCATCTTAAAGATCATGGACTCCATCCGTAGGCTTAGATGGAGAATTCAAGCAAGTAGGAATGCTCAACAGATATAAAGCTTGCTTAACGACTGATGGAACGATTGCTGCTTTCACCTTTCTAGACTTTCTAGTTCAGAGTTAAATAGTTCCACAAGTGGTTGTTTAACTACAAATGGTTTTCCGTATGCACACTTAAACTACATGTCATACATTTAACGTTCAGCAACGTACTCAAGCTACCAATTAGTTACCTGTACCCTCTTCCAGGCACACCAGCTTACTGCACAAAACTGCAAGCTGAGTGCATAGTCACCTTAGACAAGGAAGCTAAGGGAAAATAAAATCAAACGACCTTGCAGAACTTAACAAGTTACAAAAAGAAAAACACACCTTAACAACTGTAGAATCCAAGCGGTGCATCCACCATCAATATTTTGAGGAAACAAAGTGGAACACATAGTGCTCAAGACGAGGATCAACGACTGTATAACGCATTCAAAATGTTTCTTTGTCATATGACACATGCAAACACAAATAAGAAAACTGAAATCTTTTTCCGGCGGAATCCAATTCCTTACTCTACCTGAGCCCGCAGTTTTAGCTTGAGGCGCTGCTAGGCAACATAACTAATGTTTATGGAGTAATGATGACGTAGCAATCTTCAAAGAGTGTAGGCGCTCTCGGCATTAGATAATGAGAAAAGAAACATATCTGAACGTTGCTAAGAAGAATTTAAACAAACCGCGCTCATTGGACAGACTAAACGATTAACATGGAATTGAAGAGATGATAGTTTTGGTTGTTAGACCCAGGAAACAAAATGAAAGGGTCAGTTTTTTTAGTTTTGACGTGATGTAATATGTAATCTCAATAAGAAGCAAAGTCGAAAAAATATAAGCAGAAGTATTGAGTAGTGTTGTCACATCATGTTAGTTTCAGTAGTTAGATTTGCATTTGAAAACCTAACCTACTGTTGTTTGTTATATTGGTTCCCTGCAGGATGAATTGAGAATTACTTCTCAATCTAAAATTGAGGGCTTATTGAATTAACTTTCTATTTTTTTTTAACGTGGCTAGCAAAGCCACTTCTTATTGAATTAACTTTCAATTTTTTTTTTTAACGTGGCTGGCAAAGCCACTTCGTCAGCACATTAGCTGATTCTTTCTGTATCTGCAGACTAGTAACTTTACAAATACAGCACGTATGCTCTTTACTCTTTCGTGTTCAAAAAAGTATTGTTTCTTTTATTCAAGGGATGCAACATGCATACGTAGAGAAGAAATACCTGACATTTACTGTTTTCATTAGTAAGACACGAGGTCTTTGCAACCACTCTGAAAAGCTTCGTATGATTGCGTGCGTGATGTGTAACGAAAAGAAATTGTTAAGGTCAACATCTACAACAATCATCATGTTGTACTTAATTGTAAAATGTCGCGTGTGCAGAGGCGTTTTACGCGATTAACGCCCGCAGCGTATTGAGTGTAACGGACACCACTACACTCTAGAATCGTATGGAAAAATGACACTTAGAACTGTAGAGATGCTTTCAACATAAAAGCTCATGTATCACGAAACATTTTAAAGGACTAATCGCGTCAACACATAACAATTATAGTAACTACAGCAACAAAGTCGAAACCTTAATTTCTTTGTTTTTTAATGACGTTAAGATGTTTGCAAGAAAATTCTCTTTCCGATATGTGCGCAAACATATGGTAAAAAAAAAAACCGAAAAGGACCAGTGAATGTTTGCCGGTTACACAGATCAATTTTATGACATAATACATGTAGTCGAGAACATCCCTATTCAACGACTGGCGACCTGATCTTTTGTTACGTGACGTGTCACTACACTAGTCTTTCCACGAAGCTTAGACCGGGGCTGAGCCCTTCTTAAACCGGGACACTTAATGACCTGACATTTCTTTTCAAATCTCAGTGGTTCTCAGGAATGTAGTTAGCCTTACTTGATGTTAAAGACTGGGAGTTTTAGTACGGATGAACGTAAAAAGTGATTTTTGTTCGTTCTTTTTTGATGCGGTACCATTTCCCAAAGTAAAATCCCGCTGGAATATTTTAGTTGAGAGTCAGCAGAAAGAAGAAGCTATGTTGGGGGTAACTGTTAAAGCCAAGAGAAACAAATTATCCCCTAAGGCATTTAGATTCCTGCAGCTGTCGTGAACTTTTGACTCTGCGATAGATACGTTTCTGAATGAGATCAAATTTTTAGAGCGAATTTTGGATGACGCATATATTGATAATTTTAAGAGTTAGACTGGTGAACCCATTGTCTGACTTTTTGATAAGGATGTCGTGATAAACCACGCTCTTGTGAATGATATATTTGTTGAAGAACCGCTCAGAAGTGATAAATTACCCAGGCAATATACCTAATAGGGTTGAGGGGTTATATAATCTTTTCGTGGGTAACTATCACTCACACTGACAGTCAAAAAGTCTATCGTTTCGCTTTCCTGCTGTAAAATCCAAATACCGTCGTATTGGTGAACAGTCGTTTCACGTCTAACTAAAATAGCTGAAAACACATTAAGGCAATGCTTTGTTATCCTAAAATTTGCAAATGAACATTTCACAACTGTCGGCATGAGTGATTTTCCGTTCCCATATGGTGCGGTATGGCGGACATAATCTGGCGAATGAAACAGTTTGTAGCTATGTCTTCATTAGATCGTTGAATCTTGAATAACGAAAGCAATTGCATCGTTTCCGCATGGACATTTTTGCTGAAATAGTATCATTTCCATGTTGGTTTTAGGTCAGGTGGCCGGGTACATTTAAAACCTGAATGGTATTCAAGACACGAAATGAAATTATCCGGGTTATAGTACAAATCCGACGGAAAAATGCGAACTGACAAGAGATTCGGTAGCTACACGAACAGAGCTTAATCTTTTGTACTTTATAGCTGGAATAAAATCCAACCTCGAAGTGATAACAATCTATTGTTTACTGAAAAAGAGCTTATTAGCAATAATACAAACATTTCGTTTGATAATTACCGCAATAGAATGCGAACGAACAATTACGAGATTCAATAAAAACATGCGACGTTTAAGAAGCTAAGTGAATTCATAACAAATGGCAAGTCTGGTTTATATGATGGTCATTGAAAAAGAGAGAGCACCACCTTGTCATTCGTTAGGAGCAGGATTTTGAAACCGTGTGATTTTTCACACGAATGAAAATTGAGTGTTAAGGTCCACTTAGCATTTATTTTCGTTCCATTACCCGCACACGAATGCAAATTTTGCAGAAGGTTATGTTGAAGCCTATACCGTTATATTGTACATACATGACATCAGTTTTGTCATTACTTTCGGTTTTCACTGTGTCTGATGATGCCATCGACGATGGCTTTCATACCTATAGTTTTGATTAGCTACGCTCTCCGCCTAGCTGTAAAAATTCAAATTGCTTCGTGACGCTCACAGCATGCTACTCGTAGAATAACTTCTCAAGCAATAAAGAGCTGTGAAGGTCGACTGTTGTTTTTGTTTTCTCTTGATCATCTAAATTCTCTTCCAAGCATTCCACTTGAACTTGAGTTTCAGTTTATCGGATTAAAATTATTGATGGCAAAACAATATGTCCCGTCTATGCTTAACGATTGATAAATACCACAGAAATTTAGTTGATGTCTGAGACCTATTTACATGTGCTGATGAAAGAGAGTACCTTTTGCGCCAAGCTGTTTCGACCTCGTGGACCTTCTCTCTGTTCCACTGTTCTTCTTCCATGAAGTTCTTCCAGCGATCTTTCTCCCTTCTCAGGGATGCTATGTTCTTCTCAAGAACGCTTCGGTTGTTTGGTTTGGTTTTTTGAGCAGAGTCTAAAATCGTTGCAATCTGCAAATCAAAGAGTGACCATCAGATACAGTCCCAATGAAATGAAATATTCAATCAGACCAAGATTTTTTTTATATTTATCCGGTTTCAAACTTGTGCCCAGACATTCTTGGTTGGGAGGAGCGGTGTCGGTCAGATGATTCGAGATGATGGTCTCAAACTAAAGCAGTCGCTCATTAGAAGTAAGCAAGATGTTTCCAGGATAACTTCATCGAAGAGAATATATACAGACCCAACCGGCGTGTGGAAATTAATAAATGCATAGTAAGCTTTATAACATGAAACATTCCTATAAAACGCCACAGAAAAATCTCATCTAGTCTGTACATTCAATGGCTTGAAACCCACCTGGCAAATACTGGAACAATCGCGCTTACAATATAAATTAGAGAAACAACATGCTGCTGTTTCTCAGATTGATGATACCCACCTGATCCAAAACTGCCAGAGAGAAGCCGCTGACAAGGTATCCATCAGAGCGTTCCATGGCGCTCCATTTGTTTTGTGACTTGTGGTCCATTATTCCAGATGAGCACCCAAGCTCTTAATAAACACGATATGGAAGCCGGTGCTTTCCTATGAACTTTACTGATACATCAGTGAATTTGTCCTTCCAGTCCTGATTTGATAATACTTGAAAACCAGAAAGAAGTCACTATGTTCAATTGCTCAAATAACTTTCATAACCAGGGGGATCAGGCAAGATAAGTTAAGCCAGCAAGCACGACATCAAGGTGTTTCAGCACATGCTGGTAACATATTGTTTAGAAAGAATGGTTATCGGAGATAAAACAATGTCCGAGATGCTTTACAGTTCCCCATCCACGTATAAAAGCACACTGGAATTAACCGAAGACAGCTGATCCGTAGCCGGGCTGAAGTGACAGTCACATACTTGTCATCGCAAATTTCAGGATTCGTGAACTCACCCACGACCACATCGAAGGAAGTGCAGGAATGACGTTCCCTAATCCCTGTATAAACGAGCCATTGCGACATACATGAAATGCCAAATAGCAGAGGTCTGCACTCGTCGCATTGGCCAGTGTCACTGACAATCAATTTCTATTGGAGTGTTTGCGGTAAAAAAGGAAAAAGAACAAGCTGGTAAACACCGTGCCGCTAATGGGTCTATTGGCATGCAATTCAAAGCTTCTTTTGTTCGTTTGATCCACCATGAATGTACCTGGAATAATGACGGTGTTAGCGGTAATAAAGACACGGCCCAGTATCATTTGAAAGTGTTTTCTATTGACACAAAGCAGGAGGGAATTTAGTCGCTTCATTTATGAAATGCGCCATCATTTAAGACATTTCATTTGATTTAATGGGCAAAACTGTAAAAAAAAAGGCTCATTTGTGACCCTTTAGATCATTTGATTTTCCATTAACGCCTCCGATAATAACTTATTGAAGGGGGTACATAAAGTTATTCACTTTAGCGCAGAGACGAGTTGCGTGGTTACAAACGGCTTTAAGTCTGAGCCAACAACTATTTGCATATGAATGTCTGTGCTGTTCAGTTAATGGCTTTTGCAATCAAGCTATCTGTGAGTCATCTAGGTTCAATTACACTCCCAATTAGTTTGCTTTAGCAGACGAATTTGTTTGGTCAACATCCGACCCGCAAAGAAAGCTTTAAGCCCACGTTTAAGAACTGTTTGAAGGGTTGCATTGGTTGGCACAAGCAAACACATAAATGACTGAACCATACTTTGTGCGGTGCTGTGGAAACAACCTAAAAGTCAGGTGCAACGGGGAGTATGCCAAAGGAGGTAAAAGACTAGTCAGAGACTAGATTAATAGATCAGTTTTTAAAATGTAACTTGGCTATCCAGTTTCTATTTTCTCTTTGCTGCCTCTTTCTTTTGCGTTTACACCTTTAAACGAAGAAGTCTTTCACCACACATATATGGCATTTTGTTTCACCTTATGCGTTTCAGGACGAAGACCAATGCACGGACAAGGTATCACTCGCCGGATGCTCCACTGATATCTCTTACGAACTGAGTGTCTGCAGACACTGAGAAGAGTTTGCAGCTGGCTCCCTGATTACCAGTGTGACGACTGAGACGAACATTATGGGGTAAGACACCAACAAAACCTCCCCATCAAGCATTTTTGCGTCCATATTCTGGACTGGGCCAAAAGGCTTTCTAATATGGGCGCAACCGTCACTAGTAGCATGCCTCTAGCTAGCTGCTGAAAGTCCAAAACCCATCGACAAGTTGTCGTAACTGGTAATCCAGGCTAGAGGATGCCGGGCCGAAAAAAATGGCGTCTTGACAAGTTAAATTTAGCATCCTGCTAAATAGCACTAGCACCCAGTTCACAAGGTATCCCAGCACCGGCCTCCTTTCCTTATTCCCGTGGAGTACCTGGTATATAAGAGGCTGCAGGACTGCATTTCCAAGGCATGAATCTCCAAGGAAGCCAACATTCCTCGTAAGCACGTAGCTATTAGCCTACTCAGCCTGAGACGTTTAAGGCGAATAGAGGATGCCACGGAATACATAATTATACGTGTTGGACAGGGAGCTCAGTTGCCAGATCCACTGGCTTTCTATGTATGCTTTTAATTAAACCAGCTTCCCCTGCAGAATTTGTGGACGAGCCTGCCTTCCAAGAATTGGTCTAATGCCACTCGGCCGCATTCTATCTTTGCTCGGGACACTATATCCCATAGAACACTCGCGTTCATTGTCTAACCCTTACGTAGTAGACATTGGCTGTCAGGTCTGTGGCGAATATAAAAATCTAAATCAGGCTCGAATATCGTTCTTTATTCTCTGATAAACAACGATATCAAATGTATATAATTATTAAGAATATTTTTTTTTTGTAAACGAGATCTTGATATTCTTAGTTTCCGGATCTAATCATTATATTGCCTATTTCAAAAACAACTAATTAGTTCGTTCATAGAATCCTTTGCCTGGTAGAATAATTGTCTTAAATTTTAGCAATTAAAATTGTTCAATGGTGCGCTTGATGTTTTCGGAACTTTGTTTCCTTCCGCTAAGCCAGCACTTGAAATATCACAGAATCATCAGTTGCAAACAGTCTTTGAGATCGTGCATTAAAGCTTTATATGGTAATCAATCCTGAACAATTTATTGCCTATTTAAACACATTGTGAAAGAGGTCACAAAGAAAGGGCCCTCAGCGTCCTTTTCATGGAGTTTTACCACATCTCGACATCAGTCTGTGGTCTACACTGACCGAACAGACATTTGAACAATCGTTATAGAACACAACCACTTGCACCTTTCGTCTCTGGATCTCTCTGCATTTCATATTTTACTGCCGTTAATAATAGAGTACAATTTGAGTTCTCCTTGATCGTCTTAGTAGAGTGCTTGGACGTAGATTGGCTTGGTACCATATTTAGTTTTACTGATAGAGCAATTTTCATCTGAGCTTAGTTAAAATTCACATATGTTTTTCCATATTCCCTTTGTTCTCTGGACTCAAAGGGTATTTCGCCATGATATCTATCGCTTTTTCAGTTTTTTTTTCAGTGAGTTCCAGTGAGTTCTTTTCTGTGAGTGCTAGCTAAAATTTGGGTCTACCGACCTAGCGAACAACTCTTTCAGTACTACTAGAAAAGCTCTCTCCTGGTTACTAATAGAATTTTTAATTAATTTGCAATGGCACCTGCCGAATGAAGACTGAAGACTTGTGTGTGCAAATTGGTATAATATTTTGTGAACAGTAACTACCCGAAGTAACTATTACTTTGATGTCACTGCCATTGTTGACGCTTTGTCTGGAAAACCAGGAAAAAAAATGAGAAAGAAATGTACCGTCATTTTCATACCTTGAATAGTAAGTTGAAACAGAGGACGAGATATTTGCTCTTAATAATTAGAGCCCATGGCTGAGTGACTTCATTCTGTTACCTGACTTACAAGAATCGAAGTGAACGCACACAAAGGAGTAGAAAGGCACCGTCATTTACCTGTTAGTAATAGCGATGTACTCAGTAATCGAGGGCGCCACAACCACCAAACCTGAAACACAATTAATGCGTCATCTCGAATCCTTTACGCCTTCCTGTTGACAGTATACTTTACATATAGTTGTCCCCAGAAGAATATTAAACTGCAGTTTCCCTCAGGCCACAAACGTTACCCAGAAACTGCCAATAACACAACAGCCTCGACAAAGATGGGCAATTACCCAAATAATTAATGCTCTCACGAACAATTTTCAACACTGTACCCACGCAATTAAACAAAGATCGATCATGTTCGCCTACGATTTCAACTAGTCACTCCCTCAGTTACAGTCAAGAGGTCTAACTATATTAACATTTCGCTGCACGTTTACTTTCATAACCGACACAGCTTTATCGGTCTCTATCTCATGTTTATTGGGTAGCGTCAACACTAGAGTCTAATTAATATGCGGAAAATTATTATTTCGTGGCAAACTCGATCAAAATTCGGTTTGACATCAGCTCAGTAGTCGTACTAGATCACGAATGCCACTTCTTAAGGCTAGATATACGAGGTGCTCGTAGGTGGGAGGAAGCGAGGGCAACTTCCGGCCACAGAAAGAACTTCGCCTTGACTCAATCGCCCCGATTGATGGCTTTCAATTGCGACATAAGAGGATACACCACATAATCACAAGCATACGCATAAGCATAAGCATAAGCATACGCATAAGCATAATCACAAGCATACGCATAAGCATAAGCATAAGCATAAGCATAAAAATAATGAGCAGATTGTTTCTTCTTATATTGCCCTCACTAGGAATAACTGCAAACATTAAAAAAACGAACAATTTTTTCCATGTCCTTATGATTACCCTTACGCCACATTAATTGCCAATGAGGACGACATAAGAAGAAACAGTCTATTTGTTTTCCTTGTGCTTGTGTTTACTGGTTAACTACTTAACCACATTCTTTTGTGGGCTAGGTTAGCTGCTGAACGAACTGAAATCGTAAATTTGACAGCAATTTGCGAATAACGATCGCGCTATCGCGCCATTCTCGATTCTTCTACAATCTTTGAAGAAAGGTAACGAAGTCTAGGTTAACTCCCATTGAGAAACATTTCGTTTTTGTACAGGCAAACAAATATCGTAATTTGTGAAATGAACAGAACTCGGTTAGGTAGTGTCAAAGCGAAGTGGTGCTCTTGTCCGGCGTGCCAATGCCATGTACACGGGACCGTCGTAGAAGCTGGCGTTTCGAAATTCGAACCTGCCGCGTGCCTGCCAGCGCACTTATTATTATTATAGGGCCAGCAAAAAGCTGCTTTCATCAGTGCACCGTCCAATCTAATCTTTGAGTTAAAATTAACTTAAACCGCAGAAGCACTGGGTTTGATACAGGCCACAGAAGACGTGGCCCCGACTAGACTGCCAATCAACCCTAATAATTAACTCCCAATCACCTACCTAACTGACACGATACCTCAGCATAAAGTCAGCACAGTTCCGTCAATTCGTTACATGTAGTCCTCTTGCATTAATGCAGCGAGTTCGTTATGTTTAGTTATGTTTACTTCAGACATTTGAAGACAGAGTCAACAAAGTGTCTCTTGCTGAAAGCGAAAATATTTTGTTTTCAAGCAATCCTTACAGTTTCTTGTTATGATTTTAAATTCGCGGGTAACCCAGGGGCAAGAAGGCGTTTTACAACAAAAGCCGGGCTAACATCCCTTTACGACGCAAGCTTATTTCTTTTTTCAGAGGAAAAGCTAAATGATTTTTTTGTTGATTGTGTGTATTATTGTTTATCACATTTTCTTTAGTCAGGGCTGTATTAAAACTAACTTTAGCTATTGAGTAATAGAAGCGTGATAGGCAATTTAGACACGAACGAATCCCAGGGGGGTCACTCCCATATGAAAGTGACGGGGATGCTCGTCGTGTCGCTTAGGGGTGTAAATTGCAGATTTTGGTCTCACTTAGGTAGACTGCGAGCAGTCTCTCTTTTGCTGCAAGATCCCTGCCGGAGGAGCGGCGAGAAAACGAGTGCGATAACCGTTCATCCAGCACGGATTTTAGAGCAAAAGAGAGACTGCTCGCAGTCTATCACTCAGGATGTTCAGGACACAAAGCCAATATTGTTACTCATACAGGTATCGCTCAGGGCAGACTATGGACGAAAACTGAAGATTTTAAGACTATGCTTCTAAAATCTAACAACAGATTACAGCATTCGATGTAAACATCTTAATCACAATTTAAATCACCATATCATGGTCTCCTTTCGGGGTCAAATAAAGCCTGAGCCAAGCCCAGATTGGCCTCCTTTAGGGTCTTAATTCTTATTTTCCGACGAGCATCCCCGTCCCTTTCATATGGGAGTCCCTCTCCCTCCCCCCCCGGGGAATGAATAAGCTATTTTAAAGAGATTCTGTCAAATTTATACTCTCCCTCCCTACCACCGGTAGTGTTGCTCAATTATTTTGTTCTTTTATGACAATAGAGTTTAATTGACCAACAGTGAAGGAAAAGAGTGTCTCGATAATTCGTGAACCTCAGGCAATTTGCCCTGCTTCACTTTCAATCTTCTAATTTTCTGTTTTCACAGAAGCTTGACTTATCCGGATTCTACTGTATAAAGAAAGTAAAAATATATATATATATATATATAAAATTTCATGTCGAAGCAAGGCAAAAAGGGATTAAATTTGCATATGTTTAAACGTTTATCTCATTGAGTGACGGCCTTCGTTAGCTCAACCGACAAAAAGTCATTATATCATAAGCCATACGGATATTTAATTCATTCACAAAAGATCTTAGCTACTCACGTGTACATTTAAAGTTCCGTCTTAGTAAGTCATTTAATACTAAAAATTCGAAAATAAGTGTTTCATTATGGCCATCAAATAGCTGGATTAGAAAGATGTGGAACGATAGGGGCCAACAACAGTGATTAATCACGAACAAAGAAGAAGGAAGCTAAAATAATAATATTCAAATAACCAGGATGCAGGCGTTGATCGCCATCACAGCCGACAGACAAACGCCTTAATTTCGATAAAAATCGCGTTTTCTACGACATAAATGATTTAAGCACAACACCATATAAAATACTGTGTGTTCAACGAATGTCTTAAGGCACGATTGAAACACTTTTCTCACTCCCAAGCTGTCTAAAAAGGATTCCAGTGCGAAAAAAGGGAGAAAATGAATGGATTTTGTACGACAGATCGAGATATTTAACACAAGGGAACAATGGCGTTGTTCCCAATTCCCAAGCCTACGTCTCACTCAATTATGGTTAGAAATCGCGTCATGTGATCAATTTGAAAAAAAAAAGGGAAAAAATTCTTATGGGCATAAATGACAAACCCACTTTTCAAAAATGGTTATGAAATAGGAGATAAAAGAAGTTAAACGCCAGTATATATTCCTTATAAGTCCTTGTACACCATTCAGATAACAAATACATATTTGACAGCCATTATGAATATAAGTTGTGTACAACCTTACCGTAAAGTCCATGACCTTAGATTTGCCTTCAAGCTTGACAATAAAATAAGATTAAGATTGAAACACGATATTTCAGTAGATCCTTCAGCTAGCTCACGAACGTATAAAAACATTGCCTACGTCCCCAATTGACTCGGATGAATAAAATCAGAATAATGGCATCGACACTGCAGGATGTTTGTAATTTCTGGAAGTCGTGGGCTAAAACTGACGAGTTGAAATAAATCATACCGTATTGTTTTAAAAGAACTAATAGCATCACACTGTTAAGAGATCAAGAACAAAGCTCCCATCCTTCAGCTGCTGGCTTCAATTATGTCGACTTTTTCTCTTTTTTCTCTTTTTTTTTATTTAAAAAAAACATGAGATTTTTAAATGAGATTGAACTCAAACTTGAAGCCGGAATGAATTCACGTATATAGGTGTCTCAACAACTTTCCCTTGACGAACATTTTATACCTTATTCAGTTCGTTTTAACAAGAACAGAATTCTCCTAGCGAACCTGCTCATACCTGATCATATTTCTGTTCACAAAGCCAAAAAAAAAAAAAGCACCGAAATCGTGCCGTTTTCATGGGAAAACATTTTTCCCATTAACCAAAATGCTGTTTTACCAAAAATGTATCTTTTGGTTTGGTGCCCCTATAAATCAGCGGTACAGAACTTTTCAAGCTTGCCTGCTCGTAATTCTTATACTGAAATCCAAACAAAACCAGAAATAAACGTTTGTATATTTTATCGCAGCAAACTTGTCCTCTGTTTTTAGAATTCACAATATAAAAATTGCTTTGCTCTTAATGTAGATGTTGATGTTACTGAATCATATTAACATTTATCTGCATTAAACATATATTATTGTGAACGGGTGGACTTTCAAAAATAGCCTTATTTGAAATTCAAAATGCGATAAATTTAAAACTACCAGAAAACCTTCTCTGAAATGTTTTAAAAATAAACACATCCACATCTTGACAGCTGCAGAGTTAATTTATTTCAAACATACGTTCTGTAAAATGACTTTAAAACTTAGGCTGGTTGAAAGTCATTTACTACACCTTACTATATATAGAACAACAGAAAATAGATCTGTCTGTTTATTTTATTAAAGAAACAAAAAAAACTTCCTTTTCTTGTTTCTTTGGAAGAGTTCAACACTACAGCAGGAACTTTCGCTTCTGCCTTATCTCCAAAACATCTCTAATTCTCCTAACTTTTTGCACTATTAAAAGTTTCAATTACACCCTACAACTGCACGACAGTCGTTTAGTGCGGCTTTCAGGCAAGATACGTAAAATGTAAGGCTACGTCTAAATATGATGTCTACCGCCCTGCAAGCGTAATTTATCGGGATAGCACTGAATTTAAAAACTTGTTCGTATGTATGGCGCCATCTTGACGACTTAACCCTTTAACTCCCAGTGGTGCCTGAAATCAAAATTCAAGACAAATCCCAATTTCTATTTGTTGAAATACTTGAAAACAAATAGTACCATGTTATAGGACTGCTGAAGAGGTTTCATTTGAATGGTCACACCATAGGATTTCATCCACAGACTGAAAAGTTAGAACCACCATAAATGTCTCCTTAACTGATTCTGGGAGTGAAAGGCATCGAGCATTCGGCGGCAGATGTCGAAAAATCGATTTCTTTCATATTTTGCACATAAATGGGTATTGATAAAACTAGAAACCTGATGTGGTTCTTTTTCCCCAGAAGCGCTTTATTTTCGAAAAAAAAAACGAGGAAATCGATTCTCGGGTTCGAGAGGTCAAAAATCACATGGAATTAATCTTGAAAATCAGTACTATAAACTTGCATCGCGCTGGTAAACTAAAGCTGAGAGAAAAAGATAGACACTTGTTATCAACAGAACAAGTCTTTTTCATTATCTAGACGGTTACAAAACAGCAGTAGCGAAACTTAATGAGCACAAACAATTCCAAACTAAAAGGCAGGTTTTGATATTCACGTAAAACTGATTTGGAACCTAACTTCGGTGAAATAATTTAACATGTGCCATAATCCCAAATGATCTCAATCCTCGTTCAATAGACAGTAAAAACATTGAACTAAACTTTACCTTGAAACTGGCTTGGGGTATCCATGCTGCTGTATGTGGCAAAACTTCGAACTCAGCGAATTTTAACAAAAGGGGCTTAATGTAGTTCAACTTTGCCGCATCCCGAAATACATCAAAATTTCCGTGTTAAGCAACACAATCTCTCTTTTCTTCGTCGTTGCTTGATGCTTGATGATGGCTTCAAACTAAAATGCTCGGTTCCTCTCAAAAAAGGTAGAGGGAAAAGAAAAAATTGAAGGATGCAGGTGTTATCGTTGTGAGATCTCTGTGCAAACCACGGCAAAACGTGACATCTAACATGCTACACCTGTGACATCATATATCCAAATTTGGTTACACAATTTAGTCACGGTATTTGGTAACGCAATGCAAACAAATGTACAAACAAGATTTGCACACGAAGGAACAGAAGTTTGGAAACGCGAAAATCGCCCATTTCGGGCTTTTTCTTCCTCGTTTTGGAACGCAAAAGAATGTTAACACTGGAAATCAACAAGAATGAAGAAGAGCAAGCCAGTTTGGTTAAAGAAGCAAATTTTCCCGTGTTTTTGTGTACGGCAAAATTCAACTCCACTAAGCCCCATTTGTTTAAACTTTGCTGAGTTCGAAGTGGTTCCAAACAAAGCAGCATGGATAACCCAAGCCAGTTTCAAGGTATGGTTTATTTCAATGTTTGTGCTGTCTATTGAATGAGGATTGAGTCCATTTAGAATTATGGCACATGTTAAATTATTTCACAGAAGTTAGGTTCCAAATCAGTTTCTACGTGATCATCGAAACCTGCATTTTAGTTTGGAATTGTTTGTGTTTAGTAGATTTTGCTACTGCTGTTTCACAACCTTCTGGTTAACGAAAAAGACTTGTTCTGTCGATAGAAAGTGCTTATCTTTTTCTCTGCGCTTTAGTTTACCAGCGCGATGCAAGTTTATGGTACTGATTTTCAAGACGAATTTCCTGTGATTTTGATCTCTCGAACCCGAGAAAATAAAGCGCTTCTGGGAAAAACGAATTACATCAGGTTTCTAGGTTTACCAATACCTAATTATCTGCAAAATACGAAAGAAATCTATTTTTCAACTACTGCCGCCAAACTGAGATTTTGCTTGATTTTTACTGGAAGTCGCTCTTAAAATGTTGGAAGGAATAAAGAAGGATGAACCTCCACCCCCTAGTTTAACGCCTTGGTAACTTTGTTTTACCTTCGCAAGCCTTACTCTTTGTGCTAATGCACACGAAGGAATATTCAGCTATGACTTGCCCCTCCCCCCCCCCCCCCCGCCCCTCTGGAACTAAGGCTGCTCTCTAGGCCTACCTTGATGCCTTCTTAAAAGTTTACTTGTTCTACAATTGCAGTGTCCTTCAAGAAATATTCAACAAAATAACAAAATTAACTTTTTACTACAGGTATATATGACGAAGTAATCTAATTAAGCGCCTTCACAAATACGACGATTTCATTGGTTCAATGTGATAATTGCAGCAGTCAATTTTTCAATTCACACGACCTTAGCCTTACATGTCATCAGGCCTTACCCATTTCTCTTTCATACTAAATCGACAACATCGATACTTGTATCTCATTTTAGAGTTGGCAGGTGGGCTCTTCCTTGCCATATAAAACCTCTGCAGAAGTTCATTTGGTTTGCACTGGACGTAATGCTTGGCCAGATCTTTGATCATGGCGGTTGCCTTACCATCCCACTCGGTCTCTGTGTCCCGGCAGATCAGTCGATTGTCCAGCACGCGCAGGCGAATATCAGTCATAATTTCGTTTTCTCTTTCGAGCGCTCTTAGAAGATCCTGCCGAAAAATGAACAGAGATGAGATGAAAATGTACGATGAGAAGTACCCACTCACTAAGGTGTTAATGGTCTCGTATGAATCTTTTGTTTTCCCTTCTTTCCGTTTCCCACTACTCCGAAAGAATTCTTCCCTGAATTCAATCTGGGATGTGTCAAAAGTGAGAACCACCTTGTACAAAAAAGTTATAACCATATTGTGGTGTGACCTCAGCCCTCGTAATCGAGCACCTCCCGTAAACGACCAACAAGACTTGACATTTTGGCTTCTCGCTAACGGGAGGTTCAACTGTGTTAAAAAAAAAAAGGGGGAAAAAAAAAGAAACAACACAACAGGACCATGCACACGCTTTCACTTGAATTGTCACTATTTAGGATTTTATCCATAGACACAAAAGTGGAACCACCTTCGGCACAATGAACCGCACCACGGGGAGTCACTGCTATATAGCATTTATTGGTTCAGCTTTACTTTATTTGGTTCAGCTTTAGGATTAGCTTTAGAGACCCCAATGATAGAACTTTGTGTACCAAGATAACTGTACCATGGGTTCCTGACTGTATCAGAGACTGTACCACGTGCACAGGAAAGTACTGCTCAATCGGGATACCTTTTATTTGAATGGCCATAATAGAGGATTTCATCCATAGACTTAAAGATAAGAACAGCCGGTTCTGACAGTCACCATGTTGACTGACACCTGTCGCTTACCTTCTGTCCCTTCTCGTGGTGATCTGTTTCACGTATCAGGTTTTCTAGTGAAGCAAGTTGCAACTTTTCTAAGATGTTACTGGTCTGGAAAACAATCTCCCCTTGGAGATCTTCCTTGTCAAAGTCGTCTCCTTTGCGTTTCAGGTAATACTTGATGTCTCGGATGCGTCTCCTCTGCTTATCCATGACCGCTAATTGTGCGGCGATTTTGTTTTTCATGCGTGACATCTGTGACTCGTACATTTTCAGTCCACGGATGATGTCGTCGTCGCTAAGTGCACGCTTGGAATGAAAAAGAAGCTTTTTTAGATAAACAATTGCTTTATTAAAGGAGTTAGCACTCACTTTTGGTTATAGGGAAATACAAACGGGGGGGGGGGGGGGGGCATTTCCAAACTCGACTCTTTTCCTCGTGAGAAAACAAACAAACAAACAAATAAACAAAAAGGCAGGATGAAATTAGGAATATATGAAATTCATATATTTGAACTGCGTAATGAAGAAATAAATCTAAAGAAGATCCTCGCAGTTATTAACGCAACTTGGTTTATTTAATGACCAGCTCCCAGTTGGCTTGTTAGCTCAATTGGTTAGAGCTCTGCACCGGTATCGCAGAGGTCAGGGTTCGAATCCCGGCAAGCCTGATTTTTCCAGGCTTTCTTTTCGCAACTGCATAAGTTGCGTTAATAACTGCGAGGATCTTCTTTACATTTAAAAAGGTAGGAATCGCGCAATAGTGTTAGTATTGCGTGACATATGACATAGGCTCCTTGAGCCCAAAAAGTGATGCCCCAGGATCGCGACCGTAGGGCCATTCAAATAGAGTTCAATTTCAATGGAAATCTAAGTTGTACGAGCCAATTTACTTAGTAACTCACAATAATGAAAGACTACGAGGGTGACTGTTTTGACCAGTACTGTCTAATACGCCACTACTACACCCGTAATAGACTACACTAGGTTATAGCAGCAGTTAGCTTTCAAACGGCGCAACTGGGACAGTCGTGACACATTCGTATGAGCTATAAATTTCAAAGTTCACTGTGTGACAATTGTTTAATCGAAAAACGGTAAGCTAAGTTAAGCTTATCTTACCTTCAATCGAACTCTTTCTGGAGGAAGACTGCCAATGCAGACGAAAAGAAACGCAAGGCAAACCAAGCAAAGCGCTGTACGCGACACCACCATGTTTGAAAACATCAGCACACAAAGGTTGCTCTGTTTTCCACGGATGTATCACTTGATCCTGCTTTGGAGAACAACTACGGAGCAAGATGACGTTGAGGAATCGGTAAAGGACTTAAGAGCGTGGAACGGAGATTATCAATGGCTGTTTCCTTAACAATATAGTAGGCATGCCTTTTTTGGTTCTAGACCACCAAGATGGCGGTGTCAAGTGAATAACAGGCCATAGCAGTTCTGAACGACGGATTTCATCCTTTCCATCCTGGCTACCCCGTGCACCTGAAGCTGTAGGGTGTCAGAGGTTTCTGCGAGAACTGAGAGCCATAGCGAAGACTCGGCAATGAGACACGATCTGATAGAGAGCGGAGGGAAAATCGGTTGCTTGCAACCACCGCCGGATGCAGTTGATGTGCATTCCTTCACCATTACACCATACTCTGGAGCCAGAGAATGGACCATATGGGCTTTAACCAGTAAACCAAATGCGCCGTGACTGACAGTAGTAGATGATGAGGAGCCTCTCGGTTGGTCGAGCAGAAAGAAGATGGGAACACGCGCAAAAGCTAACAGCCACGTACCTCACCATACGTGCGTCACTTTCCCTCGCGACAGCAGACTACCGCGCGTTAGCATGTTCTGATCTTCTCCTGCGATCCTTCGACTATCCCTGAGAAGAAATCTAGGATGATAAAGCATGTTGCAACTGCAATGAAAAGAACCAAAGAAATACTGATTGCAAAGACAAGCCTCCCGTTGTTGCCGCATTAACGACTTCCATAAGACTTTGAACATTTCGGATAATAATTGAGTCAGACAAATGTGTTATCCGTAGTCCATTCCATTCCTGTATTTAGGAATGTATGTTCCAGAACATTGTCTGTCATCAACCCTAAAGCCCAGATCAACTTTTCAGTATCCATTTACAGTAATACACAGAACGCGATTGTTGCAGTCGGGGATGAGAACAATATTCAGAATATTAACAGAATGGCGAGTGCTACTGCTTTGTTATTGTGTGTATTAGCGTTTTTCCCATTCGAAAATTCACTTGGAAGGCCGAGTGGAAAGCTGAGATTAAAGGTAAGACTCTAGTTTTGTTTTCGGAAAACAAAACTATCCACACTATCTATAGGACGACGTGACTCAAACATAACTGCTGTCTAAAGATCTGTGCAGTGCAAGACAGTGGTCTTAACATTATTTGCTTCTGCCGTAAGCTGGATGATGGCACTGTCCATGTTTCAACCAAGGTTACAATTCTGTGCTACATTCAGCTACATCTATGGTTCAAGTGAAATGAATAAAAAAGGAATGAGGCAACTCAAAGTATAAAACTAAAGAAATGTCTCGCTTTGGAGACTGGTTATCCGAACCCTACCCCCCAAAGGAGGTATAAAGCAAGGTCCCTTACAGAAGGAGCTTTGGGACGCAATGTTAGGACACAGGGATGGCGGCCAATTCTTATTCAGTTATCAGACTGTTATTTATGACATATGTTTTGTCGTTATTGTTGTATGGAGCGCTGTAATTCAACTAAGCAGTGACCTCCGGGTATGGGAAGGGGGGGGGGGGGGGGGAGGAGGCTGGATAATGGCACTGTCCACGTTTCAACCAAGGTTACAATTTTGTGCTGCATTCAGCTACATCTATGGTTCAAGTAAAATGAATAAAAAAGGAATGAGGCCACTCAAAGTATAAAAGAAATGTCTCGCTTTGGAGACTGGTTATCCGAACCCTACCCCCCAAAGGAGGTATAAAGCAAGGTCCCTTACACAAGGAGCTTTGGGGCGCAATGTTAGGACACGGGGATGGCGGCCAATTCTTATCCAGTTATCAGACTGTTATTTATGACGTATGTTTTGTCGTTATTGTTGTATGGAGCGCTGTAATTCAACTAAGCAGTGATCTCCGAGTAAATAGAAGGGGGGCGGGGGGAGGTGACTGAAATTGAGCATTAATAAGGTACCGTAAAATTCCGTAAGTAACGGAAAATAATATGCACTTATTGACCAAGTTGGCGGAAAATATTTGGCTCGAGGTCATGATCAGATATTTTCCCTTCTGACCTAACTCAGTCAGTAAGAATTTTATTATTATTTTATATCACCATTGTTATGTTTAAATACTATTGGAAAATGTAGAAACGATGCTTGTAAATACTCAATAAATGCTAAAATGAACAGCTGGCTTGATCGGGGCGGGAAGGAGTTTTCCGGACCGACTCGCGTCAACCCGTCCTGGGCACTACGTTTTCTAAAGAATTGCGTCCCCGGAGCCGCGCAGTGATATAATCATGGGGAATAAGTTAACAGATACCTTGTGCCAAAGTACCTGATCAGACTTGATTAGAGCGTGCAAGAGATGCTTTATATATCCCAACGTCTAAACAACCGCCTAAAGACTGTAGTAATTCTGCACATGATTTAATTTTTGGCAATATTCTTCCCAGATAAACCAGATATGCGGAACACGTTTTGCTACTTGAAATAAGTCACTCTTTAAAAGTAGCGTTAGTAAAGGGTTCGTAACTCGGAACGTGAAGACGGTCTCTTTGGAAACTTTACGGTAAATAAGGCGAGATTTTTTTGAGGGCGGCACACTTCCGGGAACCCTAATTAAGTTAAGTTTTTCCCCCTAGGGAGGGAAGTCTAGTCATATCCTGAGCTCGAGCCTGGCTGTAGAAAAAGCGATTAACGCTTACTCCGGATTTAACGTCAAGTGAGGTTTTGCGTTCCTTGTTTGTAGTTTCTTTCATGCAAGTTTGAGAAATCCTCGCTATAATCCCCATTGGCGTTTTTGAATCGTTTTTGAATCTGAATTCAAACTCGACTTTAACCCTAGACGTGCTCCAAGTCGCTCTTTTTTTCTTGGGGACAAAAGAAACGTTTAGATGATTACAAAACACGAGCGCGGAAAATTTGCGTGTGTTGCGCGCGATGCGATGCAAATGATTGTCTGCAGAACCAGCCGCCATTTTGATTCACGCTCGTGGATCACGCGCGCGACCTCAATAATCACTGAGAAAGAGCGACTTGGAGCAAGTCTACTTTAACCCTGGATTACCTTAATTTTGGTATGTGTAGGTGGGTCGAGGTACTTTATTCTCTCGTCAACCACAGTATGCGTTGTAATGTTGGTTTAGCCATTTTGTTATTTTTAAGGATCGCAACCTATCGCTTTCTTCAATTTTCACAGAGGCAGGCCGCACAGAGCTCCGCTTTGGGCGCTCTGATGTCCTTCTCCGTCAAACTCTCCGACATGGAGCGACAAATCACCTCTTACGAAAGGAAGATACAGCGTCAGACGGCCGAAATTGACCAGCTATCAGCCAAGCTGGACTCCAAAGCAGACAGAACTCAGTTCCACGACCTGCGGGCCTCGCTCAAAAACAAGATGACGACTATCAAGGACGAGATCAATACAAAGGATCTTGTGATAGAGAGATACCGAAATAAACTCAGGAATATAGAAGGAGAGATCTCGGTAAGTAAGAGGACTACAGAAGAGTTTCTTGTTCTTATCCATTTCTTACTCGTCGTTTATGACACTCGCAAACTGTTAACCCTTTAAGCTCTAGCATCATTATACAAATTCTCCTTATTGGTCTCCATACATTTTGTCGAGTACTATTTGGGAGAACAGAGATTAATCTTTGGTGATCTGTTGAGTAACGGAGTGGTTGTCACCGGTTGCTTGCTACGGGAATTCATAGACT
The DNA here is from genome assembly GCA_964030785.1 of Siderastrea siderea. Classification (NCBI taxonomy): domain Eukaryota; kingdom Metazoa; phylum Cnidaria; class Anthozoa; order Scleractinia; family Rhizangiidae; genus Siderastrea; species Siderastrea siderea. Next base: position 35,435,148 of record OZ034970.1, read on the forward strand.
GCTCAGGGATGGTGGGGTCCTAGTTCATGTATTAGTACCATTTGTGACATATCATATGTGACATTTTCCCTGGATATTTCTAGGACGTGATAACGCGGAACGTCTAACATCACTTCGCACCCACCCAACTAAGCCTTGTGGCAATCTAATTCATTTATTTGGTTCATGTGTGACTTATCATACGTGACATACTCCCTGCAATGGAATTGTGTAACATTACGCGCAACATCACGTCGTGTCCACCCAAGAAATTTTTGCACGTAACAATTTCGAAAATAGTGAAGTTGACAAATCTTTTCAGTCTTTTATCCCCAATTAAACCGTTTTTTTGTTATTTTTCTTTCTTGTTTTCTTTCTTATGTTTGGGTTTTTCTGTGTTACTTGACACAGTTTATTAGTTGCTTTTCTTTTGCATTGTGATGTGCAAAATAGAAATAATGAAGTTTTGTTCTCTTGATGAGACCTAGTGCGCTTAGAAATCCATAGAGCAAAAGTCGAGGAAACACTCTGCCTCGGCAACGTTGTTGCGCGAGATTTTGTATGTATACTGGCCGTTAGTGCTAATGCTTGTGTCGATCGCAATAAAGTCATTATTGTTTACAATATTACTTCCAGGAAGTGCGAGATGAATATAACAAACTCCATGCCGACACAGCAGAGGTACTCGAAAGGTTTGACGGCTTCAGTCTACACTGTTCCAACCAAAAGACCGGCTGGGCTCCAAAAGCTAATGGAGCTATCATGTACCTGGACCGACAGTGGGTGCGCTGTCAACAAGGCGAATTTCTGCAGGCTTTTGTGTTGACTTTGGCCACTAATTACGAAGAGGATATGGTCAGATACGTTTACAGGTGCTGCAGGGTCACCATCTGAGATATTACAAGGATACTGTGAGGAGGCTTGGTGCTCTTTTTAGCGATTCTTAACTGTATTTTTTGTTATATACCAAACCAGTGGGTAGTTGGCGTTTTCGATTTACCAAACGATTCCGGAAATTCCGGTTGGAAAGTAAATGGAACACGACTTTTCGTGTCGTTCCGGTGGAAAATTTCCGGGAGCAACGGAACGTCTGAAAAGGTAGTCCTGTTGTTCCGTTGGAAACTTTTCCGATGGAAATTCGTGTTCCATTTATAAGCTTCACCAGTTTCAGGCTATTCGCGGCCATATCTTTAATTTTGGGGCGCAAAATCGCCCCAGAATGGAGCTGGGATGGCAGCCTGGGAACGAATGGAACTCGTGTCAAATGAAACGTTTTTAAGCCGGTGAAAATTTCCAGCGAAATTTCCGGAATTTTTCGGTAAATGGAAAACGCCCGGTGTTTTTCGTGCGCTCTGATTGGCTGCTCAAGCTAGGGATGGTTCCTGTTATTCACCTCCCAGCATTGTTCTGGATTTCGCGCGCGTTTTTCCTCATTCAGTTTAGAAAAATAGGAACTATTCGGTGCTAGCTGTCAACTGGTTTGGCAGATACTATAACAATTATTCACCTCAGTGTCGATGAAGAGTGGAGTGGTAGATATTTATTCACCTCCACATCGGTGACTAATTGTTAGTTATTCGATGCAACCTTTGTCCTAGAGTGTTTACAGGGTTCGTACTCTTTTGAGCTTTCGAAATTCCATGACTTTCCATGACCTTTTCCATGACTTTTCAAAGTTTCCCATGATGTAAATTTGACCATTTTTCTTGGAAATTTTCAAAACTTTTCTTGATTTCGGGTACGTTTTACCCTTTTCCTCACAAAAAATAACCTGCCTAATTTATTTTGTACCATCAATACCATTTTCCAGGACTCTCCATGACCCACACTTAAATTCCATGACTTTCCAGGCCTGGAAAATGAAATTCTAAAATTCCATGACTTTCCAGGTTTTCCATGACCCGTACGAACCCTGTGTTTACCATTTACAAAACAAATAAAGAAATAAATAATAAATTTTCGGTTGGAATGTAAATGGTAAGGCTATTCTGGATAACCCAACCGGGACGCCTCGAGCAGAAGTCCAAAATTCCGAAAGGAAAGTTGTGTTCAATTTGCTTGTTCAATGATCAAACTAGTTCTGGACTCTCCCTCGAAATTAGAGTGAATTGCAAAAAGAGTATACGTACGGTTTCCCATTCTGGACCTCGGTTTTGCTTACCATTTGCACAAACCGTGGACCAACCGGTTCCCCCATGCAAATGATAAACAACCCTAGTTCAACCATTTTCTTGAGTCCAGGGTGGGGTAGCCCCCCCCCCCCCCGTAGTCGTTTTTGGGGTTGTCGTATTTCCCCTGTGGGGAGGAGGGTAATACGACTCCCTTAAAAACGACTGCGTGGGAGGCTAGGGTGGGGGTTATGAAAGCCTTTTTCCTGCTTATCTCTCCGGAGGCACCGTCCTTAATCTCTCTCCGAGATTTAAGGACGGTGCCTCCTAATAGAGATGTATTTTTGCAAAGGCTATGACTATGGGGAAAAAGTAGATCTTAGCAAGGGTTATTGGAATCCAAAAAGAAAAATGTGGGTAGCCACGCATTTTTCAGAGATAATTAAGCAACCATAATTCTAAAAAAGCGTTAAAATGCAAAGAATGCATGGCAATTTCTTTCCAAATTTAAGTTCAATTATCTCTGAAAAATTGCGTGGTTACCCAGTTTTGTTTTTGGATTCTGATAGCCCTTGCTAAGGTCTGCTTTTTCCACATAGTCTTAAATCGCGCAAAGATATTGTTGTATTAGTGGGCAAATTCCTGAAGAAACCCGAATATCCCAAGATGCGCAGAACGTATGCGCAGTAACAAAAGGAGGCGCCATCGTAATTTTGTTTTCCGAGACTCTATACACCTTACTTCAGAATTTTTCATTACTTTAAGACCGTTTTCAAGTTATAAACCATTTTCATCCTGGGCAGAGAAACTTATGACTAGTTTAACTGCACTTAGTATAGTGTCTTTGGACCATGCGTTTTAGGCTGTCATCAGTGTGTGATGCCACTTTTAGCTTTTTCTAAGTGCCACACAACGCGATTTTATACGCAAGGTCGCGGCGAATTTTGATCACCAGCGACGCATGTGCCCGTTCCCGAGACGGCGATTTTTTCAGCGATTTTGATCGCCTCGACGAGCGATAGAAAATCGCCGGATCTGATGACATGCGAGATATCGGCGATTAAAATTCGCCGCGATTGTGCGAAAATTGCCGCCAATCACCTTGTGTGCCCGCTCCCGCGAAAATCGTCAGTGATCGCTGGCGATCAAGTTCGCCGCGACGAGCGTCAGTCCACTTTATGTAATCTAAGGGTGCATTTGATTGGCTATATTGAGGAAGAGACCAAAACTTAATTGGTATCACCCTAATCAATGGTTTAAGAACGAATGACGATTGTTGCAGCCGTCGAAATCATTTCAATGCACAGTCAGCATGTTCAGTCTATTTCTACAAGTCTAACGTTATGTTTATTTCACATGAAAGCAGGTGGGTCTTCTGTGGAGAAGTTCGTCTTAAAAAATATACAAATATGTTATATTTAGTGTCTTCTGTTCTGACATTTCCAGTATTAGTAAAATAAGTGGGCTAGAAAATAAAATAAAAAGAGAAAAACCCAGAAAAATGAAATAGTTTGGATAAAAATAAGTTCTGATTAACTTTTGTTTAAAAAATTGAGCAATGTTCTGTTGATGGTAGAATAAATAAAAAAGGTCGTTTTCTTTAACTTGGAATCCCTTAAACTTGATTACGTCTAATTCGTATGACAATTATAGCAGACCCCAGGGTGTCACGGGTCACACTCATGGACCTCGTCATCCTTAGAAGTCGTGTTACTTTTATAGTGTCTTCGATGTACAAGTGTCACAGGCGCGTAAAAATAAAACATAAAATAGCTTGAATAAAAAATAAAAAATCTGGTTTACTTCTGATCACAACGTGGCCAATTCTCTGTTGTTGTGGTTGAAAAAAAAACCTTCATTTTGTTTTATAAACTGCAGCTTCCCAAACTTTATTTTGTAGTCCCCTTGCAACATTAAAAGCAGATGGGTGTCACGCATCACATGTCACGTTCTTTTTCCTCGACATCCTCAGCACTTGCGTGACTTGCCGTGTCCACTGGTGTGACGGGCGCAGAGGGAGCCTTGGGTATCCACTGCTTTCTCAGGAATTCTATTTCTTGACATAAAATCTTCCTTTCTTTCATTAAGTTATTTCGTGTAGCAAGCAATTGACACATCTGAAGGGAGAATACAGGCTGCGTTAGACAGAGGGTATCGCGCCCTATGTTACATTTGCGCATAAAGGACTGGTGGTGATCCAGGAGGTAGAAAAACTAGTAGTCGCTTAAACCTTTAACTACGACAATCAGAATACGAGCCATGTAAGGTGATTGTAACTTTACAGTCAAATGAAACTACTGAGCAGTACTTTCCTGTGGAGTGGTTTATTACGCTGTACAAGCCAGAAGGTGGTTCTAGCTTCTGAGTCTGTGAAATCCTAAACTGTGTCCAATGTGTCCACTCAATTGAAAGCTACTGATCAGTACTTTTCCTGTGGTGTTGATTATTATGCTGTACAAGGAGGTTCTAACTTTTGAGTCTGTAGATGAAATCCTAAAGTGTGACCATTCAAATGAAAGCTACTGATCAGTACTTTTCCTGTGGTGCTGATTAATATGCTGTACAAGGAGGTTCTAACGTCTGAGTCTGTGGATGAAGTCTTAAAGTGTGACCATTCAAATGAAAGCTATTGAGCAAAACTTTCCTGTGGTATTAGGTGGTTCTAACTTCTGAGTCTGTGGATGAAATCCTAAACTGTGACCATTCAAATGAAAGCTACTGAGCAGTACTTTCCTGTGGTACAATTCATTACGCTGTGCATGGAGGTTCCAACGTTTCACTGTGTAGACTGAATGCAAAAATTCAAATTAAAGCTTTTGAGTTTTGAGTTATACATCCCTGCAGTACTGTGACTTGCGATACAGTCAACTTGGACAAAATCTTTAATAAAATATACTGGCATTGTCTAGTTTTTTTTTTTAGTTGCCATTTTGGGATTTTCCTTCCGATTTTTTTTTTTTTAGTACTTAACATAAGCTTTCCTGGGAATACAATGCTATGACAAACAATGCAATGCATTGAATGCACCATACAAATGATGCCATTTATTTACCTGATCAACTTGTTTTCTGGCATTCTCATCACTTTGTTTGAGTCTTGCTGATATTTCATGTATACGTTTGTCTTTCTTCATGTTCTGTTCCTCCATAGCGCTCTTTACAGCCACGGATTCCTCTAGTTTCTTTCTCATCCTGGCGCATTCCTGATTCGCCTCTTGTAATCTTAATCTAAATTTATGCAGTAATAGTTCGTGAATCACTTGTAACAAAGAATGCCGTACGAAGGGCTTTCTTGGGGTGAAGTGCGTTTCTGGAGGCAGTATTATAATTATTCCCAGCGATTGAAATATCGACATACCTACAGTAAAGCAAGGGTTAGTTTCCAAAGAAATTGTGGTGCTGCGTCTGTGGGGAAGTGAAACACCAAACTTTGGTTTTTCTCAACTAAGTTGATACGGGTAGTTGCCGGGTCACCGTAGAGAGACTGGAAGCTGACATTTCGAGCGTTAGCCCTTCGTCAGGGCGAATCACTGACGAAGGGCTAACGCTCGAAACGTCAGCTTTTGTATGCCTACAGTAGGTCAAAGATCCTTGCTTACTGCATTTCTGTTTCAATAGGAGCTACAATCGGAGGCATCACACAGCATAATTTATAAAACAAAATTAATCATAAGGAGGATTTTTGGAGGTGGCGCTAGTGATCCTTAATGTGTTTCGCCAAGGGCTTATGACTCACTCCTAGCCGCAGTCAGTTAAGACTGTCCGTCTTGGCGTGAGATAATAACTCTCCATGACTATCTTAGAGAGTTGACCATCTTAGAGCGGTATCCAATCAATAAGGGAGAAAAATCTCATCTAGATGGAGGAAGAAAGGTTTGGCTGCATCAAAATTTACCTAGCTTTTTCAGAAGAATCTTGCAGCTGTTGAGTGAGCTTTTTACATTCCTCTTTCATTCGGTTGCACACTTGAATCTCGGCTTCTAGCATCGTTTGTAGTTCTGTTCTGCATTGAGCTGTAAGGTACAAAGGCGAAGATCAATGTCAAGCACGCAAGCCTACCTCCCACACTAACAGCGCTTAGGAGCATTAATACTCCCCTCCCCACCACGGACGGGATGATAGTCCATCAACAGATACCCAACATGAAGCGACCAGGAGCATTACTTCTCCCCCTGAAGGGGATGCTAGACCATCACAGGATACCCAGCTTAAAGTAGCTACGAGCATTACGTCTCCCCTCTGGGGGAGGGGGGGAGGGAGGTAGACCATCACAGAACACTTAGCATAAAGTGACAAGGAGTATTTCTACTTTCCCCGCCCCGGACGGGATGCTAGACCACCACAGGATACTTAGCATAAAGCGACAGGAGGATTACTATCCCCCCTCCCCCCCACCCCCGCCTGGGTGGGATGCCAGTCCATCACAGGATACCCAGCATAAAGTTACAAGGAGTGTTACTACTCCCCCTGGATGGGACGCTAGTCAACTTGTAATGTTACTCCTAGATAAAGGTTTCCTCTAACAGTCCGCCGATACGCATTTATACACCTGGGCAAAGAGAGCCAATGTGAAGTAAAGTTTGTTTTTAAGTAAACGACAGAACGGCAGAGACCATGCTCGAACCATCGCCTTAAAATGGTAAGTTCCACGGGCTGACCACGTGATCGCTGCGCTTTAATAGTGGGTGGTTAGTTAATCAGAATTTTGCTCGTTTTTCTCACAATTTGCCAGACAGTATCCTTTCATGCACCTGGGTCCGGTTGTTTAAGTCGATTAACGGCGGTCTAAGATCTAAAGCTGACCAATATGTTCAACGCTTTCATTGTAAAGCAATTTATGCTACTACAGTGGAGCCTCGATTTAACGAAGTGCCAAGGGACTGGGGGAAATGGATCGTTATATCGAGGGTTCGTTATATCGAGGTTTATTTCCATACATTACACTATTACTGGGCTGAAAAATATCGTTTTACCGAGGACTTCGTTATATAGAGGTCCATTAAATCGAGGTTCCACTGTACTTATTTTTCGGGTATAGGGGGATTGCACCCAACCTAAAGAAAAGTGATTCCTAGGAGGATATCTCGCAGAGGCTGATGCAAGATAACAACAGATCTTACTGTGTCTCGACTCTGTTTCTTGCAGTAAGTTGGTGAGTTGCTCTTCTCTTTGCTTGGTTTGTTTAGTGAGGTTTGCTATCTCGTCTGCTCTTGTTTTCTCCAACTTTTCCTTCGCAGTCACTGCGCTTTTAACCTGCATTAAAGTGAATGAAATGACTAAAAGGCATGTAAAAGCAAGTCAATAAGTCTGTCATCTTGTAACAAAAAATTGGTATCTTTGAATTTCTTCTGACGTTCTCTTAGCATACGTTCTTGTGTGTCACCAACGCGGGGTGAATAATACAGTACACACGTGCAGCCTCGCTTCTACAATTCCCGAAAGTGATCAATATCAGTGTTCTCCTTATAATAAAGAGGATTTACAATTTTCTGAAGTTAAAGCAGCTCACCTCTCGGTCCGCATGGTTCAGTCTCTCAGTGAGTCTGATGCAATCTTCTTTACTTTCCATCCAACCTTTTTCTGCCTCTTGCAGTCGCGTTCGAAGGGCGTCCATTTCGCTTGTTAAGCGAGTTTTTTCCTGGAAAAAAATAACGGTTGGCTGTTAGTGGAATAAAAAGGACGAGATTAAGTAAACATGTAATAGAAGCGGGCGTTTAAAAAACCCACGCCACTGTCAAGAGAGTGATGGGAGAATGATGGATGATGATGATGGTGATGGTTTCATTTGATGTACGCGTGGTATCTGTACTCTCAGAAAGGCAAGTCAGAACGTCATGCTAGCCCACATATAAGGCACTAATAACATTACAATCCTATATGAATATATACACCAACTGATTAACGCACCTGCCTCCACTAACACACACTTTCCTTCACTTGTACTCACTTTCCTTCATTTGTACTCACTTTCCTTCACTTGTACTCACTTCCCTTCACATTAGTGCCTTATATGTGGGCTAGCATGACGTTCTTGTCCTATATGTGGGCTACTATGACGTTCTGGCCATAATTTTAGTCCAAATTACGCTCAGAAACCACACTTTTTTGACTAACATAGGTCTTTCACTACTTGGGTCACCTGTTCTCTTTCCCTCCGAGCTTGTTCAGCCGTTGTTTTAAGCGAGTTTAACTCCTGTGAAGCCATTGAAAACTTCATTCGTGTTTGTTCCAGTTCCTGATGCACGTTATCACTAGCCTGAGGAAGAGGGAAGAGAAATCAAACATTGGAGAGCGAATTTCACCAGACGATCACGCAAGACTATCGGACTACTTCCGGAAAAGCTCAAAGTCTGGCCAGCAATTTACTGACCTGTGCTATTTCAGACGCATGCGCCATTATTTGACTCTTTGCCTGCTCCAGCTCAGTCGCAAGATCAACCTGAAAAGAACAAACGATACCCCCATAAATACAGCAAACGCTGAACATAAACATGTAAATTATGGACAAGGAGGATCAAATTGGTTACAAGTCCAGCTCATTATTAGACTAAAAGGGACATGACGTATTTTATAACCTGCATGTATTACAGATTTCAGCCTTAAAAATGTTTTTTTTTAACACAAAATGACAAGTTTTCCAATTTCAGGTAAGTGGGCAAATAGTCCCAAATTTAGACTAAAATAGTAAAAATGTATGCTCTACGTACATACATCGCACCAAAATGGCTAAGAAATTTTCGCGCATAGCTTCAAAGCTCAAACAGGGACTATACCCCAGGGGTTACATAGGAATAGGGGTAAAAACAGCCACCAGGAAGGCACGACTTTGTCCTAAAGTATTTACCTTTTCTCGAGTGAGGCGCTCCAACTGGTTTTCTAAAGCTGCACGAGCTTCACTTGACGCTTCAAACTGTGGAAAAGGGAAAAAAGAACAGCATGTGTCAAATCACTAAGGCAGTAGCGCGCACTGCCATTAAAACCAATTCGTATTTGAAATTATGAATATATGAAATTCATATATTTGAACTGCGGAATGAAGAAATAAATGTAAAGAAGATCCTCGCAGTTATTAACGCAACTTATGCAGTTGCGAAAAGAACCAATTTAATGACCAGCTCCCAGTTGGCTTGATAGCGCAATTGGTTAGAGCGCTGCACCGGTATCGCAGAGGTCAGGGTTCGAATCCCGGCAAGCCTGATTTTTTCAGGCTTTCTTTTCGCAACTGCATAAGTTGCGTTAATAACTGCGAGGATCTTCTTTACATTTATTTCAATTCGTATTTGTTAAGTGCAGCCGTTGAAAGACGGCTTTAAATCCACCTCCATACGACAAAACCTACCGGATATGCGGATTTATTTATGGGGAATACAAAAAGTGTTCTACAAGTGAGATTAGTATATACTGCTTGCATTTATTTTACAAACGACGATTGTGCACGCACCATAATATGTAAAGATATCGATGATGTTCGGTCGCTTTAAATGCTAGAAAATTGGTTGTTATGGTAGAATCTCTTGACTTTCGTTGACAATCTTCGGGACTGAAATGTTCTGAAACGTTCGAAATGACCTCTAACTATCCTCGGCAATCGTCAGAAACGCTCGAATCTTCTACAGAAAACGCCGAAAACATATCAGTTGGTGTTAACACCATAGTTTACCTGTTTGGCAAGAATATTGGTCTCCGCTAGACAAGCTTCGCGTATTTTTTCTCGCTCCTTCTCCAGTTTTTCACTTGAAGATTTCATGTACTGATCGTGTCGCTCTCGTTCCCTCTGCAAATCTTCTCTTAGCTGCTGAACGTGGATTATTGCCTAAGAAAAAACAAAGAAGTTTAAACAGAACACTGCGCTACAAAAAAAGATCGCACCCGCTTCGGGATGTCAACTGAGTATTGCAGATTGAGGCGGCTAGCAGATATAGCACACTGTTAACCCTTTCACTCCCAGAGTCAATTATGGAAACTTCTAACTTCTAACTTCTAACTTCTATGGTGTCACCATTCAAATGAAACCTCTTCAGTAGTGCTTTCACTAGGTACTGTTTGGTTTTTAACGTCTTGCAGAATGAAATTTGGGATTTTTTTTTACTTTGGGTTTTGGACACTCTTGGGAGTTAAAGGGGCTATGTTATGGAGCTTCTACGCTTTTGGGTCTCCACTCTGCTGAAATTAACTGAGCACTCTAGAACACCAAGCGGGTGGTATCAAGTGATTTTCTTAAGGAGGCTCGAAAGGGTTTTTAGCCGCGCGCGCGCGTGCGTAACCTACACACGACATAGCAAGAATGCACGCGTCAGCTGAGTGAATCCAAATTTCTATTGTTATTATTCAACAAATTGTCACTGTGCCCATATATGGTAAGGAAGCCCTCAATATCTGTCATCCTACATGACAGATATCCTGCGATATACGTAAATGACCATATTTGGAAGTGCACTGCAGATTTTCTTTCATTGCTTGTTTGGTGGCCATTTTGAAAAGCGAGGCAGTTTTAGCAGCGTTCTCCGTAAATTTTACCTCTCTGGAGGAAACTTTCCACGATTAAATGCTCTCAAAAAGTCAACAAGTATTTGCTTCAGCTCACAAAGATATCCAGAGGTTGACTTGGAATTTTCATAGTGAGAACTCAACCAAGAAAAATGCTATTGCGAACGAAGCAGCACACTTGCACACGGAAAGTTGTAAAGACTAAAGTTGAAAAGATTTTAATTCACAGAAAGAGGACTTATTCTCGGTAAGGTAGCAATATTTTTTTCCTTTGTCTTGTCATTTCCAAACATGAGTTTGTAAATAACATAGGAAGCCCAAGCATAATATTTGAATATCATTAAAAATGGCGTTTTAAAATATAAGACTTTGTATGGGATTTCGAAGCGAACATTTTGAGCAATACATAACAACGAACTAACTGAATAAAGTTCATGAAATATTACATGGTGTTGTTTGCTATCCTTACAAAGCATTTTGAGCAATTTTAGGTCCATTTACTTAACTGTGTTAGTACGTGTATAATACATTGACAAGCTTGTCAATGTATTATACATGTACTAATACACAGTAAGGTAAATAGACCTAAAATTGCTCAAAATGCGTTGTAAGGATAGCAAACAACACCATGTAATGTTTCATGAACTTTATTCAGTTAGTTTGCGGTTATGTATTGCTCAAAATGTTCGCTTCGAAATCCCATACAAAGTCTTATATTTTGAAACGCCATTTTTAATAATATTCAAATGTTATGCTTGGGTGTCCTGTGGTAAATAAGTCTTTTTAAGTGAACGGTAGTAAACTTCGATTTCTTGAAGTTCTGTTTTGATTTTTATTAAGCTTATGTGTTGCTAGCTTTTAGCGTTTTTATCGTGGAGCCGTAGTTTTTCTCGTTCTGAAAATGGCAGGCGATGGGAATTTGTTGAATAATAAAACAATTATCCTGCTCAATCTTGCGGAATATCCCCTGATTTAGCCACGGCTAAGTATCAGGTGATATTCCGCGCGATTTCGCAGGATAATTGTTAAATATGTCGCACGCGCAAAATACCGGAAGTTAAATGCCGCGTAAAATTGCGCAAACCGGAAATAAAACTTGCATGAAACATTTATTTTTATCTCAAAATTTTGCTCGGTGACCTATCCTGATTTTTTGCATGCATGGAACACTACATGTAAGTGTGGCAATTCAAATACAAGCTTTTGGAAAAATGTTATTCAGTGGGATTTGTTGTAATTCATAATTTAATGGCTTTTTCGATATAACTTAACTTCTACTGAATAACTTTTTGCCATACCGTCAGAGAAGTTAAAGAATTTAGGGAGCTTTCTAAAATTGCAATAAAAAGGGTAGGTCACAGACTTAGTTTTTCGGATAATTCACGAAAACTGAAATTTGGGGCTTCTTTTTGTGGACTTTTAGGGTTGTCATGGTAACGGCTATGACGTCACAGACAGCCCGACAAAAGAGTTTTCAAGATATTCATAGATAGCCCACATGCTCAGAAATACTTCCTTGTAATCTTTCCTCGTTTCAAAAGGTTTATAACATTTAAAAACCGTTTCGAGCCACCTTAAAGGGAACGGCAAACCATAACGTTTTAAGCCAACCTCGTCCCCAGGGTCTTCTCGCTTTTCAAAATGGCGGCGGCTCGGGAGAAGACCCTGGCACACAGCAGAATCACGTGACCAAAATTTCCAACGAGGATGGAAATGTATTCAAAATGGCGGCTAAGGCGAAGTGAGTGAGAAGATCTGGGTACGAGATTACGGCTGAGGTCAAGATAAACAAAATGGCGGAAAAGGCTGAAGGTTGGTTCAAACATGCGTGAAGAAAAAGAGAAAAACAAAGACAAGTTATACAGATACGGGCTTTAGGAACACGGCAAAGTATTAGAGGTCTTGTTTTGGCCGTTCATTTAATATGGTTTGTGCGTACAGTATAAAGCTCGCCGAACTCATAGATCACGCGCAAAATAGAAAATAATCAGGGTAATTTAAGCTGAAGTCTTACATCTTCCCCTGACCACTTGTTTTTAAATGTTGATCAAGTGAAATTGTTCGCTTACGAATACACTCGAACGAACGTGTATTTTTGTTTCATGAGGATAGGCGGCTTTTGGCATAATTTATCTTACGGTAAATTTTTGCCAATTATTTATTTATTTATCTATTTATGCTCAACCAGTCTATTTATTTTTTACTTGCTGATCCTAGCCAACTTGGTTTGGTAAATGTAACTCTTATGACTGTTTGTTTGTGACCTTTATGACTGTTTGTTTATGGATTGATCCATACCAAAGATCTTTGGCATAGTATACCCTAGCATGGACTGCACATCTATTTGCAACTTTCTTCTTATTTTCAAACATTTATATGTTCAAGTAACAAAGTTTGTATGTAATCTTAAGTTACTTTACTCTGCTTGCTATCCCATAGCAATCTGTTTCTTGAGCTTTTCAATTCATGGGTAACACTTCTCATTATCCTGTTCAACCACTGGAGATAAAAAAAAATGCTCATGTTTATTTATTAGGAGTGTTACATAAGTCTTTGAACATTTTTAACATTTCGTCATCTTTAGAGCTTACAATAAAATACCAGTTAGGGCTGGTATGCTTGAGATGAGGGACGAATCATTGTTCATCATCATCATAAGATTTATTTAGAAGTTACAGCATCCCATTTATTGCAAGTGCTCTTCCAGAGAGCCATGTTGCAATTGCATAGTCAAACAGTTAGTGGTGTTTAATCCAGCAAATCCGAGGTGTGGCTTTAAAGGGAACAGTGGTCATGTTGGCATTGTTGGATTTATTTAGTCCCATTCCTGTCTACATATTTGCTTGTTCAATTGCAGATCTCCTAGGATTTGTCACTTTCAATACTGCTTTCTGTGCTTCAGCTGTCCAGTTTACAAATATTTCCTCATGATACTTTATGTGCATGTTTTTTTGAGTTAGAAATATCGTTTGTATTTATTAATTATTTACTGTTAATATTGTTAGAAATATCATTGTAGACGAGTGTCCAATACTAACACACTTGTGTTATTAATAACTGATTGGGCTAATGATAGGGTATGATATCAACAACAATTTACTTTTGGAAAAAGCTATGTGTGTAATCTTGGCTGTTAGAATTTAGTAAAATAAGAGCCTGTAAAGAATGGGCAAATAAAGCATTTGAACAGTGGATAGATACAGTCCTCTTTGTTTGTTCAACCAGGGCTGGGGATAATATTCCTTTATAGGTTTTAAGAAATTTCCTCCTTGAGTACTTCAATGAATTGAGTTATTTGGGTGAAGTTTGGAACTGTTTAAAAATGGAAATCAATGGGAAATGGGGGGTTCAAGAAGAAAAGGACAAAAAATGACTATTTTAATGAAGTTCTTTAATGAGAATCAATGAGTGCAAGGTCAAATTCCATGCCTGTTTGGCAAAAATGCTAACCTGAAAAAAAGTATGTTGTGAATTATGAAAAATTAGCAAACATTTTGTTGCAAATTCCAGGTCCCTTACATTCTTCACACCATCAATCCCCTACCCCTTGATATTTAGAAACTAAGAGGGGCATGGGTTATGGTAACTTGCACAGGAAATCCCTTCCACAAAATTAGAATAGTAATTCACTAGCCCTGGCAGTTGGATGCTCATGATGTCTAGTTCTCAACTCCACCTTCAAGCAACAACACAGAAGCAGTCTACCATTCAAAAGATTACAGCAAATATGTTACAATCCCTTTTTGGGATTAGCAAGCTTGGAAGCATGGTTTACTCCTGAGCAATTGGCTGCCTTATCGTGTTATGATCACTAAAACTTCACTGACAAGTTACCAATAATTTTTGAAAATGTAATCCTGGCTAGCTGTCCTGATACCAAGGAGAATCAGGCTTGTAAACCCAAATTAGGCCTTGCCTTGCAAATCCTAGCAAGCTCATGAACACAGCTCAGTTCTGTCCCATTGCCCACATCACTATCATATATTTAAGATTCAGGTTTATATTACCCCAGTTAAGTCATGCCTTGAAAATGCCAGTAGTTAGCTGCATGAGTCCCCGTAAGCAGAAACACTCTCATGGTGTGGAAGGACTAAACACACCCTCTAAATTCATTCAATTCACTTCTACAAGTGTGAACTTGGAACAGCCTCAACCATTCTGAGTAACTTAATAATTAAAGCAACGTTGTAGAATCATGTACATGTAGCCGTCCAATGTGTATAAAGCTATTTATCCCTGCGATGGAAATCCTCAAATTACCTAAATTGCCTATCCAAGCAACTTGTTCTCCGCACTTGAAATTATTTATTAATATCAGCAGCTATAGCAACAGCATCTGTAAATTTAGCTTCTACAAATTTGTCAAAGAATGGAATGCCCTAAGCAGCAGCTGACTCATTTAAGTTATTTTATATAATTTTATTTGATTTACACCGGTGTTTCATTTTTAATAGATTCCTTAATTGCACAGCAAATTCGCAGCGATAGGACAATTTTGCGAATGAATCTAACATGTATAAATAAAACAATACATACATAAGACATACAAGTGCCTTACAAGTTTTCAATGACCATGGAAACACAAATAATTAGTGCGCGATTATGCTTTATTTATGACAAAAATCGGAGCAAGTACATTACCATTAAGTATTTCAAAGTCCACTACGCCACATTATATCCAGCGACTGCCATTCCAAAACTCTAAAGTATCGTGCACATTGACGATTGGTAAGGTTCTTACGTAGATCACCAGCCGATCGCGATCGAGGAACTTTTAACCCGAGTAATCTACGAATCTTGGGTTTGGTACTTCAGATCTTCCTCATACGGAACAGCTGCAGTTTTGTAAATTGTCAAACAGAAAAACTGTTCAGCTTTCACATCATCAGCTTTCACATTGCTAGAAATAGCAATGTTTGGGTTGCAGGAAGAACCCACAAAGATCCACCATCTTTGCTTTTGGAAGACGTAAACCAATCAGAACCCATGTAAGAATGGCGCCAATCGGCGACCGTTTTAGGTCGCTATGTGCCAGGGTGTTCTCCCGAGCCGCCGCCATATTGAAAAGCGAGAAGACCCTGGGGACGAGGTTGGTTTTAAGCTACTTTTGTTAGACACGAGGGCAAAACTTGAAATAAAATGGCGCATAGTTTTTTTCAAGTTGCATACCTGGCCATCCATAGCAAAGACAAGTCCTACTGGTTTGAGAAGGAAACCTTAAGTCAAGTAATGTATGTTGTAGATTTAGTCTACTTAAAACAGCTGTACTTGTACCTCTGCTTTCTCCAGCTGGGCCTGTTCAACCATGTGGCAGCTCTTTTTTACTTGATTGTACGCTTCAAACTCTCGCTGACGCACTTCAGCCAGGACTGCCTTCTGGCCTGTGAGTGTGTTCATTAAATCATCTCTCTCCCTAGAAACAAATGACCCAGGAAATAATTAGTACTCATTACTGTGCACAGTGGGATAACGATTTCCTTTTGCAGTTCACAAGTCCTCGCAGTTGCCGTAAGACGCGGATGAAGACAAAAGTAGCTATTCCGCTTTAGACCCTACTGTTCTACCAGGCCGCGTTTGTTGTTCTTGTTTATGGTTCTTAAATTTACTACTACTTATCCCTCATTTTTCAGAGACAATTGCAGTTTATTCTTACTTTGTCAGTTTGTTAATAGTGTCAATTGCAGCATCACTGTGGGTGTTTGAGAGTAGTGCAGCTTGATGTCCACACTTGACGCAAAGGGAGGGTTGATTTCTCTGATGAAAGGACAGAATACAAATTAACAAGCATATATACACAGATTCACACGCGCTAAAACCAACTTTCTTTCAAGCAGCGTTCACATAACGCGTACGGTAATTGGCTAGCAGGCCTTTTTGCACGCGGCTGTAGAAAACTATCTTTGATTGGATGATAGAAACACTATTTTTTAAGGGTTATTGTCTAATGGAAAAAGAGAACATTTTTCTTCTGTTATATAAACACTTGGGGAAGCTGGGAGCACTCGATATAGAAGCGGTAAACGTCGCATTTTCACAACACTTACTTGTTTTCCCAAAAGTCTTCTGGAGTTCTTATAACTCTATAGAATCACGCAAACACGGTTTTGTGCAGGATACGGCAAACACACCAGAGAGTTTAGGAGAACTGCAAAATACTTGAGTAAAGTTTCGAAGGAAGATTTCGATTTTTGCTCTAGCATACAGATACAAATTTGCTGGTATTGACCGCTGCAAAACATCCAGATATTAAGTGCACATAAACAAACTAAATTGTGACGCGACTACTAAAACAAAGTCAACCCCTAAAACCGATAAAATAATCAACAAGACAATTAGAAAAAGAAACCTCACCTGGTCCGACAATACTTTTTGGGCTCTGCAAAAAAACAAAATAAAACATATATTCATAACTACAGTCGAATTTCACCTAGTGGCCATATGCCATTAGTTCCGAAAGACTTCCCCTCCCCTCTCCCCCTCCTTTCTTCCCCACCCCCTCCCCGTCTCTAATCAAAGGCCGTTTCCCCAGTTTAGGTCAACACTGTAATCTTGAACTATTCCTGCCCTCGCCACTTTAAGTTTATCCGTTTTTACCCACCGAAAAGAAGCGGTAAGATTAATGCAAATGCACGTCCCATTCTCAGTGACTTTGCCTTAAACTATAAATACGTTGTAGTACAACGCTAAATTTGTCCCTATGTGTGATAAGGTCCCGCGGAAATTTGATGTTCAGACTTCTAATATTTGTTGTAAACATCAAATTTCCTCGGGTAACCTATCACACGATAGTACCTTCGAAAGAAGAACTCTGTTGTTCAAACAGAATACAGAAATTGAACGTTTTATCGGTTCTTGATACCGATAGACAAGACGTCTGCTTGACACACTCACTTTAATTTTGCCTCCAACTCTGACACTTGCCTTTGCGAGTCTTCAAGCTCGTCTCTGTAAACGGGAACATTTTGTGTTCAAACACACATTTCATTAACAGCGGTTAGCAGATCGAAACTACATGTAGAGAGAGGTGGTAGGATGATTAAACTGCGACAGACAAGCGTCCCAACAAGTGCAGGGGAGACTGTTTACTAATGCTTTGCTCTTAATCGCTACATGTTTCGGCTTGTCTGTTGTGTACACTATCAAATCTTTGGTTGAAACAGTTTTTACCTTCGCACTTTCCTATATGTATTTCTCTCTTAGGGGGCACTTTTTGGGTAAACTCTGACAAGCGACACAGTGTTGAAACAGCGTAATTAAATGCGACAATCGACAAGACTGCTGCCATAAAATTGCAGCAAGGAGAGAAATATAAGCAAGATCACTGGACAGAATTTCTAACAGAGAAATGCTAACCGCCTGAAAGGGGCGTGATGCTAGGCCTGAAAACAATAGAGCTTTGAAGAGCTTTAAAGAGGTTTTTTTTAGAGGTTTTAAAGAGCTGATTGGTACCCAGTCTGAAACCGAGGGATAAAACACGTTTTGAAATTCAGACGGCAGAAATGCATACACCACACAACAGGACCTCTACTAAGGATAAACTGAATAAAGTAGTTCTCCGGCTTTTTAGCCAGTCAGTTGATCAAGCGCATACATGAACTGCATCATTCCAATAAACTCTTTCCAAACAGGGCTGTTATAAATACAGTGAAGATGGCCGGCTATTCACTAAAAAAGAAGAGGCATGGGAGAATTTCTATAGGTTATTACCGTCTCCTTTTCCTGAGAAGACTGCTTCTTAGAACTTAATACCAGCTGTGTAAATTTCCTACTGTACAGTTTTCTAATCTTCTAGTAACTAAAGACAGCTGTCGCATCTCTCGATACCAGAGTTACGTCTCACTAGACGCGATTGAGAGGTTGATAAGGTGGTCGGTAACTTACTTTTGAACAGTACAATACCTTGTTGAGTAAAGAAGTGTCTCTAGATGCTTTGTCTTTGCTTCGTGGAGTTTGCGAATTTTTCCCTGTAAGAATTAAAGACACACTTCGAACGTTATAAGACTACAAATAGTGTAAAATTGTGAAAGATTGTGCTGACAAGAGAAATGAGTCGGTTGGCGGAGAAGTTGTCAGGCACAGTGCTACTGATCGTTTAATTTCCACATTCACCTTAGTCAATGGAAAAAAAAAGGAAAAAAATACACAAATCTTATTGAGAAGTTACCGTAGCTTGATCATACTTTAAGCTAGCCTGAATTTTTAAGCGACCAAGGGACATGCCTTAACCAGCTAAAATTCAGGCTACCTTTGAACAACCAGGCCCTGGTTTTCAAAGGCTACAAAGATCGATCACAGCGCAATCACTTTAAAAATAAAAATAAAAAAAGGCACAAGAATTTTGATTCTTGTGCTTGTTTCAATCTCAATTTCATGCTGAAATAAGGATAGATCTTTTTTGTTTGTCCCCCCCCCCCCTGTTGTTTTTTAACATGTTTTGCCTCTCTTGTCTCTCTCTTGTGTCTTTCTCTTATGACAGTATAAGGTATACAATTAGTAATTTCACAACTTACCACCTCTTCTTCAAGCTGGTTAACAAATTTCCTTTCATTAGCAGTCATAAATAGCTGTTAAAGAAGAAAAGAGATTTATCACTTTACAAACTCATTGTTAATTTAAAACATCTACATTTCACCAAAGTGTAATTTATAAAATTAAAATCTCTTTCATGCATGGTGCCCCTCAGTTAGGGCAGCACTGTATCTAATGACAACTGGCTGACAATCATTTTACCTGTGAGTCAATGGCACCCATTCCAAATGAATCCTCAAACAAAGTCCTATGCAACACATTGGGCATCAAGGACTTTCTAGGATCGCGGTCCAGTTGATGTTTTTTGCTACCAAAGTCCCTTGCACTCCTTTCTGTGTCACCAGGGCCATGTTCCTTGATGGCCTTTTTTCCTTCCCTGTCTCTTCTTTCAGCATCTTCTTTGCTGTGTGATATGGTATGCACCTCAGGTCCTGTGCCAGTGGCACTGTGGACCTCGAACTCACGATCGCCATCACCATCACTATCATCATCACCAGCATCATCTGTTGCCTTACTAACCCTTCGTGCCTGGACGTCTGAAGTGTGTCCTCTGGTATCTGATGGCAGCTGGTGCTGTGTGACAGAAAACAACATGGCCATTTCAGTAGGCTAAAGGTGGAGTTGTGCACATGTCCAATCTAACCGACTGAACATGCCGTGCCAAATGCCTCATCAAGGCCATAGCTTACAGTGTAGATCGCGTTTACTGTAGCATTCAGCAACAAGGATACTATGGGGCACAGTGGTGTAGTGGTTAGGACTTTGGACTTCAGATCTGAAGGTCTTTGGTTGCAGGCCCAGTCCCTGTCATCTTGTTGTTTCCTTAGACAACAAACTTTACCCCACATTCAGGGCTTCTGATATTATGCGATGGTGCGATTTCGCACAATTGACCTCGAATCGCATCCAATCGCATAATCCATAAGAAATCTTATAAATTATTGGTAAAAAATGCATAAGCTGGACAAAATAACAAACGTAAAATGCTAACTAAAGGCTATTAGCATTGGAAACATCATGCAGTCTCTGAAATCTTCAATGTTGTTGTAAATCTAATGACAGTACGTGTTCTATGTGAAATCTTCTCCAGAGAAATTGATTATTTGCCGCATAATAGACCTTTTCTGCCACATAATGTGACCTCCTGGAAATTCCGCATAATTTCCCAATATTTTTCGCACTCTATCAGAAGGCCTGCACATTGTCTCTCTCCACCCAGGTGTATAAAATGGGTACCAGCGATGTACTGCTGGGGGTATAGCCCTGCGATGGAGTAGCATTCTATCCAAGGGGGAGTAGCAATACTCTCAGTTGCTTCATCATACAGAAACTGGGTTAAGCTCTGGCCATGTTGGCCTCCTTATAGCTCGTGTGCAACTTAACCATTGATGGAATACTAGTATTTAATAGTCAATTGTAGGGCTAACTCCAGCATTGTAAACATTCCCTAATGATAACAGTAAATAAGGCAGCTACTTTGAGTTTGAACATGACTAACAAACAACAGCTACGTGTGATTTTCTCTAGTTTATGACTCGGCCTACTTTTCAAATGAAGCCAATGTTCTCAGTACTTAATGACAGCCTTGCAGAGGGCATTACTTTTCTATTTTAAACCTGGAACTTAAGGCACTGTTACACAAGGCAAGTTGCTGGAAAAATTGCCTTGTGTAATAGCTCCTTTTAGTTAACATGATGTATTTGGTATTTGTTAAACATGAACCTCAGATTCAGCTTGGCTTTCAGTTGCTAGCACTTGAGACACAGCTTGAGTCTTGAGCTGATCAAACAAAGTTTCATTTTCTTTTATCACAAGTTGTGCTCTTTGCTTCAAGGACTCTAGGGCATCCTGAAAGTCAAAAGAACAGTCTTCAGAGATTACCCTTTATTAAGGACATAATTATTTGAGGTGTACTCTTGTATACATTTCTTCATTCTCCCTTCCTTAGTACTGTTCCCTGATGTGGCAGGTACAAGTAGGTTCCCTTGCCCTTACAACCCTCAGGACTATGCCAGCAGGAGCATTATGCTCCTGGCAGGTTGAAACAGGGCAGATTGGTGTGCTGGATTGGTCTGACTAAACAGCACCTGTTCCTTCAGGAAGGGGGGTTTGGCACAGGGCTAAAAACCCTGCCCTGTTAGAACTTAATTGTTACCAAAACCTCAAAGAGGGAAGAAAGCTTGTAAACATCATCCCGGAGGGTTGATGCAGGTACATTGCCAGTATGTCATTAGCATGGGTGAAAGCCAATCAGAAACCTGTGTTAGGAAAGCAGGCCTTATAGCTGCCAAATCACCATGTCTCAGGACTTGGAATGTGTGTGCAATGTTTGATACATGTACATCAAACACCACCCAGGTGATGAGAAATACACAGCAGTTCTAAATTATTTTTGAGGTCTATAGTGATACTAAGCATTAAAGGGAATGATTGAGCAAGTTCTGTGATCATTCTCTGAATCAGTTTGTTCTTATGTGAGGTCAATATTGAAAGCACCCTTAAATGGAGTCTCACATTCACTTGGAAATGGAATAAGTGATCAGTTAGGTCTCTCAATTTCACAATGTCACTTAACTACAACTACTAGACAGTCATGAATACTTTGTTGGTTTGTTGCTTTTTAATTACAGTAATTGTTATTTAAACCTACTGCAGTTACCAAAGTACAAGTCATGTAAATTTAAAGGGGAAAATGAAATTCATTCTAAAAATGGTCTACTACTGTGTCTGTTACTGTTTTTATTGTGTCTCAGAAGCCTGAGGGTCAATGTCACTTTTAATCACTTTAGTGTCTACAAGTGTATTCTAATAATTATTAAACATACCTTGTAGAATTCAACTTGACCCTCAAGATGTTGCAAAATTGCAAACTGATTGTCCAAAAGATGAGTGACTTCACTTGTATCAGGCAAATAGCTTCTTTCTGGCGACAAGTCCTCTTCCCCACTCTTTAAAAGTGAAGGAAACAGAGAATAGCCTCTCCACACAACAACTAAATTTTTTAGGAATGTGTGACTGTGTAAACTGTATGAAGTGAGAAGGGCTTTACTATATTAATTTGTAAGTGGCTGCTACTTTTCATTTGCATGACAATTAAATGATTGCTCCTCTTAATATAAATGAAGCTCAGAGTGATCATATTTAACTGATTATCTCTGTCCTAATAAACTATAAATACACAATCATGTATACACAATAAATGACATGCATACACAATTTTTGCACTTTAACTTCAAGTATACATGTAATAGTAAGTTCTTAATTTGGACTCCATACCTTTTAGGCACTAATACATTATAATGATTACCTGACTCACTCGTTTAGAGGAAAAGGCTGGATTTCTTGGTTCAACTATCTTAGCCTCATCATATCGCTGGAGTAATGTCTTCAATCTAGTGACTAACAGAAACATGAAATACACTCAACTGATTAATAAGCACAGTAATGAGTAAATAGACATATACTTAGTGCTTATCATGCAATCCACTCCTCTCCCAAGGACGTCTGCTTAACAGAGCCAAGAAATATTATGTTCACCAATCGCAAGACATTTACAGGTTTTTGTAAAATGAAATTTGACCTTGTTGACGCCTAAATTGAATTCTAGTATGTTGCGTCTCTCTGTTGTTTTCTCATACAGTTTATTTCCATCTCCAAATTTCATTCAGTTGAATCAAAGAAATAACTAACTAATGTGTACACTTTTAAAAGAACTGTATAGTTTTAAAATCACTTTATGTAAAGTCAAGAAAATATTCTTTAAGAAGAGCATTGTCTGATCCAAAACTTGAACGTGACCTACGCTCACGGTGGGATAATTTTTGGTTTAAATTAAGAACAACAATGATAGGTCCTTT
Organism: Siderastrea siderea; assembly: GCA_964030785.1. NCBI lineage: Eukaryota > Metazoa > Cnidaria > Anthozoa > Scleractinia > Rhizangiidae > Siderastrea > Siderastrea siderea. The sequence goes on from OZ034970.1 coordinate 35,458,107, forward strand.
GGGAACAGAAGGTAAGAACACATAGTATGGCTCCCTTAAGTAGATGTTCGTGGGGGAGGAATGTGTGACAAGCCCAAAGAAAGTCAGCGTTGGAGGTTAAGTACATGTAATGATTCAATGATTCACAGTGACAATCCTCAAAGTTGAAAATAGTTGGCAAGAGTTCAAACTTAATAAGAGTGATAACAAGAACAAGTTCTTGTTACTTAATCGAAAGAACACTTCATCAGATTTTCTTAAGACAGGTCAGGCAGGTTCTATATAGACGTTTATACTAATGTATGACCACCTTTCATTAAAAGAAAACTGCAAGTTTAGGGAAATTCACTGATATTTTTTTTGAGTGATGCTACATGGATGTTTACATGCATTGCCAAATCAAAAGGAATACTGGGATTATATAAAGGTTGACTGTATGGTTACAAGATGAATGGTACACCATATACTGTGTATACATGATTAATGGGTACATGTAGCTTATGCAAGCAAATTATGATGTACTTTTAGCAGCAACCTTTGCAGCAATTTAATTTTTGGTATTCAAATCACCCATGGTTACAAACTGTCACGGTGACTTGAATTCAGGTTCATTCTAGATATCAACAGAGTTTTTTTGCACACATTACACATCAAACACACTTTACTCCTACTACATCGAAATTGCATTGCACCATAATTATTGTCACTAGAATGTACAGGGAATTAAGCATGAATTTTGTTAATGAATTACCACCAAAATTGCAGCTAAATTGCATCCAAAACTGCCTGTGCACATACATGTAAGAGTAGCATTTCAACAATGGAGTGGTGAAAGTACATTTAAATTCTCAAATTACCTGCAGAGATGTAGTCATCACCTCTATAAACAGACCTCTTTGATCCAGGAGATTTAACAGGAGAGTTCAATGCATATCTCAGTGGACCCAAGCTTTGGGAAGCTCGTTCTAAGGAAGAAAACTCTAAGTGACCATGGTGCACTAACAGCTGGCACTCGTTACAACAAAACTAAATCACATGAGATTACAAATAGGAAACCATTCTGTATTTATTTATTGGCCAATAATTTCATTCATCTTAAGATGGCCGGTTCTGGCAAGTAATGACAAGCACCACTGATAATAAAAGATACTGCCAGCACAAATGTACAAAATCAAGCAAAACAATTTACCTACAAGTAATCTCTAGCTAAAAAATTATCCAGCTTTGCTACTTTTGGGTAAGAGCTAGTATTAACTAGAAGGTGTAAGTTATGATTATGGCAGAATCATTACTACCTTTATGAGGCAGTTGTAGCCTCCAGGATCATCCAGACACAAATGTCTGACAACTTCTTCAGCACATATAAATGAAATGCTGATAAATAATGTACACTATATCTGAAGCCAGTGTTGGCAATTCAGTTACATACAACTTTTGCACGGTTATTTAGATCAGTATAAAAACAGTCTGTCATAAATTTACTGTACCGGTGACATTGCATGTACATGTAATGCGCCGATCAATTCGAAACTTCAACATCCCCCCCCCCGGGCATACCCCGGGCATTTGACTGTGCATCGTGCCCGGGGAGGGGGGAATTTGAACGTTGCGTGTGAAGGGTGGGGAATTTGAACCGGATTTATCTCTTGTTCTGATGTAATACGCCCATGGGTTTTTTCGGTTTTTTTAGGGTTTTACAAGACAGAATTTCCCCTTTGTCAGTGAATAGCTCTTTCAAAAGGGTCTTTAAAAGAAGTTTGAAGGTGTCAGTACGGCATATCTCTCTGGAAAGCGTGTAAAGTGTCTGATTGAAGACGAAATTTGTCTTTGAGGAGAAGTATTTTAGTAGTAATTGGTGGGGGATTTGAACGGCTTTTTTGCCCCGAGGGGAGGGAATTTGACCAAGCCAATCTTCAAAAGTTCAAATGCCCGGGGGGTTGCCCGGGGGGTGGATGTTGAACTTTCGAATTGATCGGCGCATAAGCTTACAGTGTATGTGATCCTTGATTTATTTAGGTCACTTACCTCGAACCACCTTCTGGTAATCTGAAATTGGTTCGTCCACAGCAAACATTACACTCTGAATACCTTTTAGACACCATTTAAGAAATGCTAGAGAGCAAATTCACAGTAGAATTAGCGCAAACTGCAAACATTTCAATCACAGCAAAACAAAACAAAACGGTTTCAAACAGGCGTTCTTTCTGAGCCCGCGATAACTTACCGCCCCTTGGTTGGTTTCCCCCAGGTTTCTCTCATTCAATATGGCCGCTTGGTTGACGAAACTTCGCTCTCAGTTGAGCGGTGTTGGTAACGTTGTAACAGCGTTCATCATAGGTGCTGGCTTGACAAAAATATACTACGAGACCGCGGATACCGATAAAGGAAAGGTATCTACTCAGAAACAGATTAAGGACATTATTGCAAGGCATGATAATCTGAAACATGGGAGCCACCTTCGAACAATCAGTCCTCGTCGATTGGAAACGAATCTTGATAAATTGGATACATTAGAGGAAATCGGTGACATTGATGACGACAAGGTGTTCAAGTACGGTCTTCCTCAAAGGTCTCCAGATTACATACGGTACAAGAATCACGTCTTGTGTTATGATCAAGCGAAGAAGACTCCTGTCTGGGTTTTGGAACATTTGACGAAAGAGAAAGTGAAGGGGGAGGCTGATCGAGCTCGCTCAGCTTTCAAACCTGATCTTAACATTCCTGCACGTTTCCAGTCAAATAATGATGACTACTGGGACAGTGGATGGTCCAGAGGTCACATGGCCCCTGCAAGTTAGTATTACACCTGGAGGCTCTACCGGGATTGAGGTTGAGAGTTTGGGGAATGGCGGGGGGAGGTTACTGCTCAGATTTTTTGGGAGGGGTGGGGTGTTCGGCAAACCCAAATGAGGGTAACCGGGTGGGCAAATTAATAACACTAACCTTGACAAGGTGTGCTTTTCCTTTTGGTGAATGAATAATCTTACCACCTCACTGACCAACGAAAGCATAGCCAGCAGAGCAGTTACGCATAAACAGGGAGGGGTAAGGAGGGGGGGGGGGGGTGAGAAAGTGGGAGGAAACCACCCATTTTTCCTCCAACTGCCCCTGCCCCCTCTGTTTGGCTAAAGAAAGCAGTGATAAGATGCTGTCTGGTGAGTCATAAGGATTGTCCAATCTACAGTGTACCCTACAGTCAATAGCACAGTAGGGGACAGGGAACTTATTAAGCCTGGTTCTGAAATAACACTTAATATCTTTTCTTTCAGGTAACAACAAGTATGACCAAGAAGCAATGAATGCAACATTCTTCTTGTCAAACATTGTACCTCAGGACCTAGACAACAATGCTAACTTTTGGTACAGACTGGAAGCATACTGCAGGAGTCTTGCAAAGAGATATGCCAATGTTTATATAGTGTCTGGACCGCTTTATTTGCCCAAAGAACAAAATGGCAAGAAGACAGTAACATATGAGGTTGAGTATTCAAAAATTTATTTTGTTCATTTAGCGACTCTCCTTTCATGGCTACGATTAATTTTGCTACAACTTGATGTTGATTCTAACCCATCTCTAAACCCCTAGTCTAGCTGGGTACAAATCCCAGGCAGGTCTCAGTTAACCCTAACCTGAACACCAGAATACCACTTCACTAGCTAGCTAGCTAACAACAAGAACAAGAACAGCAATAACAACAAATTCACAACAACAACTTTGTGAGCAAACAAACATATTTAAAACAATTACTCCACCCGCAGGTGGACTGAAAACAGATTTGTGTTGTTTACAAATTATATTTACAATGCTTTCTAAGCAATGTGGATAGGTTAATAAATAACTAGAAAAATTTAATACAGAACACCTTCTCGAACCAATAAGATTGCTAGTTTTGGCAAGTTGGACGACTTCGGGTTATGTATGTGTATATACTAAGTAATCATAGAAACGACTTTCAACTATGCACCCGCTCCAGAGGACAAGTTTTCTAAAAGTATTTTCCAACCGTTCTTAGGTCATAGGCACCAACAGTGTTGCAGTACCAACACACCTATACAAAGTAATATTGGCAGAAGATGACGACAAACGAACCGTTCTCGGGGCCTTTGTAGTTCCAAACGAACCAGTGAGCTTTGAATACAAACTACACGACTTTCAGGTCTCACTGGAAGACGTAGAGCAATTTTCGGGTCTAGTATTTTTCCCTAACTTTGTTTTTGGTAAAGCGAGTGACCTCTGTTTAACGGACGGCTGCAAAATGATGTCTAAGGAACGCATGGATATGATAACGTTTGGTCGTCGACTTCGAAACGCTTCGAGTTCAGATCTCTTGGGAAAAGTCTGGGAAGAAATGAAGGATAGCAAGATTACGCCTGATAGTTTTACAATTGAAATTTACGAGAGAAGGAAAAAAGAATTACAAGAACTGGATTTGGAGTTGGTGAACGTGAAAGAAGAAGAGGAGAAACTGGAAGGGAAAGACGAAAACTGAATTTGAAGCCATAAATACTAACTGAGGTTTTTTCTCTTCCAAAGCGTTTTTCGCTGCTACATTAAAAGTTTGAGATAAGTGAATCCAGACATCAGTAACAGAAAAAAAATTTCAGAAACCTTTAAGTTGATTCCTGAATTTGAAGCTCCCGATTTTTAATTCTCGAATACATGTAGTGCACAGTGTTAGGAAAACCGGCTAACAAATTAAATTCCGAAGCCTAGACCCTGCGATGGACTAGCATCCTCTCCAGGCGGGGGTTAATTATGCGCGTAGTCACTTCATGCTGGGCAGCCTGTGCTGGACTGGCATCCTCTCCAGGCGAAGTTATAATGCTCCTAGTCACTTCATTCTTGGTATCCTGTGCTGGACTAGCATCCTCTCCAGTGGGAGCAGTAATGCTCCTAGTGTCTTCATGCTTAGTGCAGAAGGCGGGTTAAACTCTGGTATTCATTGTGAGCTACGGGGCTCGTGAATGAGCTCTCTTGTTTCTATCATTGTCTTGGAGAGAGTCGGACGGTCTCTAAAAATTAAGGAAAACTATTCTTGTTGAGGGGCTGATTGTCAACCGACAAAGGCAACAATAAAGCAGAAGACTGTTCGCGACCTGTTCGGTTAAGCTGAGAATCTTATTTAGTTTTGTTATGCTTTTACACTGCTTAGCTAAACGGCTTCCAACACAAATCGGCTCTCAACGAGAAGGTGAGGTATGTCGATGACATTGCCTTCGACACCTTACGTCACTTCTACAACATGCCAAATCCCTAACGATATTTTAATGTTTTACTTGTGATACTTACAAACAGGAACGGCTTATCAGCAGGCCAGGATAATCGTTAAGGAAATAATTGCTCTCCGGAAGTAAGTCAGTTTGTTGCCCTAATGTAAAAAGCTGAAGTCGCCCACACTTCTTGAGTAACCCTGAACACTCCATTTCCAGTGAGTGGGTTTGGGACCGTCCCTTGCCCGATGTCGTCATTAGTTAAAAGACCAGGAAGTGTATTCCAGTGTTTAAAAATGCAAGTTAAGGGTATCTTCATAGTTGCAGCATGCTATGCTTAAAACATTGCTAAAAAGAGCATTTAAAATTGCAAGTCTTAGAGTTGTTAGATAAAGTGGAAGCGCGGTGACTTTAGGTTTAGCGCACCCCCCGGGGCGCATCGGCCATTCGCACAGCAGATTGGCAGTTCGAGTCCCGTCTTGGTGATTTCTCTATCTTCCTGTTGTTTCCTCGGCGGTATAAATTGGTAACAGCAAACCCCTAGGTAGATCTTTTAAGAAACTAGCATTTGTTGCGTATTTACGGCCAATTTATAAACCTGAACTTTTTTAAGTCGAAAAAAATGAGCACAAAAGATACAGGCGAACGGCTTTCGTAACAGAAGACTGCCACGCGGCAGTTACTTTAAAGTGAAGAGCTTATTGGAAACATGAAAGAACAAAGCTTACTTGTAGAAAAATTAACTTAAAGACTCCAGTTGGACTAAAACTAGTATCTGTCGGCTTACAGCTAAAATTGAACTTTGCTTTGTCGTCTAGAAAAAGAGTAAATAAAGGTAATCCTTAAATCTCTCATTACGTGCGATTTGACTTTTAACGATTACACTTGAACAACAAAATTAAATGATTGTGCCCATCCTAGTAATGCGTTGAGGCAATCCCACACAGCGGAAGCCATGCACTCACAAGGGCATATTCCAAAGAAAGCTTACGTATTTGCTCATTGAAACGTGAAATGAATACAGAGGTTTTTACGCAAATGAGTTGACTTTTGCCCGCAATGTAGTTTTGAAGTCTAAGCACTTTCACATCAAGTAAACAAGAGTTGTTCGCTCTTGTTCGATTTGAAATAATTTTTTTCGGAGATGGCCAGAGAGTTGGGAAGTCTGAATCCAGGATTTACCGGAAGCACAATAAGCCTCGATCGAAGAAGTAATGTCAGTAATGGCAGCTTAAACGCGATCGGGAATGTCTCTTATGGCGATGGATCTGAGAGCGCTTACAGCACACTACAACGCAACCACACGAATAATGTGAATCCGTCGCAAAGAATACCGAACCCTTTATACGATGACGTTCGCCTAGCAGCGGGGACGCAAAACAGTTCAAAGACTTCTCAAACTTCGAAGAAACTTGCCCGTGCAAAGCAAAGAAGGAGAGAAAGAGTGATTCGGGTTGTTTTGATATTTCTTATTGTTGCTGTGGCTGTCGTGGCATTATTGCTCTCTCTTCTTTTGATGATGGGTAAAATAGGACCCAAATGTTCATGCAGTACTTCAGGTAAGCCTCATTCATTTGTGTTATTTCTTATCGGTTTTTAATGTGTTGGTATTCCGGCGATGTTTATCAGTAGATAATTAAATGCAAATTCAGTTCATTCATGTGGAGTCTGAAACGTCTTTGAATATTAAGCTTTGGTTTAAAATCGGTAATGCAGCTAAAGAGACGCAACTTCTACAGACGTTAGATGATCAAATCTTAAAACTAAAAAGTTTTAAAACTTTAAATTCTGTTTCGCTTTCGGTTCATTGTCCGAGGGGTTTTCGCCTTGTCATCAACTCCCGTATTTAATTTTCTTTTTCATGACAATATTAGCGTATTGCACGAACAACATCAGAACACTTTATAAAGATTGCTGGTACAAAGAGAAAAGCTTAACAATTTTTAAACTTCAAGGCGGTTAAAACGAAGTCTATAACATGCGTGTATTAGAGCTCATGCAAATGTCTCCGCAGGACCTCTAAGGTAGACTGAAGAGATTATTTTGTAACTGCAAAATGTGTGCATATCACAGCTAAATTGTCGATGTGCACGGCAACGGCACAAAAATGTAGCTCAAAGAAAACGGTTTCGAACACTTTTTCAGAAATACTTATCTAGGCAATCACAAATTTAACTTCATCAGGTTCAAAGTCCGCCAATGAACCTTTGTTCCGTTCAACGGGTTTTCACTTTTGAGACCGGCTGTAAATAAAACCTCAAGCGTGACTATTTAAATGAAAGGCATCGAACAGTATCTTTCTATGGTTTCGTTAGTCTTTATGTGTTTTGAAAAATGATTTTGAGAATTTTTCGTTGTTTTGGGCTTCAAGGGCCCTCTTGGAGGTAAAGAGTAAAAGAGACTGAGCAGCTCATATCCTGACCCTACTGGTCAACCTGACTACAAGTTTTTTTCTTTTTTTAAGGCTTTCTTGAACGTGCAAAAATAATTGTCTTAACATATACAATCAATAATTTCGTTTTTTGTACTTTTGAGTGACATCAGTTTAGGGCTGACAATACAAACATTTAGCCCTTCACAAGGCAGCACCGGGATACTTCGGAGTGATTTGTTTGTTTTCAGTTGACAGTCTGAGTCTCATCCACACAAGAGAAGCGAGCAGGCAAGCTGTACCGAAAAAGTTTGTTAACAAATACTGTTCTTTAAATAAGTCTCAGGTTTTCATCAAAATGTTCTTTTTTTTGGAAAAGGTCGTAAACAAACTGAGCAGCAGAGGGAAGGTACTTGCACAAGGAAGAGCTCGTTTTAAGGTCGTGTGAATTTTCACTTCAGTTCTTTACGGAAATCTTAGAAATACCAGTTTACTGCAAAAGTGAAGGTTAAATAAGCTATTCATCTAACGTTATTTAGGGCGTTCTGTCGTAGCTAGGCTGGGTAGCAAAATTATTATTTTCTGACTGTTTAGTGTCATCCAGGTATTGTCTTGAATTTCTCTTGTTTCTGTTCTAAAAATCCGCCCATGAAGTTCAAGTTTGGTCTTTGTTCGTAATTCCCTAGTTTCTAGTGTTGGAGGGAAAGTGCAATTTGTTCTTTGTGTCTTTCTAGTTATAAGTAACGGTAATGTCATCGAATTGACTTTTTTTGTAGTTGTAAACAAAACTTTGTTGTTCAGTTTAAAATTTACGTGTTGGCATCTAGTAGCTACGTTTATGGTGTTATATTCGCCGTTATGTTTCCGAAGTCAGAATTCTTTTCTGAAACAACAAAACCCAATATTTCGCCATAGCGATTGTAACAATTGTCAAAGGATGCTCACGCCTTCCTTCCCTTTTAAGTAGGAAAACGGACGTCATTGGCCGAGTCACTTAGACTTGTCTTTCTCTTGTAAATGATCCAAGCCTTTATTGAATGTTATTCTGCAAAAATTGATCAATGCACATTATAAAGAGTTATGTATGTAACAGTTCTCGAAACATCCAGTGCTTATCGAGTCGATCAGACAGTTTAAGTTATTGCAAGATTCGGGAATCATCTAGTGAAACTCGTCAACGTATGCATGGTTTCTCTCGTGCTTTATATCTCAGTCTGCAAGAGTTATATCAAATCATCAAACAAATATGCCAACAATATATTCATGAAATTGTTGGCCCTAAGGCTAATTTCTTGTTTTGCATTCCTCGATTTCTTCAAGCCAATCATTACTGAGCGATGTTGGCGGGTGCTGCATTTATTATTTTCTTTTGCATATGATACATGCCACACTCAGTATAAGCCCAATATTGCTCGCCACGTGCATAAAAGCGAAATATTTGGTTTTTCTTTACAAGATAAACACAACCAAACGCACGTAGTATGGTTGGAACGGATGGTGACGTTTAACGTAAAGTAACGATGACTGAACGTTGCTTCGAGTCAAGTTAAGTGTAGTTGCGAGTACAATGGATGATTGCGTTCCATCAACAGAAAACAATCACGATCCTAAACAACACAGAACTCGCGTTGATTCCAATTCGTCTTATGTTGTTCTCCGAGAAACAGCGACTCTAAAACCAGGGGTAAATTCGTCAAACAGAAATGCGAAGCAAACGAAGCAACGGCGAAAGCCTGCGAAAAAGCCAGAAAAGTCGAACAGAAAAGACGGAAGAAACGTTGTAACTGTGAATCGTGGACACTTACACGACAAAAGTCAAGCTGAGCGCCCTACCAACAAGTGCTCCCATGGGTTATGTTATCATCGTTTGCTTCAGTTTCTTGTTTTGTTCTTCTCTGTTGCCGCATTGGGTTTAGTTATTCTTATGGTTCTTGGGGTGCTAGGACCCGATCGTTGCTCATGTAGCCAAAAAGGTGAGCTTACTGTGCTGTTGATTATTTTCACGAAATGTCGTGTTATTCCGAGTTCATCGAGAGTTTATAAAACGGAGCCGGAGCACTTAGATAGCTTAACAGTTTTTTGTTTCACGCAAACTTTGACGCGTCTTGAGTGGCTTATTTCAACTACTGGTACGCAGGCCTCTGTATAGAACGTTTGAAACGGCAAGGGATTATTACTTCCTCTAATTAATTAAAGAAAAATTAATTTCACTGTTACGTATTCCAACATTTCTCTAGTGTCTTTTACACCCAAGCACCGAGAGAGAGGCCGGTTATTGAGTAATGTATCTCGGCTCTATACTGTATATGTAGACACAACACAGGCGTAGATACTGAGGGCTCGAGCAAGCGACCTGCTAAGCCGCCTGGGAACAGGCTTTTCAATGACTCCCCGATTTCCGTTTTTGCCCTATTCTTCACTGACGAGCTCCACAACCCCGCAAATCTCAACTGGGATGCGCAAACTATTTGACCACCTCGATTCTACCTGGTTTCTTTCCACTTGTTATTAAAACCATGGGCATGCTCTAGGTGTCTATTTGTTAGTTACGCCTAAGAAATACTCGTCAGATAGCTGAACATGCTTTGTTCAGTTCTACGGATAAATATTGTTTGACATCGTTGTTACTCTACATCTATGTACGAAAACGCGTCATGATAGTTGTCATATGGATAGAGTATAAATTACCTAAATTACCTTCTAATGTATTCGATATTTTAAACTCTATTAGCAGTTCGGGGTGAAGTTGGATAAACTGATTCTGAGACGTTGAACTCGAAGAGATTTCAAAACTACGTGTAGTCTGAAACTGAAATTCGGACCGCCTTCCAGTTTTCTTGGGCTTAAGAACTACCTAATGAAGGAGCTGTCAATTTTAGTTTGAATTTCCGTAATTATTTCTTTGGAGGTAACAGGTACGAAATTACTGAAAGTTCAAGGTGGAATTCCGGGTAGAAAGCGAATAGAGTGGAAGGCAGCTATTAAATAGGGTGATAATTGACAAATTCTACATTGTATAAATTGTATTCGGTTTATACACCATAGAATACATAGGTTGAGCTAAGCTGCTCACAATTCATTTTAGTAAATAGGCCAGCACTGTTTTCCACATTCTTGACATGTACACTATTCAATCTTAGATGCTTCGCCGAGAGCCGGTGCACAGTCGTCTTCAGAGGAGCCAACTCAGCAGAGCAGCACACTTAAACAAAACACCTTTACCCTGGACCTCTCTCCATTTCACGGCATCTTGGATGAACTACAAGCAAACGTTTCTTCTCTTCGTAGACAAGCGGTAAGATCAATTTGAATCAGTGCAGTTGTCATTGTTGATACAGTAGAACCCTTTACCTCTAAATACAGTAACTTTAGTACCTCCAAACCTTCAACCGTGAACTGCGTCTCTCGCATTTGAGTCTGTGGATGAGACCCTAAAATGTAACCATTCCTATGAAAGCTACTGAGCAGTACTTTCAGGTTGTGCTTATTATTATGCTATACAAGGTGGCCCTAACTTTTGAATCCGTGTAAATAAAATCCTATTGAAATGAGAGTTACTGAGCGGTTTACTTCTGTGGTGCTTTTTATTATGCTTGAACGGATGAAATCGTAAAGTGTGACCATTCATATGAAAGCTACCGAGCAGTACTTTCTATGGTGTTGCTTAATAATTTCCAATACTTTGTACAATGAAAGTTAGGCTGATGTTTTTTTTCCCCAATTTTGAATATGGGAACTCTTGGGAGTATAAGGTTTAACTGGCTCGGAAATAATTGCATTGGTGTCAACCTCGTCAGAAGCATTGAACGCAATATTGCATTCGAAAAAATACCGTAACTGAGTACATCTTTCATGTAACCAGAATAACCATGTGTTCAGTTCAGTTTGTCACGAGCGTTAAGACGCAAAGAAAACATTCAGAGTACCGAACGGGCCCCCATGATTTTCAGTATAAACCTATTTCAAAAAGGTTGTTTCAGTGATGCATGTTTCATAGACCGCAGTGCATCATGCCCGTTAAATTTATGGCTGCTTTTCTCCAGCCTATAGTCCTAAAGTAAGAGCAAATGCACATTTTTTATGATTTGGTTTTCCCCTGGAGTGCCTTCAGCGAGAAAAGTGATCAATACATTTATTTTTATACAATAACTGAAGGTAATGCACGCGCTGTGATTGGTCAATACCTGTTGATTATTATACCAGTAAACCACATGGAAAATGTAGTTATTATATAAAAACAATATACCACACATTTCTATGGTTCATTGGCTCAATAAACCACTTGGGATGTTGGAATAGCACTCGAAAAGCTTGTAAATTACTCGCCTTTGGCTCGTGACTTACAATCTCTTCTCGTGTTTTTCCAAAATCCCGAGTGGTTTATTGAGCCAATAAACCATAGAAATGTGTGGTATATTGCTTAAATAGCAAACATGATGCTTTACGGTCTATGAAACAACGATCATGCATGATGCATCACTGAAGCAACCTTAATTGAAACAGTTGTACAAGTCAGATGATCTAACTAACGTGTGACACATGCTCTGTAGCTAATAATGTGCTGCTCACTTTTTTGTATATGATGTCTTAAGTTGGGGTCAGTTCTCAGTGGTTTAGTATTTTTTTACAGGAATCAATGATGAAGGAGTCAAATGAAAACAAGGACGCCCTCATGGCAGCCAAGGCGAAGTTCAACAGCACAAGAGAAGCAGTCACGGACTTTGTCAGTCAGATCAACACTGTAATTAATCAGGTAAGGTTAAGAGTTGTTTTCAGTGAAATCTTGTTGACAACTTTATGAAAGGTTTTCGTTTGAACTAGCCAGAACACAAGAACTGCGAGAGACGGAGTCGCAAGTGCGAAGGTGGTATTTTTCACCTCCGCCCGCCGCCGTTCTTAAATTTGATTGGTCTGTTCAAGTGAGGCCGTCAGAGAGTTGTCATATGAATTAAAAAGGTATCAAAATGTTTAAGTGTCAAAAAGTAATCAATTCAGTTTAAACGAGGCCATCAGAAAGTGGACATAAAATGTCAAAACTCTACAAGTCAAAAAGTTATTAATGAAACACTGTCAAGTGGCAACGTAATGCGCGAGGCAATGTAAGTCAAGCCAGAAGCCCGTCTCAATCTGGTTCCCGAAAACATTTTGGACCCAAAATGTCTGAGATGTTTTGAGGAGCGTGTACTCTCTGCTTCCCTTGACAAACCCCCGTCATGGATGTTTTCTTTTTAAAATGAAACAAATAGAAGAAACAAGTTAAACTTCGTGAAATACTGCATCACGTGAAACCGAGGTTCCATTACTGATTACTAAGGAGTTAAGGGGATATTTGCGCATGCAAACAAGCTAAAAGTTCCTTTCTATGTAAGAGAAGTGTTTTAACTCTTGTCAGTAACTACAGACGCTAAAACCACAACTTGGCGTCTACTTAGGAGAGGTTTCCCCTACGGGAAGTGCCCGTTGGCAGGTGTTGGAATGTACGTTCTTTGTTTATCTCTTTTTTTCTTTGTGTCTGTTTACAGGTCAATAAGTCTGTGCAGCAATTTGATCCAGACAATGGGCCGGTATTCAATCGGCTCCAAGATTTAAATGCAACGCTCCAAAGGGAGGTACGTTGAAATTATAATTAGCTATAGAGAGACGATCTATGGACGTCAGTTATTTCAATGGCATTAAGACTAGGTTTCTTGAGATGGAGGAAACCGAAAATTGTCTAGTCAGGAGACAATATAAATGTTAATTTTTGTTAATTTTGTATTTCATTTAATGGTGCGCTTTTAATTAATACACAGTTCCCTTAGTAGGCGACTTTTATGCTGTAGTCTGAAGTCAACGACGTCTTTAAAAATTCTGAAGTCCCTACGTTGGACTTCTTTATCACCCCGTCGCTGAACTGTTCCAAACTCCAAGATTTCACAAACACCAAAAATGAGAAAGCGAGAGAGACAGTGAAACGCGTTGCAGCTAGGAAGAGCGGGGACTCAGTATTCACGCGTTTTATTTTCGCGTTTGCTTTCCCACAGTCTGAGAGCCGGAAAAAGACTATAACGTTATACGTGTAGGGTGCTTGTAGGTTCTTTCACTGTTTGTTAAACTTAAGAAAGGGAGCTACCTCTTCAGTCCAAATTCTGAATTTTAAAGACCAATGTCTGGAGGTCCCTGGTCATCTTTTTCTTATTATTTCATTGAAGTTGAGCTCCGTGAGGTGCTGTTCGTACTGCAAACTCAGCTTGAAAAAGCTGACTCATGCCAGTATTTTATTTTCACAGCTGGGGAAGATGAAGCAAACATACGAACAATACAACGTTGACATCGATAATAGGATCGACGTCATGAACAACACCATCGCTGAAAAGGTAGGCAAAATATAAGTAGTTTATGAGTTGTAAACTCTGGTCTGCCCTGGTCGTCTTTACGCGGCGTTCACCCGACAAACTAGAGATTGCAATCTCTTGTTTGCAAATAAGAATTGACCTGTGTGACGTCGCAAAACCAGCTTGCCAGCATATTGGCAATGAGTGTCAACGTGTTGGCAAACGGTATCAACATATTGGCAGTCAACATGCTGGCAAACAGTGTCAACGTGTTGAAAAACGGTGTCAACGTGTTGGCAAACAATCTGAACTCGTTGACAAACAGTCTCATCGTGTTGGCAAACGGTGTCGACCTGTTGGCAGTGTCAACGCGTTGGCAAACAGAGTCAACGTGTTGGCAGACGGTGTCAACGTGTTGGTAGCACGCCAACTCGTTTTTTTGCCAGCACGATTTGCAAACCTTATTTTATCGTGTGAAGGCAGCTCCCACCGAAGCATAAGGCATAAAAACTGTTCCCAGTCAGCCTGATCTTGGGCAGGCCAGTTGATCTTCTATCAGGTCTTCCCTTTCTCCTTTACTTCTGACTTTTGCGTCTTTCTTTACGTGCCTTAAGCTGTCCGCTCCGATTTCTTTTGCCTAATGGTGTCTATTTCAGTGCAGCATATGGATGCTTTGATATACCCATCCATCAAGAACAGGTTGAAAACGACTCTGAAAACTGGGTGTAATCGTGTCACGTGATGTTTGCGAAATTCTTCCCCACCTGAACTGAGCATTTAACTCTTTTTGCGAATCAGAAATGTCTTCTTGTACTAACGTACTATTCTTGATTTCATCTATAAATGCACCCTTCAGCGTGTATTAAACGAAGTTGAACTTTTGTATACGTTTTATGCACCACATCCAAAGTTAACAAACCTCAATATGAGGAAATCCCCGTTAAAACGAACGTCCTTGTGTAGTCTAATACTCTACTAAAAACCGCTCTCATAGAGCTTCTAAAATCGTGTTTTTTATTATTCCTAGGTGGCTATAAAACTTTCAGAGCCTGGTCCAGTCGGCGAACGTGGTCAAAACGGCTCCAAGGGTCCAACCGGAGAGATGGGACCGCGTGGACCGCAAGGACCTAACGGGACTAAAGGCGCCAAGGGACCGCGAGGAGACAAAGGTCTTCAAGGTGATAGTGGCTTTCCGGGAAGGAATGGCAACAAGGGGCCCACCGGGGATAAGGGGATCAAGGGCCCTAACGGGGATAACGGTACTACTGGTCCCGCGGGGAACCCAGGTGAAGAGGGAACAAGAGGTATCGGCAACTTCAGTTGGTGCAAGCAGACGTTCGTTCAGCAAACAACAGGCAACATTCCCCGTAGTGATACTCAGGTGACTAAGGACGTGTACTATAAGGTTTAATACTAGTTATTCAAGCACCTCAAAAGCTTTTTTTGTATAAAAGCCATAGAAGGGTGTTTTGCCCTACTGTGAAATCCAAGTTCCTTTTAGAGTAATATTAGCTTCATAATTTCCTTAATATAAGAAAGAAAACAAGAGTAGCTTTTTCGCTCTTCAGAACTGTATATTTTGGTATCTTTGCGTCTTGTTGAAAAACACAAAAGGATAAACAGGGCAATCGAAAGGTTAATAAAAAGGGAGACTCACTCCCTCACTTGCTCACTCACTCGTTCACTCACACAGTCAGTCAGTAACTCACTTACTCACTCACACACACACGCACGCACGCACTCCCTCCCTCACTCACCCACTCACTTAGACTACCAGCAGTCTCTCTTTCCGCCCAAGGATAGTCGAGGAAAACGAACAAACGAGCGAGCGCGAAATAGCCTGCCGTGTTGAAACGTGACGCACATGTCGAGCCGCTAGTATAGAAAGCCAGCTCATTACATTAGCGGCTCGACACGCGCGCCACGTTTTAACGCCGCAGGCGATTTTCGCGCTCGATCGCTTGCTCGTTCCCCTCGACTATCCCTGAGCGGAAAGAGAGACTGCTTGTAGTTTATCACTCACTCGCTCAATCACTTAATCATTCGGTGAGTAGCCCACCCTAAAAAGCGCAAGTTTTTATTTTGTGAAATTGTTTATTTTCAAATCTTCCTCGTTTCTGAATAAAGATAAGAGCACGTAATTGTCTAAATGCACAAGCTGTAAAACTGCAGATTGACAAATAACACATTTTTTTTTCTTTTTGGCAGAATATAAAAATTATAGGAGCTTCGTGCACAACGAATACGGCTGGAGCAGAGGCAAACTTGCAAACAACAGTGCTATCTGGAATCTCCAACGGATATCAATATGATTGCGTTTGTAAACATGTCAGTATTACACCAAGCTGTAGACTGAATTACTGGGCGTGTCCCATAATGGCTCCATAAAAGTGGTCTGCGACGTTCATCCAAGAAAGTAAAAGCTCTCCAGTGGTCCCTGTCATTATTGTCCCCATCGTACATGTTTGGCCAGAGTTATGGTTTCTGTTGTCTCTTTGCCGTCGCCTCAACCACTGCTGCAAACCGTGTAACTACTGTATAAGCTGCTACATCCCTCTGGTAACCGAAACTTCGAAAAAACGGCTACACAAACCGATGGCAATAATGGCTTATTACACAACAAACAGAAGCCACTGATATAGATTAGACAATCTGTAAATGTTTAAAACATAGGTTTTCAGTTTTTTTTTTTCACATTTTCACTGTATTGTTGGGATTTAGCTAACTAAAATAACTGTTAAGATGGACGTTCCCGTATATACGTTTTGTTCGTATACGATCTATTCCTATTAATTTTAGGGGTAGCTTAATTTTGACCAAAGCACGAGTAAGTTAGGCCAGGTTGATGTGCAATGACCGTAAAACCTTGACAGAATAATGTTTAGGTTTCATTGCATTAGTTACTGTTAAATTAAACCAGTGATGAAATATCCATAAGGTACAATTGGACGAGACGCATGCCGGCAATATGGTCGACAATTCTACCGCAAGAGATTAGGGTTAGGTAATCTTAGCACATAGTAAACAATATCTGTTAACGTCGTTGTTTGGCTATTTGTAGGGTGGATTTATTTGCAGCATACGCGTATACTTGTCGTATTTTTAATTGCATCGTATTCGGCCGGGTAAGCGTATAGACTACGTATCGATTTATCGCATTCATTGTTGATAAATTTGCATTACAACAGCACGGGAAAATGCAAACCTTTCGCAAACATCCGAGCATCCTCGGAGTCCCAGGGGCAGATAGTAGGGGTGAGAGGCAGATAAACGGGCGAAATAGGTGCGAGGTGAAGCCTGGTGCGAGCGAAAGTTTACAAGAAGGGCGGGAGAGCCCCTGGGAACATACGCTTAACGGACTAGTTCAAGAGCCCATTTGCGTTCTTGCTTCTGATTGAGCACAAATTTTGAGGCATTGTATTTTTTGTGCCCAATCAACGACCAGCTTATTTCACCGCTCCTTTCGTCACGTCTTATACAGAGTGTAACTTTGCTAAATCTTGTACCTAGTTGTCACTCGTGCGTACTGAAATCAACTTTCTCTCTCGCGAGTTCGATAGGCCTGCCATCGAAGAAAGTTGTTAATAGTAATGTGCGAACCCACAAGCCGAAAACATGAGAAATTTGGCAGGGGTAATCAAGAAAAAAGAAAACAGCAAATACGAAAATCATATTGAGGTATAGTTAGTCACTTCTTTTGACTGCGAAGACCCGCGTACGTTTAAGACTGTTTGTTTAAAATGTAATAGTGTCCGTCAGCTATGTCGTCCGATCTTTTGTTGTATGTGGTTAGTCTCTTTTTCTTGTATTATTGTCTTTCTTAACATTTCATACTCTTTTATTTTACCCGGGCCCGCTGTAATTGGCCTTAGCTGTTGCGGTGTCCCTGCCAACCCCCTTCTTTAGTTTAATTACGTTGTATGTTTTGTTTTCTTTGGCGAAGCTAATAAAATAAAATAAAAATAAGCATGCAGTTAGGATTGACGTGCGATCCACCACATGTCGCCAAGCTATCATGGCTTTTAAATGCATTTCCGGACACGCCCCCAAATATCTGTCGTCACAATTCATTACTCGCGAGCAAGTTACCAAGCGTACAACCAGGAGTGGCCAAAAGCTTGATATACCTCTTTTTAAAACAGCCTCAGGACAAAGAACATTTTATTACAGAACTATTGGACTTTGGAACAATTTAAATCCCTTTTTAAAATCAAGCTGTTCAGTTCAAGTTTTTAAACGTATCTTAAAGAATAAGCTTTTAGACAATTTTGTAAATACTCCCTAAATTTTATTCATTTTTAGTATTTTGGCGACTACAAAGTTTAGATAATGTTGTAAATGTAAATGTTTCTTAAATTTGATTAATTTTGATTGTATAGTCATTAGTAATTTAGTAATTTAAGTAATTGTTCCTGAAAAGCCCCATTGGGGAGGTAACAATAAAGTATGTATGTATGTATGTATGTATGTATGTATGTATGTATGTATGTATGTATGTATGTATGTATGTATGTATGTATGTATGTCTTTGCGTTTGCTCCAAACTGCACGCTTCTAAAAGTTCACACCTAAGGTGTGAACTTTTCACAATACCTCAATATGATTTTCGTACTTGTTGTTTTATTTTTCCTTTAGTATCCTTGCCAAATTTCTCGGTTTCTCGCCTTTGTGGGTCCCACTTTACTAAAACTTTCTTCGATTGTAGGCCTATCGAACGAGCAAGACAAAAAGTTGATTTCATGATCAGTACGCACGAGTGCATAAGATCTGGATACAAGGTTCAGCAAAGTTACGCTCTGTATAAGACGTCACGAAAGGAACGGTGAAACAAGCTGATTGCTGATTGGGCACAAAAATATAACGCCTCAAAATTTGTCCTCAATCAGAAGCAAGAACGCAAATAGGCTCTTGAACTAGTCCGTTAAAGGTATGTCGCCAGGGGTTCTCCCGCCCGTCTTGCAAACTGTCACTTTCACCAGACCTCTCCTCGCATCGATTTCGCCCTTTTTATCTACCTCTCATCCCGACCATCTGCCCCTGGTCTCCGAGGATAAAGAAGTAATCAGAAGTGACAGCGTCAAAATAACCAATGAAGTACGTGTGCACGCTGGAACTTGCCTTTGATTTATCGCACATTCCATGCGCGTAACCTAAATGCGATGTAAACTGACAGGACTTTCTTTGCTATGCACATATGCTGCAAATAAATCCACCCAATGATCAAAGAAGAAGGGAAGGTGAAAATCGTTGATGAGATGCAGAGAGGGGAAAATAAGAATTGTTTGCTGTTGGCTCAAAAGACATATGATAATACTAATTGGTCAGCTTTGCCCTCTAGAACGGAAATAATTAATATCACGAAATAAGTTAGATAGATACCTTTAACATCAGTATTAAGCTATATACATCCCTCTGGCCATATAACTTAATTCCTCCGTTCTCGGTATCTTTAAACTAGCTCGGTCAACTTAAATTATATGTAAATACATTTGAATATTTGGAATATTTTAAACAATTAAGTATAGGGCTTGTGTTTTTTTTAAAATCCAACCTTAGTTATAACATTTGTTTTTTAATTTAGTAAAACCGACGTCGTAGTTTTAATACAATTTTACATAATTTTTCTCTGTTAGCATTTCTCCTAGTGTCTTTCTATATTATGAAGTTGTGAAGGGTGAAGGTACGATAAGTTATATCGAGGTTAATGGTGGTATTGCTTTAATGACTGACGGTTGAAAAGAAAAACAGAGCACATCGACGGTGACGAGCTTAGAACTTTACAATCGTTGGAATGTTAATGGCTAATCCAAACGTTCACCCCTTGAGACGGGTTTGTACAGTCAAATACTGAACCAAGCAACATTATGCGAGAGGTGTGTCACATATGATGTAGGTGAAAAGATATAGCTCGGCAAGAGTGTCCCTCTAGCTCTGTAAAGCATTTGACCACTGGGTAACACTACACGGTGGGAGCTCAGACGTTTTCTCCGTGGTTGAATACTGCACATTTACCATCTTTTTTCTTTGTCTTTTTACTATCTTACTTACGTAGGTTTCGTGAGACTTGCAGTACGTCCAGTCTTTCATATTGAGCAAACAGTTATAATTAACTATAATTGAACTGCAACGTAACACTTTTCAGGATCGCACCATAAGCCAAGAATTCGGAAAAAGCAAATGAATTTTCCACCATAAATAATAGACCTAAGGAAAAATACGATAACAATGCACCATTCTGATAGAAACGTTTCCATTCTCATCACTCGTTCTCCTGCATGAAGGTGGGTCGTCGGTTCGGAAAAAAAAACAAAAAAAAACAAGCAGTATTACTAACCAACAAAATAAAATAGATATAAGAAATACTAAAAGATAAGTTTGTGAGGCTCGAGTAGCTCTACTAATGAAGGTGGATTAGATGTCAGAGGTACTCAAGATCTGGTGTCTACAAAACATATTAAAACTTAAAAACGCCCGAGAAAAGGGAGCAGCCACTGAAGCGAAAATTTTTGGTTCTGGTTTTTCGAAAAAAATGGGGTCGGTTCAGGTGATTGGAAACGAAGTATTTTATTGGGCTGGCTTAACAAGAAGCAATTTTACACTTTTTGATTGGCAGACCACTTCGTTGGTTAGAAATCACTTTGATTTGCCAAATAAAAAGCTTTGAACAAGTACCAGTGATGGCTTAGGTCGCATTTTAAATTCCAACTAAAGCGATTTTTAGTAATCATTGCGTGTTGTAATTTCTTAGAACGGTTAGTTTTGTCTCAGTAGGCTGACTGCGTTTTCGTTGGTCAGCTCACACAATTTAGTTGGCGTGTTTTCTGATCCTTGAAAATCAACCGTTGCTACCTCGTATCCCGAGGCTGTGAGCTGCATGACCTGCATGAATTTGAATTTGATTAAACAGTGTTTCAAACCAAGAAACGTGTTAGGAACAGGAACGCGACAAATAGATATAATGGCAACTGTAGCTTCTAAGGGGCAACCAGGATGCGATACCGATAATAACACTGGCAAGGACCTCCAAACAAAACTGATTAAAAGGAAGGCAGCTTATGATGTCAACAGCGAAATCGCAGATTTAATGCACCAAGAATCAAGCAGCGGATCAACACGCGGAAGGAAAGACGCGGACAAAGCGGTACCTACAACAGATGTCATACTTAACCGTCTCCTAGTTGCTTTGATGGTCATTACGTTTATGGTATCAGTGACGACGATAGCGTTGTCTTTGCTAATGATACTGCAGGGAAAGCCTTCATCCACAGGTAGGAGGTTGTTACTGTTGTAGTGCGAACTGTCGCAGTTCCTTAAAATGGTTTATTAAGTACCTGTTGGAAACATACACATAACATTGAAAACGTAGAGTAACTGAATAGAGTAAAGTAGAGTTGACTTTTAGGTATTTTGTAGCTTTAGGAAAATGGCATATATGTCATTGTAGTCGAATATCGGCGTAAGCTGCGTAACCTTACAAATAAAAGTAGACGCACTGGTTGCCACTAGAAATCATCTGAGCATACATAAGCAGAAGTATGCAAAATGGAAAACGTTTCCTTGCTCTCTATTATGTCTGTTTGGATATACGCTCCTGCTCGTGTGGATGTTTTTCTTACGCTTAAGGTTATGTTCTATTAGTTCACACATGCACCTCAGACTGTTAAGTTAGCACCAGCCGCTCATGTTTTCCTGCTTATTGCTTATGCTAAATTGCTTTGATGGTTCATGTCAACTAGCCATGAACGTACTAGACACACGCGGTGCGTGTATTTGTGTGGATTTTTGCTTGGTTTTATAGTAATATTTTAAAAGCAAAGTGATTGAGAGAAAACCATTTCCCAATATTTCCGTTTCTAACTAAATGGAAAATTACTCTTAACAGGATCCATCATTTGCAAAATATCAATATCAATTCATAAATGGTTTTTACGTCAGCGTTGCTAAGCATTCGTTTTTGACCGTGAGCTTCCGTAAGTATACCCTGCGATTACTCTTCCTGCCAACTGAAGGCTTGTCTAACAAAAAAAAAATGGCATCTTTCCTCAAGGGAGAAGAGAAGTCAGCATTAGCATAATAAATTGAGTCTAGTGTATCGCATGTTTGAGGTGAGTTTCGGTAAAGACATGGCACAGAATGTTCTGGGAAGTTCACGGCTCGATGAAGCGATTCATTGCAGTCAAGCTTTTGACCTCTCTAAGCCTTTAAGATTGAAAAAACTTTACTCATCTACATAGGTTCGCAGGGTATGGAGAAGTTTGACGAAATAACCAGCGTTAGAATCTTGTACGACAGCTTTGACCGTAAAGTTAGTACATTAACGCAAGTCTTTTTTTAAATTACATGTAAAAGTTCATCCATGAAAGAGACAATGGTCCCTTACATAGCTGGTGCACCGGTACGATCAAATAGACATATATGAAAAAGAATAGTGTGAAAAAAACGTATCGCATGATAAGAACTGCCATGCTCGAAAAAGAAACAACACCAACGTTCTGCACACCAGGATTTCATCCACTGATTCAAAAGTTATTACCACTTTGTACAGCATAACAAAATAGCACCACAGGAAAGTACTGCTTAATAGCTTTCATTTGAATGGTCACACGTAAGGACGATTTCATCCACATATTAAAACATTAGAACCGCCTTGTGAAGTCATTGTGGAGTCAGTAATAAACTGTACACGTTCAGTAGCTTTCAGTGCAATTGTCGCAAACGTATCATATGAATCGAACGTTGATTCTGGGAATCAAATGGCTAATGAAAGATACTTATTTCTTTGTAGCCTCCTCTGAAAAGCTGCAAGGGATTGCTGTACGTAGCGAAACAAAAGAAAGGTTGAAAGCCCTCGAAAAAAAGGTGAAAAGCCTGCAACAAAGCTTGGTAAGGAAAGGAGTTTAGTAAGCAAATTTGAGAATACACTTAGTTACAATACGACATTTCTTTGCTCCAAAGATTCTATCTGCCAGAAGCAGAAAGAGAACGTCTTGGAGGGTATGTTACTATAATAATAATAATAATAATAATAATAATAATAATAATAATAATAATAATAATAAAAATAACAATAGTAATGAAGGTTTATTAAACAAATCTAGTGGCACAAGGTGTGAATTAATACATAATTACAAACGGAGAGTAGGAAATAGAAAAAACAAAAATACAATATATCTTAAGCTAATCTCCGGGGGGGGGGGTACTCCCTATAGTGAGCTATACGGGGAGGCTCCGCCCGAAAGGGGTGCCTTTTTTAAGCTCGCAGTATACTAAAGGGAAATTTGCCATTTTAGTGTATGAAAGGATCACAAAACCGACTGCAAAGTGGAAGAAATGGTGGCTGAAGCGAAGTATATCAAAAAGTGCAAACTTTATGCAGAAATAACAACGCGAAACACATAAAAGCTTGCACCCTTTCAGCAACTGAACTAGACCGAATGAAAACCCGGGAAAAACGTGGCGATTATAGTGCGTTCTAGTGTTTTGGCTTAACATTGAGGTCTAAGAAAGGGGTGCAATTTTGCCGTAGGTATATGAAAGGCGTACCATTTTTTGTAAAAATTAATATTTTAAAGGGTAAGGGTTTGAACCTCCGCGCGGAGCCTCCCCGTATAAAACTTTATTAAGCACCCCCCCACCAGGGATGTTACTGAACGTTTGTGGATGGGGAACATGGTGTTGTTAACCACTTGCGCAGCATACTGCTAAGAGGACCAGGAGTTCAAGTAACTTCTGACTGTATGCAATGAAGTTACTTTGACGCTGTGCTGTAAACATGTTTGCAACTTTAGTCAACGAGGAACAGATGGTGCCATTACGAGATAACGGTTAAGGATGTAAACTGGTAAAGGAAAGTAGATTAAGTGTGACTAATCAGGTTCAAGAAAAGATGAGTGTTTGTTCATATATTGTTTTGAGCTCAGTGTTCAAGGAGGTCTTGGCTAACTTTTAGAGGAAATTAAATTGCATTCTTGTCTACAGCACGGCCTTAGTTTCGTAGACAAACAGGAAAACTTTTAAGAGGACTGGCATTGAACTTCGATCACAAATAGCACTACCAAAAAAATTCCAAGCCTAAAATAAACAAATAAATCAGTACACTAAAATCAGCTTCAAAACAGTTATGTGCAACAGGGTTCATTTCGAGTGACGCAAGGACAAATACAGTTACTTCTCTTCGGGAAGACCACAAGAGCCGTTCAGGCTTGAGCTCGGCACGTCTGTGGAAAAGTCTAAGGCAGCGGGTTAGCAGGGCAATCCCCGCTAACTGACCAGCGCTTTCTCATGACCGAATTTGAGCGGCCAAAAAGCAAAAGACGCCTCTAACGCACTGAAAATACAACATGACAACTACTCCGAAAAAATATCTTGCTTATACTTATAAAAGTATAAGCAAGAACAACGACAAAAAGAAGTAATTAACGTAATTTTTCGGTACTTATTCCAAGACCATTATCAAACGTATAAAGAACTGGCAACCCGCTTACTGAACTCACGGAAACGCTTACTGAGCAATCTATGATAGGGTTAACACTCGGTGTTTAAAAACCTGTCCTAAGGTCACGATGAGTCCTAAGTATTGTTTCTTAACAATAGCCTTTTGTTTTCCAACAATACATAAGGCACATCTTATCTTAGGAGAGCTTCATGAATCCAGTTCAACGAATTTCAAACTTCAAATTGTCAAACTTGTTACAGCGCGAAGCGTGCTACCGTTTCCACTGACACCGCGGCAAAATGCACTGCGCACGCGCTGTATTTTTACTTCTTGTCAATGCTCCCCTATTGAAAACTATTGGCAAGAATAACAAACTCGGGTTCCGGCCGCGAATTTTGAAAAACTTAAGCTCCAGACACCAAACTTAAGGTTAAAAAATCCAGAGCAGCTTCAATATAGTTTTATCTGTTTCTACACCTTTGCACCTCGTAGTTTCGGGCTTGCACCCACAGCGATAAACATCATGAAAGTCGATAGTTTACGTTCGCATGTCGCCATTGTAGTGACATTAAGAAGTTTAAGCAACCACCACGGCGACGGCAACGAGAACGTCGAAAAACAATAGGCTTTAATGAGCAAAACAATGACTCTGCACGTGCGATACAGATTTTGGTACATTTCTTTTCCGCCCTCTGCAAAACAACAACGTGAAATGACCAGTTTTAAGTTTTTTTTTTTTTGGAGAACGGGAACACACGAGGGTGAATTTTTCTTCTCTTACTGGACTTGAGCGCCATCCCTACGAATTCAGTTCCCGGACAGTTCGAAAGCACACCGAATGAAAATGAACAACATAAAAACTCGAAACCGGAAATGGCCGAAGTGAGCGCATGCGCAGACGTTTTGCCGCGGTGTCGTTTCCACTAGACCAAGATTTTTGATCAATTTTTGACACTTTTTTGACACTTTTAACAAAGGAGCCGCAACGTCAAAGTGGGCGTTGACAGTGATTGATATGTGGCGGGACGGGTAGTCTGGACTAACTTCGAGAACATTAGTCGGCCGGCATGAAGTTCGAAATAAAAGTTGAGTACGGCCAGGATGAATTGGTAAAGTTTTACACAGAAGCAGACGTCGTCGATGGAATCGTACGAAATTATTCGTTTTCTTCGCTTGTGGAGGATGTCAGACGGACCTGCGAGGCTGCGACATCACACGTCCAACACATTGCGAATACGATACAAGGACGAAGATGGCGGTTATGTGAATCTAAACGTGGACAACACAGATAACTTTCAAGAGATGTTTGTTCGAGCTCGTTCGGTAGATGAAGGGATATATCGGAAAATACTTCTGAGAGTCAGTGAGCTAGATTCACCAGTTGTGTTTCGAATTTGGCGATTTATGCCTCAAAACTAAACATTATGTTGTGTTGATTATGCGTCTTTTATTCTCTTGTTGAATGTTTACATTTCTCGTGTTATTTTGGACTTTCGCTCAACATTGTGTGATAAAATTATACATAACGATGAGACAAAATGAAGATTTTCAAATGCTTTCTTAGTGAGTTACCACCCAACTACGAGGAATATTTTTATATCTGTTGCATGCAATGTTCTTCCAAGGTTATTTATTGTCACGACTTGAGCCAAAAATAGAAACTTCACTGGGGCGGAAATGGTCTTGTGACAAACAAGTGCACGATATGCATAATTTTGTGAATATCAACAAATCAATAACTAAAATAACTACTATGCTAGTTCTACATCAGTTGTCACAAGTATTCGATATGAGTAATATGCAGCTGATTGTTCTTCCTCTTTTCCTGTCTTTTTTTTTTAAATTTTAACAAGCTAGCTTTTTACACGTTTGTTCAAGCGTGAAAAATGCACGTTTTGACAGCTCCGCACGTGCAAACTGTTGCATCAAAATCAATTTTGATCAAAGACTGTGACAC
Source organism: Siderastrea siderea (assembly GCA_964030785.1). NCBI lineage: Eukaryota > Metazoa > Cnidaria > Anthozoa > Scleractinia > Rhizangiidae > Siderastrea > Siderastrea siderea. The sequence goes on from OZ034970.1 coordinate 35,484,374, forward strand.
TTTTGTTCAGTTGTCAATGCTATGCCTTTTCACGTTTTCAGATTTAAGTTTTGTATTTGTAAGACGCAACAAAACGGATTCCCACGATTATGAGCGAATGAGCGAAGTGACAAACACGAAATTTTGTCTAGACAAACTTGTACGAACGACTCGGTTATTACGGCGTCTAGTTCACGTGCGCTAATTTCAAACGGTCCGATAAACTCCGCCCCTCAATCAAAAAAGTGTCGAAAAAGTGTCAGAAAAGTGTCAAAAATCTTGGTCTTGTGGAAACGGTAGCGCGCTCCGCGCTGTAAGGCGACTTTTTGCCAAAACACTGATGGCTATTTCAGGTGACAGACTGCTTGGAATTGATTGAGCTCACTTCGGTTCCCTCTTATGGCTCTGTATTTGTTTAAAAGAAAAAAATGTCATATCAGTATACGAGTCACAACGGCGCAAGTTCACCCCATGATAGCTGGCATACCAGTTTACCCGTTTATGCAGAGTAAAGACGGTATAAAATTTTCATCACAGAGTGTAAACAGGGTGTAAAATTCTCATCAAGTACTAGGATAAAAAAACGTATCGGTAAACAGGAAGACACACCCGCTTAGTTGCCTTAACAAGAAGAGTTCACAGTGATGCAAATTGAAACCGTTTGTTATTAAAACAGGTCGTAATTCCCGTATTCTTTGAGCATCATGAGTAAAACGTTATGTTTTATTTTGTATTTCAGGCAGAGAAGTCAAAAAAGATAGATTCTGCTCGCTCTTCTCTTCAAAAACTGAAAGCAAAATACAACTATTCATCACTTAAGGTAATTTGAATGTTGTGAAATTGCTTGACACTATCTAGGGATGCAGCAACCATTTTAAACGAAAAAATATAGTCCATCAAGAGAGCACTCCAGCTATGATGTAAGGGTTACAGAACTTCTTGTTTCAACGAATTCTACTGCACAAAAAAAGTTTTTTTTCACAAAATTCTGCTTCACGTTGATGTCTCCTTGGTAACGTCACTTCAGTACGCAAATATGTTTGACACTGTAGAGTTTGTTAGTTCCACCTAAGTTCTCTCTTCTTTAAGATAAGAGCTTTGGCGACAAATTTTCCCCATCCCTAGTGAGGAATTGGCATGTTTGTTCAATGTTAGAACGGTAAGGAGCTAGCACTAGAATATTTATTTCTTTGTCTACAATGAGCAACCTTACCAACTCTAACTGAAGTGATTCTAGTGGCCCCCAGCCCGCTTCTGTTGATTTTCATATATGTTTTGTTTTGTAGTCTTTTGGAGAGCAAAGACACGGCTTCTAGGGAACAAGCAGAGGGCCACGAAAAACGGGACCGAAGGGACCTGCAGGAGAAGGTTTCGAGGAAACAGTGAATGCAGGGTCGAAAAGGAGACCATAGTACTATTGGTCGCACGAAAGCCCCTGGAGCCAAAGGTCAAAGACGCATCGGGAACTTCGTTTGGTGCGAACTGAAGGAAAACAACTTCCCACGACGACAAAAGTCAATGACAGTCACAGTATCATGTGAAGATACTGAAAAAACTAACAACAATATAAAAATCAAAATAAGCTTAAAAAATCAGAAGCGCATCAAATAAAGCCAAGTTTGCCTCAGGAAGGGAGAGGTCTAAAGATGTATTTGGGGAAGCAAATCTCCCTCTGAAGAACATGGTGGTGGAAACACAAACCCTCGAAGGAAAGCAAAACAGATATAATAAATCTTTCGTTATTTCTCTTTGCTCGAACATTTCCTAATGTTAGTTTACTTTTACCGTCAACTGAAACGTATTGAGCGAAAACATTTTTATTGCAAATTGTTTTAATGACTCTCTTTCTGGTTGGAACTGGAATTCCTTTGGAGCGTATGCAACGAACCAGAATGGCGTAGCGGTCATGATGGTGTACCACAACAAAAGAGTTCATGAGAAACCTTTTGTTCACGATTTACCGAAATGGCAGCGACGATGTCACGCGACAAATGCGCTATTTTAGAAAACTGAAGCAGCACTTTTTCTTAGAAAGCTCCAACAGGCTTTCAAAAATCTCCTGCTAGTATTTGTTAGCGCAAGACACTTAACTTTTGTAAATATGTGGCAAATAAAGGAAAATGAATTGAATTCTGTTTGTTCTTATTTCGCCACGCTTTATGACCAAACACCATTTTCAATTTACCTAAACATGTTTCCATGGAATTGTTGTTTCCATTGAATGTAACATGCTTTGAAAATTATCCACTGCCCTCAGGCAGTCCATTGGTCCACATGAGATAGATGTGAATTAATTATACAAGAACAGTTTTCCAAGCTCATATTAATAAAATGTATCGTAATGTATTTATGAGACACTCAAGGGAACTCTTGTAAAAATGTGGCATTTAAAAAATGATTTAATTCTGTCTGTTCTTGTTCCGTAATGCTTTACGATCACATACCTCAGTGAGCATGTTTCCATGAAACTATTTAATTGTTTCCATTTAATGAATACACCTGATGAACTTGAATTAATTATAGTGGGAAAGTTTTTCGAGTCCTCGAGTAAGAAATGGCAACTGCCAAGGTGAGTCCAGCAACCGATGAATTTGAGCCCACAAATAGCAATGGCAGCGATCTTCACAGGGAACTAAACGGAAAAAGGTTCGCTCGTGATCAGAATAGCGAATCCAACGAAAATGAAATGGAAAGAGAACTCGAAGCAACAAGTGCTGGAGAAGCCGGAAGAAAAGGCATAAGTGAAACGGTACCTACAAAAGAGATCATTTCCAAACGTCTCCTGCTCGCGTTTATGGCCGTGGTGTTCCTTACATCATTGGTATCGTTCGTTTTGTCTCTGGTGGCATTGCGTGGAAAAACCAGCTCCGGAGAATCAAGTGCATCAGCAACTGGAAGTCAACAAGGTAGACAATTTGTAGCCTGTTTACTGCTTGCTAAGGCAGCGCCTTTTTTCTTTAGTCGGTCGGAATAAGTTTTAAAAGCATCGTAATAAAAGCATAGATATGACAGGTATCATAACGTTATCGTATAGTGACAACAACATCGAATTAAGCTTTGCTGGTCTAGAATAGACATATGAAGAACATGCATGTTCTTGTTCTTCTCGTCTACCGAGTTATCACTTCAACTCACCTGATTATACAAAGACAATAAGCATTAGAAAGAGAATTTTTCTCTCTTAGTGGTTGCTGTCGCTGTGCTTATTACACGGCCCCCCTGTTCATTTTCAGGGTCTTTCGTATCCCTATGCTCACGCTTCATTAGTTTTCACATTCACTTGGGCTGCTCATATCAAGGGCAAGCTTCTGTTCGAGGTGTTTTCTGCCATGGTCTGGTGATTATGCAAGCCAGCGTACGCGCTGGCAACTGTTTGATGAGTGCATTCATGTACATACCCGCGCGCGTTGTACTGTCCATTGATTTGGTGGAGAACGAGTGAATGAGAACTGACACACTTCCAAACACTTAACGTTGACTGATTTAGAAATCAACTTGAACTGAAATTAACTGGATTCACAGGCGGCTGGGAAAAAGCCCAGCCGCCTGTGTCATTAACTGATTAAAACATCTTTCTCATATATTCACCAGGCTTAAAATTCATCATCACATTTTATATCATTGTGAATATGCCACCTGTCGACATTTCAGTCGTAGCAATATGCAGGACGTTTGTCACATGAACCTAGTTTAATAGCCTTAGCTCCCACGAGTCTCCTGTAGCTCAGTGGTAGAGCATCTGGACTAGTAACCAGAAGGTCACTGGCTCGACTCCTGTTGGGAGAACGGATTGAAACATTGTTCTTTCTCATATATTCACCAGGCTCTTAAGTTCACCATCACACTTATATCATTGCAAATTAACTGGATTCATGTTTTTTGAATGAACATCAATTTATATCGGAGGCTTTGAGGTCAACGTTGCTAAGCAGGTAATGTGATTTTAATTTATGAACTTCAGTAAATATTCCCTGGGATTATTCGTCTTCTAACGTACCATGCACAATGACATCTTGCTAAGGGTGGATATAAGAGGATTTGCATCTTGGAATATAGTTCGTGCTGGTGTTAGTGCTAGATAAGAACCAGCTTTTTTATTGTAAGAAGTGTCAGAGTTCTATTCAGCCATCAAAATTACAGCGCTTGGTTTTCAAGGTTGCCGTGAAACTAAATCTAGATGAAACCTCTAATACCCCCTGGTATATTTAGGATAATGGTTTTCGGTCCGGCTTTCTACCGGCCTCTTCACAAAGACGTGCATTATAGGCACGACAATTGGATTTATACTATGGTTGTTTGATTCTTCCTAGCTTCGTTTGAGAAGTTGCAGGGAACTACTCCATACAGCGAAGCACTAGTCAGAATAAATGCCCTTGAGAGGAATATGGAAAGCCTTCAACTGAGCTTGGTAATAACATGACTGATACTCTTTTAAAACCGTTTTCCTCTGTCTTTTCTTATTATTTGTTCAGAGAAAGCAATCAGGTGTTGAGACAGCCGCTTTTAAAGAGACTCCCTGAGAATAGACATTAACCCTATTCAGACCGGGCTTTTTTTGGTCTTCTGGGACCGGGGGGGGCTGATTCGGTCCCCACCTCTTAACTCCGAGAATATTAAAGCTCTGACAGCGAAACTTGGAGGGCTGATAGAACATCCGCAAATGTCTCCTTTGAGGTCCAGAACAAAAGCTGATGACGTCATATGACATAAGAATTACGTCAGGGTCTAAAACGGCGGCCATCTTGGTTTCTTGATTTTTCCAGTACCTCTGAAAATTGACCAAAAAGTAACCGAAATCAATAAAAGAACACAAAAATGATATTAAAATGTAAAACCCTTCAGAAAAGTTATGTTTTTTCAATGAAAAGATGAAAATTTGAAACTCTGAAAAAAACAGCCTGACAAAAAGTGGTTGCCATGGTAACGTCAAACTTGATGGACAAGCACTTGCTATGCCAAATTGTTGCCACTTAAATTTTAGGAAAAGTCACCACGTTTGGTGGGCTTAGCTTGCTTATGAACAAAGTTATAAAAGTCCAAAGTTAGTGCGGGCACAATTCCTCCCCCCCCGTCTGAATAGGGTTAATGGATGGTATCTACCACTGGAAAGCCCGTAGAATATTGCAACACAAAGATTCATTAGTTAGCCCCTAATATTTATCTACATCACCATGATAACGCATAAATTCAAGTTAATTAAACAATACAATTATGCAATTTTTATTATAAAATTTGGAATCCCCCCCCCAAGTTTTTCAAAATCAATAAGGTATTCTTTGAAAGTGAGTACACTAATTTTTGAGCAACAGAGTAACACGCAGCTTCACCAACTATTATTATGTAGGTCTGAACAGCAATAACGTTTGGGGTCCGCAGTCAATGGTGAGAATTTTCAAATGAACCTATCCACTATCCATTTTGTTTCCCAAAAATAAAATCCTGGAGGCAAAAACTTTTGGCCGTTTGTCAATGACAACAAATTCCCAATTTTAGTTTTTTTTTTTTTTGTTAACCGTTTTTCTGATATTTATTATTGTAGACTAAAAGCATCAGTAGGTGGATAGAGATGAATAGTTTAATACAAAATAATTACATGACAGCCAGAAGGCTGAATTGTTTAATTAATACAAGACAAAACAATAAGAAATCCTAGAAATATAAATATACTTTACAAATGTTCGCATTAAAATATATCAAAACAATTTAAATATTTAATATCTATATAACGTAAGATATAACTCTATCTTTGTTTTATTAAACATTTGCAATAACAGGTATTAAACTTAGAACCACTTAGATAAGCTGTAAGACTGGCTTCAAAATAATTTTTAATTGACACTTAGCTAAAGTTAAAGGGGCTATGTCACAGGTATTTTGTCACCTTAGTGTCAAATTTCCGCTTAAATCAAAACTAAGAGCGGTTTCTTATCTACAAAATAGTTTTCTGAGAACTCCAAGAAGAAATGAAGTGAATTCTTGAAAGGAGAATAAAATTTAATCAGTGAATAATGGTTTTTGCTAGACAGCAGGGAAAACTGGAAAAACAGCGGCCCGATTGTTTTCAAGTTGCAATCCGTTTCCATCCTGACCATCCGGTGCCCAAAGGCACTTATTTGCAGTTTAAGTGTACTAGTAGAGTTGTTTTAAACAAAAATAGACCATTATTTTGGGTTTTCATCATTACAAACATGACGTTTGGCTTCTCAAATTAATGCTAGAAATTGGTGACATAGCCCCTTTAATCCGTAGCCTGCGAAGCAGGCGTAAACGGGGAAGGAGTAGAGGAGTCATTTTCCATCTACTTTCTCGCTCCCCCTCTCCTTCCCCCTGCCCGTTTACGCTTGTTACGCTGGCTAGTTTATCCCTCACTGAAACAAACAGTCCTCTTCGTTATTTAGCGTTTTTGTACTAAAGTTTATAAAAACAATGATAAAGTTTTGCATTAGCTTTACCCCTCGATCTTGCCGCTAGTTTTTTTTATCGCTACTGTATATTGAGGGCTGAGATTTAAGGTCAATAGTCGTTTCCACCCTAAAGGTATAAAATCCCTAAACTCCTTAATCCTAGACTCTATCCCTTACTGAACCTGTAGCCCTAGCCCCACAATCTGAATTTTCACCATATAAATCTGATTTAATTTCCAAAAACTCCTTTATTTGATCTGTTGAGGCAGTAAAGACCAATAAATTGCTTACCTTATAAGCACATTTTTGTGACACTTGCATGATGATTGCCTCTGACATGCATACAACATCCTGCATAATGAAAAATAATTTTTTAAGATCGTATCATATCCACCTCCTGCAGAACTGGCTACGGCTAGACATACAAGGTACCAAGGGTGATTTGACTGACACGAATAAAAACATCAACAGTACCAAGGACAAACTCTCACAGATAGAAGGTGACACAAAAGATTCCATTGACAAGGTACATGTTTCATATGTGCATATCGTACTAGGAGGCCTCTGTCCGGGGTTGATTATCAGTTCGGAATCTTTATGTCTGATTTGGGAGCACCCAAAGACAACAGCCATAGCTCTAGGGCGGAAGAAGTATTGTGGGCGTAACCTATGCCTATTTCTTGTTATTTTAAGTACATTTTATGCATGCGACTAATTCAAATGGGGAAAGTTCAGTTTACCAGAATTTTACAAGACTCAGCAGTCTAAAGGCGGCCTCATACAAGAGATGAAAGTTTGCAAACTCGTGTTATCAAACTCAAGTTTTGCGTGTGAACGTTGCGAAAATTATTTGCCAGCACTTTCCAAACTGTTAAAACGTGTTGACAAGCTGTTCATACAGCGGTCACACACTTTGCCACCACTACTTTGCATACAAATTTATGATGGTATTTTCATGCCTTGTTTTTTTCTATATAATATATGTTCTAGATTCAGAACATCAGTAACCAGCTTGATGCACCTGTGAGTGCCATCAATGTAACTTTCTTCGAACAGCTGGCTTCGGTGAAAATAGGTTTTGACTCAGAGGTGAGTGTGCGTAGAGCTAACGGCAGACCGTGTTTAGATAACGGTGATCAATACGAATGAGGAGGATCGGATTAATTTTTTTACGTTATTAATGCTGCGCAGAGTTAAGTAGACAACATTAAATGAGAACAACGAATAACTGAGGTCATTTTTACGCACTTGTTTCAGCTTAAATGTGATTACCGTTAAAGACGGTTAAAAGTTGTGAAATCTAAATTTAGTTCTCTGTTCTGCAGCATTGTTTTTGGTTTCTTTCTGTCAGTTTAGGCGCTTTTCAAATGAGTGTCTTAAAACCAAACCCAAAGTATTTACCCCAAGCAATTACAACAAACAAAAATTATCCAATGAACCAATCAGAACTCGAAGTAAACACAGGTAACCGGTGACAAGCGCAGGAAAATGCGTGCGAGCAAGTCGCAATTGGCTTGAGTTTTTCTAATTGGTCGAGGTAGAATGTGGCGCAATTTTGTAACCAGTCACAGAGCGATGTAAAGCAAAACCAAATCAAAACGCGAATTACTTTCGACACAATTAAAAATAGCTCCATAATTTGCTTATAACAGCAATTAACAGCAATTAAATCACACTCAGTTACTTACAAGCGCTGATTTTCTTTCTTCACAGTTAAACAACACCACTCAAAATCTGTTAGACGCTGATCGATCACTTCAAACCCTTCTGAACACAATCAACAGTTCTTTGAGTGCCCAGGTGAATAATCCTTCTTATTGTAATTTATTGATCATTTGCATGATTCTGTGGTACCAGACATGAATACTGTATTAACCTACGCTGGCGTTTAAAGAGGACAAATGAGGAATTTACATAAAAAAACTTAATGGGATATTTACTCTTTGAAGCTTTTTTTGGCTCTGAGTTTCAATCTTTAGTATCGTGAATTTTTTAGTTCATCAAAACTAATATGTTACGTTGTTGAGTAGTGATTCCTTGCTATCGAGTTTTTTATGTTTAATTTGGCCACTTAGTAAACTGGATTAACTTGGAATTTAGTGCTGTTAACATAGCAAACAGTGCTTTGGGCATTGACGTTTAAAATAAAATAAAAATAAAATGGGAATTTCTGCGGAAGTTCGCAGAGTGACTTTTTTATCCACTGTTTCCACTTGTTTGGTTTTGGTAGAGTTAGGGAATCCCAAGTACCCAACGAAAAACCGCCTGCCAAGGACGAAAACCAACGGCAAACTCAACAGACAAATAGCACCAAGTCAGGCCATGACGGTGGGAGGCGAGTGCTCTCACGACTGCACCTTCCCCCCCCCCCCCCCCCGCTCCGCCTTTTAATAGAAGTATAAATTGTAGAAGACCTTTCATTGAAAGAGGATTCTTGGGGCTTCCTGGCTAAATCTGAGAATCTAAATTCAGTTGTCTGTTTCCTTCTGACATAATATTCCATCTAGGTCCAAAATATCGGTAAGTTGCAAGGTGACACTGGTCCCCGAGGATTCAATGGGTCAAAAGGTGATCCAGGTCAGATGGGTCCCACAGGTCTCCCAGGTTTTAACGGATCCACAGGTGACAAGGGAGACAGAGGTGTTAAAGGTGATCCAGGAATAAATGGTACTGATGGTGCTGATGGGGTAAAGGGTGATACAGGTCTTCAGGGTGATAAAGGAGACACGGGAGCTCCAGGACCACCAGGGCCACAAGGATCAGAAGGACCACAAGGGCCTCAAGGAGCTGGAAACTTCAGTCAGTGTGTGTATAAAGTTGATGAAGGGACAGAAATAAATCCTGGTCCAGAACATAGCACTGCAGTAGTTGAGCAACCGGTAAGCAACATTGTTTTTCATATTTGTCAAATATTCTGTCATTTGTTTTCAATATTTTCAATATATTTACTATTTTTTCGCTTATGGTGAACAAATCAGATTTGAAGGCCAGATGTATCAAAGCATCCCGCACGATCATACAGGTGTCGGGGATCGTAAAAAGCACCAAAAATGTAGAGTTAAAACGCAATAAAGTTGTTGGAGTTAAGAAAACAAACCCTGCATGGACTTGTTATAAACTGATGTGGTGGATATTTGCCGAGCCGCAAAGCGGCAAGCTAAATATCTAGCACTCTTCACCGACACTGAGGCGAATAATTGTTTTAGTATATACCAAACCAGTGGATAGCCAGCACCAAATAGTTCCACTCTTCACCGACACTGAGGTGAATAATTGTTTTAGTATATACCAAACCAGTGGATAGACAGCAACAAATAGCTCCACTCTTCACCGACACTGAGGTAAATAATTGTTCTAGTATATACCAAACCAGTGGATAGACAGCATCAAATAGCTCCACTCTTCACCGACACTGAGGTGAATAATTGTTCTAGTATATACCAAACCAGTGGATAGACAACAACAAATAGTTCCACTCTTCACCGACACTGAGGTGAATAATTGTTCTAGTATATACGAAACCAGTGGATAGCCAGGACCAAATAGCTCCACTCTTCACCGTCACTGAGGTGAATAATTGTTTTAGTATGTACCAAACCAGTGGATAGCCAGCAACAAATAGTTCCACTCTTCACCGTCACTGAGGTGAATAATTGTTTTAGTATATACCAAACCAGTGGATAGACAGCATCAAATAGTTCCACTCTTCACCGACACTGAGGTGAATAATTGTCTTAGTATATACCAAACCAGTGGATAGACAGCAACAAATAGCTCCACTCTTCACCGACACTGAGGTGAATAACTGTTTTAGTATATACCAAACCAGTGGATAGACAGCAACAAATAGTTCCACTCTTCACAGACACTGAGGTGAATAATTGTTTTAGTATATACCAAACCAGTGGATAGCCAGCAACAAATAGTTCCTTTTTTGTGGGAAATGAGGAAAAACTCGGGCGCGAAATCCAGAGAAATGCTGGGAGGTGAATAGCAAATGCTATCCCGAGTATGAGTAGCCAATCCGGAAAGCGTACGAAAAACACTATCCACTGGTTTGGTATATACTAATTACAACTATCTGAATCCTTCAGTTTGTCGTTTTTTGATGCAAATTATGGTTAATATTGTTTAAACCTCACCGGTATTATCCATGCAATTCTGACTACACTAACACGAGCATTCAAAGTGAAATAGTTTATTAAGGAATATGCAGTCATTCATCTGATGATTACACGCGCTGTAGCTAGTAGTTAATTGTTCGAAATAATACACACAGAGTTGCATGTCAGAGCACTAAGGTATGAAAAGCTACAATAATGTACCACTCCAGATACGAAAAACGATTAAAAAACCACTCCTTATTTACTCAACAGGAGAAGACTGACTGACGTAGAATGACAAAATATCTCCGCCAAAAGCTTAAATGGTCCCGAAGGTCACATGACAAAACCCGAACCTCTCAATCGTGCCGTCAGAATATTTATTTCTAATTCGTTCCCAGGTCACTCAATCGTCAGAAATTAAATTTTTTAACAAGAAATGAAAAATAAAAATGAGGAATTCTGATAGTTGTAGTCAAATGATGACATCCAGAAAATGAACCTGTAAAATGAAACCAACTAATCCACCTTAGCGTTTTCCCCTCATTATGTTCTTTAAAGGAGAAGGTCACTCCAGAAAGTGTATATTTTTTGTACTCACCAATAAAGAGACCACACTGAGTTGAGTTACTGACCGTTGTTTGAGCTTCCATAGTGCATCCGATCCCAATGAAATTCCTCTCCAAAGAAGCAAAAACTTCTTCATCGGGGGCCGCTTTTTTGCGCCATCCAAAATGGCGGCGCCCGATGAATAAGTTTTTGCCTCTTTGGAGAGGAATTTCATTGGGATCAGATGCACAATGGAAGCTCAAACAACGGTCAGTAACTCAACTCAGCGTGGTCTTTTTATTGGTGAGTACAAAAATATACGGTTTCTGGAGTGACCTTCTCCTTTAACTCTTTTGATAAGTTTTTATTTTCTCTGAAAATGAAACTTACACAAGGGTAAGCACTCAAAGTAATGGTCGTGTTTTTGTTTTTAATAATAATAATAATAATAATAATAATAATAATGATAATAATAATAAACTTTATTTATACACGGTGATAATTTACAATAAATTGGTTTTCAAAGTAGCCGTGTTCCTAATCGACATAATATTAAAAAGAAATAAAAATGCTCATAAATAATAACTATATTATAATTACTTAAACTATTCTTACTTACTGTTTTTGTTTTTTTGCAATTACAGGATAAGATAATTATTGGTGTGACATGTTCTACTAACACTGCTAAAGAATACAACTTATCAGGAGTGAAAGCCACATCAGGACCAAATGTGGGGAGAATGATTTATACTTGCACCTGCAGTGGTGTATCTACTTTGTTTACGGCTGCTAAATTGAGGTGCATCGTTCACTATTGGGAGTGTCCACTGACGGCATAACTCAAGCAAAATTGCATGATCTAAAAGAGACTTTTACCTTTCCAGCGGGATGTAAAACAGTTCCTATTTTTAAGAGTTAGTCCCGGTTACTACAGCACTGCTCAAGTAAGTTTACGTCTCTCTTCCGAATAGCGATCGGATCAATTTTTTGGTAAAATTCTGCCGCTTTGGCTACGGTAACAGAAATTTGACAAATTTGGCAGCGCTATTGAACTGGAATTCCAAAGCCCAAACTTAAATTAGTTAGCTTGTAAGGCCTTGCGGGCGAGCTATGGTAATTATTGGCATAGCTACTGGCTGGCCTAGCATGCTAGCCTGTCCCTATTTTTTAAAAGCTAAATTAGGTACTGCTTTGCAGCTTCCTTTTAATTAAAAATTACATTTTATTGTTGCTTGTAATAACGACTGATCACGAATGATTCTCTTTGCTTTAAAGCGGTTTACTAGGAACTGTTGTTAATTAATTAATCCTTTAGAGCGGTTTTCAATTGAGTGTCGAAAGTAATTCGTGTTTTGCTTTGGTTTTGCTTTACTTCGCTCTGTGATTGGTTAAAACCTTTCGCGCCACTTTCTCGACCAATCAGGAGTAAAACTCAAACCAATCAGTCGCGACTTGCTCGCGCTCGCACGCGTTTTCCCGCGCTTGACGCCGGTTACATGTACTTGCTCCAAGTTCTGATTGGCTCATTGGGTAATCTGTGTTTGTTGTGATTGGTTGAGGTAATTACTTTGGTTTTGGTTTTACGACACTCATTTGAAATGCGCTCTAAGTCCCAATATCAACATGCATCTTTTGCTCAGTGTTTCCATGCATTTCGTATGGTACTATAGGGAGAATTAAATGAACGCATTTCAGTATCTTTGGTAATCATGTCTTTATTCTCATGAATTGTATGCTTGATCAAATAGTGCTATTGTAAGGAAAAATTAGATGCCTGTCACTATTGAGGCTTGAAGGCGTAAAAGCCAGTTTGAAAGAACTGGCACGTGAACGATTACAAAAAGAAATTGACAATGAACCAAACAGAAGGAAAAAAACTGCAGCTCGTTTTAGCGGTTAATCCTGTCTTTTGGGGTTAATCCTGTCTTTAAAAAAAAAGTGCGTGTGTTCTAATTGGTTCGAGAGTACTGTAAGTTGTACAAATGTCTGAATTATATAAATAGCTCAGAAAACAGGTTCGGAAAAGCGGATTAAACGTTCAAGTTATGTTTAATAGAGGTCAACTGAAAAACCTAATTTGTGCAATTGTTTTGCATATTGTTTAAAAGTCTTGCCGAAGGTTAAAGTATTCCTGGTTAAGTAAAGGTATTACACTAACTCGAACTTTCATTATTAGCTCACCCGATAATTGTTCACAATATGGTAAAGTAATGTAGGAATTTAGTTTGTATGCTGGCATACATCTCTATGGATAATCCATAATATTTTATTGAATTTTCAGATTAGAACGTTTTCATTTTGCTATTTAAGGGTAACAGCGCGTTCAAATGAGGCGAATTTACATTAACTTTTAAAGTTAGTTTTTAGTTTAAATTCTCAAAAGAGGTGAGAACGTATTTTTTATTTTTATTTTTTTTACTTTTAAAAAGTAATTGTTACAAAGCCTAATTTCTATGTTTGAAAAACGTTGACTTTTGGTTCAAAACAACGCTTGTTAAAGCAGTGAGGCTATTAATTTTACATTCAACACGGAATATCTGTCCATTAATGTCACTTCTGAATTTTCAGTCAGACACAAAACATCGACATTGCTTTTCCTACTCGCAGACTGCTGTGTAACTATCAATATAAAATTTAATACCGTCTATTATTCGTTAAAACCTTTCATTCTAAGAATAGGTCAAAGTCGAATTGAACAAAATTTCTTACTGCAAATAATGGAAAAGTACATAGAAGAGTTCTAGGTGGTTCTAACTCACTAATCGTAGTTAACAGTACCACTGACAGAAAAGCACTGCTCAAAAGCCTTCATCTGAACGGTCACACTCTAGGATTTCATCCACAGGCTCACAAAAGTCATTAAATGTTTCCAAAAGTTTGGGGGAATATTTTATCATCTGGTTACACGCGTTCGAAGTAGAATGCGGAAAGCAAAGACGTGTTTTAATTTTCATCTTCGAATTACATGTACATATGCTGTGAGCTGATATTACTGAATGATGTAAATAGAATTACACAAGATGTTTCACTGTAGTTGTAGTAGATTATTTATCATAGATCAGTTTAACTTTTAATATCAATAAACTGCAATATTTAATAAGCGAGTTCCTTGGCTGTAATGGTTTCAGTCTGGGGATCTAGTTTTGTGCATAGTTCATACTTGGTGATTTACGCCCAATAATTACGTCATCATGTCGGGATCGATCATAGCCTGATGGGACAAGAAGGGGCGGATTTTTGAGCCATGAGGCAAAGTTATTTTTGCTCCCCGACCCACCAGCAGATGTTCTGGTCCACCAACAGCCTTTCCCCTTCAAAACACGCTGATGACAGTTTTGTTTTAAATCGTTTGTGCACAAAAAAATTTCTTAGACCTTTTCATCCGTTTCAGTGTTACGTGGCCAGTCTGTAGGATGGGATCCTAGGACGAATGCCCAAGTTGCCTCAAGGCAAATAACATGTTCACGGCTAATACACCACCGACTATAAAGGTCTAGCTTCATCTTTCCGGGTACCATTCCTGCTACCACCTATAATTGTTTCATTTTCTTTGTTTCGCTAGTCGTGGCTTTTATCAAGCTTTCAAACAGTCAGTCGTTTTTATTTTTCCTCTGCACGTGTTAACATAATGATTTGCGTTCGAAATCTTCAAGAACTCCGTTACCAGTTACAGTTATAAGTCAGTTATTTCATACAGAACGTGACAAAGGCCACGATATAATTCCCTTTGGCTCCCAAGGATGTCGCGACCTCAAATCGAACTTTACTGTCTTGAATAACTACGTTAATATCATGCTGTACCACGTTTGGAGGGACACTGATAGGCTTTAAAAATGTATGAGGGACGCAAAGGGGACTGTTTAGTCAAAGACTGATCTTTTTAAGTATTATTTAAAACAAGGGCGAAGTTGAAAATGCAGATTAGGGAATACGAGCCGTGAAAGAGATGGGGAAGGAGACAAGTTATTTTCCCTTTCAGTTTGACGCTTGTAGTTGCGGCCGTTACTGCTCAAATTTTACCTTATCTCCCAAACATTAAAGCCAGACACCCCCTGGTTTTTGCCACAAACGGAGTAATGGGGTAAGAATGCAATTTTTTCCTGAGCAACTTAGTGGACAAACTTTCGCGAAAGAACGGCGAGTCTTATGCCAGTGCCATATCTTGGCTTAGAACACGCATATCTTTTGAAATTCTAAGATCAGTCCACACTTGTGTTCGTGGGTCTAGAATTCCTTTTTACAAGAATGCTGACTTTTTAGATGATTTTAGTGTTAATCAAGGAACGCGGACATTTTTTAATTAGTTTTTTTAGTATGTTTTCCTCGAGTAGTTTTAGTAGACAATATTTGATTTAGTTGGCTATAGAATTTTTTTATGCTAACAGAAGTGATCGCATCTGAGCAGCCAAGAATGTATTTCGGAAATTGTTTTAGGTCATTGCCAATTTTTATGATTCATACTACAGTAGTAAGGTTATATATTGCTCAATTTTTATTTCAAATATTTCTGTAATTTATGTACATATTTTCAAATAAAATTACTATTTTTTAAAAAAAACTTTTATGAAAAAAGTATAGATTGTTAAATCCGAAAGGAGCGAAGGCCATGAAGAGGCCTTTCACACCACATATGTGAAAGTCACTATTGACTCAAAATAGAATACAATATAAAATAAAAAAGAGAGAAGATAGAAACACGGATTTCAAAGATTCGAGTTTCGCCCTCAGTGCACACTGCATAGCCTTTAGCGTCTTGTTTAAACCCGGTCATGGGAAACCCAAGATTCATAAAATTCATGGAAATCTCCGAAAGACTTTCAGAATTGAAAAGAACCCTGGCCCTTCTTTGGTATTAAATCCTGGGAGCCTAAAGGGACCAATCTTTTCCTTCCCAGCCAATCAAAATGGTTTGATTTCTCTAGTTCTCACATGATTAGTTAATTGCTATACACCTTCCTCACTTTACGCTGACCATTTTCCGAAGGCTTTCCTAAGGAATACATGACTTTGTGCATGGGTGCATGTGATTTGCACAAAAAAGAAAGAAAAATCAAATTGGATTTGAAAAGTGTCAGAAGTTATGGCCTTCTGTTTCAGCTGTTTCTTCTGCCTTATTATAACCTGTCCAGTTCAAGCAGGTGCATTTTGTATCTTTTCCAACTTCTATGAGGTTAAGCTTGCTTTTGAATGATTGCACGTAACATTCCCAGTGACCGGACGGTTCGTGCAAATTGTCAGCACCCCAAAGTCACTGGTCGTTGAACTCACGATGGTGCGTTTCTGACAAAAAACAAGGAAATTAAAGTAAATTCAACTGTTCAAATTAATGCTATCGGTCGAATATCGAGTGAAACGTTTTCAGTGAAGTACAGTGCAGTACTTTATGCGAGGACATAAACCGGAAGATACGACGAAATTTCCATGAGTGGAAAACCTTGTACTCTGTGATCTGAGTAATACTGAAGATGAAATTCGTTCTCTTTTTCATTGTCCCACTATTAATCATTTAGAGATGACTTTTTTAGGATAGTGGATAACAGAACCCCGAAAAACAGAGTTAATTATGGAATTGATGAACTTCAGCGATTATTTTATTAATACGCAGTTGATTAAGTTCATTTCCTCCTGTTTTGATTTGCGAAACAATCTGTTATCCGATCTAGTTTGATTATTAAAGATTTAATTCTTTTTTCTCTTCTGTTTTTCATTTCTTAAAAAATAACGTTTGTTAACTTTCCGTTATAACCTTTGCTCTTGCAATACTGTAATGATTTGTAGTCATGCAAAGAACGCTTGCTGTTGTTGCTTGTGGAAGGAGTTCCTGAAATGGTGAGTGGGTCCCTCAGTTATGATGTCTGCAAAAGAAGCCACTGATTGATGTATGTGATAGCAAAGCATGACGGAACAAGAACAGACAGAATTCAAATCATTTTTTAATAATCGCCACATTTTTTACAAAATTCCCTTGAGTGTCTTATGATGACTACTACTAGTAGGAGCAAAAGTGGGAAAAAAAGTGAAAGCTCTTTGGAGCTTTTTCAAGAAGTAGGTGTCACTTCAGATCGGAATTCTGGAGCAAACAAGTCAATTGTACATACGGAAAGGTAATTGGCTATTTGCAAAAAAAATGTTTTTTCTATTCAGAGTATTGTCTATTCTATGATGTTTCGTTCAATACTTTTTAGTTGACGCCAAACATAAACTAAGAATGGAAGATGTTCGAGCTATCTCTATTTTAATTATTATATTTCCATTTAGCGGTTATATTTCCATTACAATCATGCGTTGAACACTAATTGAGTCAGCAAAGTAACGCTGAAAACTGACCTCTTTTTGCCGATAAAAAAAGTTTTATGACATATGATGTATAGGCACTATCACTGGTTGTGTGGTTTTCTTTAACTGTTGAATATTTACGAGAGAACAATAGCCCGACGGTCAAACGAAAAGCCATTCAGTATAGAAGCAGTCTTGATCCGAAACAAAAAGTCAACCTATGTGCATTTTTTAGAGCCTAAAAGAATTGTTACTTGAGAGACCGCTTATGCAAGGTAACCATGCAAGCTTCAAAGCCAATAAAACAACTGTCGGCAGGAAGACCTTTAAAATACAAGCAACATACAAATGTGAAGTGATTCAGTTTAAAAAGACGCTGCGGAACAATATCTAGTTTAGCTACAAAACCCTTCTACCTGCAGGGTAGCCTGCAGTGCCACCAAGGCGTGAAACTGAACTGATTACTATAACTAACGCGCGAGGCCTTGCAAACTAGTTCAATTTTACGCTTAAAAATTTCGTTTTGAAAGCGCCGCCTAATTTCTCAAATTCTGTTTCGGTAACAAGACCGCGGGGAATTAGTAACCAGAAAATCGCGACTCCTTCTGAGGAATACAGAAGTAGAAATACCTGCTTTTGGACAGTGTTTGTACGCCGGTCTAACTGAGGGAAAAATAGAACTGTTTTGACGTCGGATCAAAACGTATTTGTTTCCCTAAGATGATGCTATTTTACTTGAGTTATGTTGTCAGTGGACACTCCCAGTAGTGAACGATGCACTTCAATTGAGCGGCCACAAACAAAGTGGATTGACCTCTGCAGGTGCAAGTAAAAATATATCTCCCTGCATTTGGTCCAGACGTAGCCATCACTGCTGATAAGTTGTATTCTTCAGCAGCGTTAGTAGAACATGACACACCAAGAATTCTCTTATCCTGTAATTGCAAAAACACAACACGCGATCACTACTTTGAGTGCTTTCCTTTGCGCAGGTTTTATTTTTCGAAAAAAGAAATGTAATGAAAACAGTTAAAGAGTATATTGAGGGAGAAACGTAAAGGTGGATAAGTTGGGTCTATTTTAGGGCTCATTTTTGCGGTGGCGTTAATTGACTACAACTGCCAGAATTCATTTAAATTTCCTTTCCTATTTAAATTATTATGTTATCGCAATGAGGATTTAATGGCATCAGTCATCACTTGCATCAGAAGGGACTGGTTGTGTTAATGGTCGCCATTTTAAAAATTACCTATTAGCGGAGCCTGCGGGCAAAGCCCACCGGCGGAGCTCCATTGCTAAGGAAATTTGGTAATCTATCGATCCGAAAAATTTTGGTTGTGACGTCAGCGTACGCCCGTACAGACTCTGGGGGAGGGGGAGGGAAGTCCCAAGGCAACCCGACGGGAGAATGCCATCTTTTCTTGGCGGGAAATCGGGCGGTGCTTTTGGGCAACCGGCGTTTTTCTTGGCGGGAAATCGCATGACCATCGTCGCTTTTGAAAAATCGGTTTCTTTAAAAAGCTTAAGTTAAGTTTATTTAGCAAAACGATTGTTCGACGGAACTGTAGTTTTAAACTTGAGAAAAAAACATTTAATACCTATAAATGGAAAGAAAAAGTTCAAAAGAATACTGGTAGTAGGCGAAAACTTAAGCTGCCTTCAAAGGACCTCATCGCTTGTTTTCTTCACGGCGGAGAGCTTGCCTTGTTCTGAAACACAACCGAGTAAGTGAAGTTTTTAAAGGGTTTAAGGTGCATGATTTTGAGTATTTATTACGGTCAAAGAAATTACATTTTGAAATTGAATTTATGTCATTAGAAATGTGTCATTTACTTTTGACTTCAAAAAATTATTAGAAAACGAGCTCTGATTTGTGACAGATGTAGTCTTAGAATATTTTGCCATGCTGGAAGTGTAACGCGAATTGCATTTAAGTATAAACGTACGGGTTTTCGAATAAACTTTTTCAAAAATGATTTCTCTTTTTAGTATTTTGTGTTTGTTTACTCATAACAGTAGGTCAAAGCACAGCCACAAGGCAACTTCACAAGCATCACTTACGGCGAATAATTGCTTTCAATTTTAACTGTCGGATCGGTTTGTGCAATTGTCGATTTTCTTGTCCTAGAACTTTTCAATAGTAATAATCTTTTAAGCGAAGCAGTTGTCGGTTTAAGACTATTTTATCCGAAAAGCTTCCCAAAAACAAGTTTTTTTGCGTTCCTCAAAGCGCCTAACTTTAAATAGGCTTACTTCGCATCCGCAAAACAATTATGCCATAATTTAAAGCGTGTTTGGTGTTTTCTTGTTTTCAATCTTGATGGTATAAATTTGACTGGACTAATAGCGGCAGTTCATGTTATTTGTTAACTGAACATCCGAACGCGATGAAGATAACCATTTACTTCAGAATAAGTTTTATTTTGTTGTTGTACATGAGCGCCGTTTCAAGTTCATTCAAGCCAACAGCCAATAATCCAAGGAGATTTGACAAGCCTTGACAGTTAATGACAGGATATGGAAACATTTAAAAAACCAAGCAAGACTGCTCCTGAGTAAAATATGTGTTCAGTTTGACGCCCGAAAAAAAAAATTTAGCTGTGCTCAGCCTCTAGAATGACCTTTCGAGCTTGGTTTTACAGAACAGATCCTCAAAATATTGGAGGACAATTCGGAACACTTTCGGGCTTTTTGAGAAACACTTTTCGAAAGGAACGAGCCAAAGAAAGCCCCGAAATATATTTCAGAGCGAAAAGTTTCAGGACTACTTTTGAGAAACGAGCACCAGTTTATTCCTTGGAGGCTCCACTTTTAGGCATGGCTAAATCTATACATTACGATAAATGTAATAAGTAGTTGAGTGGTTTTGACTGTTGCAAGTTTTGAAGGATCGGAGTTCAGCTTTTCATAATAAAACAAATTAGTCTGTAAGCAACACATCTTTGGATTGATTTTCAAGGAAATAAGGGACGGACAATAATTTTTTTGTAGGGGGGGGGGAGGAAATTTTTTCAAGACAAACAATTTTTTTTCTGTGTTGTTGTCTGTGTAAACAATTTTTTTCCGGCTGCATCTTCCTGCAAACAATTTTTTTGTGTGTTTGTTATTATTATTATTATTATTGTTATTATTATTATTATTATTATTATTATTATTATTAACAATTATTATTATTGTTACATTTACTTATATACAGTTAAAATTCATCAGGTAATCTTATGTAGTAAAAATACTAATCTAAACATTGCTGCCTAAAACTGCTTTCCATGAATGCCGTGTCTCTATGTCTCTAACTTATAAAAGTATAACTGCACCATCGCTTGTTTTGTTTCCTAAAAAAATTGAAAATCTCACATCTAAGTATACTGAAACATTAAAATGTGAACGTAATTGCAAGTAATAATATAGAACTGCACAAGTGGCCTTTTCTTCCCTGATCCTAGAGAGGATTGAGGAGCCAAATGAAACAGCGCTTGCTTACACTTGTGCTTTGTTTTGTAGTTTATACAAGACTGGATCCAATTTGCCTTCTTCATGCAAGTGGAAAACAGGAGACTGCTTGCTGTTTAAGTGATAATTTATTAAATGTCATCATCAAACCAGCCTAGGACCCTGTTGAAAAGCCAGTGTGACTATTAGTGAATAGATGCAACCCAGGCCGGAATTTAATCTTTTTTTCTTAGTTAGAGTTTCATTGCACTTCGAAGAGTTCTTGATTAGTAATGGTAATTGGACTCAGTGGAGCACAATTCAGGGAGTATAATTGGGCGAGGTACTTTAAATCAGCCGAGCGCGTAGTGCGAGGACGATTTGAAATTACGAGCACGATTACCCCTGAATCGGTACAATACGAAGTCCAGTTAATCCTATCTATAACAAAATGCGAGATAAGAAACTCTATGTGCCCTTCAGGGATATATTTTTAATTATCAGCTTTGCAAGCAGTGGAGAAACAGCTATAAAAAGAACCCATTTCAGTGCACCCGATTGACGCGTGCGCAACGTAGTTGTCCGATTAAAGCTATCCAACTACAAAAAGTTCTTGTTATAGAAACGATTAATACAATAACCTAACTTTAACATTTAATTCTTTCAAGGTCCTCACAAGAGATTATTTTTAATAAAGGGGTTAGTTACTGATTTTAAGAAACTGTGGCAATTTGTTGGTGGAAAAGTGAAAAACGGAAATTGGGGTTTATCAGCCAAGTCGATTTGGTAACTGTAGCCACCAGTCCGGGCCATAGCGGGTTTGTCTATATGATTTCTAGCAATGTGATTGGTCTAGACAAAACCAAAACAAACTTATTTGGCCGAGAGGGACTGGAACTGTTTTTACTTTTCTTGTTGCCTCATGCCTGGTGGCCATATTCCAATATTATTTTGGCGAAGGGGAACAGTGTAAAATTAGCAATAAATTACACGAAACATATCATTTATTTATTTTCACATCACAAATAACTTTCGACATTTGGTCTAATTTTCGAAATTTACTGACATATGCATTTCATAGGTAAGATGAACGTTTATTCGTTTGTCTCGCGATGGAATCGCTTTGAGTTGTTGATCGCGACGTTTCGACTGCAATACTGCTAGTCTTCATCAGGCGATGAGGTCAATTGTTTAACGTGTCGCTATTTGTAGCATGATGGTTCGCTGCTATTGGTGCATTTCGATCCTCATTATTATTCCGACTATTAGATGTTGTTCCCTCACAGGTCCGTTTTGTGGTTGGTCGGCTGTTGTGCTTTCTGATCGTAGGTATCCAAGCTTCTGGAATTTCGATTCCGCTATCTCTATTGATGTTATTAGGATGAAGTCTTATATGGATAGCCTCTTTGACCCTACGTGTGTACCAGTGAGGGTCACGATCAATAAACTTAACTTCTCTCCAAATAGGAAGATGCCCCGTTTCTTTAGCGTGTTCCGAAACTGCGGAGGTTTGTGTACGAGTAAGCCGTATATCTCTGTCGTGTTCTTTTATCCTGTCTTGCATCGCTCTCCCTGTTTCCCCGATGTATACTTTGCCGCACTCACATGGAATTTTATAGACGACACCGTCTTGTTTAGTTGGTTCAAGGGTGTCTTTCGGTCGCACTAAGTGAGACCTAAGAGTTGTGTCTGATTTGAAGACGGTGTGTATGCCTTGTTGTTGTAGGCAGCGGCGAAGAACCTCTGATACACCTTTTATGTAGGGTAGAACCGCAGTAGATTTAAATTCCTGCGTAGGTTCTTTGTTGGTTGTTGGTCTTGTTGTCTTTGTGAGCTTTCGTACAAATGAAGAAGGATATCCGTTCGAAACAAGTACCGATGATAAATGTTTCTTTTCTTTAGAGATAGCTGATGGTTTAGATGTGAGGTGTTTGGCTCGGTCGTATAGACACTTCACAATACCACGTTTCACTGACTGAGGATGGTGTGAATCATAGGCTAGGTATTGGTCAGTGTGGGTGGGCTTTCTGTAAACAGTGGTGGTGAGAAGACCGTTTGAATCCCTTGAAACTGACGTGTCGAGAAAGGGGATAGTGTTATCTTTCTCGATTTCCATGGTAAAACGAATAGTAGGCTGTTGACTGTTTAGATGTTGTAAAAAGCCGTCTACATAGTCTTTACCTAACACTGTAAAAGTGTCATCTACATATCGCTTCCAGATCTTAGGTTTGTAGGCCGCTGTTGCTATCGCAGGTTCCTCAAACTCTTCCATGTAAAGGTTAGCAATAACCGCGGAGACAGGGCTCCCCATGGCTGCTCCGCCTTTCTGTTCGTAAATCGACCCGTTGTATTGGAAATACGTGGATCTTAGGACAAAGTTTAAAAGGTCGGCAATTTGTGTAGGTGTAGGTTTGTGCGGTCGGCAAGACCGGGATCGTTTTCTAGTTTGCATAATGCGTGGTATTGTTAAGTGTCTATACGACCGAGCCAAACACCTCACATCTAAACCATCAGCTATCTCTAAAGAAAAGAAACATTTATCATCGGTACTTGTTTCGAACGGATATCCTTCTTCGTTTGTACGAAAGCTCACAAAGACAACAAGACAAACAACCAACAAAGAACCTACGCAGGAATTTAAATCTACTGCGGTTCTACCCTACATAAAAGGTGTATCAGAGGTTCTTCGCCGCTGCCTACAACAACAAGGCATACACACCGTCTTCAAATCAGACACAACTCTTAGGTCTCACTTAGTGCGACCGAAAGACACCCTTGAACCAACTAAACAAGACGGTGTCGTCTATAAAATTCCATGTGAGTGCGGCAAAGTATACATCGGGGAAACAGGGAGAGCGATGCAAGACAGGATAAAAGAACACGACAGAGATATACGGCTTACTCGTACACAAACCTCCGCAGTTTCGGAACACCCCTTGCATCAGGAGCGCGGTCAAAAACCCGGCTAGCCTGGCAAAGCCTGGCCAGGACAGGCTTTCCGGGTTTTTGGCCAAGCTTACCCGGAGAATGCGGCCTGGTAAAGCCTGGCAAGCCTGGCCACGGCCAAGTTTTCTTGGCAACCTTGGCCACAAAAGTCCGGCTTTCTCGGCCATGTTAGTTCCAAGGCCAGACTTTCTTGGCAACCTTGGCCAAAAAAAAAAAAAAAAACTCGGCTTTCCTGGCCACTAAGATGTCAGCCAGGCTTTCTTGGATTTTCTGGCATTGAAAAGTAGTCGTGAGAAACCTAGCATTTTTCTCATGGAGTGAAATTTATTGGTTGTTTTTGCTAATCCCGTCATAAGATCGAGACATCAAAGAAACTCTACTAGAGGTCACTACTAGATGTTTTATTTTGAGCATTTTAAATGTCTCTGAAGTTACAATTAAAAGTGATTCTTCAGCCAGTCATATATTAAAAGACTTCACTTTAAAAGATCTGGAACTGAGACATTTTTAATCGTCTTGAATGTGGGGTAAACTTGAAATTCCTACACTAAAAGTACTATTAAAAATATTGTGTCCAGTCAAGCATTGCATCTTGAGGTATAAACAGCAATCAAACGCAACTTTGAACACTGATTGAGCAAGAATTATGCTGTAAGGATATTTCTTTTTCTGCTTGGAAATTGTGAAAATGAGGCACTATTTAATGATAAATAAATCAAAATCCTGAACTCAAAAAAAGCAGTTTACCTGTTGATTGTCTGCGTAAGTTTGCAATGGGAGACAACACGTGTAACTTTTGATGTGGTCAATGCAATGACACAATGCATAACACCTTTTTCAGAATAACAGGCCCGATTCCAAACTTAATTCTCCAAGAAGTCAATTTCTTTAGAGCCACTGTATAAGTCAAAAAATGATTTTTGATCCTTTTCTTGCATTATGTTAGCTTTAAAATCAGAAGGAAAGCGGAGTTTGTTGATAACGTGGGCCATTAGAGCAACCGCCATCTTGAAATTCACAACACATTTCTGAGGAGCCTGGAAACAAATTGGGTTGTTTCGGTCAGCAGCTAGACCACTGCGGGCTCAGATAGTGACCGTTTTTGTTCGGTTTCGGCGCGATTTTTTGTGTTCAGTTCGTGGCATGAAATGTTTGCGTCTTTTTCAATTTGCTCTTTAAGCATGTTTTAAATGCAGCATCATTCAGATAAGCTGGTTTTGACCATTCATTTATGTTTTGTTGTAGATATTGACTGTATTCAACACATTGTTCAGTGACTTCAGCTGAGGGAGACTGACACTCAAACAGCAGAGCAATATCAAGTCACCAATGCTGGTTCTTAATAAGCTAAGTCACTTAAACATGGCACTAAATTCTGTTGATACCATTTTCTTTTGCATTATTTGACTAATAATTACAGAACACAATGTTCAAATGTAGGTTTAAGACATTTAAAATAGTGACCAAGTCTTTCAATGCAATCTAAATAGTTGGCATTAATTTGATTTCTCTGGACATTCAAATGAATATAAGCTTAAAAGCTTATGGCTCTGTATTTCCATAACACATATACATATAAGTTTATGGTGTCAGCAGTTCTTTGTGCAGTAGCTAATATAGATTGTAATCTACATGTACCAATATTGCAATTTCCTGGATGTTTTAGTCAGTTGAACCGAGTACTGATTGCATTGGTTTGCTAGACAATGTCAAACCTTGTTTTTTAACTGAATGGAATTTATATGTATGGGGTGTTTGTGTCTAAATTCTAATGCTCCCCATGTTTGCCTTTATATGTTTAGTCACATGGAGACAAACATTCAAAAAATTCAAAGACACTTTTCTTAGCTGCCTAGAAATAAAAACTTAACTTCTTGTTTTACAAGAATGAAAAGAGCAAATACATGTATATCAGAAAAAATAAGTCAAACCAATTTATTTGAGTTTATTAGTTTTTGATTCTTGGGCACTATTCCTTTCTGAATGAAATGCTATTTATTATATCATTATTGTATTATACATTGTATATAACCATTAATACGAAGATGCTGTTATAAAATTGTTGTAAATACTGCAACTGAATGAAAAACTTTCAATGTTTGACGTGCAACAATGCATAATAAATCATTGTATTAAATGTTATTCTGATAGTATTTTTGAAATGGCATTCAATTTTATTAATAGTAATGTCTGGGCAGTTTGCCTGGCAACTTACTAACTTGCCAGTAATTACTGTCCTGGTTACTTTTATTTGTCTGAGTGCTGACTAAATTAAAATTCAGCTGATCTTGGCAGCCACAGTTGTCTTACTTTTGTCACTGGCCAGGCTGGCCTTGGTGTTTTATGCCCGGCCAGTCTGGCCTGTGACCTGGCTCAACAAGGTTTTCAAGCCCGGCTTTGGCCCCGGTCTGCCACGGCCAGGCCAGGCCGGGCTGGCCGCCTGACCGCGGCTTCCCCGGTTTTATATCCCTTGGCCAGCCCGGCCAAAGCCTGGCTTGTGGCCGGGCTCACCTCGGCTTTCAGGCCAGGCTTTGGCCCCGGTCTACCTCGGTCTAGCCAGGCTCCTGATGCAAGACGCTAACGAAACGGGGCATCTTCCTATTTGGAAAGAGTTAAGTTTATTGATCGTGTCCCTCACTGGTACACACGTACGATCAAAGAGGCTATCCATATAAGACTTCATCCTAATAACATCAATAGAGATAGCGGAATCGAAATTCCAGAAGCTTGGATACCTACGATCAGAAAGCACAACAGCCGACCAACTACAAAACGGACCTGTGAGGGAACAACATCTAATAGTCGGAATAATAATGAGGATCGAAATGCACCAATAGCAGCGAACCATCATGCTACAGATAGCGACACGTAAACAATTGACCTCATCGACTGATGAAGACTAGCAGTAGCATCGTGAGACAAACGAATAAACGTTCATCTTACCTATCTTACACCACGATGAACAATAAACACATCTTTAATGACATAAGCATTTCATTTTCACACTCCGCTAGGGTTACGCGAACTCGATGAAGCACTTCGGCTGCGAACTCTGTCTCTTGGGCCGTCGATTTAAGTCGCGGGACGTATGCTGCTCCGCCGGCCTGCTCTTCGGAAATTTTGCTCCTGTTTGGTGCGAAAAGTTAAGGTGGATTCTCCACATATAATCCTAGGAAAGAGAGGACAATAAAACCTCATTAACACAATACATTTACGAGAAGCGTCCTTGATTCTAACGAACCAGCACTTCAACTGCTGCAGATTCATGTTAACAAATGGAGGTTTAGAAAATCGTTTGTGAACTACGAACAGACCGTCACAGGAAGGTCAAACGACAACCTCTTTCAGAATTGCTAAGCGCAATTAACTGCTGGAGAGCTATCTGTTGGATGATAACAACGCCATAAGACAATGGAGGTGCAATGTTTTAATCAAACTTTCGATTTCAACGACAACCACGTATACATGATGTATACGTAAGAAGCCGTAGCTAGTGTGTGATGAAAGAAAACTGCAACAGTCTCAAATAACTTGGATCCTTTAGACACCTACGACATCCGTGATTAAGTTACATGTCTTGCAGATAACCGCAAGCAAAGCATATCACCTATTTATTAATTAGAAACTCGCGTACCCTTTGAGAACTGAAACATCACTCCTTTTAGCGGCTTTTAGGAATCTTGCAATCAAGCTGAGTCCAAAAACCTAATTTATTGCCCAAAGCTAGCACAACCAAAGATTTTAAAGGGCTCTAAGAGCGTCAAAACGTCCAAACAGTAGCTAACAGTATTACAACTTGAGAGCTCACTCTCTCTCTCCCGATTAATATTTACCGGCCAAATTTAGCTGTGTCGCAAATTAATTAGCTGTGTCCTTTGTATCTTGATCAAAGGGACAAAGCTGTTACGATTGAACTGACTTGGGAAAACTCTATTTCCATGAGCTGAAAAGCAAAAACAACGAACTTAGGAATAAAAAGTCGATATGCCTGAGCAGCGGAAGTCATAACTCTTCATTAACAGGCCATGGTGCCCGATCGCGATTTATAAAGGCCGTGCATATGAACTAAACCACGATGCATATGACTTCTGTTTCGATGGATTTGCTAAAGATTACCGCTATACTTTCCTTTTGAACGCAAAGAATCTGACGTACCTCAATTTTCCATTTCCATGGTAGCAGGTACCTTCTCGCGCGAGTCAAAGTAAACGTGGTCACTCGACTTCAACAGACGATAACTTGCCACGATTTCAACCGACGCCGTTCATACTCCTGAATATCGACTTACTGGGCAGCCGTTTGCCACATGGTCGAGAGACAGAATAGAATAGAATAGAATAAAGTGTATTGAGTTCCCCAGAGGGATCTTCATACTCAATTTACAAGATTTTAAAATAGAAAAAAGTTAATAATTTACTGGTAAAAAATTAAAATAAAAAAAATACAATAAAACCTTACTATAACTACAATTCAATATAAAGTACCATTAAACGTTTCCAAGGAGTTTAAACTAGTCGTTTAGCCACTTGCTCAAGAGCTCGGATTTCAGCTGATTTTTGAAGGAAACTATAGAACTACAGTTTCTTAACTCTTCTGGAAGAGAATTCGAGATAGTAACTCCGCGGAACACAAATAAAAAAAATAAAAAAAAAATAAATCACTTTATTTAGGTGTCAACGGTATCTAGCAAAGAATGCTAATTGGGGACACCTCCAAGATCGAATTGGAATTTGGATGTGTTGGTTTTTAAGGAGAGGGGAAAACCGGAGCACCCGGAGAAAAACCTCTCGGAGCAAGGACGAGAACCAACAACAAACTCAACCCACATATGACACCGGGACCGGGAGTCGAACCCGGGCCACATTGGTGGGAGGCGAGCGCTCTCACCACTGCGCCAGAGCAGTTCTGCATCTAGGCAGTTGAAGGCTGTCTCTATTCCTGGTAAAAAAGCTGTGAGTCTGTGACCTCTTTAAGTAAATAACTGACTTAGGTAGGAAGGGGCCAAATTATTCATACATTTATACATTTGCACAGCGTCTCTGATATAAAGGAGATCAGAAACAGGAAGAAGCTTTAATTGCTTAAGTGTTGGCGTGATGTGGTCAAACTTTCTTTTCCCTGACAGCAAGCGGGCAGCAAAGTTCTGTACTAGTTGGAGTTTGGCAATATTTCCTTTACAAGTGCCAGACCAAACCGATGAACAATAAAATAATGAACTGAAAACTAATGAATTTATAACAGTGAATAAAGTAGGGGTATCCAAGACATGTCTCACTCTGCTGATCATGCATAGCTTGCCCATAAGATTAGAAACAAGAGTATCAACATGTTCATTAAATGATAGTCGTTTGTCTAATATTACACCGAGATCCTTTACAGAGTCTACTACGTGGAGATCCTTTCCCATAAACGTCAGCGGGGGAATGGTGACTTGACCCAGCATCTTGGAGGATCCAAACACACAGAATTTCGTTTTGTCTGGGTTTATGAGGAGACGATTCGAACAGCACCAAGATGCAACGCGTAGTAAATCAGCCTTGAGATCTTCCAGGCCACCTTCAATTTCTTTACGGGAGAAGGAAAGGTATAGCTTGGAGTCATCCACATAAGACTCGACATGGCAAGTTGTACAGACTGAAGGCAGATCATTGATGTACAAGTTGAAAAGGAGGGGCCCCAATATTGAGCCTTAGGGAACCCCACGTCGGATAGTAAGAGAATTTGATAATGAACTGTTTATGCGCACACGTTGTTGTCGGTCTGACAAGTAACTTGCAAACCAGGACAAAGTCTCATCGGAAACACCGAGCGTACGAAGCTTCATAAGCAGTGTCTCATGGTGAATAATATTATTTTTTATTGAAAAAAATAATAGACCATCTTCAAAATAGAAATTTGACGATCCATTAGCTGAAACAAAAAAACCGACCTTTTAGAATAGCAATTCGATAAGCAGCAGACGGCAGCACTTTTCCACGGGTGGCGGGTGGCGGATGACGGGAGACGGGTGACAAGTGGCGGGTGACGGGTGACGGGTGACGGGTGGCGGGTGACGGGTGACGGGTAACGGGTGGCGGGTGACGGGTAACGGGTAACGGGTGGCGGGTGAAAAAAAGAAAACCACCTTTGTTCCCTTAACTTACAACGTGACGTTAATGTTTTCTGATGTGTCATTTGTTTTCACCCGCCACCCGTTACCTGTCACCCGTTACCCGCCACCTGCCACCCGCCACCCGCCACCCGCCACCCACCATCCGTGGAAAAGTGCTGCCGCTGCTCGGCAGAAGCCAAAACGCCATGGCGGCGAAGCACATCACTTCAAGTTAAAATTACAACGGCCGTGCATATGAACTAAACCACGATGCATATGACTTCTCTTGCGATAACTTCGAAGCAAATTTATCAAAGTTTTACGTGGTATTTTTATTTTTATTGAAAAAAATATTTCTTACCTCAAATATCTATTTTCGTGGTAGCAGGTACGTCTTCAAACGCCCTAAACAAGACATGGACGCTCGCCTTCAACAACCGATTTCTTCGCTACATTTGAACAGACACCATTCACGTTGCTTTGTCTTTGAAGCTCTGTTGGTCCTCTTTCACGTAAATATAGACCCAAGGGACAAAAGAGTCAGAGACAAAAATGCAGGGCTAAAAATTGGGACCGGTGTAGGGTTTTGGGAATTGTACCCGGACGCCATATTTGATGACGTAGTCACATAGACAAAACTGTCTGTGGCCCGGACTGGCCACCGAAAAGAAATGACAAAACTGATGTTAGAGTGTTAAATAGCTCATTTGCTCTAATGAATAGCTAACACTCAAAATGTCAACTTTTGAATTAGTTTGTGGTGGCTAATTTACCATGTCAAACCAGTTGATGAATCCATGCAAATCATTTTGTTGTATTGTTATCTTGCATTTTAACAAATAGGACTAAATTTACCAATATAAATTAAACTATGTATCAACTAGTCTGCAAACTTTTTATTTTCTCCTTTTCATGTCTGCAAACAATTTATTTGGGCTTTTTTGATTTAGCAAACAATTTTTTTCAGGATTTTTCATCACCCCCCTCCAAAAAAAATAATGGTCCGTCCCTAAATGCGTTCTATTTTTTTTCTCAGTGCGTGAGCGGGAGGTATCCTCCGAATCCTGCATTTTGATTGGTTCCGGAAGCGGGCAGAATTTTCCTATCTCTGACCACGGTCACGGTAACCGCGTGAAAACCATTGAATGAAAATTGAAAACAACATACCACGGTTGAACTGGGGAATATTTTTCATTTATGGCTCAAAGATGCGAATTTTTGGTCAACTCACAGTTCTTACGCGTGTTGTAAATGGAAAGTCTAATAAGGGGGGGGGGGGGGGGAATTAAAGGCCTTGTAATACCTTCAAAAGGCGAATACTCGTTTTAATTATGTGTAGTTTAGCATGGCGGTTCGTGAGTTTGTTGTTGAATTCACTTTACACAGCAGTTTAAGTTTTTTTATAACATAGAGGGCAAAATTACTGATTGCTAATTGGTTGAGACAGGGGGCATTTTTTGGCCAGAACGTCATGGTAGCCTACATATAGGCCAAGAACGTCATGCTAGCCCACATATAAGGCACTAATGTGAAGGTAAGTGAGTACAAGTGAAGGGAAGTGAGTACAAATGGAGGACAGTGAGTACAAATGAAGGAAAGTGAATACAAGTGAAGGAAAGTGTGTGTTAGTGGAGGTAGGTGCGTTAATCAGTTGGTGTATATATTCATATAGGATTGTAATGTTATTAGTGCCTTATATGTGGGCTAGCATGACGTTCTTGCCCATTTTTTCTTAATTTTCTTTCGGACGAGGGCAAAATTACTAAAATTCCTGATTGGCCAAGCGCCAAAAATACTCGCAATTGATTGGCTAAGCGCGAGAGCGCGCCATTTGCATTTTGTAAGCGTCTTGAAAAGAAAAGCAGATTTTGAATTGGATTTTGAGTTGTTCAACACAAGAATATAGTTTCAGAGTTTAAATTTAACCGAGTTGGTTGGCAAAAAAGTAGTTAAGTGTTTGAGGCTACCAAAACATTTTTGGAATTTTCTGGAAAAACGTACTAAAAGTACCAAAATTTAAATAAGACTTAAAGGAAATCTTCAGTCAAAATCTTCTGTTAAATTATATACCCACAATTTCATATAAAATTTTATATGAAATCTCCAAGAAACTTTACCAAAATTTGACTGAAGATTTGACTGATAAAAGCACGCGAGCGCACCTAGTCAAATTCTCACTCAATTTTCACCAAATTTTTGACTAAAATTTTACGAAGTCTATTATGACCGTAAGCATAACTTGTCACGCCATTTTTATGAATATATCTCTTATCATCGAAGCAGCTGAGCGATATTTTATCCACCACATAGCTACCAATTTGATGTCTTTCACTTTTGATTAGTCTCATCGTGTGACGCATCTTCTTTTTGTTGAAAAGCGTATCTTTGTAATTGTCGTGTAGCAAATGTTGTTTTATCACATTCTTTTTTATTCCCTTTGCTGTGCGGCTACCCTCTTCATTATCTTTCATGTAAGAATACATTTTTGACCTCAAACCAACAAACTCCACAATTGGGATTCCTGAAGCCTCATCCTTGAATTTACCAATGACTTTCTTGTTTGAGTCATCAAAAAACGGGCTGTTCTTTGGATAATCACTGTTATCAAACAGATGTTTGTCTTTCCAAAAATCTTGATAAACATCATCTGTTTCAATTTCATAGGTCAGACTGTCAGTATCAGTGAACAGCAACCGAGCTTTATCACCATACTTACTTTTGATGTAATTGTAATGAAAATCATACATCAATGTTTTTGATATGTCTAGAATGCACATTCCAACATACGCCGGTTTGTTTAATGTTAAAGTTGTTTTGGTTTTATGAACAGCGACTAGATCCTCATTAAATATTTTGCTGCTTATGAAACTCGGTTTACTAGCCCACCTTAACAGATCTTCTTCATCAGTTATAAGTTTGATGTCCTGTCGCTTTCTCAGATTCTCCATCGTCTTTCCGAACACCGAATTGTTCATCAACTTAAAAAAATCCTTTTCAAAAGAGTTCTTCGCCTCTGCTCTCTTTTTTGTGTTAAGATCGATGTAAGGTTTCAACCATGGACTCTGATCGAATTCGAGAGCTCTATGAATCTTTGTTAGTTTCAACCCCAAAGACATATAGAGTTGCAAGTTGCGATAATGCAAAACATATCTCTCTTTGTTTGACAACGTCGGCACCAACTTTTCAACCAGTCCAACCTTTACTTTAAATTTTTCAGCAATTTCTCGGCAATAAGGTGACAACATATCTTCAGTTACTTTAATTTTTTCAGGAGCCAGTGGATAGTCGTTGTGGAGATCATGCAACTCCTCTGGATATTCCAAATCAACCTCCAATATCAATCCTTTTTCAGACTCGTCATTATACTTGGATAAATCCACCTCTTTTTCTGTCAACCATTTAAACCCGCCTGTTGGAAGATACTGACTCATTGCCCAACCATAAAGATTATTTGCATCCAAATACATAATGTATTTTGATACCTCTTCCGGATTATAATTTTTCATATACTTGTTGTTCGCTTTTCCATATCTGTTGGCAATGTAACTGATTCCACCACGCATACCTTTTTCAATGAATTGAAACATATCAACATCACTAATCAACTCCAATTCAGTTTCTGTCATTTTCAACATTGCGTCCCAACTCAGACCAGGTGATGTGAAATAATGAGCAGGATCCAATCCATAGTATTGTTGGCATGTTTTGCGGAAATTTTCAAAAACATCAGTCAACAATAAAATATCCGATTTGAGATATAGATCGTGATACTCTCCCATTGATGATAATCCAAATTTGTCCCAAACATTTTCTGCATGTTGATACTCTTCATCTGTGATATGTTCATTATTCATAATGCTGAAAAAATCTTCTTTTTTCGGCAACTTGTCATCTTCAAACTTTTTGAAACTATTCATATAGTCATAAGGATAGACACCTTTCTTTATCATCAATCTCAATTGTTCACCTTCAAACTCTTTGGAGGTATATATTAAATTGCCATGATTTAGTTTCATACATGATTTAGAACTATTTTTACAATTTATACATTCACCACATGAAAAGCTTGTTTTATGTTGCATTATATGATCTTCACTATCAACAATTCGTTTTATACAATTACCAGGGTTACACGCATCACATTTCCCACATTTAGTAATATTTTTAACAAGGTTTTCCAAACTACTGCTCATAAATTGAAAACTGTCGATGAATACAAGGTGCTGACCCAACATGAAGGCCATGTATTTCTCCATGTTACAGGGAATGACATTTATCCTCATCTCATGCCACTTTCCTTCTTTATCAAAATACGCACGCTCTTTCACAATATTACCAATCTCTTGCATTATAAAGTGACTGTCATAACCCTTGAGATTGTGAAACACCACAGGTATCTTATCAGTCAATTTGAAATTTAAATTACATTTATTATGTGCTGAGCCTCTGTATTTACCGGTGACATGACAGTGATCTCTTACTTTAAAATTAGGATTTATCACTTTAACATCTTTTGATTCAATATATCTTAATCTATAATCACTTTCGATATAAGGTTTCTTGCAGATGTGACATTCTTCATCTCTTTGGAAACTTTCCTCGTCCTCATCTGTCATTTCGAGAGGTTTTGTGAAGTGGTTTTTTACAACCTCTTTACAGTATTCAACTTCAGCCAACATGTCTTTCATAAACTTGTGAATGGTCATTTCTCCTCTGTAAATTTTGATTGGTTTTGAAAATTTATCGTCATAACAGCAAACAACTTTATAACCATATCCACAAGCCGTATGTTTTTGATATTGTTCGGTGCAGGATTTTTGCGAAGCTTTTTCACCAACTTTTTCGGTGATGGCTTCAAAATCAGCATAAATCACAAAAGGTGCTGGTAACTGTCTACGATAATTTTTGAATGCAATTTTTGATCCAGGTTCTGGCATTTTAATGGCTTGTTTCCCATTAATTTCAATACAATCAACTTTGTGATTGTTCAATACCCTTTCAGAGCTGAAACATTGAAGACAGTACATACAGAAATGCTTTCTTCCCTTGTGCTTCGTTTGATTGTACATGAATTTATTGAAGTCCTTTAATAAACAATAATGTCCCACCTCTCCTTCTGTTATTAAGAGTAGATTCAAACAAGAGTTAAACTTTTCTTTTGAAACGTAAATTACATACGGTTGCTTTTCTTCATAACCGAAGACATTAACACGAATATTATTTTGTTTCTCTATTTTGTTGTATTGTTTCACAGAAACGGGAAACTCAATTCCTGAGTAATCCAATTTTTCTACATATTTTTTATCACACTTTTTTATTCTCTGTGGATTTCCATTCTGTGGTAAGAGGTGACGAATGTGACACCAACGAAAACATTCGTTATCATTATTTTTCATGTTTATAATCCCTTTAGCTGGGTTCCGCAGCTCTTTGGGTAATGGAATATATGAAAAACCTCTGAGTGGTCTGTACTTTACAACATTGATGAAATGACCATCAACTGATTGGATAGTCCATCCTGAGCCTTTTGAAATCCATCGCTGAATCATATTTACAATCTGTTGTTGCGCTATCTGCAACAAGTTATCAATCTCTATCTCGTTTGTTACTGTTTTCAGCTTTGCATTGAAATAAGCTTCATTTTCAATCAACTCATCTCCATTATATTTTTCAAATGTAATCTTCAACGTTTCATTGAATTTGAGACCTTTCATCTCATTTAGAACCTTTAATAGATTGTTCTTAATCACTGAATGGGTGTTCTGAAGTTGAATTAATGGGTCTTGTCTGTTTGTGAGACCAATTTCATATGATCTTGTAAACCCTCGCAGGGCTTGTTCTTTCTGTGTGAAAGTCGGTTCAGTTTGCTCTTCAGTTTGCTCTTCAGTTTGCTCTTTCTGTGTGAAAGTCGGTTCAGTTTGCTCTTCAGTTTGCTCTTCAGTTTGCTCTTTCTGTGTGAAAGTCGGTTCAGTTTGCTCTTCAGTTTGCTCTTCAGTTTGCTCTTCAGTTTGCTCTTTCTGTGTGAAAGTCGGTTCAGTTTGCTCTTCAGTTTGCTCTTCAATCACTTTATGAACATTTTTCAGCCACTTCCCCCAATTGATAACTTTTTCAGTTGTTTTTTGAATTAGATTTGGTAGCTTTTTGAGTGTTGTTGTGACAACTGTTGGTTTGAGGATGGGAACTTTGATCTTATCAGATAAGCTAGGGGGTTGTCTTAGTGTCGGTGTTGGCTTGTTGAAAATATTTGTTATCTTATCTTTTGTGGTATCTAACGCTTTTCTCAAGCGTGAATGAGCTCTTGACCCAAGGTTTTTCGCAAAGGCTTTCGCAAAGGTTTTCGCTTTCAACTTAGGAAATATTTGTAAATCCATTCTTCTTTTCTTATATACAAGATTTTTTTAAATTTTATTTTTCATTTCACGTTTCACGAAATGAAAAAGTTCAAGTAAAAGACAATCTGACCTTATTTCCATCCTTATCCACAAACGCATTTCCACAATTTACGAAATAATGAACCGAACCATAACTTTTACCCACCACTTTTGAACACTGATAGATGCTTTTGTATTTTGTGATGACCTGTGTGTCAACATTGGTAATTAACACCTCCCTTGCTTTACTTGGTCTGTTGTACACTTCTTCATCAAGATTTAACATTTTTGCCAGCTCTGCTTTTGAGAGTTTGTTTGAATGTTTAATGTTTTTTCCTACAGCCATTTTTCGAATTTCACTAAGAGTTAAAATTTTTGTCATTTTTCCTTTCTTATCTACAAGATTTTTGAATTCATTTTTAAATCAGATAGTTAATATCTACCCAGGAATTAAATTTTTCTGGATAACCGCTCCACTTCACCAAAGCTTTACCTTTTCGAGCGTCTCGTCGAATCACTTTCTCAATACGGTAAACGTCTTGAACAGCCTTCTGCATCTCCTGTTCATAAAAAGAACCTGATATCTCCTCGCCGCTGAGATCTTTGAGTCTGTAAGTGATCGGATTGGTGTATTGTATCTTGTCAACTGTGAAAACTTCTTCTGTCCAATTGGCTGTGTATCCTTTGTCAAAGACAGGACGTTTGTACTTAGATATTCTAACCTTATCACCGACTTTGAACTTTGGTTTTTGTCTTGATGTTTCCATACCACCGTATAGATTAAAGTAAACAACTCCTTCATTCTTCTTTTTGCTTGCTTCTGCAGGCGTCATCTTTGTGCTTGAATGTCTGGTATTGTTATACTGTTTCACTAATTTGGGTAACATTTCAAGATACTGTGTATTACCTTGAACAGTAAACTGCTTCCACATCTTGGTTTTAATTGTACGGTTCCATCTTTCACAAACTGATGACTTTTCCTCATTCTCAGTTGAGTATAAGGTTATTTTATTCTTATCCAGTAGTTCCTTAACATGTTTGTTATAATACTCTTTGCCTTTGTCTGTCCAAAGATATTCCGGTTTTCTGCCTTCTTTTAAAATGGTTTTCAATGCTTCAGCAACGGTTTCACCTTTTTTATCCTTCAAAGGAATGATCCAACCGTATTTAGAGAATACATCTAAAACCATGAGAAGATATCTGTAGCCAGCGTTCCATCGACTGAATTTTTGCATCTCAACGATATCTGAACACCATGTCTCGTCAATATGGTTTACAATTACCCGCCGCCGGGTGAAGTTACGCTTTATCGGTTTATGAAGCTCATCTGCTAATTTTTCTTGCCAGTTTTCTTCACTCGACGGCCTTTTCAGTTTAAACCAAGACCAAGTTTTTGCTTTTTATCAATAATATTTCGTGCCATCCAATGACCCCATTGTCTCTCATTATAAGGAACAGAATCCAACGCTTTGACCATTTTCCTGTCGGCTTTGTTCTTACATTTTTTATCATCTTTACAAACTGAATAATCAACATCATGTTGCATCGCTATGGCATCGGTCCTACCAGTTGGTTTGTCATATATCTCAAGTATCTCTCCTGTTTTTGGATCCCATCTGACCTGATTTTCAAGGTTGTTGTAGGGGCCTGTGTATTTATGCCCTGGAAGAGTCCAACCCCCTTTTGGTTTAGGTAGCCTTCCAATGGCTTTATGTATATCTAAACTTCCACCATCCAAATCCTTTCTGTTGGTTTTATACTTTCTATTTGGTCTGATTTTAGTGGATAATTGATCAAGCATCTCTGATCCTGTTTTTTGAATGAAAGGAGTTGCTCTTTCCAAAGCATAATCGAGAGCCTTTTTCTGCAGTTTTGGGTTTCTCAAGGCTTCTGATCCATAATATCTTCCCATTTCAACTGCTTTTTTTCCAAGCCAAGGAATACCGTGGTGAATTAACATATCAGTGCCGGTCGATGCCATCGTATCCAAAATGCCCGCCCCTTCAGACGGGCTAATTAGTTTCCCGTTTGTTTCACGAATCTAGTTTTAGTTATTCCACATTCAGCACATGTGCAAAAGAACATTAGTCGACCGTTTTTTGCATATTTATATCCTGAGGGTTCAACGCACTCAGTTTCTTTTCTTTGTTTTACGCAATACGTTTTCATTTACAATATGGTGGGAAATTTTTTCAAAATATCTTTCAATGAATCTCTCATTTTTCATGGTATCATTGACATCAAAGACTTGCAAAAGGTCGAAATACGATGAACCTTTGTTCATCTCATTCAAAAAGTATAAACAAAAATATCCACAAGTAGTCGTACCCAAATCTTGTATCTGGTTATTTTGATGAATCAGAGTGAGATTCTTTTTCTCTGCATGATTCACAATTTCTTGAAATGGTGGCAACCCAAAACTGTCGAAATAATTGATTCTCCCATCCTTTACAAATGTTGCGACCCAATGACTTCCACTCATGTACGACGGCTCAAGATTGTAAATGAAAAACGCCATTTTGTGGTTGTGTGGAACAGTTTGTTCTCTTGACAAGACACCACCTTTGTCAATTGGAATTCCAAGATGTTGACACCATTTTATCAAATCGTGATTGCTCAATGGCACATTTTTGAGGAATTTCAAAGTATTGACCCCAACAGTGGAATCCCTTTGAACGGACTGTTTTTCCCAAGGAGTAACCCTTCCCCCGACTTTTTTTTTTTCCCTCCGCCAAAGTTTTCCCATGTTCCATAAAATGGAGGCGGTGGTTGATATATCCCCATTCTGGGAGCTGATCCACCATCTTTCAAAGGGGGTTTTCCAATTCTTGGAACTCCTCCTGAACCACCCACCATCTTTTTGAAAGCTTCAAGAGCGAGTGGAACACCAATTGACGCGAGAAGAGTTCCGAGAAAACCACCAGTTTGTTTTTTTGTTGGTTTTATATGAACACCAGAACCAGTTTGTAAGGCATTGAGAACATCCTTTTTCTGTTTATTGCTTAAAAGATGTTTATTTGTGATAAGTTGGTCTATTTTGGAAAATGGAATGAGAAAACCACCTGTCTGTATACCTTTTCCAGA
The DNA here is from genome assembly GCA_964030785.1 of Siderastrea siderea. Lineage (NCBI taxonomy): Eukaryota > Metazoa > Cnidaria > Anthozoa > Scleractinia > Rhizangiidae > Siderastrea > Siderastrea siderea. The sequence goes on from OZ034970.1 coordinate 35,523,606, forward strand.
TATCTTTTTGACAATCTGAGATGCTCCCTCAGAAGCGGCGCCAGCGAGAGCTGATAATCCAAGAGTTTTTGCCAATGTTGGTCCAAAAGTTCGACCAAGCGTCAAAATTGAACTCAAAAGCGAACCACCAACCTGTTTTCTAATATTTGTCTTCACCAGTTTTATTTCCATTCCTTTATTCATATTGCGATTCTTTTCCAACCTTTTAACGATTGTTGAAGGAACAAGAAGAGTATCACTTCCTCTGAGTGCATCATTTTTTAACCTCAGTTTGATTGTTTCACGGTTGTGAAAAGCTTTACTAAGTTTCATTTTCTGAAAATCAGAAAGTGTGACATTTATTTCATATAGTTCTGTAGACATTTTATTTTATTGATGAAAATAAAATAAATTCACGATTTTTTTTCAAATTAAACAATAATGAGTTCAATGGAAGTCGGCACCACATTCAATCAGTTTTTCTATATTCCGAGTGACAGAATCTTTTGTTAAGTCAGTTATTAATGAATAATCCAAAAATATTGTCATTCCTTTATACTCATTCTTTCGTTTACTTTCCAACCTTTCAACAACCGTTGGATGAAAAAGAAGACAATAATTTTCCATCCTTTCATCGGCCGTTGAATTTACAAAAAGAGTACCATTTTCCAACCTTTCAATGAAAGTTGATTTATCAAGAATAGTATCACTTCCGTTGGGGGCATCATCTTTCATCCTTTTTAATGACTTTGAAGGAATAAGAAGAGTATCACTTCCTCTGAGGGCATCATTTTTCAACCTCAGTAAGATTTTTTCACGGTTGAAAAAAGCTTTACAAATTTTTTCTTTCTGATACTTTGAAAGTGTGACATTTATTTCATGTAGTTCTGTTTCCATTTATTTTATTTCAACGAAATAAAATAAATTCACGAATTTTTTCGAATCAAACAATCATGAGTTCATTTCCAACCTTGTTGACAATGATCTCATTTTTGTAAAATACAATGGCATGAGCTCTCACATCGGCTGCCGGCGCCACATTCAATCTGTAGTTCAAAATCAGTTGTTTTGGATCCCTGGTGACAGACTCTTTTTGATAAGTGAGATCGAAATAAACAAGACCGTAAATTGATGTGAAATTGTGAATGTTCAACTGCGTTCCTGTTTTCACATCATTCTTTCTGAAAGCATAAGACATTAAATCGTTGAAGATTCTTGATTTCGAATCTGCATCATACTCCAATTCAGGATAAAAAGTACTGTTTCCATACTCCAAACGACACGATGCAAGAGAGCTATTGGTATCGGCTGCATTCAGCTTGAAAGTATCAAAAATGAAGGGGGTCCTTTCGGATTCCTCATTGTTAGGACCATTGGTTCTCTGCAGATAAATGAATACATGTTCAACATTGTCGATGGCCGGACTAATTTGAAACATGTTTTGGACAGCTCTTGTATTCGCACTCTGAATATACATGTCTTTCATATACATCCATTTGGTCGGTTTGAGAAAATCTTCCACAAATTTGCTGTAAACACTATCTTTCGGGACTATTTTTGGAAGCCAAAGATAAAATCTTGTGACGACAACTCTTCCATCATCTGCACCGGCCGCTTTGTGAATCAATTCATCATCATCATTCAAGTCCAGTTCGAAAGTGAGCTGCATTGGAGGTAGCATTTTGTCTTCCAATTCCTCAAAGAAACTATATCTATTCAATGGAATGATCTCATTCACGCTTCTCGGTCCTCCACCACCATTGTTCTGTCTTGCCTGAGTTAAAAGTCGCCTTTGTTCAAAACCAGAATTCGTATTTGCCGTTGAATTTTCCGTGTCAAGATACCAAAAACTATTTTTTGCCACCGATCTGCTATAATCATCTCCGTATTCCAACAAATTTTTGACATTTACAACTCTGTGAATATTGTCACTATCATAAACTATTTTACCGGCAGATTTAATGACCATATGCCTGATGAGAGAATGTGACCCATTGATCATTGAAATTCGATCGGCCGCCGCAAAACCCGATCCATCGGCTTTCTTTTGAAGTTCTTTTGTCACCTCAAAATACCCGTTGAAATAATCGAAAAGGGTGGATCTGTCCGTTATTGTGAATTTATATCCTGTTTTCTTCTGATAATTATCGTTTCCGGGTTGTTCGATGATATTATCAAGAGAGAATCTAACCAGTTCATATCTTTGTACTTTATCACTTGTTCTGAAAGTCATTTATATCAATGAAACTTTTTTTTGTTTTTTTTTTTTATACCCCTCTCCAGAAATCATTCTATTCAACAATACGTTGTAATCTTCTTGTTTTGGAATTTGTTTTCCGGAAACCAATCCGTCCAAAATTTCATCAAAATCTTTCCCTTTTTGTTTCTTTGTCGCTTTGGGATTTTTTTTCTGAAGGTCTTTTATGAAAAGATGGCCAGATTTTTCAGCAATTTTTTCAACAACTTTTTTACCAAGTTTGTCGCCGGCACTTTCTATTCCCGATTTCAAAGCTTTTTTGGCGATGGGTTTCAAAAGTTTATTCGCAATCATTTTAACCGGTTTGAAAATATTGTCCACAATCAAACCTGATCCAATGTGTTTGTAAACGAATCTTCCAAGACTTGGATGATAAATTCTTTTGTAATCATTCACGATCATTTTTTTATAATTAACCGTTATTTTTTTTTTCTCTCAAAATCAGAGAAAATGATGTATCGGCGTCGTTTAAATCAATAATTCGTCTTTTTCCATCGGTAATGTAAATCCGCAGAGTGTGTATCATGTACTTATTCACTGGGTAATATTGAACTCTCAATGGCTCCTTGGTGAAAGCATAAGATGGTTGTAAATCATTTGTTCCAAATGTGTAAATAATATCCGTTTCATGTTCATCAACAAGACTCTCCGAAATGAGATCACAATGTATGTTCAAAATCTCTGTATCTTGACTGAGATTTGGTGTGTAGTCGCCATTACTTGAACTGGTTAAAATTCGTTTGTTGAAGCCAATCAGATCACCAAAATTCGATGTTGTCAGGTCCAGTCGGTAGTTTGTTGCAAGATTTACTGTTGTTTTGAAAGTCGTGTTATTGAATTGCAATGTAATTGGATACGTGGTTGAGCTTGAAGTTGTTATTTTTGTCTGTTGCTTGATAAAATCATTGAAACTGACATAATTCCATGTGCCCGGTGGGAAGATTATATCTTTCCAAGTTTTTCCACCATCTGAAGAGTATTTTATTTTTTGGTTGTTCAACTCTGATGTGATATTGAACCATGTGAAAGACATGGATATAATTCGACCTAAACCGAGTTCATATTGTCTGTTTGGATCAAGTATTATTGGTTGATTATATCTGATTGTGAAATCACTCGGTTTATTTTTTGTTTGTTTCTTCACGTTATGAGAAGATAAAACTAATGTAGTCTTCATTTATTTTACATGAAAAAGTTTTTATAAATTTTGTTGTATTTATCTTTGCTAATTATGTAATTTCTCAATAAAATATCAAGAATAGCAACACCTGTGTTTCTGAGTTCAATGCTATTGTTTCCAGCATCAATCGAACCGACTATCAATCCCAATTTTTTGATTGCTTCTTCGGGATTGATGAAAACTGCGACGACTTTTCCACCTCGTTTTGTTTTCTTTCCTTTGAGACCGGAACCTTTGAAACTCTTCAACTTATTTTTGTTGAAATTGATATAATCGTTGAGAACTTTTCGAGAGTCGTCGATAACCTTTCTTCTGAACTGTGCTTCAGATTGGGTTATCAAACCTTTATTCAACTGCTTTGTAATGTGTGTTTTGTAACCTGGGAGTTGTTGTCTTTTCTTGACTGCATTTTCTATTTTCTTTGATAAGAAAGAATGTCTTGTTTTTTCTGTCATATCTTCTCTTTTGAGTTGTGCTTCAATATCATCATAGTTGGTCAATCCAAGTTCATCTAAAGTCTCATTTATCCTGTCTTCTTCAAAAATCTCATAATCTGGAACTTCATCTTCTTCATATTCTGGGGGGTCTTCAAGTTGTTGCATATACTCAGGATTGACATATATTTTCTTTTTTCCTGTTTCCAAATCTTTGAGAACATCATCATAGGAGGGTGGTTTTGGAACAAGCTGTTTCGTATTTTCTGGTTCATGAAACAAATCTTCAAGATTGTAATCTGGTATTCCTTCATCATCTATATTAATACCATAATCTGGAACCTCTACTTTTTTCCTTTGCAACCGTCTTTTAAAAGGTTGAGGTTGCGTCAACTCCTTCAAACCGGATGTTATCGGTTTGAAAAGCTTCTCTGCTTCAACATCACTCATTGTATCGGTTATTTTCTTTTGTTTTAGCGTTTCTCTGATAGTATTGACATCTCGACCTATTTTCGATCTTTTTTCAGCCATTTCTTTCCACTTGAGGAGACTCATTTTATTTAATCGAAACAAAAAAAATAATATTTTTGTTTCGATTAAATATAAAAAAGCTCGCATGGCGTGTCGCATAGCGTGTCGCATAAAATTATTTAGAAAAATTCTGTTGTGAATTAATAAAATGGAAATACCAAACTATGATGTGAAAGGTGATAAAGACAGTAATTTCACCCAATTATATCCTTTTATGCCAGATAGATGCTTCAGAATGTTAATCTGCGCTCCTAGTGGAAGTGGTAAAACCAATCTTTTACTTCACATGATAAACAAACCCCTATTATTTTTTGATAAGATTTATCTATATGCTAAAAACTTACAGCAAAACAAGTATCAATATTTGTTGAAAAAATTTGAACCTCTTTCGAAAAAATATGGTTATAATATCATTGAAGATAGCAATGGTGAGATAATTCCTTTACATGAAATGGATGATGGAAACCAAAAGTTAATCATTTTTGATGATTACTTGAACACTGGAGCGAAAAATGATCGAGAAATACGAAACTATTTCACGAACTCTCGAAATAAAAATTGTAGCTGTATCTATCTGTCTCAGTCTTTTTACAATACAGACAAAACCATCAGATTAAACTGTTCCCATCACTGCATTTTCGATTTTCCAAGCAAGAATGAACAGAGTAGGATATGTCAAGAATTGAACGTTAAGAAAGACGACTATCTCTTGGCAACAAATGAACCATATACTTTTCTATATGTTGATAAGCCACGAAAATTTAATGCAAAAAATTTTACTGAAATAATCTGAATATTTAATAAATGAGTTTTTACAACGGAGTATTGAATTTTAATCATTTTATGAATTCGAGAGGTCTCAGAGGTTTACCTGGTATTGGATTCAAATTAGATGCTAATAATGATTATAATATGCAGAATAAAAAATTAGTGAATGTAAAACAAGGAACCAATAATAATGATGTGGTTACAAAAAGCCAGTTAGATAGTGAAATAGCTAAGATTTCAAGTGTGGATATAACTCAGTTTGTGAAAAAGACAGGAGCAACTATGAACGGAGACCTAATTTTACAACCACAGCCATACCCAATTCATGGAAACACGAATAAAGCCATCTCTTATAATACAGCCCGGAATATATTCTTGAGTAAAAAAGAAGGCGGGTCTATGCTACAATCTTTAGACATGAACAACCATTTCATAACAAATATCAAAGACCCAGTTAATTCAGACCATGGAGTAAATAAAAAATATGTCGATAATCAGCTTGTGAAAAAATTAGATAAGGACACTACTATTGATATGAAAGATAATGCGATCACCAATGTTAAATTTCCAGTAAACCAAAAAGACGTTGCTACTGTGGAATATATCACTCAGAGAATCACTAACTCGCAGAAAAATTATCTCAAACTTGATGGCACAACAAGTATGTCGGGAGACTTGAATTTAAATAACAATAAAATTATTAACTTACAAACCGATTCAAAAAATTCAAAATCCGCAGTTAATGTTGAGTTAATGGAAAATGAAATAACAGATTTGAGAAATCTTGTCACTCAAAAAATTCATGAATCTCAAATTATTAATTCAGGACAAAAAAAAGACGCCTTCAGATACTTGATGGAAAACGACGACGAATCTTCGAGTGAAAACAATATTCAGGTTTTGGGTATTGTTGATTTTCCCAATTCTCCACATCAAATTAATAAAAAAGCTTACCAACTTAAACTCCTGTTTCAAAAAAGCTCACCAAACCAGTACCAATCACGCCTCGGTTTTAACCTTTTTAAACTTCCAGTCGGTTACTATACTTTGGTAGTTGAATGGTTTCCGCCGGAAATGAGTGAGTTGAGTGTGGCAGTGCAAGGCACTACGATTTCAATTTCTAATTATGCAACAAAAACATTCGAAAACTATACCAAAACAGTTATCAATTTTCATCGATGGGGTAGCTCACCTCCACAATTTATTTATCTCGATCTACACGGTACAGTTACTTTTCCGGCACTTTTAACAATTGGACATCTTATTGTTTATGGAGTGAAAGAAACAATTTCAAACGTTGACCCAAGTGTCTATGACACCGCGTTTGTAATTGAGAATGGTAAGATGGTGATGGAAACAGATTTATCTTTAAACGGACACAATTTGTGTGGTTCCGTTCATTACATAAATGGGATTTTGAATACGAAAAACGGGAACACATTTTTATTGAATGGTTGTGATAAAATAATTATTCCAAATCATAGCCACATATTAACTATAACAGTGCTCTATTTCAAAGTCAAAAGACGATATACACCTATTTCTTTAAAAATAAAACACAGTGACCATTTAACTCAATCAATCACTCGCACTTCAACCCAATCAACTAAATCACAGACAATAAATATCAATTTAGTACTAGCGTTTGGTCATATGGGTGTGGAATTGGCTTCGGTTATAAAAAATGTGGAACTGTTACTGTTGATTGAATATAGAGTGCCATAAACATTTTTTCATTTATTATATAGCACAATGCGGAACATATCAACCAAACACTTCAAAGCTGACCGATGTTTCGGCATCGTTTACAGGATGAATAATCTAACTTATATATATGAGAACAGCTATTTTAATCAATGAAATTCTCGAAAGCATAGAAAGATTGATTAAAAACATCAGAACATTATACTCCAATATTAAAGAGTCATTCAAAAAGAAAAAATGTAACCATATAATATATATGGATAAACATAATATATTCAATTGGAATCATGTTTCAGAAAAATTAACGGAAAATCAAATATCTGAGTTGAAAGCATTATACAAATTCTATCATAAGAAATACTGGCTTGCCAAAATGACTTACAAATATTTCAAAAAAACAGAACTTGCATGCAACATTACATCTGTTTTATTAGTAGTTACGGGGACAGTAGTTGGCGGCGTTACATTGAATCCTATTCCTCTCGGAACAATATCTGGCGCTGGGCTCTTACTTAAAACATATTCAGAGGCTAAAAATTACAAAAGGAAGATTGAGATGTCTAAATTCGCCTATACATCTTATTCAAAGGTTTTAACAGATTTACGATCCTTTATGAGAGGACTGAAGTATGATGAAAAAGAATTTCTTGATTACGTCAAAGTTATAGATGAAATAATCATTGATATGTGTCCATTAACTGACAAATTTGAAAAAAATACAACAAGGTATTCATCCAAGAATAGATCTTATTTTTCTGTTCACTACAAACTTTACCAATAAACTTTACCAATAAACTTTACTTCAAATACAAGTTCATCTGATATTGCATGACAATCTGATGACTCATTTCCTCGGGAAAGCCCCTGTGGTTTTCAAGACAAAAGAACTGTCTAACGCGTTATAAAAACAATTGAAAAACTTAATGACTCATTTCCTCGGGAAAGTCCCTGCGGACTAATCAAAAGTGAAAGACATCAAATTGGTAGCTATGTGGTGGATAAAATATCGCTCAGCTGCTTCGATGATAAGAGATATATTCATAAAAATGGCGTGACAAGTTATGCTTACGGTCATAATAGACTTCGTAAAATTTTAGTCAAAAATTTGGTGAAAATTGAGTGAGAATTTGACTAGGTGCGCTCGCGTGCTTTTATCAGTCAAATCTTCAGTCAAATTTTGGTAAAGTTTCTTGGAGATTTCATATAAAATTTTATATGAAATTGTGGGTATATAATTTAACAGAAGATTTTGACTGAAGATTTCCTTTAAGTCTTATTTAAATTTTGGTACTTTTAGTACGTTTTTCCAGAAAATTCCAAAAATGTTTTGGTAGCCTCAAACACTTAACTACTCAAAAATGGTATGGAAATCGGGTGATAGTTCGAAGAGAAATTCCAGAAGGTGAACCTGAACATTTTACAAGAAACAGCAAATGGTTATTTGTTCTAAAACTACCAAGAACCTTGGTTAATTCAGCGAGCGAGAGGTTGCTTTGCAACTCAGGTAAGCTTAAATAAATTTAAGCTTACTTAGTTTGAGTTTTGAGTGTGTTTGTCAATGAACTAGAATTGTAATTATCTCAAAAGATGAACATATGCATAAAAGATCGTTTTTTTTTTGTTCTGGACGTTGAGTAGCAGTTTAATAAACTGCTTGTGTGGAGAATTGTTTATTCTGAGTGCCGGCGGCGGATTGTGTTTCGACGTGCAATGAAAAATTTTCAGAAAATTTTGCCCTCTATGTTATAAACAAGTAATCGCATTGAGCCCTCGTAGAATTAAGGATAAATTTTCACTTGTATTTTCAAAGTTTTTAACAAAATTGCCCGAGTCGCGTAGCGACTCGGGCAATTTTGTGAAAACTTTGAAAATAGGCGTGAAAATTTATCCTTAAATCTACTCGGCCTCATGCGATTACATATACAAATTGCGACCGCCGCAATGCCTTTTGACTCCGATATTTACTTTAATGACTTCGTTTTTTAGTTTTTTTTTCTCTTCATTTATCGAGGTTCTGTATATCTTGCAGGCTTCAACTGCCGTAAATGAAGATAAACTTGTATTATTTTCATATTCTTTTTCAGGGCCTTTATTCTAATCAATGCATCGCTGTCTGTAGCATTTCCTTGTAACTTTTCAAACGAAGCTAGAGAGAAACGAGAAACCATAGATTTAGCACAAGACTTTGTGATCAGTCCTGCATGACATGCTGACATAACCCAACCGAAATATTCGATCTTTTATGTCCATTTCAGTCCTCCCTTAACTTTTTCTGCCTTGTTTCAAATCCTATCCTCTAAATATACATACATACACCTTTGCTTATTTATGCCAGGGTGATCCAGACAGAGTCAAAACTGACTCTGTTATCAAAAAAAGCCCTGTAAACTGTAAACTGGTGTAGACTGGTGTAGACAAGCTCCATAATTATTGTTTCAGATATACAAGTCATTACTGAACATGCGCCGGAGGTGCAGATGTAGGTATACTGGTATGTAGTCAGTCTTCTTTTTGTTCCCATGAAGCCCACATGTAAACTTTCAATTAAAGGAGAAAGATTGATACAAGCTTGGTCAATAAAATTTATTTTTCTTCTTACTGACAACACCATTTGGGAGAAGATATCTAAGAGGAACGTTGACATTACAAGATGTGAGTAGACAACCTCAAAGCCAAAGGATTGTAATGATACTGGTAAATCGAACCCTGTTTACAGAATCAATAAGATTTTCAATATCTCTACAAAAGCGTACCTCTAGTAAGTAAGAAACGCATCCCCTTTCAACTCCTCTTCTCCTATGACGGGCTAGAAACGTCTCCAGTAGAAGGTTACAGTGGAAGTCGTCTTACGACCACTTTGTTTGTACAACATCAAGACCCCTTAAAGAGCTTTGTCATTTTCTTATCCGAAAGCCTCGTTGATCCGACCAACTCGTTATTCCCACCAACGACTACCTTTGAAGTTCTAAATTGTTATGTCCTTTACCCCTTTACCCCGCTAATCAGTACAGCCACTCGAAACGTCTGGTGGCTTAAATAATGACAAAGGAGGGGGCATTGGGGCCTATCAGAAACCGAAAAACCGGCCAAAATTTTCACCAAAACCGAAAAACCGGAAGAAAAATCGCCCAAAACTGAAAAAACCGCCGAGAATAATGATCAAAACCGCAAATTCGTGATTTTCAATCCTCAACCCTTGATACAACAGCGAAATATTGGCCTTGGGGACCATTCAATGCCCCTGTTATACTGCTTGCAGCGCGAATTTGATGAGCATTATCCCGAAGGAAATTTTACAACGTTCAACCAAAGCAATCTCCTTCCATTGTCTCCGACTCATATGAAGGTGAAACTTTTGTAATGAAATAAAAAAGCTTCGTACAATGCGCCAATTGCTTGCAAGAACCAATAACCGCTTTTTTTTTGTTAATAAAAACCGAAACTTGAATATCAAAAAGAGAAAAACCGAAAACCGCAGTGGATACCAAAACCGAAAAACCGGGGATTTTGAGTGCAAAAACCGAAAAACCGATCTCAAAAGTGACCAAAACCGAAAAAACCCAATGCCCCCCTCACAAAGGGAAACAAAACTTAGGCAAAAACTTAAGATAAAAGACAACATTTCGGTGTCAACATGGCACCATTATTATGTAACATGTAAAATGCCTACCGACGAAAGTGTCAGGAATAATCGTTCGACTCTGGGTTGGCATTGCATTTAAAAGGCATACCGGTAGGCGAGTTACACAAACAATTCGGGGAGAATAGAATACGATTGCGCATGCATCAAGGTCTCACTTCTCTAATGAATTGACTTCATATATACAAAAGACAATTAAACTTGTGTTTACTCTTTTCAAGCACGAAAAAACTTTTTTCTATCATTAGTTGCCTGCCTGTGCTTTAGCAAAACGTTCTTGATCACTTGGAGCCAGTTGAGACATCATTAGAGCTTCTAACTTTTGCTTCTTGCCCCTGATGTTTTTCTTTTCGCTCCTCTTTCCTGTTTGTAGGCTATCATAATTTGGCCGCACTCATTAATATTTGTGCCCCGTGGTCGTTTTAGCGGCCTTCCATTTAGTATTCACGGAAGTGATCCCTATGAAATCACAATTAAGTGCTCAGCAATCCTGACGTCGAAGTCTGCGGTATAAGTCGATATTGATTTTGAAAATATAACTCCTCTTAGTAACTTAAGTTTAGTTTGATTTCAAAACGCAAAGTTTAGGTAACATATGTGTTTTGAACTGTATATCTCAGAAGCATTCGCTCTCCCCTTGATAAACTAGGTAGGTAAACAAACACACGTCTCTTCACAATCCAATTGACATGATCATCAACCCATGGCATGGAAACACCTCAAAAAATTTTCGGAATACGCAGAGGTCGGTCTAGAAGCTCGCCCTGATTTGAAGAGCTCAAGCGCGAGAGAAAACCAATGCAACGTAAGCATAAAAAGAAGAAATACCCTCCGAGTAACTGGAAAACAGTTTAATAAACACAATACCAACAACCACTGAATTGGAAACGTTCTCATTTCTTATGCTCATGCTATTATTCCCCGCGCTCCCCTTTTCTCTCTCCAGGGCTCCCGCTCCCGTTTCTTTCTCTGGTGTTCACTAACAGGAGCCTCTGCGGAGGAGAGAGATGCTATTATATAATCAGATGATTTCAAGATATTTCAAATGACGATTCCGTAGATGAGAGGAACGAGTGTATTTGTTCTTCATGTGCTTATTCTTGTCAATCGATGCTGTTGTCACAGCTACAATACAATGCTATGATGCCTATTGCATCTTTATTTTCGAACCTTTTCAAAAAATAAAGACATTGCTTTAACTGTAAACAGTCTAAAAGTTGTTCACCTTGTTGACTTCCAGTTTCTGATGCACCCGATTCTTCGGAGCTGGTTTTCCCACGCAATGCCACCAAAGACAACACGATCGATGTCAATGATGTAAGGAACACCACGGCCATAAACGCGAACAGAAGACGTTTGGTAATGATCTCTCTTGTAGGTACCTTTTCACTTAATATGCCTTCTCTTCCTGCTTCTCCTGCACTTGTTGATTCGAGTTTTGTTTCCATCTCAATTTCGTTGGATTCACTATTCACCTGATCACGAGCGAACCTCTTTCCATTTAGTTCCCTGTCAAGATCCCTGCCATTGCTATTTGTGGGCTCAAATTCGTCGGTTGTTGGACTCACCTTGGCAGTTGCCATTTCTTTTACGAGAACTCGCAAGACTGTCCCTCTATAATTAATTCAAATTCATCACGTGCAGACCAATGGAATTCCTGAGGGCAATAGTTTCGTGGAAACATGCTCACTGAGGTGTGTGATCGTAAAGCATGACGGAACAAGAACAGGCAGGATTCAAATCATTTTTTAATTGCCACAGTTTTATGCAAACGTCCCCTTGAGTGTCTTAGGCCCGTTTCAAAATGTCGTGCTACTGCCGTGCCGAACTCATAAATACATTACAATACATTTCATTAATATGAGCTTGGAAAACTGTTCTTGTATAATTAATTCACATTTATCTCATGCAGACCAATGGACTGCCTGAGGGCAGTGGATAATTTTCAAAGCATGTTTCATTCAATGGAAACAACACTTCCATGGAAACATGTTTACTGAGGTAAACTATAAATGGTATTTGGTTGCAAAGCGTGACGAAATAAGAACAAACAGAATCCAATTTAGTTTTTCTTTATTTGCCACATATTTACAAAAGTTAAGAGTCTTAATGCTAACAAATACTGGCAGGGGATTTTTGAAAGGCTGTTGGAGCTTTCTTAAGAAAAAGTGCCGCTTCACCGGGCTTCAGTTTCTAAAACAACGCATATGCACATGACGTAATCGCCGCCATTTCGGTAAATCGTGAACGAAAGGTTTCTCATGAACTCCTTTTGTTATGGTACACCATCATGACCGCTCCGCCATTCTGGATTGGTTGCATAGGCTCCAAAGGAATTCCAGTTCCAAATAGAAAGACAGTCATTAAAACAATTTGCAATAAAAATGTTTTCGTTCAATACGTTTCAGTTGACGGTAAAAGTAAACTAAAAGCAGGAAATGTTCAAGCAAAGAGAAATAACGAAAGATTTATTATATCTGTTTTGCTTTCTTTCGAGGGTTTGTATTTTCAGAATGTAATTTGCTTCCTCCAAATACATATTTAGACCTCTCCCTTCCTGAGGCAACCTTGGGTTTGTTTGATGCTCTTCTGATTTTTTAAGCTTATTTTGTTTTTTTTATATTATTGTTAGTTGTTTTTCAGTATCCTCATATGATACTGTGACTGTCATTGACTTTTGTCGTCGTGGTAAGTTGTTTTCCTTCAGTTCGCACCAAATATGAAGTTCCCGATGCGTCTTTGTCCTTTGTCGCCAGGGGCTTTCGTGCGACCAATAGTACTATGGTCTGCTTTTCGATCCCTGCATTCACTGTTTCCTCGAAACCCTCGCCTGCAGGTCCCTTCGGTCCCGTTTGTCGTGGCCCTCTAGTTGTTCCCTAGAAGCCGTTTCTTTGCTCTCCGAAAGACTACAAAACAAAACATAGATGAAAATCAACAGAAGGGCTGGGGCCACTAGAATCACTTCAGTTAGAGTTGGTAAGGTTGCTCATTGTAGACAAAGAAATAAATATTCTAGTGCTAGCTCCTTACCCGATCTAACAAATTATTTGAACAAACATACCAATTCCTCACTAGGGATGGGGAAAATTTGTCGCCAAAGCTCTTATCTTAAAGAAGAGAGAACTTAAGCAGAATTTTGTGAAAAAAACTTTTTTTGTGCAGTAGAATTCGTTGAAACAAGAAGTTCTGAAACTCTTACATCATAGATGGAGTGCTCTCTTGATGGACTTTATTTTTTCGTTTAAAATGGATGCTGCATCCCTAGTGTCAAGCAATTTCACAACATTCAAATTACCTTAAGTGATGAATCGTTGTATTTTGCTTTCAGTTTTTGAAAGGAAGAGCGAGCAGAATCTATCTTTTTTGACTTCTCTGCCTGAAATACAAAATAAAACATAACGTTTTACTCATGATGCTCAAAGAATACGGAATTACCACCTGTTTTAATAACAAACGGTTTCAATTTGCATCGCTGTGAACTCTTCTTGTTAAGGCAACTAAGCGGGTGTGTCTTCCTGTTTACCGATACGTTTTTTTATCCTAGTACTTGTTGAGAATTTTATACCCTGTTTACACTCTGTGATGAAAATTATATACCGTCTTTACTCTGCATAAACGGGTAAACTGGTATGCCAGCTATCACGGGGTGAACTTGCGCCGTTGTGACTCGTATACCAATATGACATTTTTTATTGTAAACAAATACAGAGCCACAAGAGGGAACCGAAGTGAACTCAATCAATTCCAAGCAGTCTGTCACCTGGTCTTGGAATAAGTACCGAAATATTACGTTAATTACCTATTTTTGTCGTTGTTCTTGCTTATACTTTAATAAGTATAAGCAAGATATTTTTTCGGAGTAGTTGTCATGTTGTATTTTCAGTGCGTTAGAAGCGTCTTTTGCTTTTTGGCCGCTCAAATTCGGTCAAGAGAAAGTGCTGGTCATTTAGCTGGGATTGCCCGGCTAACCCGCTGCCTTAGACTTTTCCACAGACGTGCCGAGCTCAGGCCTAAACGGTTCTTGTGGTCTTCCCGAAGAGAAGTAACTGTATTTGTCCTTGCGTCACTCGAAATGAACCCTGTTGCACATAACTGTTTTGAAGCTGATTTTAGTGTACTGATTTATTTGTTTATTTTAGGCTTGGAATTTTTTGGTAGTGCTATTTGTGATCGAAGTTCAATGCCAGCCTTCTTAAAAGTTTTCCTGTTTGTCTACGAAACTAAGGCCGTGCTGTAGACAAGAATGCAATTTAATTTCTTCTAAAGGTTAGCCAAGACCTCCTTGAACACTGAGCTCAAAACAATATATGAACAAACACTCATCTTTTCTTGAACTCGATTAGTCACACTTATCCTACTTTTTACCAGTTTACATCCTTAACCGTTATTTCGTAATGGCACCATCTGTTCCTCGTTGACTAAAGTTGCAAACATGTTTACAGCACAGCATCAATGTAACTTCATTGCATACAGTCAGAAGTCCCGGTCCTCTCAGCAGTATGCTGCGCAAGTGGTTAACAACACCATGTTCCCCATCCACAAACGTTCAGTAACATCCCTTGGGGGGGGGGGGGGGTACTTAATAAAGTTTTATACGGGGAGGCTCCGCGGGGAGGTTCAAACCCTTACCCTTTAAAATATTAATTTTTACAAAAAATGGTACGCCTTTCATATAACTACGGCAAAATTGCACCCCTTTCTTAGACCTCAATGTTAAGCCAAAACACTAGAACGCGCTATAATCGTCACGTTTTTCCCGGGTTTTCATTCGGTCTAGTTCAGTTGCTGAAAGGGTGCAAGCTTTTATGTGTTTCGCGTTATTATTTCTGCATAAAGTTTGCACTTTTTGATATACTTCGCTTCAGCCACCATTTCTTCCACTTTGCAGTCGGTTTTGCGATCCTTTCATACACTAAAATGTCAAATTTCCCTTTAGTATACTGCGAGCTTAAAAAAGGCACCCCTTTCGGGCGGAGCCTCCCCGTATAGCTCACTATAGGGAGTACCCCCCCCCCCCCGGAGATTAGCTTAAGATATATTGTATTTTTGTTTTTTCTATTTCCTACTCTCCGTTTGTAATTATGTATTAATTCACACCTTGTGCCACTAGATTTGTTTAATAAACCTTCATTACTATTGTTATTTTTATTATTATTATTATTATTATTATTATTATTATTATTATTATTATTATAGTAACATACCCTCCAAGACGTTCTCTTTCTGCTTCTGGCAGATAGAATCTTTGGAGCAAAGAAATGTCGTATTGTAACTAAGTGTATTCTCAAATTTGCTTACTAAACTCCTTTCCTTACCAAGCTTTGCTGCAGGCTTTTCACCTTTTTTTCGAGGGCTTTCAACCTTTCTTTTGTTTCGCTACGTACAGCAGTCCCTTGCAGCTTTTCAGAGGAGGCTACAAAGAAATAAGTATCTTTCATTAGCCATTTGATTCCCAGAATCAACGTTCAATTCATATGACACGTTTGCGACAATTGCACTGAAAGCTACTGAGCGTGTGAAGTTTATTACTGACTCCACAACGACTTCACAAGGCGATTCTAATGTTTGTTGAGCAGTACTTTCCTGTGGTGCTATTTTGTTATGCTGTACAAAGTGGTAATAAATCCTGGTGTGCAGAACGTTGGTGTTGTTTCTTTTTCGAGCATGGCAGTTCTTATTATGCGATACGTTTTTTCACACTATTCTTTTTCATATATGTCTATTTGATCATACCGGTGCACCAGCTCTGCAAGGGACCATTGTCTCTTTCATGGATGAACTTTTACATGTAATTTAAAAAAAGACTTGCGTTAATGTACTAACTTTACGGTCAAAGCTGTCGTACAAGATTCTAACGCTGGTTATTTCGTCAAACTTCTCCATACTCTGCGAACCTATGTAGATGAGTAAAGTCTTCTCAATCTTAAAGGCTTAGAGACGTCAAAAGCTTGACTGCAATGAATCGCTTCATCGAGCCGTGAATTCCCAGAACATTCTGTGCCATGTCTTTACCGAAACACACCTCAAACATGCGATACACTAGACTCAATTCATTATGCTAATGCTGACTTCTCTTCTCCCTTGAGGAAAGATGCCATTTTTTTTGTTAGACAAGCCTTAAGTTGGCAGGAAGAGTAATCGCAGGGTATACTTACGGAAGCTCACGGTCAAAAGCGAATGCTTAGCAACGCTGACGTAAACACCATTTATGAATTGATATTGGTTTTGCAAATGATGGATCCTGTTAAGATTAATTTTCCATTTAGTTAGAAACGGAAATATTGGGAAATGGTTTTCTCTCAATCACTTTGCTTTTAAAATATTACTACAAAACCAAGCAAAAATCCCCACAAATACACGCACCGTGTATCTAGTACGTTCATGGCTGGTTGACATGAACCACGAAAGCAATTTAGCATAAGCAATAAGCAGGGAAACATGAGCGGCTGGCGCTAACTTAACAGTCTGAGGTGCATGTGTGAACTAATAGAAGATAACCTTAAGCGTAAGAAAAACATCCACACGAGCAGGAGCGTATATCCGAACAGATATAATAGAGAGCAAGGAAACGTTTTCCATTTTGCATACTTCTGCTTATGTATACTCTGATGATTTCTAGTGGCAACCAGTGCGTCTACTTTTATTTGTAAGGTTACGCAGCTTACGCCGATATTCGACTACAATGACATATATGCCGTTTTCCTAAAGCTACAAATACCTAGAAGTCAACACTACTTTACTCTATTCAGTTACTCTACGTTTTCAATCAGATGTTATGTGTATGTTTCCAACAGGTACTTAATAAACCATTTTAAGGAATGTGGAAAACTGGACCTGAGTGTGTTTTCTGGGAATTTTCCACCCCCCACGAACTGAACTGAGAGTCTTCGTAAATCTGAACGTTGTCTGAGTTGTTGATGTATGAGTCTGAATTTATCTTTGAAATACAGTCTGGAGGAAGGTCTACAACTAAGTTTTTCGATTGTGTCCGTTTCTATACATTGGTGCCGAGACCCGGGAACCGAAAAACTGGATTTTATCAGTCGAAAACCTCCTTCTACGCTGCTTGGTTATTCAACTGAAAGCACGTGGTCATGTCAGAAAAGAAGAAGCTAAAGAATCTTAGAAAATTTCGCGACGGACATCGAAGCTTTGTCCGGAAAACTATTACCAGCGCTACGGAATTACTTTCTGGGGGAAATCCCATCGACGTAAAGAAGCTAAAACTCTTTCGCGCCGCTCTTCAAACAAAGTATTCGGAACTTCAAGCGTTAGACCAGGAGATAGCGGAACTGTTAGATGATGTCTCAAAAATCGAACAAGATGTGGTAGAAAGTTGCGAATTATCCAGTGCGATTCACGCGTGTATTTTGGAGTTAGAAACCGCTCTGGCTGCAGAAGAAGCACAACGAAAGAGTCAGGAATTGGGCTCTGGAAGCGCTGGAATTTCCCAAAGTCAGCCGCCGAAAGTTATCATGCATGCGAAGCTACCGAAGCTCGAGCTGAGGAAATTCCATGGCAACCCCATTGAATGGTATCCTTTCTGGGAATCGTTCGAGTCTGCTGTTCACAAGAATCCTAATCTGTCCGGAGTGGATAAATTCAACTATTTGAAGTCGCTTCTTGTGGGGACTGCTCAAAATGTCGTCGCTGGTCTTGCGCTTACGAGTGCAAATTACGAAAAGGCAGTTGAATTGCTTCAAGCAAGATTTGGAAATCGACAAATAGTAATCTCTAGTCACATGGAAGCGCTCACAAGAATTCCTAAGATAATGTCGATCAGCGAAGTTAAGCGGCTTCGAAGCTTGTATGACACGGTGGAGTCACATGTGCGCGGTTTGGAGAGTATGGAGATTTCTCCTGATATGTATGGTTGTTTTTTGACGCCAATTATTATGCAGAAATTACCTGAGGAGTTTCGAATCGCAATCACACGAAATCTGGGTTCTGAAACATGGAATCTCAAGGATATTCTGAGAGAATTTCACAAGGAACTGCAGTTGAGAGAACAATGTCTTCTGAACACTAAGGAGTTGAGGCCCTCGAGCTCGAGTCAGAGAGGTGAGTCAATGCATTCCACATCAGCATTGTTCTCTAATAGTTCTAAGGATAAGAAAGTTGCTCGTGTGTGGTGTTCATTCTGTAATCAAGACCACCAAAGCTCCAGTTGTAATGTTGTGACAAGCCCTGAGTCTAGGAAGCAAATTCTTAAGAGGAAAGGGAAGTGTTTTCTCTGTCTAAAGACAGGACACCTGTCGCGTAGCTGTCAAAGTTCTGTGAAATGCTTCAAATGTCACGGGCCTCACCATGTTGCAATTTGTGACTGCTCTGATCAGCCTCAGACAGGCCAAGCCCAAAGTGAAAATGTACCCAGTGTATCCACCAGCATGTATGTGGATCAGTCTAAGGGATCAGTCTTCTTACAGACTGCAACTGCCGACGTGCTACGCCCTGATAATGACAGTTGCTCCAGAAGTATTCGTCTAGTGTTTGATTCTTGTAGTCAGCGATCTTACATCACAGAGAACCTTAAGACCGAATTAGGGTTACCAGTCATTGGCAGGGATTCGCTGTTGATAAAAACATTTGGTCAGTCTGATGCCAGGTTACGGTCATGTGAAATTGTCCAAGTGGGTATCAAAACTGCGTGTGAAGCAACAGTGTATATTCAGGCATATGTAGTACCAGTGATATGTGGCCCCCTAACTCAGCAACCTATCGAACTTGCTCAATGTAGCTATGAACACCTACGTGGACTTCCTCTGGCAGATAAAGCTGGTGCAAGAGATCTAGCAGTTAATATTCTGCTTGGTGCTGACTACTATTGGTCCTTGGTTGAAGGTACTGTTATAAGGGGTGCTCCATGGGAACCTGTTGCCCTAGCGACCAAACTGGGATATGTCCTTTCAGGTCCCTCTATAGTTATGGTAGATGACGAGAGTGGCAATTCTGTGAATCTGACTGCAACTCACGTTCTGAAAGTAGAATCAACTGTCATCCAACATGATTCATTGACGTCTGAACTTAGAAGATTCTGGGACTATGAATCTCTGGGAATCCAGGATCAAAGTTTATCCCTGTATGACAAGTTTGTGGCTGAGGTTGAATTCGTGGAAGGAAGGTATCAAGTTCGGTTACCCTTCAAGGAGGACCATGAACTTCTTCCAGATAACTTTGTCCTGTGCAAATCAAGGCTTGCGTCACTGTTGAAACATTTGAATCTAAAAACTGAAATATCAAGGCACTACAATGACGTCATCCAAGAACAGCTTAAACAAGGAATTATTGAACCGTTAGAGCAAGGTGTGAACAATGGCGTGGGCAAGGTTCATTACATCCCTCATCATGAAGTGATCCGTGTTGACAAGGAAACTACAAAGCTGCGTGTTGTTTATGACGCGAGTGCTCGAGCAGGGAGAAACTCACCAAGTCTCAATGACTGTCTGTATGCAGGTCCACCCCTGTCTCCCTACATTTACGATGTTCTCTTGAGGTTTCATATTAACAAGATAGCCATCACTGGAGACATTGAGAAAGCCTTTCTGAATGTTTCAGTTGACCCGAGAGATCGGGATTATCTACGCTTCCTGTGGGTTGATGATGTAACAAGGAGACACCCAAACATCCAAGTTTACAGATTTGCAAGAGTTGCCTTTGGTGTCTCCTCCAGTCCTTTCTTACTGAACGCAACCATCCGTCATCACCTCACGTCCACTGATATTCCCAGAGAATTTGCTGACAAGGTATTGAAAAGTCTGTACGTGGACGACTTCGTGGGTGGAGATGATTCTGATGATTCTGTCTTCGAGATGTACAAGAAACTTAAGTCATCTTTCAGTAATGGAGGCTTCAACATGCGAAAGTGGGTGTCCAACTCTGCAAATTTACAAGAAAGAATTAAAGACTCCGAAAAACAGTCTCCCCAAGTGTGTCAAGTTCAAAGCAAGTCTGTTGAAGAGCCTAAGATTCAAGACGAAGATCAAACCTTCTCAAGCTCTCTATTCGAGTCAGCAAAGAATCCTAGCAGAGAAAGGCTAAAGGTCCTGGGCGTAGGATGGGATAATCAGAGAGACTTGTTGTTCCTGGACCTAGCCTCCCCACTGGAGACCATCAACAATGGTACAATCACAAAGAGAGCAATTCTTGGTGCTACAAGCAAGTTTTACCATCCTCTGGGGCTACTTAGCCCAGTCATCGTTCTATCTAAGATCATCTTCCAAGCCATTTGCAAATCTAAGGTAGATTGGGATGACCCTGTTGATTCATTTCTTCACGAACAATGGTTGAAGCTCGTTCAGGACACAAGGAAAGTTGGAGTGGTAGAGCTGAAGAGACATTACTTTCGTGGTTCATCATCAGCAGATTTGCAAAGCGCTCAACTCCACGGATTCGCTGATGCCTCAGAGAAGGCCTATGGAGCAGTTGTTTATTTACGCGTTGAACTGATCTCTGGAACAGTTTTCACCCAACTTGTCTCATCAAAAACTCGAGTTGCTCCGATCAATGGGGAGACCATACCTCGCATGGAACTTATGGGTGCTCTTATTTTAGCCCGACTGATCAGTACTGTCTTGACATCCTTTAAAGGAACATTGAACATTGATTCTGCATTCTGCTGGTTGGACTCTCAAATTGCCCTGTGGTGGATTTGGGGCGTGAACAAGGAATTCAAGCAATTTGTGCAAAATAGAGTGGTAGAGATTCGTCGTCTTGTGAAGCCAACACAGTGGAATTACTGCCCCACAGAATCCAATCCAGCTGATATTTGTTCTCGTGGTTCAATGGCTTCTAAACTTGTGGCCAATCGGATGTGGTAGAATGGTCCTGATTTTCTTCTGAAGAACCAAGATTTCTGGCCAAGTCTTCAAGGGAATTCCATTAAGGTCACAGGAGATGACTCTGATCCCAGCCTAGAGCTGAAGAAGGAACAGTCTCGCAGCTACAAGAAACAGCAGGACAGCACAGTTCTCGCGAACATTGTCACTGAAAGGGGGACAACAGCAAAGTTGGATCTTGAATGCATTATTTCTTTGGAACGTTTCAGTAGTCTACCAAGGCTGATACGAGTCACCGCGTATGTCTTGCGGTTTGTATCCAATCTCAAGCGAAAGAAGGCAAATAACGAGTTGACTGATGGAGAAATAAAGCAAGAAGAAGTACAGCGAGCAAAGGAACTTTGGTACAAGGAAGTACAAAGATCTGTTCTTGAAGACGAGAAATTTGACCAAGTCAAGTGTTCATTGTCATTGTTTAGGGACGAAAAGGGAATTCTAAGATGTAGAGGCCGCCTTAAGAATGCGCCAATTTCCTTTGATGCTCGCTATCCAATACTTCTGCCAAGATGTTCACGTTTCACACACCTGGTCATCAATGAATGTCATCTCAAGGTCCTTCACAACGGTGTGAGAGATACACTTACAGAGCTAAGATCGAAATTCTGGGTGACCAAGGGACGTCAGACTGTGAAGAATGTGATTGGAAAATGTTCTGTTTGTAAGAAGATTGAAGGCAGAAGCTATGCAGTTCCTCCTCCCCCTCCTCTTCCTGAATTTCGGTTAAGTGATGAGTTTGCCTTCACTCGCGTCGGAGTGGACTTCGCCGGATCTGTGTATGTCAAGGATGTATTCTCAAAGAAGGGAGAGATGAACAAGGCGTACATTACATTATTCACATGTGCAACATGCCGAGCTGTACATCTGGAACTCGTGCCAAATTTGAGTGCAGAAAGTTTCATAAGTGCCCTTATTCGATTTAAGGGAAGAAGAGGAACACCTACCTTGATTGTCAGTGACAATGGGAAAACTTTCAAGGATTCAAGGGCCGGGTGCAGTCCTATTGTCAGCGTGAAGGCGTCAAGTGGAAGTTCAATGTCGAGGCAGCCCCTTGGTGGGGTGGTTTCTTCGAGCGGATGGTAAAATCAGTCAAGCTAAGTTTGAAGAAGTGTTTGCGGAATGCTCGATTGAACTTTGTGGAACTATCTACTACCTTGATAGAAATTGAAGCAGTTCTGAATTCACGACCATTGACATATGTGTACGATGAAATGGAAGAACCATTGACACCTTCTCACCTGACCATCGGCCGTAGAATTCTATCGATGCCATCAAGAAGCACTTCTAATGAAGTTGGTCGGAATGATGTAACAACACTCACAAGAAGAGCAAGGTTTCTACAGCGAATTCTTGACCACTTTTGGAATCGGTGGCGATCCGAGTATCTGACAGAACTTCGTGAACATCATCGGCATTCTAAGAGAGCACACTCGCTCCGTGAAGTTCAAGTGGGAGACATCGTGTGCCTACACGAGCACAAGATCCCAAGACAACTATGGCGCCTGGGAAAGGTTGAACGCTTACTTCGAGGACGAGATGGTCACGTTCGAAGTGCGGTAGTAAGAGTGAAATCTGCGAACTCACCTACATCAGAATTTAGACGCCCCTTGCAGAGGTTGTATCCCTTGGAAGTGAATGTTGAACCCGACAACCCTGCACCGCATGCGGCGAACATTCCTATTAGAGTAGTAAGGGATGACGATATCCCAAACGTTGTTGTGAACACTAGCTAAGACGGATTTCTTAACCGAGACTATTTTGTAAAGAGTCGTGTTTTTGAGAGAGAGATTTTTTCTGAACTGAACTTTGATTGGTAGTATCAATCAATGCGGGGGGGTGTGTGGAAAACTGGACCCGAGTGTGTTTTCTGGGAATTTTCCACCCCCCACGAACTGAACTGAGAGTCTTCGTAAATCTGAACGTTGTCTGAGTTGTTGATGTATGAGTCTGAATTTATCTTTGAAATACAGTCTGGAGGAAGGTCTACAACTAAGTTTTTCGATTGTGTCCGTTTCTATACAAGGAACTACGACACTTCGCACTACAATAGTAATAACCTCCTACCTGTGGATGAAGGCTTTCTCTGAAGTATCATTAGCAAAGACAACGCTATCGTCGTCACTGATACCAAAAACGTAATGACCATCAAAGCAACTAGGAGACGGTTAAGTATGACATCTGTTGTAGGTACCGCTTTGTCCGCGTCTTTCCTTCCGCGTGTTGATCCGCTGCTTGATTCTTGGTGCATTAAATCTGCGATTTCGCTGTTCACATCATAAGCTGCCTTCCTTTTAATCAGTTTTGTTTGGAGGTTCTTGCCAGTGTTATTATTGGTATCGCATCCTGGTTGCCCCTTAGAAGCTAGAGTTGCCATTATATCTATTTGTCGCGTTCCTGTTCCTAACACGTTTCTTGGTTTGAAACACTGTTTAATCAAATTCAAATTCATGCAGGTCCGATGCAGCTTACAGCCTCGGGGTACGAGGTAGCAGTGGTTGATTTTCGTGGATCAGAAAACACGTCAACTAAATTGTGTGAGCTGACCAACGAAAACGCAGTCAGCCTACTGAGACAAAACTAACCGTTCTAAGAAATTACAACACACAATTATTACTAAGAATCGCTTTAGTTGGAATTTAAAATGCGAGCTAAGCCATCACCGGTACTTGTTCAAAGCTTTTTATTTGGCAAATCAAAGTGATTTCTAACCAACGAAGTGGTCTGCCAATTACAAAGTGTCAAATTGCTTCTTGTTAAGCCAGCCCAATAGAATATTTCGTTTCCCATCACCTGAACCGACCCCATTTTTTTCGAAAAACCAAAACCAAAAATTTTCGCTTCAGTGGCTGCTCCCTTTTCCCGGGCGTTTCTAAGTTTTAATATGTTTTGTAGACACCAGATCTTCAGTACCTCTGACATCTAAACCACCTTCATTAGTACAGCTACTCGAGCCTAACAAACTTATCTTTTAGTATTTCTTATATCTATTTTATTTTGTTGGTTAGTAATACTGCTTGTTTTTTTTTTCTTTTTTTTCCGAACCGACGACCCACTTTCATGCAGGAGAACGACCGATGAGAATGGAAACGTTTCTATCAGAATGGTGCATTATTATCGTATTTTTCCTAAAGTTTATTATTTATGGTGCAAAATTTCATTTGCTTTTTCTGAATTCTTGGCTTACGGTGCGATCCTGAAAAGTGTTACGTTGCATTTCAATTAACAATTAAAAGCTCTTTCTTTTGATGCTATTTGCTCTTCAGTCAAGTTCATACAAAATTAATTCAGTTGCCAAGAAAGAGAAACGTGATTTTTATA
The DNA here is from genome assembly GCA_964030785.1 of Siderastrea siderea. Lineage (NCBI taxonomy): Eukaryota > Metazoa > Cnidaria > Anthozoa > Scleractinia > Rhizangiidae > Siderastrea > Siderastrea siderea. Next base: position 35,548,249 of record OZ034970.1, read on the forward strand.
TTTAATAATTATTATATTCTTATAACATCAAATATCAAGAGGGTACGTTTACTTAAAACAATTTAAAACAAGTATGTGCAATATTCATTATAGTTATAATTAATTATAACTGTTTGCTCAATATGAAAGACTGGGCGTACTGCAAGTCTCACGAAACCTACGTAAGATGGTAAAAAGACAAAAAAAAAAGATGGTAAATGTGAAGTATTCAACCACGGAGAAAACGTCTGAGCTCCCACCGGGCGGTTGGACCCAGCGGTCAAATGCTTTACAGAGCTAGAGGGATACTCTTGCCGAGCTATATCTTTTCACCTACATCATATGTGATACACCTCTCTTATAATGTTGCTTGGTTCAGTTTTTGACTGTACAAACGCGTCTCAAAGGGTGTAGCCCTCAATCGAGAGGGTTAGATCACGGCCAAACGCATACGACATTTCCATTCAACACCGTTCAATTCGGCAAGTTAAACGCGTTCGGCGTTTGAATGATGTTGAATTTGGCATGTCAAACGCGTTTGGGCACTCTGTTGAACGATGTGGAATTTGGCATGTCAAACGCGTTTGGGCACTCTGTTGAATGATGTTGAATTTTGCATGTTAAACGATTCTGGTTACCCTGTTGAATGATGTTGAATTTGGCATGTTAAACGCGTTTGGCGTTTGAATGATGTTGAATTGGGCTTGTTAAACGCGTTTGGCGTTTGAATGATGTTGAATTGGGCTTGTTAAACGCGTTTGGCGTTTGAATGATGTTGAATTGGGCTTGTTAAACGCGTTTGGCGTTTGAATGATGTTGAATTGGGCTTGTTAAACGCGTTTGGCGTTTGAATGATGTTGAATTGGGCTTGTTAAACGCGTTTGGCGTTTGAATGATGTTGAATTGGGCTTGGTAAACGCGTTTGGCGTTTGAATGATGTTGAATTTGGCTTGTTAAACGCGTTTGGCGTTTGAATGATGTTGAATTGGGCTTGTTAAACGCGTTTGGCCACCCTGTTACAGTGAACGACGTTGATAAAAGTTTGATCGCGTCCCATACAACAAAGTTGTATTCAGGAATGTTGGAGTATGATGATGATGATGATGATGATGAACCTTTGTTTTTAACCGTTGAAAGGTCAAGCGTCAGAGGTCAATTTTATGAAAAATTAGTCGTTAACCAAGCAGTAAGGGTAATTTTTACCATCAAAGTTTGGATTAACCATCAACATTCCAACGTTTGTAAAGTTCCAAAGTCGTCACCGTTTATGCGCTTTTTTTTCTGTTCAACCGTCAGCCATTGAAGCCATACCGCCATTAACCTCGATAAAATCTTATCGTACCTTCACCATTTGTAACGTCATAATATAGAAAGACACTAGGAGAAACAAAGCAGAGAAAATTTATGGTAAAATGGTATTAAAACTACTACATTGTTTTTAGTAAATTTTAGAAATGTTATAAGGTTGGATTTAAAAAAACACTAGCCTCATACTTAATTGTTTAAAATGTTCAAAATGTTCAGAATCTACTTGCGCTTAATTTAAGAAGACCGGCTAGTTTGAAGTAAGAGATAAATACGTAGAACGGAGGTATTAAGCTGTATGGCCAGAGGGATGTATATGCTTAATACTGACGTCCAAGGTAATTATCTAACTTATTAGTATTGTCGTTATATCTTTTGAGTCAACAGCAAACAATTAATTCCTATTGTTCTCTTTGCATCACAGCAACGATTTTCACCTTCCCTTCTTGTTTGATCATTGGGTGGATTTATTTGCAGCATTACGCGCATGGCAAAAATGCGAGATCCTCTCAGTTTGCATCTTGTTTAGGTTACGCGTATGGGGTGTGCTAAAATCAGTGGCACGTTCCAAATTGCACTCGCACTTTATTGGCTATTTTGACGCTGTGACCTCTGATTACTACTCCCAAACTGGAGGGAAATGTTTGCACAAAAATTTGCGAAAGGATTGCATTTTCCCGCGCTACTGTGATGCAAATTTATCTTCAGTGAACGCGATAAATGGATACACTACTGATTAATCGCATACCCTATAAGCGTACCATAAATACGATGCAAAAATACAGGCTGTCGAATTTCCTACCCTATTGAATTTTAATTATCACGGACTTGCAGATAACGTAAATAAGTTTGCCGGTACCACTAGTAAATTTAATAGAAGTACCCTATCAGTTACAGTCCGGCTACTCCAACCAAGGCCACCCGACAAAACTTCTGCAAATTAGCCAATCACAGTATCGGTTGTAAACAATACAATTTCTACAAATGTGTTTGAGGAGCGGGAGTATTAAAACGGCAAAATAGCATAAAAATATAAACTTTATTCATTTGTTTTAGCAAAACTCAACATATCCAGGGCATTAACTATGAAACTTTCACTCTCAGAGGCGCATTTTGTGTGAAGGCGCCAAGTAACGTCGACTACAACGTTCACAACTCAACATTTGGCCGGATTGCAACTGTTCCCGTTCGATTTTGTTTACATACCAACATTTAGACACGGTAGATTTCTCCGGTACTGTTCAATCAGAAATGGCATTTGCCACTCCTTAGAATCATCCAAAGAGACTTTGTTGTTGAAAATTTTCCTCAGTATTACCAAGTCTTTATCCAGAGCGAAACGGTCAACATACCGACCATCATTCTGCTTTCTTAGTCTTGGCCGCATAATGGCGAAGAAATTGTTGCTCGAGCGCTCTTTTGCAAGCTTAAACGAACGAAGCTCATCTGCAACCTTAGCCTCTTTTTTCTCCAAGTCCCTGATTAGTTTCTGTAGTTCTTGAATTTCACTTTTGCTCTCTGGATTCTTCTCGCTTGCTCCGCATTTGTTCATGTCTGTGCACGGCGCATTTGAACAGCGACCCTTGTAAGGTCCCGCCAAATGGCATCGGCCACAGAGTTTTCCTCGCCGTCCATTGGCTTTGCTTGATGCTTCTTCGCATTCTCTACGAACGCTTTGCAGCTGATCAGAAGCACTTCTGATTTGTGCCTGTAACAGAGACAGGTTTTCCGTTAGTTCCGCGCTTTTCCTTTCTAAATAGCTTGAGTGATCCGTGTTGTTTTTTCGCGCGATTTTCCCTCAGTAGCGGGGCCTTCAATCGACTGCACTAATGTTACCGGACACGAATTGTAAGGGCCCAGGCGATGATGGAGGAAAGAGTTCTTTGGGCTGTAGAGAGGGTTTCTTCAGTTCTTGCAGCTTTTTCTCAAGAATTCTTCGTTCCGCCAACAACAACTTGTCGGGCGAGTTTATAATAATCTCGAGATCGTTTTCATTCATATATTTCAGTGAATGCTTGCTTCGAAAACCCCTTCTTTCAAATTCTGGCGCTAATCTTTGGAGGTTCAAGCCGTTAGATATCGAAGACAGCCAGGAATAAACCTCTGAAGAAACTCCAATGTCACTTTGTCCCGCCATTTCACTGGCAGCGCGAGCACAGGTTGCGAGACTGACTAGAATGTTGCCAAACGTTTGATTGACAGCATTGCTTCTCCCTGAGTCCCTGTCACGCAATTACACTCCTTACTGTAACAGTGTATAATACAATGTATTTGAAAAATATGAAAAGCCCTTTCGAGTTTAAAATTTCCGCCCCCAAGACTGCAGGCCTGTTGATGGTTGGCATGGATTTCCCCAGAAAAAAGCATCCAAGCTTTAGCAAACTTCGCGTTGTGCGAATTCGCAAACTTTCAACACAAGAAGTGACAAATCAGAAGTATTTGCTGTGTCTGAGTTTATAGTGTATAGCTTTCAAACTGATAGAAAATATTTTTGCTATGATGTTGAATTATATTGAACAGAAAAATGAAATATGCACAGCCAGATACGTTGACTAAAAGACTTCAAATATATCGGCAATTTATTTATTTCTACCAGCTCTTTATTTACTATACTTTTCGGCGGAGAGAAGCGGAAATACTGCGTCACGCAGGCTGCTTTATTTACAACGTGTGGGGAAACCCCATTCTCTCTAAAATTGTTTACAGATTCATAAACAGCTCATTCAGCTGACTGAATTGCAGGTGTACATTTACAAACAATCTCTCATAATAAGCAAACGTGACACAGAGAGTAACGCACTGCATAATATTGTTTGTTACTGCAGCGGCACTGTGGTAACAATTGTTTCCTGTACAAGTGAGCCGGACAATTAACGCTAAAGTTCATTGTTCGTGACCTACAGCAGGTATCCACAGTGTAGAAAATAGGCAACAGATTTTGCTTGTGTGATGTTTGCACACGCCTCGTAGATTGCATATTCTGTATGCTCCACCGCTAAGCGCTGATTTCGGCGTAGAAACTCTTTGATATCATGAAAGCAAAATTCGCAGCTGTTGAATTCCGGTGAATACGGCGGCTGAAAAAGTAGGTTCACGCCACACTCTCCTAGCATCTCTCTCAGAATAGGTTCCATAAAGTAGCCATGATGGAAACCGTAGTTGTCTAAGATCACAGTATCACCTCTCTCCAGGACTGCTGTGCCATCTGCTCTCGTGAGATTCACTGCCTCTTCGAAAAAAAGCAGGAGCAAATTTCCGTTCGAGGGACCTTCGATGACATCAACAAAGTCTACTCCGAAGGGGGAATGGAGAAGATTAATCGTGTAAGTACAATTACATGCGTATCGCTGTATTTCGAAGGCAGGCTAGCCTTTGGGAGCGCTTCCGTACCGTCGATTGGCAGTTGTTTTCAAGACACTGCTCTCGTCAAAACAATGAACGGTGCGCAGATCCAAGTCCGCCATTTGCTCGAGAAAATCATTTCTCAGTTCAATGTTGTCATTTCTCTGGGATTCGGCCGGTATTTGTTGTATTCTCTTTTTAGTCATAAAGAGATCCTTCCTAACACACTTCGATATCGTGGATCTTGATGGTAAATTCCAGCGATGGGCGATCCCATCAAGTAATAGACGATCTTGCAACTCTGCTGAATAAATACTCGGCTTCATAAGTTTTTCTATTTCTATGGAGGCCATAACGTCTGGAGTAATAACTCTTCTCTAGAGCTGGCTGGACTTTCATGTGCGGCAACGAACATCCTGTACGGTCATAGCCAGCTAAGACGTTTTGGACAAAATACCGGCTTGTTTTCATCTCCGTTGCAGTCGTTCGCTGAGATATTCCGCTATGGATCATATCAAGAACTTGTTCTCGTAAAAGCTTTGGATAATAACGGCCATTACCGTAAAGTTTTCCGCTCCGATTCAAGCAAAGTCGCATGTTCTGCTCGATGGCAGAACCGTTCAGCCGTTTGAAATGTGAAACTGAAAATTTAAAATTTGCCGCGTTTCTATTGTTATGATACTCGAACGCTATTGGCTAATTTGTAAGAAGATTTCCTGGGTGGCCTTGGTTGGAGTAGTCGGACTGTAAACTATTTCCCTATTTCACTTTATACCATTTTCTCATTTCCCCTCTGTCTGCGCCTGCCATATTCTCAGAATCTATTTTCAACACTAGTCTCCAAATTGAATTTAGACATTACGTTCCAGACAGCATTTAAAGGCAATTTAACCACCAAAGAAATGATTTCGTGACGCTTTCCTTACTTTCCGCTATGTTTTGGGACATTTTTTTTAAATGTTCAGATGTTGCAGATATTGATATTATTGATTACGTAACCCTGATCTCTTGTGTTGCAATTGTCGAGCATCTGCGGTTTACGCATATTGCATGCAGGCATGCGTCACATCCCATTGTACTTTATGGATGCAATGAGGCCTAAACATCCTTCTGTTAAGGTCTTAGGATCATTGCACGAAGATACTTAAGGGGACCTACCAATTCCTGGCCTAACTGACTTGTGCTTGGCTCCAAATTAAGCTAACCATAAAATTAATAAGGTAAATATCGCATACGAACAAAACGTATGTACAGGGACGTCCACTTCAAGAGTCATTTTAGTAAGCTAATCGCAACAATACTGAAAAGGTAAAAAAACTGAAAAACTATGTTTGAAATATTTACACATTGTCTAGTCCATATCAATGGCTTCTGTTTGTTGCGTAAGAAGCAATTATTGCCACTGGTTTGTGAAGCCGCTTTTTTTTCAGAAGTTACGGTTCGTATCAGAGGGATGCAGCAGCTGTTATAAGGTTTGCACCATTGGTGGAGGGGACGATAAAGAAACACCAGAAACCATAACTTTGGACTCAAAAACAACACAGCTGCTGTTTGATGGGAACAAGTAAAAATAGAACCGTTGGAGAGCTCTTGCTTTCCTGGATGATTGTCGCAATCCACTTTTATGGAGCCATTACAGGACACGCCCAGTAATTCAGTTTACAATTTGATGAACTTGGCAGGCACACGCAATCATATTGATATCCGTTGGCAATTCCAGTTGTTTGCAAGTTTGCCTCCGCTCCAGACGCATCCGTTGTGCACGAAACTCCTATAATTTTTATATTCTGCCAAAGAGAGAAAAAAATGTGTTATTCGTCAATCCGCATTTTTACAGCCTGCGCATTTAGACAATTACGTGTGTTCGGAAACTAGAAAGATTTGAAAACAATTATTTCACAAAACGAAAAACCTTTGCTTTTTAGGTTGGGCTACTCACCGAATGATTGAGTGATTGAGTGAGTGATAGACTACGAGCAGGCTCTCTTTCCGCTCAGGGATAGTCGAGGAGAACGAGCAAGGGAGCGGCGAGCAAACGCGAAAATCGCCTACGGCGTTAAAACGTGACGCGCGAGGCGAGTCACTAATACATACTAGCGGCTCGACTTGTCACGTTCTCCTCGACTATCCCTGAGCGGAAAGAGAGACTGCTCCTAGTCTGAGCGAGTGAATGAGTGAGTGAGTGAGTGGGTAAGTAAGTGAGGGAGGGAGAGAGGGAGTGCGTGCGCGCGTGCGTGCGTGAGTTACTGACTGACTGTGTGAGTGAGCGAGTGAGGGAGTGAGTGTCCCTTTTTATGAACCTTTTGATTGCCTTTTTTATCCTTTTGTATGTTTCAACAAGACGCAAAGATACCGAAATATACATTTCTGAAGAGCGAAAGAGCTACTCCCGTTTTATTTCTTATGTTAAGGAAATTTATGAAGTTAATATTACTTTAAGAGGAATTTGGATTTCGCAGGACGACAACAAAGCTTTTGAGGTGCTTGAATAACTATCATTAAACCTTATAGTGCTATTCCTTAGTCACCTGAGTATCACTACGGGTAATTGTCTTTGAGTCCTGGATGTTCTTGTGTTCGCACCAACTGAAGTTGCCGATACCTCTTGTTCCCTCTTCCCCCGGGTTCCCCGTGGGACCAGTAGTACCGTTATCTCCTTTTGGGCCCTTGATCCCCTTATCCCCGGTAGGCCCCTTATTACCATTCCTTCCCGGAAAACCAGCATTCCCTTGAAGTCCTTTGTCCCCTTTCGGACCCTTGGCACCCTTAGTCCCGCTAGGTCCTTGTGGTTCACGTGGTCCCGTCTCTCCGGTTGGACCCTTGGAACCGTTTTGGCCTCGTTCACCGATTGGACCAGGCTCTGAAAGTCTCAAAGCCACCTAGGAATAAAAAAAAATCTGAAAAGCTCGAAAAGGGCTTAAGGCTCAGTTCGTGTGGGATAGAATTTGGCAAAATTCACTTGACACGATTGCACCCAGTTTTCAAATACAAAATAGTATCATCATAATTAAAATGAACTGAGACAAAGCTGAAAAACTACAGCTCCAATGTCTGTTCAGTCCCGATATATCCTTCAGACACTTGGAGAATCAAGGTCTCGAAGATAGCTAGGATCTTAAAACTACGCTCGGAACAAAAATTAACCAATCAGGACATTTTACATGTACCGGTATCCACAACATCACTGTGAAATAAGAAAACAGAAAATGCTGGGCCATGTTCTTGATAGATGGGTACATCAAAGCAACCACATACTGCACTGAAATGGGCACCACCAGGCAAAAGGAATCCGAGCAGACTGCTAGGCACGTAAAGAAGGACGCAAGAATCAGAAGTAAAGGATCTCGAGAAAGGGACGACCTGATGCCTTATGCTTCGGTGGGGGCTGAAAGCGCCTTCCGACGTGTTGGCAAATACGAGGTGGCGTGCGTGGACGTCGAAACAACATGTTGGCACTCATTGCCTACACGATGATTCTGTTTGCAACACGTTGACACTCGTTGCCAATATGTTGGTAAGCTGTTTTTTCGACGTCACCCGGGTCAATCCTTTTTCGCCAAAAAGGGATTGCAGTCTTTAGTTTGTCGTGTGAAGGCCCCGTAAAGATGACCAGGCCAGACCAGAGTTCACAACTTATAATGAACTTGTAATTTGCCTACCTTTTCAGCGATGGTGTTGTTCATGACGTCGATCCTATTATCGATGTCAATGTTGTATTGTTCGTATGTTTGCTTCATCTCCGCCAACTGTGAAAATAAAATACTGGCATGAGTCAGCTTCTAACAGGCGCAGCACCTCACGGGGCTCAACTTCAATAAAATAAGAAGAAAAAGACGACCAGGGACCCCCGGACATCAGCCTTTAAAATTCAGAATTTGGAGTGAATAGGTAGCTCATTTCTTGAGTTTAACAAACACTGAAAGAACCTACAAGCACCCTACACGTAGCGTTATAGTCTTTTTCCGGCTCTCAGATTGTGGGAAAGCAACCGCGAAAATAAAACGCGTGAATACTGAGCCCCGCTCTCCCTAGCCGCGACGCGTCTTATTGTCTCACTCGCTTTCTCTTTTTTTTTCCGTTCGTGAAATCTTGGAGTTTGGAACAGTTTAGCAACGGAGTCACAAAGAGATCCCACGTAGGGACTTCAGAATTTTGAAAGACGTCACTTACTTCAGACCTCACAGCAGCGAGTTGCCGGGCAACAGCATAAAAGTCACCAACTAAGGGAACAGTGTATTAATAAAAAGCGAGCCATTGAATGAAATACAAAATTAACATTTAGATTCAGTCTCAGACTAAACAATTATCTATTTCCGCCATCTCAAGAAACCTATTCTTAATGCCATTGAAATAACTGACGTCCAAGGATCTTCTCTAATTATTATTTCAACGTACCTCCCTTTGGAGCGTTGCATTTAAATCTTGGAGCCGATTGAATATCGGCCCACTGTCTGGATCAAATTGCTGCACAGAGTTATTGACCTGTAAACAGACACAAAGAAAAAAATAGATGAACAAAGAACATACATTCTAACACCCGCCAACGGGCACCTCCTGTAGGGGAAAACCTCTTCTAAGCAGACATTCAGTTGTGATTTTAGCATCTGTAATTACTAACAAAAGAGTTATATATACAGTATATTAAAACACTTCTCTTACATAAAAGGAGTTTTTAGCTTGTTTGCGCAAATATCCCCACAACTCCTTAGTAATCAGTAATGGTACCTCGGTTTCACGTGTTACTGTATATTCAACTTGAACTTGTTTCTTTTATTTGTTTCATTTAATATCCATGAAGGGGGTTTGTCAGGGGAGGCAGGGCGCACACGACCCAGGAGACTGTTTCTCAAAACACCTCAGACATTTTGGGTACGAAATGTCTTCGGGAACCAGTTTGAGACGGGCTTCTGGCCTCGCATTACGTTACCACTTGACAGTGTTTCACTAATTGCTTTTTGACTTGTAGAATTTTGACATCTTAAGTCCACTTTCTGATGGCTTCGTTTAAACTGAATTGATTACTTTTTGACACTTAAACACTTTGATACCTTTATATGACAACTCTCTGGCGGCCTCGTTTGAACAGACCAATCACATTTAAGAACGGTGGCTGGCGGAAGTGAATACCACCTTCGCACTTGCGACTCCGTCTCTCGCAGCTCTTGTATTCTGGCTATTTCAAACGAAAACTTTCATAAAGTTGTCAACAAGACCACTGCAAACAACTCTAAACCTTACATGATTAATTACAGTGTTGATCTGACTGACAAAGTTCGTGACTGCCTCTCTTGTGTTGTTGAACTTCGCCTTGGCTGCCATCAGGGCGTCTTCGTTTTCATTTGACTCCTTCATCATTGATTCCTGAAAAAGAAAACACTAAACCGCTTAGAACTGACCCTAACTTAAGACATCATATACAAAAAAGCGAGCAGTACATTATTAGCTACAGAACATGTGTCACACGTTAGTTAGGTCATCCGACTTGTACAACTGTTTCAATTAAGGTTGCTTCAGTGATGCATGATGTATGGTTCTTGTTTCATAGACCGCAAAGCATCATGTTTGAACTCGAGAAGAGATTGTAAGTCACGAGCCGCAGGCGAGTAATTTACAAGCTTTTCGAGTGTTATTCCAACATCCTAAGTGGTTTATTGAGCCAATAAACCATAGAAATTTGTAGTATATTGTTTTTATATGATGACTACATTTTCCATGTGGTTTACTGGACAGGTATAATAATCAATAGGTATTGACCAATCACAGCGCGCGCATTACCTTCAGTTATTGTATAAAAATAAATGTATTGATCACTTTTCTCGCTGAAGGCACTCCAGGGGAAAACCAAATCATATAAAAATGTGCATTTGCTCTTACTTTAGGACTATAGGCTAGAGAAAAGCAGCCATAATTTTAACGAACATGATGCACTGCGGTCTATGAAACATGCGTCACTGAAGCAACCTTTTTGAAATAGGTTTACACTGAAAATCATGGGTGCCCGTTTGGTACTCTGAATTTTTTCTTTGCGTCTTAACGCTCGTAACAAACTGAACTGAACACATGGTTATTCTGGTTACACGAAAGATGTACTCAGTTACGGTATCTTTTCGAATGCAATATTGCGTTCAATGCTTCTGATGAGGTTGACACCAATGCAATTATTTCTGGGCCAGTTAAATCTTATACTCCCAAGAGTTCCCATATTCAAAATTGGTAAAAAAAAAAAACATCAGGCTAACTTTCACTGTACAAAGTATTGAAAATCATTAAGCAACACCACAGAAAGTACTGCTCGGTATCTTTCATATGGATGGTCACACTTTACGATTTCATCCATTCACCACAGAAGTAAACAGCTCAGTAATTCTCATTTCAATAGGATTTCATTTATACGGATTTAAAAGTTAGAGCCACCACTTACAGCATAATAACAAGCAAGCTAGAAAGCACCACATGAAAGTACTGCTCATTAGCTTTCATATAAATGGTTAGGAATCTCATCCACCGACTCAAAAGCGAGAGACGCAGTTCAAGTTTCATTTGGGGGTACTAAAGCATTTAGAGGTAAAGGGTTCTACTTTATCAACAATGACAACTATAATGATTCAGATTGATCTTACCGCTTGTCTACGAAGAGTAGAAACGTTTGCTTGTAGTTCATCTAAGGTGTCCTTAAGTGTGCTGCTCTGCTGAGTTGGCTCCTCTGAAGACGACTGTGCATCGGCTCTCGGCGAAGCATCTAAGATTGAATATCACATGTCAAGAATGAAGATACACCTGTACCAGTGCTGATCTATTTACTAAAATGAATTGCGAGCAGCTTATAGCTCAACTTATGTATTCTATGTTGTATAAAATCAGTTCCTTCCTAGTAATTCCACTCTATTCGCTTTCTACCCGGATTTTCCACATTGAACTTTAATTTTTGTATCTGTTTCTCCAAAGAAATTAATACGGAAATTCAAACTAAAATTGACAGCTCCTTTATTAGGTAGTTCTTAAGCGCAAGAAAACTGGAAGGCGGTCCGAATTTCAGTTTCAAACAACACGTAGTTTTGAAATCTCTTCGAGTTCAACGTCTCAGAATTTATCTAACTTCACCCCGAACCTCTAATAGAGTTTAAAATATCCAATAAATTAGAAGGTAATTTAGGTAATTTATACTCTATCCATATGACAACTATCATGACGCGTTTTCGTAATCGAGGTGGTCAAATAGATAGCGCATCACAGTTAAAGATTTTCTGGGTTGTGGAGCTCGTCAGTGAAGAATAGAGCAAAAACAGAAATCGGAGAGTCATTGAAAAACCTGTTCCCAGGCGGCTTAAGCAGGTCGCTTGCTCGAGCCCTCAGTATCTGCGCCTGTGTTGTGTCTACATATACAGTATATGGCCGAGATACATTACTCAATAACCGGCCTCTCTCTCGGTGCTTGGGCGTAAAAGACACTAGAGAAATGTTGGAATACGTAACAGTGTGCAAATTCATCACAACTACTCCGGCCTCGGTACCCAAACTAAGGAAGTAGTGTTTTTTAAATTAATTTTTCTTTAATTAATTAGAGGAAGTAATAATCCCTTACCGTTTCAAACGTTCTACGGAGACCTGCGTACCAGTAGTTAAAATAAGTCACTCTAGACGCGTCAAAGTTTGAGTGAAACAAAAAACTGTTAAGCTATCTAAGTGCTCCGGCTCCGTTTTATAAACTCGCGATGAACTGGGAATAACACGACATTTCGTAAAAATAATCAACAGCACAGTAAGCTCACCTTTCTGGCTACATTAGCAACGATCGGGTCCTAGCACCCCAAGAACCATTAAAATAACTAAACCCAATGCGGCAACAGAGAAGAACAAAACAAGAAACTGAAGCAAACGATGATAACATAACCCATGGGAGCACTTGTTGGTAGGGCGCTCAGCTTGACTTTTGTCGCGTAAGTGTCCACGATTCACAGTTACAACGTTTCTTCCGTCTTCTCTGTTCGACTTTTCTGGCTTTTTTGCAGGCTTTCGCCGTTGCTTCGTTTGCTTCGCATTTCTGTTTGACGAATTTACCCCTGGTTTTAGAGTCGCTGCTTCTCGGAGAACAACATAAGACGAATTGGAATCAACGCGAGTTCTGTGTTGTTTAGGATCGTGATTGTTTTCAGTTGATGGAACGCAATCATCCATTGTACTCGCAACTACACATAACTTGACTCGAAGCAACGTTCAGTCATCGTTACTTTACGTTAAACGTCACTATCCGTTCAAACCATACTACGTGCGTTTGGTTGTGTTTATCTTGTAAAGGAAAACCAAATATTTCGCTTTTATGCACGTGGCGGCAATATTGGGCTTATACTGAGTGTGGCATGTATCATATGCAAAAGAAAATAATAAATGCAGCACCCGCCAACATCGCTCAGTAATGATTGGCTTGAAGAAATCGAGGAATGCAAAAAAAGAAATTAGCCTTAGGGCCAACAATTTCATGAATATATTGTTGGCATATTTGTTTGATGATTTGATATAACTCTTGCAAACTGAGATATAAAGCACGAGAGAAACCATGCATACGTTGACGAGTTCCACTAGATGATTCCCGAATCTTGCAATAACTTAAACTGTCTGATCGATTCGATAAGCACTGGATGTTTCGAGAACTGTTACATACATAACTCTTTATAATGTGCATTGATCAATTTTTGCAGAATAACATTCAATAAAGGCTTGGATCATTTACAAGAGAAAGACAAGTCTAAGTGACTCGGCCAATGACGTCCGTTTTCCTACTTAAAAGGGAAGGAAAGCGTGAGCATCCTTTGACAATTGTTACAATCGCTATGGCGAAATATTGGGTTTTGTTGTTTCAGAAAAGAATTCTCACTTCGGAAACATAACGGCGAAGATAACACCATAAACGTAGCCAATAGATGCCAACACGTAAAAAACGCATCCTAGAATGAACTTCATTAAAATATCAGTAAATGCCGGCTTGATTGGACGTCTTTAATTTCTCTCTAGTTATTTAAATACAATAGGGGTAATACTGAAATTTTCCACTGAACAACAAGATTTTGAGCCCAAAAAACACGACAGGAGTAACAACAAAATTTTAAACTGAACAACAAAGTTTTGTTCACAACTACAAAAAAAGTCAATTCGATGACATTACCGTTACTTATAACTAGAAAGACACAAAGAACAAATTGCACTTTCCCTCCAACACTAGAAACTAGGGAATTACGAACAAAGAACAAACTTAAACTTCATGGGCGGATTTTTAGAACAGAAACAAGAGAAATTCAAGACAATACCTGGATAACACTAAACTGTCAGAAAATAATAATTTTGCTACCCAGCCTAGCTACGACAGAACGCCCTAAATAACGTTAGATGAATAGCTTATTTAACCTTCACTTTTGCAGTAAACTGGTATTGCTAAGATTTCCGCAAAGAACTATCAAAGTGAAAATTCACACGACCTTAAAACGAGCTCTTCCTTGTGCAAGTACCTTCCCTCTGCTGCTCAGTTTGTTTACGACCTTTTCCAAAAAAAAGAAAATTTTGATGAAAACCAGAGACTTATTTAAAGAACAGTATTTGTTAACAAACTTTTTTCGGTACAGCTTGCCTGCTCGCTTCTCTTGTGTGGACGAGACTCAGTCTGTCAACTGAAAACAAACAATTCACTCCGAAGTATCCCGGTGCTGCCTTGTGAAGGGCTAAATGTTTGTATTGTCAGCCCTAAACTAATGTCTCTCAAAACTGCAAAAAACGAAATTATTGATTGTATATGTTAAAACAATTATTTTTGCACGTTCAAGAAAGCCTTAAAAAAGAAAAAAACTTGTAGTCAGGTTGACCAGTAGGGTCATGATATGAGCTGCTCAGTCTCTTTAACTTTTTACCTCCAAGAGGGCCCTTGAAGCTCAAAACAACGAAACATTCTCAAAATCATTTTGCAAAACATATAAAGACTAACAAAACCATAGAAAGATACTGTTTGATGGCTTTCATTTAAATAGTCACGCTTGAGGTTTTATTTACAGCCGGTCTCAAAAGTGAAAACCCGTTGAACGGAACAAAGGTTCATTGGCGGACTTTGAACCTGATGAAGTTAAATTTGTGATTGCCTAGAAAAGCATTTCTGGAAAAGTGTTCGAAACCGTTTTCTTTGAGCTACATTTTTGTGCCGTTGCCGTGCCCATCGACAATTTAGCTGTGATATGCACGCATTTTGCAGTTACAAAATAATCTCTTCAGTCTACCTTAGAAGTCTTGCGGAGACATTTGCATGAGCTAGTGAACCGAAAGGCTCTTAAGCCTCTAATACACGCATGTTATAGCGGAACTCCTTTGCGGCCGAAGGCCGCAAAAGTGGAGCCCCATACTCATACTAAGAGGCATGCTGGTAATTTTTTATGGTCATGGCAAGCGGAATGGCTCGCGGGCGCGTGCGCCGTACATACATACGTAGGTACGTCGCATTTCATGACATTGTTAGCGGAGCCCGCGGGCAAAGCCCGCCAGCGGAGCTCCATTGCTAAGGAAATTTGGTAATGTATCGATGCGAAAAATTTTGGTTGTGACGTCAACGTACGTCTGTCCATCCGTCCGTCCGTCCGTCTGTCCGTACAGACTCTGGGGGAGGGGGAGGGAAGTCCCAAGGCAACCCGACCGGGAGTGGAGAATGCCATCTTTTCTTGGCGGGAAATCGCGCGGTGCTTTTGGGCAAGCGGCGTTTTTCTTGGCGGGAAATCGCATGACCATCGTCGCTTTTGAAAAAGAGGTTTCTTTAAAAAGCTTAAGTTTATTTAGCAAAACGATTGTTCGACGGTACTGTAGTTTTAAACTTGAGAAAAAAACATTTAATACCTATAAATGGAAAGAAAAAGTTCAAAAGAATACTGGTAGTAGGTATTTTGCCATGCTGGAAGTGTAATGCGAATTGCATTTTTAAAGTATAAACTTACGGGTTTTCGAATAAACTTTTTCAAAAATGATTTCTCTGTTTATTATTTTGTGTTTGTTTATTCATAACAGTAGGTCAAAGCACAGTCGCAAGGCAACTGCACAAGCATCACTTACGGCGAATAATTGCTTTCAATTTTAACTGTCGGATCGGTTTGTGCAATTATCGATTTTCTTGTCCTAGAACTTTTCAATAGTAAGCGAAGCAGTTGTCGGGTTAAGACTATTTTATCCGAAAAGCTTCCGAAAAACAAGTTTTTTTGCGTTCCTCTTTAAAGCGTGTTTGGTGTTTGCTCGTTTTCAATCTTGATGGTATAAATTTTGACCAGACTAAAAGGGGCAGTTATTTGTTAACTGAACATCCGAACGCGATGAAGATAACCCATTAACTTCAGAATAAGTTTTATTTTGTTGTTGTACATGAGCGCCGTTTCAAGTTTATTCAAGCCAACAGCCAATAATCCAAGGAGATTTGACAAGCCTTGACAGTTAATGACAGGATATGGAAACATTTAAAAAACCAAGTAAGACTGCTCCTGAGTAAAATATGTGTTCAGTTTGATGCCCGAAAAAAAAAAATTAAGCTGTGCTCAGCCTCTAGAATGACCTTTTGCGCTTGGTTTTACAGAACGGATCCTCAAAATCTTGGAGGACAATTCGGAACACTTTCGGGCTTTTTGAGAAACACTTTTCGAAAGGGAACGAGCCAAAGAAAGCCCCGAAATATATTTCAGAGCGAACAGTTTCAGGACTATTTTTGAGAAACGAGCACCAGTTTATTCCTTGGAGGCTCCGCTTTTAGGCATGGCTAAATCTATATATTACATGAGGCAAATTTTCACCCAGCTTATTGCCAATGGCATGGTAAACTGGACGTTAGCTTCGCATTTTTTTCTAGACTTTTCATGTTAATAGGTCCATTTATCTTTTATTAAACTTTAATTTAAATGATATACTGAGAAAAATATGTCAGAAGAGCAGAGACGAAGGAGAAGAGAAGGGGATAGAGAACAACAACGGGAAAGAATGAGAAACGCCACTGAAGAACAGCATCAAGCAGAACAGAAACAAAAACGAGAAAGACGAAGGAACATTAAGCTTACAGCAGAGTGAGAAAGGCAGCGAGAAGTAAGACGGACGGTACTGAAGAACAACGCCAGAGGAAAAACCTGAGAGACGCCGACAGAGAACTGTAAACATGTCGGGTACAGTTTTCTTGATTTTTAGCAATTTGTGATTGGAAATAATTTTGTACCACCGAATAATTTACGTCTACGTTTTTGTATTTTATTCTACAGATGAACAAGGGGATTGAAATCGTAATGGAGAGAGAGAATGGAGAAGAAATTTACGCCAAGGACAGCATGAAGTTAGAAGGTGTTCGGGTAAAATCAATTTCCGTGCTTTAGCAAAGTTTGTTTAACAAAAAAAATCCACTGTTACAAAAGGGAACTTTTCGTCAAAACTTAAACTGCACCTTTTACGGTATGTCATTTAATACTACTCGTAGAAAGTGAAAAAAAGAGGGAAAAAAAACAAAACAAAACAAAACGAAACGAGCGGATCCGTTCGGATAGTTCGCAGTTGTTTTTTAGATGTTACTTCTATTTTGTCTCTGCTGTCTTTGTTGTTCAGTGTATATCAGTGTTATCAGGAGCAGGATTTGGTTGCATGATAGAGAGCGTCACCATTAAATAGGTAACAGGGAGCTCAAAATTAAAGAATAACGGGGAGACCACGAAAACGTAGTCCGGCATTTGAAAAGAAATATGCTATCATAAGTCTGGGAAATCTCTTTTTTTTTCGTAATAACAGAATGAATGTAGAAGAATACTTACATAATTAAAGAGAAACAGACGTTCGGCTAGTTTTTGCGTGTATATAAGCTGTTTGAGTTTATTTAAAAACTTGTGATTGACAAAACTTTACTTTCGTGTCAGAAATCATGCCAACATTACACCTGTGTAAACATTCTACTAATTGAATTATGAACATCAAATTTAAATAGCTTTCGTGTCAGGAAAACCTCACGAATATGATCGTGCTAAAAGGCTAAGCGAGAGAAAACACGAAACATTTTTCCAGCTTAATGACAAGGATTTCAAGAATCTTTCTGGTGATCATCAAAGAACAAACATCATTTGGGAAGTTCAGAATAACGAGTAAATCGTCACATCAATGTCATTACCACGAATACATTCAACTGTGGGAGCTACGAAACTAAACTGCGGACATGAAATACAGAAACCAAGAAAACTTCAATAACGGTCGATTCTGGAGAGCTTAATAACGGGAAAGAGTCAGGACTCTTCTGGCAATGATGCATGGAATATTTTTAAAATTTATTAAATACGCACGTACGGGGAAAATCCTGACTGGCCGATAATTCCGAGCAACATACACTATCTATCAGCTCAAAGTAAACCACATAAGACTCAAACTAAATTCTGTCAATAAAGTCCTTGAACTCTGTAAGGTGTGGATGATTTTTTGGTAGTTTATAACTTAAACCCGTACCCGTACACAATCGCCTTTCGTGGACTTCATTAATTATGACCAATTATCTCCCCCAGACAACTTAATATGCATAAAGAAATGTTTCCACTTGTAGATCAGAAACATCAACACACAAAGACTTCTTTGCCATCTTTTCGACAGCAACAAAACTTAACAACCAATTTCTTTCCTCGTCCAGCTGTTCCTAACCCGCTGGCGAACGTCAACCTAAACTGAAGACCAGCGAGTCCTAACATGCCCCTGAGTAAACTTTTCCTTCCGATTCCTTCCTGCGTTGTCTTTGCAAATCAAAATCTACGATATTTTCGAGGATCCAAACACTCCGATTAATTCTTCATCCATAGAGACTGCGCAAAACTTGGTTAAAAGCCCCTCAAAACTTGTCTATTACACCTCGAAGGATTCTACTTTGAATGGCTTTGTGGGCTTGTTGCCAAAAAGTTAACACACTAACACGACTCTTTACGCCAGGACAGCCCCAATAGTTCTCAGTTGCTATAGCAACTGCGAACTAAAAAGGGAACACAATTTGAGGGGGTAGTACGAAGGTGATGGTATCATATTACAAGATTTCACAATATGGCCGCGAACGAGAACACAAAAGCTTTTCAACGTTAGAAATGAAAAGATAGGCTAAAGAAACTCGACTGCCGGTCCCGAATGCCCATTAAGTGGAATATGAATGCCTTTATTGAGAGGAGAAATTTATATGGATTGCTTTGGCCCGATGCTTTGAACCAGCGTGAAGTTTCCCGGGTGAGTTTCTCGGAATTTTTCAATCATTTCACAGAATATTACGGTATGGGAAATTCGCTTTTATTTAGAAGGATCCCACTATCTCAACTCGCTTATTTCCAATTCCCTGTTATCTCGAACAAAGAGAAATTTGTCTTGGCTTTGGTCATAAATATAATATTTCCAGTTATTTACTTTTACGACGATAACCCGCTTTTCTCAACTTTGAAGAATACCAGTGTGTTTTGTTTTCACGGAGCAAAGTGTAGCCAGGCAAAGGAGAAAACAGCTTATGAAAGCATGCAATGAAGTAAAAGGCGAAAACAAGCACCAACGCGAATCGTCAAGATGTTAACTCATTGACTAACAAAAGAATAACAAAACAGGACATAATTGATATATGCCTCGTTCTTTTAAACTCTGAATCCAGTCATTGTTTACAATCTCGGCAAAATCCATGCAAGTAACGAATCGATGAAAAAGCACATCCTCATTTATGAATCTACTGAAGTAGGTCTTAAATATTTTTTAACCCTTATTCTGATTTCTGAATTGTTTGCTTGAATTTCAATAATTTTATTTGGCTTTACTTAAGTTCGACTTAAACTTATGTGTGAATTAATTTTGTTTATCACGTATGAATTGTTTGCTTGAATTTCCATAATTTTATTGGGCTTCACTTAAGCTCAAGACTTAAGCTTATGTGTGAATTAATTTTGTTTATCACTTATGAATTGTTTGCTTGAATTTCATTAATTTTATTGGGCTTCACTTAAGCTCAAGTTAAGCTTATGTGTGAATTAATTTTGTTTATCACTCAATATTATGCATGGTTCAATTCTACCTGTTACCATCCCCCCCCCCCAGGCCTACCCCCAGGGATTTGCAATTTTTTTCTCACTTGGCAGTCTATTCCCCACCCCCGGGCACACAGAAAGAGACGATTCCCCACCTCCGGCACTCCTCATCGACCACAAATACGTTGTTTTGTGTACAAAACCTAAATGACGATATTGATTTCCGTACAATAGCAAAACCAGACGTTTTGACAAGAACTTAAACGCTTTTCTAGAGTTTATTGAACGAAGTACACTACATGCATAATATAATAAAAACATGAACAGAAAACTGAAGAAAAAACTCTACCTGCACTGGCTGGCAAGTAAAGAAATTTTCTTCGACACATATTTTATTCTAAATATAGCGCATATGCACAAGAGGCCCATGAACAAATTGATGGCAGCATTTAAAGGAGTTTTTCTTAGCTTGTTTCATGAGAACACTGGACTGAGATCTCTGTTTAACATAAAGCTCTGCATCCGTTTTTATATAGAGTCTATTTAAGTCGTCTTATTATAAATATAAACATACTGAAGAAATATTTCTTGTTTGGGACGATCATCATTCATTCGAGTACGCATCAAACGCACATTCGTTCAACAATTTATAATAAACATACCGTCCAACACAGATTTTAATTTTGAGAGATTATTCTTCTCTAAACAGTCTGCTACAAATACTAGAGATTTTCACTGGAAATAGGCAATCTTCTCCACGCGGTCCGGGGCCATCATATTAACTGAGAAGTGACGTACTTTACAAGAACAACAAGAAGTTATTTTCGATTTGCCCCGCTCCCCTACCCCCGGGACAAGACCACTTCAAACAATTCCCCGCCCCCGGGCTTGAAGGGCTGGACTTGTCCCCGGGTTGCCCTGTGGGGGGATGGTGACAGGTAAAATTGAACCATGCATTAGTTCAGAAGGCGACTGCAATTTGCCATTTTTTTCGATCTCAGTTAACCTACATGTATGAAATAAAAGCACTGCATTGTAGAAAGTGCTTCTTACTATTTGTCACTCATAATGGAATGTTCATGTTTTAGAAAGTTCAAATAATTACTGCATGCATTTTTGGTATTCTCAAAAATCATTGTATCCCCAAGGGGGGGGGGGGAATCCAGATGTAAGCAAAGGATTTTTTTTATGCAATTGACATATTTGTACTGATGTGTTTTTGCTTCCTAAAGGCAATCTGGCTTGTTTAACTGACAATTGTCTGCTGGGATTAGTAAGAACATGTTTGATTAATTGCAATTGACTCTTTACTGAGTTAAGCAAAGGAGACTGAAGAGGATTGAACATCCATTAAACTTACATGAGGTCCTGCCATTTTGTTGCTCATTCGATCGACTGACATTCAAGTGCTTTACCTTACCTGTATTATAGCAATGAACCATGCAAAGGGCGGAAGACAATTACATGTAACCACTTTTTAGACAAATGGCTAAAAGAGTTTGGATAGCTACAAATGAGGGGTTCAGGCAATGATTTATAAATTATTTGTTAGGATTCCACAAAAGATGGAAAGAAGAACACTTTCACGGGTGGATGCAAAAATTTCCAACAATAGGCACTTGTACGTCTCATGAATCAGGTGGATCACAAAAGTAAAGCAAAGTATAGCTTTGGCTACAACATTTCAAAGCTGGAAGTGACTGAATGCTAGCAAATTGTGAATGACGACTCCCTTAATAATTGACATTGAGTATAATTACTATTCTGTTCACCCATTCTTTCTGTTCATTAATGTCACATTGGTCAAAAATTGCATTGTGAATGCTTTAATAATGTATGTTACATACGATATTAGTTATTTGATGTTGTCAAAAGAAAAACAATAAAGTTAATATTATTTTAAGGATGAAAGTAATTTGCCAGGTGCTCGTTCTCATCAATTTTGCACTCCAAGAACTGAAAATTTTCTTCAATTGATGAACTTAGAGTTGAGGAGGGGAAAGAAAAGAAAGATGCTCCAATGAAAGTCTAATTTATTTGAATTGTAACTATACAGTGCAGTGTCTTTTATTTGCAGTCCTTTATCAGGCATTTAAGCCTCGACTTTTAGTGGCTCTGGTCAGTTTTAATTCGCCACTGGCGACTGGCGACTGCCAATTTTTAGCCCTGAATTTGTTGTTGTTTTTTTTTTTTCACTGATCCTCTTTTTCTGTTCTAGACATATATGCCAGCAGTGATTAGTGATGCAGCATTTTCTTACAGTGAAGTCAAATGAGGTACGTGGATATCAGTTATATAATAGCCCAGCTTACGTATCCAACTGTTCAGTAAATTGAACTGGATTAAATGCAGTGATTGGGTTAATTTGGGTTTGGTAATTGAACACAATAATTATTAACCAAAAATATGCCTATATATACAGCTGTGTTTGATTCCATTCAATTTCTGAACCCAGTCAAACATAATTAAACAGTTCAGTTAAAATCATTCAAATATATAGATTTAGCCAAGCCTAAAAGTGGAGCTCCAATTTTTATTTGACAATCCTATTATTCACAATGGAAAATAAAAATTGAACCAACGATAAAATTGAACCACAACATTTACATGAGTGTGCCATCAAGACTTCCATTTGGGTGGCAATGAGAGCCTTTACATCTCGACTTAAGGGAGGACACTCTTAATCACCATATTGTTGCTGTGGGAAGTTCCTCAGAACCATCATATCTTGGAAGCCTATTACTTCCACAGATAAGCTGCTAATGGCCACGTTTGTTTTATGGGAAAGGTTTTCAAGATTTTCAAGTCGCAACCATATTCAGCATGTCACTTGACCTGAACAGAAAAAATGCTCAAACAGCATACAGTTCTCGCTATTGTAAACATTGCGAACATTTAAAGATTATCAGGATGCAAAATTTGAAGTAACAGTGTTTCTAGAAATTTGCTTTATTATGAATATAAAAGTTATGATGGCACAAGCACATACCTTTATACATTTTTGTGCTGTAGTTCTTCTATTCTTTGTAAAAACAGTAATTGCATGCTTCGGGTTGTAAAGAAGGGTAGGGCGATTCGCAAAAAAATCGGAACTTTACTAGTTTCCTCTTAGTTTTACTGATTTTCTTTTTAATGTGCGGTTGGGGACTGGCAGTAGCTACATGTATGCACGTGCAATGTTCAGTTGTGAATTCAGATGTTCTTCTTCATTATTTCACCAATATTGCGGCACGAAATGCTGAAAACAGTGTATGACAGAATACCATCCACAAAAATCCCTTAGCAACAATGCGAGATCTGAGTTAAGAATCTCCCTTCCTCAAGTTACAAAATCCTTTTTTCATGGTGATGTGAGATTTATCTGGATGGCTATATGGTTAATTAACTTAATGCAGAATGAATAAAATAGTTACACCATGTTTACATGATACCAGTATGAACTCACCCAGGTATGCCTCGCACAGTTACGAGATTTTGTGCTGTAATCATGTAACAAATACAGAGAAGCAAGGGGGAACTGGGGTGAACTTGTATCAGAATGAAAAGCATACAATGAACTGGTGTCATGCAAACACCCCCTCAGACTAAAGTTGAGCAGCTCTCAAGAATGTTTAACAACATCCTCAGATACCCAGGGGCAGACTAAAACCCTGATTTCATTAAAGCAGCGTAGACTCAGACTGGTGCAATTTTGTTTACATGAGACCAGTCTGAAATTTAGACTGGCATAAGTATTTACATAAGACCAACCATCTCTAAAAATACAGTTTACCTTTTGTCCACTCGGAATGCTTCAATGCCACTTATTTAAATGCACATGCTCAAAACTCAAAACAAATACCGTAAACTGCCGCTTATAAGCCCGCCTGCTTACAAGCCCCCCCCCCCCCCGGCTATAGGCCCATCCACCTGTAAACAATTTAAAAAATACATCCGGTAATAAGCCCCTTCCCCCGCCCCCCCGGATATAAGCCCTCCTCTAGTTTTCCCTGTTTCCTTAATATTAAGCACTCTCACAGAAAACTGCAAAGATTAACTGACTGAGCTTCTGTTTTGTTATGTTCCGGTTACGTTCGTGTTGTAGCAGTTTTGATTTTGTAGTTAAAATTGAAATGAATTCGATTAATTTATTATGACATTTCAAAGGTTAATTACAAACTGGTACATTAAAAACGTATTTCGATCAACACTGCTGTGGCTCATCTCGTAACGTTTTTCTTATTCCGCTTATAAGCCCCCCCGGATATAAGCCCCTCCATTTATAAGCCCACCCAAAACCCCTTACAAAGTTGTATCAGCTTAGGGCTTATAAGCGGCAGTTTACAGTGTCTTAAAACATTTGGGGTAGTTTTTCATGCGAGCATGCATGCTCAGTACATGACACGGCATGACATTGCCAATTTTGTGAATTGTGTGCGCAGTATGGATGCACAGAAAAAAATTGCGCAAATATCCTTAGCACCTCCCTAAAGCCATTTGCTTACTATTGGCAACTGAGATAATTAAACTCTGCTTTCTTTTCCATACAGGTTTTTATTCCATCAACCTGATGTCAGAAAAAATATGGCAGTTTATTGTAAGGCTTTGGTTAATAAATTTATACTCTTAGCTACATGTATGTTCCCAGGCAGACATTATCAATTGAAATAAAAAATTTTAAGAGCAGTTTTGAAATAAGGTTTTATATATATATATTTATTAAAAACTGGGCTAGGTATATTGGATTTCTAGCATTTTGATTGGCTGAACGGAGCTAGGCTATCAGCTCATATACCTGCTGCGACTTGCTGCGACCAAATATGGTCAATGAACACTCAACAACAAAATGAACAAAGTGAGCCGAAAGTTTTTTCCTCGCGAGCAACCCGGCGAGAAAAATGGACGAGAAAAATCACTTGGCGGGCGAATTTAAATTAAGCAGAAATTCTAACAGCGTCACCAGCAAGCATCACCAACAGCGTGGTCTAACTGTCAGGTCAAAATTGTTTGCAGAAACTGTGCAGAAATAGAAATTTAAGCATCAAGCGTTGTGTTTACAATCAATTTCTTTCATCGATCGTCACGTCGGTCATAAAAATTGAACAAACGGTAGGTTTTATAAGGAAGGCTTTCCACTTCAAAATATCAAGACAAGACATAAAATAAAACAGTGAAATGAGGCAGGGGCATTTAATAAAAACTATCACACATTCATGGCGAGTTGGTGTGAAAATCATGAAGCAGTCTAAACATGCAAGTGCTAAACAAACTACAGCTGAAAACTACCGAGAAGGAAGGAAGGGCGAGATTTTTTCGGCTTTAACACGCAAAGTTGACATTGGTTTACCTGCACTCTTGTAGCTCTATGTTCCAACAGGTCGAAATGCTGGTCAGATAGAAATCGGATGTCATGTAAACGGAGTTGAATCGCTTTCCCAGTTGCTTGAATGTTGTTTTTACCATTCCGTCCGCAACCTCTAAACCGAGAACAACTGCATTTTGTGCTTTGTTAACAAACTATGATGGCGAATTCTAATGTTCCTCGCTACAGTAATCTTGCTTCTGAGCTGCATAGAAATTACCTCTTCGAGTTCAAATTACTGTTCTGTCTTCAGTTAGATCAAATACGCACATGATAGCTCCGTTGTGCGAACAGATTACAAACTTGTTCCGTTTCAACTCCAGCAGCTAATAGCGGTGAAATTGTTCAGCTTCAATCCGCTTTGAACGATGATTACAACAATGTTTCAGGAAAAATCAAATGTACCATATTTCAGAGCCAATAATTAGAAGATTTTTTCCAAACCTTGTGCCACTTTGTTCACTTTTGAGCAGTTTTCATTGATTCATTCAGCTTTGCAATGAAACGCTGCAACACTTCGCAAGGTTTTAGCGCCTTTTTCGTTCAAATCATGTGATCGATTCATGTTCCCTTTTTACATGTAATCTCTTTCTCGTTGTTCCCGTTCTTTCTTGATGTTTTTAATAGTGGTTAAGTTTTTAATAAAACAATTATTCTACTCGGACTTGCTGGTTATCTATCATTTGATATCCAGCGCGCCCTCGCAGAATAATTGTTAAATATATTTTTTGCAAATTTTGATGTTGGTGATTAGTAACCCTACTCCCCCCCCCCCCCCCACACCATCATTTGATATCCAGCGTGCCCTCGCAGAATAATTGTTAAATATATTTTTTGCAAATTTTGATGTTGGTGATTAGTAACCCTACTCCCCCCCCCCCCCCCCACACACACACACACACACGCACACACAACTAACTTCCCAGGAATAATGATTCAGACTTATTTGATTGAATTCACTTGACAGGGAAAACTATTTCAAATGACGGATTCACCACAGTCTGATCCCCTCTTGTCAGTTCATTACATGACAGGTTTCTGACTATCCTGAAATGATTTATGAAGAGGCTTTTCTTTTTGTTTCTCTTTGCTACCAGATTATGATAATCAGTAACATTGCTCATTGGTGACATTAGATGCAGTGTAAAGGCTAATGATCAAACCAAAAACAAATTAAACCACAAGATTTACCACCATCACAGTCAGGGGTAGTTAAATAAATATAGTGAGTCATAATCTGTGCATCAAATAAAGTCACTAGTGGTTACTGGACCATTTGTTATTCGCGTTGGCAACACTGTTATAGTCACAAATTTTTAATTGACTGACCGATTTATCAATTAAGTGGTTGAGTGGTTGATTCATGACTGATGGGTACTTAAAGAGATTGATTTTAATATAATAGTCCCTGGGCATCAATAAGAGTAAACAAGGTACATTATTATTCCACTATAGCATCAGTTTATCATATAGAGCGTTTTCACTCACGTGACAAGCCGCCATATTGGTATACTCTAACAAAAGACGATTTTTGCATAAAAATAGAGTTCAACTCCAAAAGGACTGGTTTGGGACACCAATATGGCCGCCGTTTCTTTGTTTTGGAACACCAATATGGCCGTCGTGACATCACGTGAAAACGCTCTATAAGGACTAGAAAACACATACATGAGAGTATGAGAGTGTATTGCACTGTAGAAAGCGTATTGCACTGTAGTGTCCCGGTTTCAAATCACTCATTGAATAAATCATTTAAAATGATAGCAAATATTGTAGTGGAATAATAAATATCATTCAGTGGTTTTACAGATAATGGTCAAGGACATTTTACCGGTACTCATTGCTCGCATTTTTCCTCGCTTTATACCACACAACTTATCTGTCAAACCATTGAATAAGGTGGAGGTATTTTTCAATTAGTACCTTGTCTATACAATTTGACAACTCTGCAAAAATGTAAATAAATTAAACCGTAGACTTGTGGCAGAGAAAAGGCCGAGGTAAGGTGAACAAAAATAATTATTGTGCCCAATATTTAAGTTTACAACGGTTACCTAAAACTGGGGCTTATTTAGAATTTTGTAAAACAGGTTCATACCCGCCATCCGTCCCCATTTAATGGGAATTGTCCCGATTTTTGAGTTTCAAAACCTAGAAAAATCGGGACATTCCGATTTTCAAGAAAAAAAGAGAACTGGATTGTTAAAGATTGGTCTTCAATGACTTTTCTACATCCTATTGTTTTGTGCAATACATGTGGTGCTTGAGACCATTAAACAACACCTGAGAATTCTAATGCTAAGACAGTACAGTACAGGCAATATTTTTAAAAATTAATGCAAAAACCCTAGAGCATCCTAGACCCTGCTCAGTGTTGGGGGGCAGTGGCGGGGGGGGGGGGGCACTACCCCAGGACTGGGGTGAGCATGGGGGGGTGGTCCCTATTTCTGATTTTATAAGGTTGGCAGTTATGCAGATTCTAATTTGATGAGAGGTGTATTTACCAATAATTACCTAAAATATAATATTGCTGTCAGGTACCACTTGAAATAATAATAATAATAATAATAATAATAATAATAATAATAATATTTTTTTTTTAAATAATTGATAAAACCTTTATTGATAGTCATAGTGAAAATACAATGGACAGATAAGAATAAGATGCTAAGAAATTACAATCAAATTATTAGTTTAAAAAAAATTTTTAAGAAGTAAAATTCTTTTCTTAATTCTTAATTCTTCTTCTTATTGTTGATAGTAGTGATAATCTGCATTACAAATCAATCAATAGGTTAAAAATACTAATGATTTATGAAAAGGTAATAAAATATTCCAATAGTTAAAAGTATATATATCCTAGTGGCGCTCATTCGTGAAACTCGGAATAAGTAATAAAATCAATCAAAAGTCCCTATCTAATAGCTCCCTCAGTTGCTTCAATTTCAATGTCAGAGTTCTTTAAGTCCCATGAGACCCTCTTAACTGTTCGTGATCCACGAAGGCAGATTAGCGCTGATCTCAAAAGAGCAAAGGAAGTTCTTGCACGAATCCAGGAGATTGTCTTGGCGTAATCTTCTCCTTTCTTGATAGCGATTAGCTCGGCTAGGCGGCTATGAAACATCCGGCATTCTTTCCCCATTCCACCCGTGGTTGTAAATACCAGCGGTGTGAAAGTTCCTTGCTCAATATCAACAACTCTGCTTGCGTACTGCCGCTTCTTCTCGTTCTCATGTATCCGATAAATTTGTTGCGGTTCCAGGTCCCTATAGCTTTCAGCATTTGGGTGACAGACCCTGACGTCGAAAAAGGCTGATTGCTGAGGCTCCCAAAATCCGCGTGCATGTATATCCAGTCTGGCATCTCTCGCTGTGTTTGACCCTCTTGTCAACTGCTCACCTGATACATCTTGCAGCACTGGTTCAGTAACGACATCGCTACAAACCAAATTTATCAACTCCGCTTCCAGATCCCTCAGTTCATTATGCCTCTGAATGACAAACCCCCCTCTCTTACATATCATGGCGTGGTCAACATCAAACAGTTCCCCGCACACACAGCTGGATGGAATATCGTCAATTGGCCAGTCATAGCGTAGTTTGACTCCGTCCTTAAATTGCCTTTTGTTAAGATTAAATCCTAACTCTTTAAGAGGCAGTACTGTTAGCCACGCGGACGATCCTTTTTCGGCAGCCAATTCTAGTGTGCGTTGAGTCTTCTGAGATGCGACCTCCTTTATTCCATTGGCCTTGTTTTCATTATCCTTTGCTCTCTTTTCTCTTACCTCTTGCTGTGCTGATGTTATCAGGGAGGGATCTGGCAACTGATGTGCCTGGGACACAATCTGTGCAACGAGAGGCGTGGTTACTTTGACTGATGACACGTACTCACGCTGTGCATCGTCACACGGGTTCCCCAGACCCAGTCCTCCCAAGCGTACTGGTAACGATAGTATTTCCCTGTCCAACTGGCTACACTGCCGATCTGTAAGAGCAGGGATAAGTATACGTGATATAGCGTTCTCTAACGGCTCAAGCAGATCTTGAATATCTGGAATGGTTCTGATGAAATACGTCCATCGATGTTTTAGGCCAAACGTGTATGCTGCATAGCACGCTTGGGGCTGAACCGCAGCAAACTTGGCTAATCTCGTTACTTCACTGATCCAGTTGGACACCTTATCACTCACATAATAATAATAATAATAATAATAATAATAACAATAATAAATAAAATAATAATGAATAAAATAAATAATAATAAATAAATAAAAATTGGAGTTCCGCTTTTAGGCTTGGCTAAATCTATATATTAGACTTCGTTTTAACCGCCTTGAAGTTTAAAATTTGTCAAGCTTTTCTCTTTGTACCAGCAATCTTTATAAAGTGTTCTGATGTTGTTCGTGCAATACGCTAATATTGTCATGAAAAAAAACAATTAAATACGGGAGTTGATGACGAGGCGAAAACCCCTCGGACAATGAACCGAAAACGAAACAATTTAAAGTTTCAAAACTTTTTAGTTTTAAGATTTGATCATCTGTCTAATGTCTGTAGAAGTTGCGCTTCTTTAGTTGCATTACCGATTTTAAAACAAAGCTTAATATTCAGACGTTTCAGACTCCACATGAATGAACTGAATTTGCCTTTAAGCATCTACTGATAAACATCGCCGGAATACCAAGACATTAAAAACCGATAAGAAATAACACAAATAAATGGGCCAGGGGCTTACCTGAAGTACTGCATGAACATTTTGGTCCTATTTTACCCATCATCAAAAGAAGAGAGAGCAATAATGCCACGACAGCCACAGCAACAATAAGAAATATTAAAACAACCCAAATCACTCTTTCTCTCCTTCTTTTCTTTACACGGGCAAGTTTCTTCGAAGTTTGAAAAGCCTTTGAACTGTTTTGCGTCCCCGCTGCTAGGCGAACGTCATCGTATAAAGGGTTCGGTATTCTTTGCGACGGATTCACATTATTCGTGTGGTTACGTTGTAGTGTGCTGTAAGCGCTCTCAGATCCATCGCCATAAGAGACATTCCCGATCGCGTTTAAGCTGCTATTACTGACATTACTTCTTCGATCGAGGCTCACTGTGCTTCCGGTAAATCCTGGATTCAGACGTCCCAACTCTCTGGCCATCTTCGAAACTTTACTTTAAAGTAACTGCCGCGTGGCAGTCTTCTGTTACGAAAGCCGTTCGCCTGTATCTTTTGTGCTCATTTTTTCGAAAAAGTTCAGGTTTAGCCGTAAATACGCAACTACGAAAGCCGAGGAGGGACTTCCTACTTCCGCCTTGCGACTTCCAACTTCCGACTTCCGACTTCCGACTTCCGACTTCGGACTTCGGACTTCCGACTTCCGACTTCCGACTTCGGACTTCGGACTTCGGACTTCGGACTTCATGGTGAACCTCGGTTTCGAGTTTGTACACGTTTATGGCTGTTGATTTGATGTAAGTGTCTGGAGAAAATGGATGAAGAGGTAAGGTGATTTACCTTGTGCAGTCGTTTCAATGTCGTTGAAACAATGAATGAATGTTGTCCTAATGTCATAGACTATGACTGTTTAAATTTAAACAGACGAGTCATTGCCTGAAGCACCCACGAAAGGCTATCTGCTTCGCGCCGTCCAGTTAGCATGTTACGGTTTTCCGAGTAAATATTTACAGTAGCTAGTCTAGCCCTTTTACTAGATACATACCCTCAAACAGTAAAATATGGGTGTAAAAGCTTATTAAATGTTTCTTTGTTTTCAAGCTTTTGTTTTCTGCTCTAAGTTGCCTTGAGTCTCCAAATAGCTTTGCTGTGTTGGTTGTTCTCTGTTCGAGATAGGATAATGATCGAGTTAGGAGTTGAGTTGAGTTTGAGTTGAGTTTTTGAGTTAAGATTGAGTTACTTTTTAAGACAAAATCAGCAGCTTATTAAATATTTTAAGGTAGGCATTTTTTGCATTTTAGAATCGTATTATTGCCCTCATTTCGTGACCCAACGCGCCTTATCGACGTTTACTGCTAACTTAATTTTGGTGCGTTCTGTCGAACGTACGAAAAAAGGGGAACAGACGGGCTGTATAAACGTAGTACATTTACACCAATGTTCAACGGATAAAGTCCTACAAAAAAGGATAAGACCCAAAATTCACAATAATCACAATTGTGTTTAATTGCGGTAATTGAAACTGTAAATGGGGAATAACCGCGTGGAGTAGCCAGCGTCGCACTTTGGCTTTTGATGTCTACATTGGACATAAATTCTGTCATCATATGGTCGCGACAAGTGCTACCCTTTTGTCATGATCAGACATAACTTATGCCGACTTCCTGCCTCAAAGTTGCCAAACCAGGCCTTAAAAAACAAAATCTTGTTTTTCTTTCGTCTAAACGTCAGTCGAATAAAAAAGCCAGACGAGGAAGCAAAATAGAACTTTTACAGCAGAGATCGAGCCTCGTGTTCACAGCACTGAGGTTAAAATTTTATTTCTTAGCTTTCGCAAACGTTTAATTTTTCAGCTTGGCAACTTGAATCGTAGGTGCCGAGGTCTCCGATGTTGGTTTGCAGCAAGATCTAAAAAATTCTTTCGTCTTGAGATCAAAGAAGCGGAATAGGTTGCTTTCTGTTCAAGAAATAAGGACAACAGCTAACAACATTGCTAACAAAAGTATGTAGCGCTATTTCGCACGATAAACGACGGACAGGTTTCATATCTTGCGAAAGTGAAAGCGACTACCGTGATCACCGTGGCGTAAATGTCCCAAAATGTCTAGACATCGTGGCATACAACTTTGTCACTGTCTATGTCTAATATGCCACAGGGCGACCCCTGTCTTATTACTCAGGCTAATGCGATAAGAAAATTCTGATGCAGAAATGGGATCTAATGAAAAATCAGCCCTTGGTGAGGACTCAAAAAAAAACCTCCAGTTATATTCTATGGGAAAGACTAAAGGTTTTGAAATGAAGACAATGGCTCGTAAAACAATTTAAACCCGCTTTCCATAGGAGGGAGTCTGTGCGGGCCTTTCGCGAATTTTATGACAGGAATACAGTATATTTTTGTAGTTAACCAAATTGGTTGTCAGTCAAGTTGTGTCTGAGAGGGCTTTTTTATTTTAGCCTTTTTATTTCACTTTTCATTTGTTTCCTTTTCTCTTGCCAGCAGAACGGGCAGCTAATTTTTGGCGGGGTGCGCGGGGCGCGAAGCGCGAGGGCGAGCTCTAAGTGCGAAGCGAAAAATAAACAAACAGCCAGAAGAAGGCTACCTTTCCTTTTAAATTTTCTGCATAAAAATATTGGTAAAACAGTAACTCAATCCTAACTCAAACTCACCTCAAACTAAACTCAACCCCTAACTCGGTAAATAGCCGATCCCCATTTGTTCTTTCACTGGTGAGCCTCATCGGTTTCTAGTCTTTCTGTAAATAACAAGGACTAAATCTTTAAGGTTTTTGAGTACAAATCTGTTTCTATGGGGGCATGGGGGCATGATTTAAAGTAACGTAATCTTCACAACTGCTACCTAGCAACCACATTTTGTATATCTTATGTCTTATATCTTGTATTTAACCGCCAGCATTTAAATTAACGGTCATTCGATAAAATTGCCTGAAGAGTGTGGTCATCCATTGACTATATGAAACAGACCTGTCGCATTAAATCGATGAAATACTTTTGAAGCCTGGAACCTTTTTGAATAATTTAATACTGCTCCTAAAAAGTTGAGCGCTCTCTGAAAACCGTTCCACACAAGAAATTTGAAGTTATATATATATATATATATAAACTCAATCCGCTAATGTGTAGAATGGTTTTCAGAGAGCGCTCAACTTTTCAGGAGCAGTAAATATTATAACGAAAATTATTCCAGGCTTCAGATGTATTTCATCGCTTTATTGCTACAGCTCTGTTTCGTATGGCCAAAGGATGACCACACTCACAAAACAACTTGTGAAGTAGCAGTGCATTTCAACAAAACTTCACACATTTTAGATGATTTTTCGTTTCAATGTATTGATCAAGTGCAGGCCCCAAACAACTCGGATGAGATCGACAGGCTTTTAATTACAAAGGAGGCTTATTGGAGTGCTCAGCTGTTCTCTTTGGCACCCCATGGTTTAAAGAAAAGAAAAGAATTTCATTCTAGGAATAGAATTTGTTATAATTAATTTTCTTTTTTGCGATTCTTTGTTTGCGATATATGGCCGTTCAAAGGCCCTTTTCTTGGATTTTGTCAGCCTCTTAGGTGTTGGGTATACTCAAAGGCCCTGTCCGGGGAACTTATTACGGTCATTATTGTTTAAGGGCCCCTCCAGGGATTTTGTTGTCTATCGGCCCTTTGGGGTTCCAGAGGCCTCGATTTGGGATTTTTGTATGATCCATGTTTGCGTAAACGTAGGTTGCTTTCCTTTTGACTGCCCTTTCTTTTGCCGCTTTGCAAATGTCATCTTTTTTGAATTAGTACTTTTTAGTTTTTAGTCTTATCTGTCATCTTTTGTTATTTATTTTTATAGCAGCGTATTTCCGGTCTTTTGTTATATTTTTGCCTTGTATCGTTCATTTATCTAGTGTTGTACCTGTATCTACACCTTGTAATTACGTTTAATTGTTAGTATTGTTTAGTTTTCCTTTTTTCGTTATATAATCGTTGTACTATATTGTTTTTATTTTTGAATGTTAGCGTCACTTATCCTTGTTTTAGTATTGTTATAATCACGCCGGTTACGTAACTCATAGCGTTGAATTGTATTTTGCGTCTTGTTTTGTTCTGTAATCTTATTTAAGGTTGATTTGATAAGTTCAATTTTTCATGTAACTGATGAAGGTCTACTGACCGAAACGTTTTTATTTTTTTATTAAATTTTTTAACTTTTTAATCGTCAGAAGTTGTCCGTCCTCGCTTTCCTTCAACGAGTTTTAATTCCATGCAGTGAGGCTTGGACTGTGAATCTTTGATCCTCCTGACGCAGTGGCATTCTTTGTTGGCCTGAGGCAACCATTAACTGTTTATATATATATATATATATATATATATATATATATATATATATATATATTAGAACACAGTCTGATCAACTGAAGATTAGACTTGGCATTTTTATTACTAAATAGTTTCGTACTGCACAATTTGTACGGCACTCATCAGATAAAATTGCCAAATGACATTTGGCAATTTGCCGTAGAAATTGTGCAGTACGAAACTATTTAGTAATAAAAATGCCAAGTCTAATCTTCAGTTGATCAGACTGTGTTCTAATATTTATGCTCTAGTTTTTCTATTGAGCAGTCTGACAGCAGTTCTGCAAATCAACTAATATATATATATAAATACAAAATATATTCCGTGCTGACGCCACAGAATTCGTCAAAATGCAGACTGCAGGGAAACCTATAACGAAAACCTATCTACCTACGAAATGTCCGTTAAATAATTATATCTTTTACACAATTTGCCATTTTGTTGAGTCCATTTATTCATTGAATACGAACGACGTCAGACAAGGGGTCAGTGTGGATGTTTATTGACCTTATTCTGCTTCCTTTCCCATGAATTACCTTGAATTTTTCTCCGCTCCAGAAAGTAAAGTTTAGCTTATCCCCCACTTTTATACATGTTACACAAAGAGCAAACTAAGCAACATCAATAACAACGGGCAAAAAAGAAGAAGATATTTGCTGTTTGTGAGACAAGGTCAAACAAACATAATGCGCAATTGAATGTTTACATTTTGCAATTTAAGCCGGTGTTGTGTGACGCGTTACGCGCCAGACTTACACGAAAATAATGCTTGGGTAAATTTGTTGTTGCATTGTACCGTTCTTTTGTATCTTCATGCAGAATGCATTGTTGAAAAGTCTTTCAGCCAAAAAACAAAGCAAAACACAATCTTGGTTCCTTTCTCTTGTAGTTGGTTTGTTTCCTCGAAGAGGATAGTAATTTGAAGTCGTTAAAAGAAACATTTGAGAAACACAAGGTAAGTTTGTAATATTTCCCACCTCGAACGTAAGACATTTCGACTAAATGGTCAAAATAAAGTATTTCCGAGAAATATATTAGAATATAAACGCAAACGAGGGGCATGACGCAGGGACAGGTCACGGCGTTTAATGCTGCAGCCACAAAGTCATGTGTTGTTTACGCATAAGGGGACATGTAGCTGGGAACTAGGGGTGCAACTTCAATCACTACAAACTGAGATGTGTATTATGGAATAAAAAAAACTAATGTTATACAAAATATACCCTGAAGTATTTAGATTAAGTCCATTTATTTTACCTTAACTTTTTGCTTGTCTTTGAAAATACAAATGAGCAAAATAAAAACGTTCTTAAGCTACGTCCAGCCGAAGGAATGTTCTTAATCCGTTCTTAAAATGGTGGTAAATCGCAGCCTCAGCTTTCGTATAAAAAAGATTCTTACATAAGACGCAGAGTGTACTTTCTCTGTTTTCTTAATCACATTTCTTTTGTCCTGCAGATCTACAATATAAGAGCTGTAAAAATGGTGACAGACGCTCAATTTGAAAAAATAAGTGTAGCTGTGGGCCAGGTAGCCACAATAAGGGTAAAGCTGGGAGAAGAAAGCGCACAGCTGCAATCAAAAGGTACGATTAGAGTGTAAGGAATTTTTGTCGAACCTGATGACTTGACCAAGGACAGTCAACTAATATGGAATATAAAAGCAATCGAGAAAGGAAAAAAAATCCCTACGGTTGATGATTTTTACATTTTTCTTGTGTTCTCAAACGCCTGTCGTGTTTTATGGTGCTTCGTTTTATCTTAAACAATTTACCTTAGAAGTGGATAACGAGTTTGTTTCTTCTCTGCAGTTACAAGAGAAAAAAGGATCAAGGATTATGTAGACCGGATTCGGAGGAATGAAGGCAAGGGAGAAGGGAAAAAGAGCAACGCTACTAAATGTAAGGTACTTCTTTAAGGTCCTGCTGCAAATATTGGTTTCAGTTATTCTATGGCCCGGGCCTATAGGTGATTTAGTAAGCTCTTTTATTTTTTTTTTGATGAGCCACTTTATTTTGTGGAAATGCTGGAATAAAGTCGTTGTTATTATTATTATTATTATTATTATTATTATTATTATTATTATTATCATCATTATTATTATTATTATTATTATCACTATCATTATCATTATCATTATCGTTGTCGTTATCGTTATCCTTATTTATTATTATTATTATTATTATTATTATTATTATTAGTAGAGTATTATTATTATTATTATTATTAAAAGACATGTTTCGATCTTTTTTCCTTTTTCCAGAATCGTCAGGAGGCCAAAAAACCTACGAGAAAGCAGATGAAGCTAAACCTTGGCTGGCTTCATCGATCTCATGGCCAATCTCGATATAAGCAAGTTAGGATGAAGGACGGAGGAGGAGTGCGCGAGTTTGCTTGCACCGACGATGAAAACATTACAGTTGATTACCTCAAAAGCAAAGCTATCCAGTTTTTTTTCCCCAAGGTGCATCCCAGTACGGCGATTTATCTGAAATGAAGCTTGAGCTAGGAAACATTGCACAAAAAAGCATCTCAGCTTTCAAAACCACGATGGGAGAGGAATGCACGTTCCAGGGGTACTTAAAGTCCCATGGTCTGTTTGCAAGTAAATCCAACATTTACCTTGTGTCAACATTGACAGGAGATGGAGAAAGTTTGTTAGAGGAAGATCCTATGCCTAGCCCGATAAAATCCATGAATGCAGCGCAAGAAGCCGAAGGAGGCCCAGCAATAAATGACGTTTTCATGGGATGCAGCAGAAACGAACTGGCAGGAGAGTTAAAATCTCTTCAGGTGGCAAGTACACCAGATGTGAAAGGAACCATGTCAAGCAACCCAGTCATGGAGAAACCTCAAGCACCATTGTTTGGCCTGGCTTTAAAGGAAAGCGAAAGTATCCTATGTACTTCAAAAAACACTAATGAACATCGCCTAATGATACATTACGAAATATATACAGAGTCTTCCTATTCAGAAGTTGTTCTAACATCAACTTCGCTTTCAAGGAAGGACTGTTACTATATCAAATGTGTATCAGAGCCTTTATTGCAGGACATGGAGGTAGACGAATTCGATCCTTTGGAGAACGGCTTTTCAGTTGTTCACATTTCAAAAGGCCAAAAATGTTTTCTTGACGTGCACGTGTCACTAGACGAGTCGTCCAATAGTCTACCTTCTGCCGAGATGTTAGCTCAGGCGAACCTTCAGGTTGAAGACGCAAAGTCTAACCGACGATAATAACTTATGAAATAAGTTATGAAAAAAATATATTCTTTTTGCAAACAAGAAGTTTCGAAAATAGAAGTGATCGTCATTCAGTGAACCGAGTAGTCGATGGAATTCAAATTTACAAATCAGATATCAGATATCGTTGCCGTTTCTTGTACCTTGAAGAGTGTATACTATTGAGTGTATTTTCTCAAGTATGTTAATGTCAATAAATTTCCTGATAAACAAGTGACATATGGTAAAGAAATAATCTCACGTAAAGGATATTGTTTCAATGAGCTACCAAATGAAGGATCAGGGTTTGGAATGTTCATTACAATACCAGGCCCCCCATACCAGGCCCCCCATTCCAGGCCCCCCATACCAGGCTCCCCATCCCAGGCCCTCCATTCCAGGGCCCCCATTCGAGGTCCCCCATACCAGGCCCCCCATTCCAGGCCTCCCATACCAGGCCCCCCATTCCAGGCCCGCAGTTCCAGGCCTCTGTACAAGGCCAGGCCCCGATATAATAATTGCAAGCGATGTCAAGCTTTGTTCGCGCGAGACTACAACATCTAGCTCCGGTATAATATAATAATAAGGACACGCTTCTTTCGCGTTTAATAGACTACATTGTCAAGCCTAGGTCTATTAAAATATAAGAACACGCTTCTTTTGCATGAGACTACAATATCAAGCCCCAACAAGCAATAACAGGCCCCACTCGCAACTATCCCGGTATAATATTAAACACGTTTATTCCGAGCGAGACTACACTGTCAAGCCTCAACAATCAAGCCCCTGTACAAATGTCTAGTAATAATGAACTTCGTTCGCTCGAGACTACAATATCAAGCCCCAACAAGCAATACAAGGCCCCGCTCGAGACTATCCCGGTATAAGAACACGTTTATTACGAGCGAGACTACACTATCAAGCCTCAACATACAATATCAAGCCCCTAGTATACATGGCTAGTAATACTCAGTTGCGTTCGCTCGAGACTACAATACCAAGCCCCAACAGGCAATACAAGGCCCCAGTACAACAATACCGAGCTTTGTTCGCTCGAGACTATCCCTGTGTATTTACACGCTTAGTCAGCGCGAGACTACAATACTACCCCAAACATTGTTTATCAAGCCTTACATAATGATACCAAGTTTCGTTCGCGCGAGACTACAATATTAAGCCCCACGATGCAATACCAGGCCCCTGTAGTATAATAACACCGAGAGTCGTTTGCTCGAGACTGCAATATTCCTCAACATGCAATACCAGGACCCGGTATAGTAATAGCAACATTAGTTCGCGCGAGACTACAATATTAAGCCTTAACATGCAATACCAGGCCCCGAAGTAATAATACTGTACGCGCGAGACTACAATATCAAGCCCCCGGTGTAATAATAACACGCTTAGTCCGCGCGTGACGACAATATCAAGCCCCTGTATAATAATACCAAGGTTCGTTCGCGAGAGACTACAATATCAAGCCCCAGCAAGCAATACAAGGCCCCGCTCGAGACTATCCCGGTATAAGAACACGTCTATTCCGAGGGAGACTACACTGTCAAGCCTCAACATACAATATCAAGCCCCTGGTATACATGGCTAGTAATACATGTACTCAGTTGCGTTCGTCGAGACTACAATATCAAGCCCCAACACTGCCAACATGCAATACAAGGCCCCGGTACAACAGTAGTAATGTGCGCCCGTATGGACAAATGAGCCTCGTTTTGATGTAATGATGACGTCATGACCGGAACCGGAAGTCACGTGTTTTTAGGATGGGAAACCGCTGACCAGTGAGGAAAAAAGGGATCGCGGGCTCATGCAACCGGAAGTCACGTGTTTTTGAATGGGAAACCGCTGACCAGTCGGAAAAAGGGATTGCGGGCTCATGCAAGCGGAAGTGACGTGTTTTCGAATGGGAAACCGCTGGGCAGTATGAAAAATGGATCGTGGGCTCAAGGGGAAGCCAAACCGCTGAGAAAACGCGGGCGCAAAGTCCAAAGTCCAATTCGAGCAACGGGGGTAGGTATAAAAGGGTAAACCCAGGGGTGAGGGAGTAATCACGATGAGTTTTTACATTACCCTTATCAGTGATCAAGCACAAGGCACGGGACAAAAATTTACGGCTCGACTTCCTCGTTCCTATTATTTGGTAGAAGATGATTGGGAAGCAGCTTTGGTTCATATCTCCCACCCGGGGTTTAATCAACAATGGGGAGATCAAACCAAACAGAATTGGACGCAAGAAGATAGTCAAAAACATTGGATGAAAACAGATGTGAGATACGTAACAAAACGTGCGGAGGGAACGGCTCCTATTCAAGTGACCAAACAAATCCATTTACCCCCAAGGTATTACCACAATTTGAAAGAAGCATGGATTGCCATTGCGTACGAAATAGAAAAACAACACATGGACGTCATGATGGATATAACTAAAATGGAGGTGGACGATCAAGCGAAACGACAACAACTCGCGGCTCTCAACCTGGCTGAACCCTACGTGAAAATCACCAATACAGGCATCGCCCCCGAATTAGATTCCTTGTATGTACTGATACCGGCCAATATGCAATTTGAAATGGAATGGAAATTGGCAGGCTTGATGGGACTGGTGAAAGATGGAACGCCAACGCAACAAATTGTGGAAGAAAAAAATTATCTGGTCAAAAATATCGTGGATTACGACGATCGACACAAATGGACACTCACCCGCGGTCCTGCCAACAAATACCCGCCGTATGGCGTCGTGTCCGTTAGCTTTACCCACCCCGATTTCAATTATTATTTGTTCTTGGGTCCGAATCTTAGTCGCCAACCATTTCCCAGTACGCAAACGGTCAAACCGCAACAAGGACAACAACAATTGATGATTTACACGGATCTGGTGTCCCAGAGCATTGTGGGAAATCAAGAGAAAGGATTTTTACGTACCTTGGATGCCGGCAATACTGATCATCAATTTGATACCACGCAACGGATGTATTTTCCTCTTGGCAAAACCATCTTTGACAGCATTGCCATGGATATTCAAACAGCTGATGGGCAGCCGGCTCCTTTCAAACAAGGCAGAACAATCATTACCCTTGAACTGTCCAGAAAAAGTCAACGACCCTGATTTATGTAGAGAATGAATAAAGATCACAACAACAAAGTATCATGGAACATCTTTTATTGATCCTTGGTATTGACAACAAGTAGAAAAAAAAATCCAAACATGGGGGGTGTCCTTTTTTTACGAGAAGCTGATACAGGTTTTCATGCGTCCAATGGCTAGGCTTTTGGTCTGACCCAGAAAGTAGAGGGTTTTGCGGTTAGGCTCATAGGGATCTCGGAGTTCTCCCCAGAATCCTTCCAGGCCGTGCTCGTTGTCATAACAAATGCCATACCAGATAGGATTGTTTTTCCAATCGTCCATGACATGCTGGACAAACTCCGGGTCTTCTTTCCATTCTTCATGGAGGACTTCAAAGACGGTAAGAGGAACGTGGCAGGTAGAGCATAGGTGGGTCTGGCGGTTCTGTTGGTTGGCACAGGCGACATGACAAGGAAGACCACAACACCTCAAGGTGGTATAATTGGCGAGAGGTGTCAAACAGATCACACATGGTTGGGGTTGAGCCATCAGGCGAAAGGATCAAAGAGTGGATTGATCAAGAGTTGAAACTCGGTGGGGCTGATGATCCCTTCGTGGTGGAGTCGGCACAGTTCTTGATAAGTGAGTTGGTAACGCAAGGGTTGGACCAGGTCGAGGATTTGTTTTCGGATCTCTCCCAAACGTTGTAGGATTTGCAGGACTTGAGGACTGACCTTGCCAGGACTGATCTTGTCAGGACTGATCTTGTCGGCTTTGTCGTCCATTCACCATCGGTAGAAGTGTTTCAAGGTTAATAAACACAATTCGTTCCGACTGAGATGTTTTTGACTATGAAGTCGAAGCAGTTCAAAATAAGAAGCTTTGAAGCGGATCTCTTCCAAGTCTTTTTCGAGTCGAGACAACAAGGCTCGTAGACGATCAATCACTTGTTGGGCTTCTGGACTGAGGACTGGATCATCCATGAGTGTGAAAGATGGAATGGGACAGGGGGTTTTTTATAGAGAAAACAAAAGGGTCACGTGGGAGGGAATGGACCAATGAGAGAAAGACCCATCATGCTTTGGGAGGGGAAGAGGTGGGGGGACCCCCCTCCCCCCTCCTTAGATAGACCATGAGGCATTGCGCGAATCAGGGTATATAAGTCAAGCGAGGCCACAGGGCGTCACTCCTAGCTTTGAGTTCAGTCGTGTTGACTTATGTCAGTTGGTGGTTCGAAAAAATGGTTAAAACGAGAACGCCCTTGGGCTGTCTAGCCAGCGAAATGAATGTGAGTGGGCCAGAGGTGTTAAGAAGCAGAGTGGGTCCTGAGCGAACAGGAGTGGAACGCCAGACCAGAGTGATGAGGGAAAGACAACAGGAAACCTGGCGCCCCTTGACTAAACAGCGCGTGGCCGCCTTTTTTGAATTATTTTTGCATTGTATGGTCTGGACGGAGAATGGCGAGCGGGAGGGCCGTCCACATCCACAGATCGTGGAAGCGTTGCTGGGAGCCCTGTTGAACAAAATCATTCCGTGGGTGGACCAGCACCGCATCCGGT
The DNA here is from genome assembly GCA_964030785.1 of Siderastrea siderea. NCBI lineage: Eukaryota > Metazoa > Cnidaria > Anthozoa > Scleractinia > Rhizangiidae > Siderastrea > Siderastrea siderea. The sequence continues at coordinate 35,590,105 of OZ034970.1, forward strand.
CCCGGTTTGAATGTCGGTGGCCGATGTCCCTCGACCATTTTAAAGAGGTCGATAACGACTTGGAACTTTATTTACCACGTGTTCATGGGGGCCACGCATGGCAAAGGATCCGGGTGTATTTCGGGGACATGGAGAGGGAGCGAGAGCAGCGGCGGGAGGAGGAGCGGGAGAGGAGAGAGCGGATGCGGGATCAAGTGCGACGGGTTTTATTTCCTTGAACATTTTTTTATTGTGAGTCAAGACTACTGTGCGTCAAGAGACATTTATTTATGATGAACGTGCAAACTCAGTGATGTCAGTTTTTATTTTTTAATTAAAAGAGTTGATGTTTTTTACAAAGGGTGGTCTGTGTTCTTTGTCACGCGGGGTGGGGCGCACCTATGTACAATTGAAAAAAGCTATCTACAGTTTGAAAAAATAAAAAGTAAAAAGAAAGCTATGTACAATGGGAAAAAATAAAAACTAAGACATTGAAAAGAAAGCTATGTACAATTCCAAAAATAAAAAAAAACTAAAAATGACTATGTACAATTACAAATGAAAGTCTTCCAGTTCCATACGTAATTGATCAATGTTCTCGGGTAGACAGAACGTGCGGTTGAATAAGGCTTGAATTTCGGCTCGGGTTTTCTCGTCCACATCCCTGGATCCCACGATAGCACTGCTTTGATGAAGGGTGGGCTTTTTAGGTCCCCAAGGGACAAATTGACTGCCAGTCACCAGGGTGGCGGCATTCTCATTGACTTGGTAGTAATGGTCCGAGCGGTACCATGATTGACTGGGTATGTCAAACAGGTAGACGGGTTTGCCTTGATCCATGGCCAATTGCACAGTCCAACCAGTGCCTCCTTTCACGCGTTTATGATCCTGTTCCAAGATGCCAAAGGCATAGATGGTATGGGCTCTTTTGGCAATTTGATAATTGCGTTGCAGCAATTGCAAGGTGTAAAAATGACTGGGCATCTGTTTGCCTAGTTTCTCCGCTGCCTGGTGAAGATGGGGGTTGGCCAGCATCAGGACTTCCACGGTAGAAGGGGTGATGAAAGTGGCTCGAGGATGGTTCGGGGGGACGAGGACTTCTAGTTGCATCCCAAAGTGTTTGGCATGTTCTTCCACGAGGGCATCCGTACCTTTGGCTCCCCCTGTGTAGACCACATGGCCATGACCCACTTGCAGTTCCAAGGCACCGAGATCTTGTTCTCCGATCATGTCAATGTCTGGGGGCATGGCTTTGAGAATGAAGATCTAGAGACCAAGGGAGCTCCTTAAATAGGGACAATGGACCAATGGGAAGACAAGAGGCCCTTAGTTGGATAGGGAAAAGCTGACCAATGGGAAGACAAGAGGTCCTTATATGGATTGAATAAGCTGACCAATGGGACGATGAGATGTCCTTATATGGGTAGGATAAGCTGACCAATGACAGGTAAGGGTCTAAGGTATAAAAAGGCATGGTCGGTAGGGGTGAAATCAACCTTGGAGCACGATGTCTGTCGATCGGAAGAGAAAGCCAAGCGTACACCCTGCGGGGAAGAAGAAGAAGAAGAGCATTCAACATATGACGCCCGTGGACTGTGATCCTGTGGTGTGCGACGTGGTGGAAGACACCCGAGCTGCTGTGGAAGACATGATGAAAGAATTGAATGACATGGTGGAGCAATCTACACCACCCCCATCACCTCAATTCACCTTGACGACCGTGTATGATCCTCCCAGTTCAGTGGACTATATGGTATGCCCTTGTCATGAGGTGCGTTTGGAGGCCCGAGAATCTCAAAAGGGATGGAAGTATGTGAAATGTCCCATGCAACCGTGTTTGCTGTTTTGTGGACAAGATCAAGTTCTGGAGTATATGAAAGCCGTGTATAGTCAACCTGATGTAGAAGTGTTGGACATGTGGGGTGGTTTGCAATGCTTTTGCCGTGAACCCGCCACGCTTCAACAGAGTCATTCGACCCAGAACCCCGATCGCTTGTTTCTGACTTGTTCCAAGAAAACGTGTGGCTTCTTCCGATGGGCCGATCAACCCCTGGGTCCCAAGTACTGGACTTGGTTTCATGACAACCCTCCCAAAAAAGCCGACCAACAAGCTGAACCACCCACCCGTGATGCTCAAGGATATCCCCTGCGTGGAGTAGACATCCCTGGCCCGCCACCTCCAGTCAGAAGGAAAGAGGATCGACCCCTGACAGATTATGAGAAACAATTGTTACGAGAAATTCAAGATCTCAAGAACCGTCAAGAAATGATGGTAGCCCCAGCTCCACCACCCCCCAAGTACAGTGACAGTGTTGACAATTGGCAGAAAGGTCTAGAGACCATCAGCTGTGGCCGTCTAGGTCTCTTTTAAATGAGAGAACGAATAAAATGTTTTATCAATGTCACCATGGAGTCTGTATGTGATGCGTGGGAGTCTGTCTTGACCCTGGTACAATGGCAATGTCATCAAACCCTTTGTCAAGTCTTATATGATCATCAACCCGGGTCCCAAATCCCCATACCCCCATGTCCCGAAAACACGCATCCTCTCCACCTCTTTGAAGAAACCCATGTGGACCGCAACCTGTATCGATGGGTGGTGTTTGTCTTATGGTTAAAAGCCCACCCGAACGCCTGGCGATGGTATCGAATCATTCAAAAGGCGCATCCCCACACGGTCCCCACCATACCGACCTTATGGGATGAATGCCAGAACGTATGGCCCCTCGAAAGAAAAACACCCCATCATGGTTGAATCGTTACCACGATCCTCGAGCCCCCGGCAGTTTAGGAGGGGTGCAACGGTTTGCTAAAGCCCATCGTCTCCCTTTGAAAAAAGCCCAACGGGTGTTGGAACGGGATTTGGCCTATACGTTACATAAACCACGACGTCGTCGTTTTCCCACCGTCCCCGTCATTGTAGGAGGATCAGATGATCAATGGGTCGCGGATTTAGTGGAAGTGCAACCCTTGGCCAAGTATAATCGGGGTATACGCTACTTGTTGACGGTCTTGGATGTGTTGTCCAAGTACGCGTGGGTACAACCGTTGAAAGACAAAACCGGGGTGGCGTTGGTCCATGCCTTTGACAAGATTTTGAAAGAAGGACGACGTCACCCTAATCGATTGCAAACGGATCGAGGGAAAGAATTTTACAACCGGACGTTTCAACGATGGCTTGACGAGCAAGGCATTCAACATTTTTCGACCGAAGGGGATGCGAAAGCCAGTGTGGTGGAACGATTTAACCGGACCTTGAAAGAACGGTTGTACCGTTATTTTACCGCCGCCAACACCTTACGCTTTGACGATGTCTTACCCGAGTTGGTGCAAGGGTATAATGCCACCCGGCATCGAAGTATTGGTATGGCCCCTCAAGACGTGACGTGGGACAACGAAGAAGCGGTGTGGAAACGATTGTATGCCAAACGATGGAAAGACAAGAAAAAACCTAAATTCAAAGTCGGAGATCGTGTCCGTCTCAATAAGATTCATCGTACCTTTGAAAAAGGCTATTTACCCGGTTGGACCGAAGAAGTGTTTGTGGTGCATCGGGTGATCCCGGGCCCTGTGCCCACGTATAAGATTCACGAATGGGATGATACCCCTGTCCAAGGCACGTTTTATGAAGAGGATTTACAAAAAGTCCATGTGTCCGAGGTGTTTCGCATCGAAAAGGTACTTAAGCGACAAAAAGATCGTTGGTTGGTCAAGTGGAAAGGGTGGCCCGACAAGTACAATAGTTGGATTAGTAGTCAAGACGTGACGTCTCTCCAACCACCCAAGAGGAAAGAGACAAACCCACTCAAGAGGAAAGAGACAAGTCCACCCAAAAGACGACGACGCGACTAAACAATGACGTTGGTGCCCAACTCTTCGTTTTACGTGACGTTGATGAGTCATGCGAGTACCAAAGAGTTTCCTGGGAACAAGAGTCATCATTTCAGAAACCGATTGCCTAAACCCATTCGATTTATGGGACGAGGATGGATGGTAGGTATGGTGAGTTTATCCTTACCCACCATTCCAGTGATAGCGGAAGAAGGAGGCGTGGGCGATTCCCATCCTCTGTTGTACGTACGATGGCACGAAAGGGTGCATGACACAGACGATCAAGGGGACGATGTCTGGTACCATGAACGTCGCGAACTCACTGTCTACGGTCGAGATATGAGAAAGGAGATGACTTCGTCGACGGGATCGCACTTTTTTCATCAACTGGTGTACCGTTACGAGCAAAGCCGTGCGAAACAAACCCATCCCAAAAACAAATGGACCGAGGACAATGGCGTCAAATTATACCCGACCTTTGAATGGACCTCCGAAGGGGATTTGTTATTGAATACGACCAATGTGGATTACAAACGACAAGTAGCGCACGTGTCATGGGGTAGAACCTTGGCCCTGAGAATGGGATGGATTGAACAAGTGTCCCCCGGCCAGTATCGATTAGGTCCGAATCTCTTGCAAGAATTTCAAGGCATTTCCACCATTCCCACCCCGACGGATATCCGCGATGCCGCCAACAAGCCCATCTTTTGGAAAGTGGAGGGGGATTATGTGAAATTGAGTCTATCGTGCCCTTGGCGGTTTGTGAATTTGAACAAGACCTTTCGTCCTTCGTTGGAATTTCCCTCGACGCGTCCTTTGCATGTGTATTGTGATGTAGGCACCAGCAGCATGGTAGGGGGTCGTATCACTGATCTCTTACGAGAAATCAAGTACCAACCTCAAAACACCACCCACTTTGAACCTCGACATATTCAATATGTCCCAGTACGCAACGAAGTGGTGGAAATCGTAGAAACCCAGATGGCCGAAATCAATGGGGATCTGGCCAAGTTTGGTGAAGGACATACCCTCTTGACTCTCCACTTTAAAAGGGAAGTCGTGGTGTGAAGAAAGAAAGAAAGAAGATGTCATTCTACGTGACGTTACCGAGTCATGCCAACCGACGTGAATTTCCCAACAACCAAGCCAATTCCTTCAAGATTAGTTTACCTCAACCGTTACGGTTACAAGGAGGTGGATGGCAAGTGGGGTTGAGTGCCATTTCCTTACCGGATACGCACGTCAATTTGTACGAGTTGGTGCAAAAAGATGGGTACATCCTATCGACGACCTGGGACCAAACCTACCCCAAACCGGGTGGAAAAGACGGGGAAACGGTCGGGCGAAGAGATAGCGCGCAAACCCTCATCAATGACATTCAACATTTGGATTGGGTGGTGGATGGGGTGAGTTTCATGAAAGCCGCCATTGCTCACTTGGAACAACGACGCAAGGAAACGGCGATTCAAGGAGGTCGGTTTACCAATGATCAAGGCAAACACAGATACGTCAAGTTTCGTTGGGAAGGCGAGGATCTCATCATTGACAACACCAATGTCTGTCATTGCAAAACTGACACGCCAGCCCTGTACATCTACACCAAGTTGGCTGTCAAGATGGGATGGTTACGTAAAATTAGCAGTGGGTTGATTTTGGGACCCAACTTACAACAAGACTTCATGGGGGATCAAATCCCCAACATGAAACAACCCGTTGACAACGATTGGAACGATGTGGACGACGATCAACACAACCCGGTCTTTTGGACGGTGCGTTCCTTTTCACCGGATCATTTACGATTGAGTATGAGTTGTGGGTGGCGTTTCACCAACTTGAATGTGGCGTTTCGTTCAGTGGTGGGAGATCCCTCGCGATCGTTGCACGTGTACTCGGACGTGGCAGGCAGTATGATGGTCGGCAATCGCGTGACCGATTTGTTGCGAGAAATCCATTACAAGCGGGAAGGCAGAGGTACCATGTACTTTGAACCGTTGCACATTCATTACCTACCGCTTCGTAATGAAGTGGTGGAAATCATTCAAATGCAAGTCACCGAAACGTCTGGCACCGAGGATAAGTTGGTCAGGTTTGGCCAAGGCAACACCCTGGTCACGTTGCACTTCAAAAAGACATAAAAAGGGGAAAAGGGGATGGTCAATCAAAGATGCCCAAGACAAGAGCACGTCGAAGAAGAAGGCAACGAGGCGGTCTCTTGCCTCTGGCCGCTCTCGTGCCAGCCTTGATGGCCGTGGGGAAAGCCGCCGCGTTGGGAGCGGTGGGTGGTGCGGCGGGTTACGGTGGTAAAAAAGCCATCGAAGCAGCGACCACTCGGAAGAAAAAGAAAGGCCGATGACGGTATAAAAAGACAAACGGGGTGACGTGAAGCATAGACCTTGGTGAAAGAGCAAAGAAGACAACCATGCGAGGGGGAAGTTTGACACGATTTCGGACAGACGAGTGGTATGATCAACATGGCAGTGGGTTGATGAGGGAGGTCATGCGTGGTGGGTTCCAAGGCCTTAAAAGCACGCGAAATCCTTTAAAACTGCCTAGTAATATCAAGAGAGGATTGAATGCAGGGTTAACACGCGGTGTTAAACGCAAAGCCGAACAAGTCATCAAAAAGGAAATTACCAAACAAGCCAAGAAAGCCTTGAATCAGAAGAACGTGAAAGACGCCGTGCGTGTGGCCAGTGCTTTGTTTCCCAAGCAAGTCAAACGTGCGCGTGATGTTTTGGGAGTGTGAACATGGAACCCGTGCATTCACGACCTCGACGGATTCGTAGTAATCGAGGGTTGTCTCAATGGGGAGGACTGTATCCGTTTTGGAAACTCAGGAGAGGACAACGTGGTGGCTGGTTGAGTCCCGAGGTGATGAGAGTCCCCGGGTTTGATTTGAGACAACGTTTAGCACGACGACGACGCTATAAAACCCCTCACGACGACGACGGGGTACCACTCGACGACGACGTTAACCATGCCGAATGTGATGTCACGCGTGACAGCCCCTACCTACTCTGAAGGGGCTGCCCCAGCGCATCCGCGTTCCGAAGGGACCGTCAACTCGGCGTTACGGATTTTCAAGGTGCCACCCACCGACATTAGCATCAATGCCTATCGCATGGTCACCATCCAACCCACCACCACGGGTATCAATCCCATGGAATTCATCATTCCGGGGTTGGACGATTTTGTGGATTTGGGACGCAGTTACTTTACCATGGAATTGAGTTTGAAAAAGGACGATGACGGGAACTTGGTGGCCAATCAGAAATTGTGGCCCGTCAATAATTTAGCCCATTCCATCATCAAGCAAATTGACTTGCAGTTGAATGGCACGTTGATCAGTCCTCAATCCGACACCTATCATTACAAAGCTTACCTGGAAACCTTGCTGAATTATGACCGAGAAGATGGCAAGACCGTGTTAGGACCCCAAGGATGGTTCAATCAAGTGGATTCCCCACCCCAATGGACTGCCAACAATACCGACAGTGCCACACCGCATAATGACTACCGGGATCTCCCCGCCAATCACAAAGGGGCGTTGGCTGCCATGGTAGCTGAAGTGGAAAAGTATGCTGCAGGTCTTACCCACAGTCTGGTGTTTACCCCGCACTTGGAAGTGTTTCACACTGGCAAATTGTTGGTGCCTGGCATAGAAATCAAGATGAAATTTCATTTCAATGGCCCTAACCTGTTTTTGAATGGAGTGGGTCTAGCTGGCCGATTGATGGAAGGGGATGTGAAACTACGGTTTCATCTCTGTCAACTGCGTTTGAATGACGCCATCTACAGGAGTTTATCTGAAAAAAAAAACAATGAAGGCCAAGTGGCTGCTTACCCGACCGTCCGCAGTGAAATCCGGACTTTCAGCATGCAAGGCAACCTGGTCCGCTTTGATATCCCTAACCTGTTTCAAAACAGAATACCTGACCGATTGATTGTGGGATTGTTGGACAGCCGAGCCTTCAATGGAGATGTCACCCGAGATCCTTTCTGTTTCCAGAAATTTGGTCTGAGTTCCATTCGACAGATTGTCAAAGGAGAAGAATACCCTTATGAAACCCTCCAGTTAGTGCACAACAATGGCACCCGAGATAATCTAGGCTACTTCCGTTTTCTGCAAGCCAGTGGTGCTTGGTGTAAAAAGAAAGGCAACATGGTAGAACTGCTGGATTGGGGCCAAGCTAAAAATTGTACCTTGTACATGTTTGACAATGTCGCCAATGGATGTGCTGACAGTCAAAACCTCAACCCCAAGCAAACGGGAGATTTACAACTGGTCTTGGAATTTGGAGCCGCCCCCAATACCAATATAACCGTACTCGTGTATGGAGAATTTGAGAACTTGCTGGAGATTGACAGGAACGGAGCCGTGTTGTATAACATTTACCAGCACTGAAGATGGAACATGTGGCCTTGAATAATGTGCAATTGGATTATTTAGCCCGAGACGACCCCCAATTGAACCCTGTCTTTTACGGGACGGTAGCCTGTGATCGTTTACCCAAGAGTCCTGTCAAGACCACCCCGCAAGGGTACATTGTGAATACGGACCCACACGATCAACCGGGACAACATTGGTTAGCGGTGTGGACGGATGGAAAGGTGTGTGAAGTCCTCGATAGTTATGCCTTGCCCATGGACACGTACGTGCAAGCTACTCCGTTACGAGATTGGATCGTGCAACATTGGAAGTATGTGGTGACCAATGGCAAGTCCCTCCAAGCCATTTCAAGCAAGAGTTGTGGTGATTACGCCTTGTTGTACTTAAAAGCCAAAGCCCGTGGACGGACCTTGCAAGATTTTTTAAATGAGTTTTCGGATTATGATTATGTAAGCAATGACCATCAAGCCGGTCAACGCCTTCAACAATTGATTGTAGGCCAAGAAGCCAGATGGTATCAACTCTGTTGTCAGCCGTATCATCAATGTAATGGTTAAATAAAATATGTTGGAAAAAAGTGGTGTTGGGGTCGTAGCTCAGTCGGTAGAGCCTTAGTCGTGCGTGGGTTCGAGTCCCACCGATTCCAATAAAAAGGTGCCTTTTTTTTTTCTAAGGGTAGTTCGTCATCATGCAAACGGGGAAACCGTTTCGTTTTCATACTCCTTCCTCTATCTTGGTGGTGGGTCCTTCGGGATGTGGGAAAACCGTCTTTACGGAAAAACTCTTGGTAGACAACCCAGACTTGTTTGAAACCCCGCCGACCCAAAGGCATTATTGTTATGGCGCCTGGCAAGATCGATTTCAAGGCATGCAAGATCAAGGGGTGGTGTTTCACGAAGGCATTCCCGATCATGAGGCATTGGTCCAATGGTTTCCTCAAGGACATGGGGTCCTGGTCTTGGATGATTTAATGGATGAAGGGAGTCACGATAAACGCGTGTTGGATTTATTCACCAAACATTCACATCATCAAGGGGTGACCGTACTATACTTGTGCCAAGACATGTTTCCCGTGGGTCGCTATGCTAAAAGTATATCCCGCAATGCCCATTACATTGTGGCGTTCAAGAACCCCCGAGATCAATTAGGGGTACGCAATGTCATGCTGCAATCGTTTCCGACCACTTGGAAAGACACGTTGGAGACGTTTCATCAAGCCACCACACGACCGTATGGGTATTTGGTGTTGGATTTACATCCCTCCTCCTCCGATCAACAACGGTTGTTGAGTCACCTGTTAAAAGACGAAGGATGGACTCGCACCTATCAAAAACGACTATAAAGGCACCCTTGGAACAGGAAAAAAGAGAAAGCGACCATGGCCGATGACGATGACCGTCAACCTCCGCAATCGTACGATACCGTGTCCCCTGCGGGGGTGGGGGCATCCAGCGGCAATCAAATGTCCCCAGGGACCCTGCAACAACTGTATTTCACGGGAGACGAAGGCCTTGTGGACGTGGCCCTGGAGGAAATGCACCCCGAGGTGCTCAGTGAGTTTTTGAGAAGTCTCCCCTCCCCCAGGACAGTGGCCACCTGGCCCGATCTGGATGGTGCGCCCCCTGTACAGGCCTCTTCCCCTGCTGGGGTAGGAAGTCCAGGAAGTCAATCCTACCGTAGCATACATACCACCCCACCGTCTTCCCCGGACAGTCCACCTACTTGGGGAAGCGCACGCGTGTCACCCGATCCACGAAGAAGAACAGTGGCAGGTGCTCGAACAGCAGCGGGTGCAGGGGGTAATGGTAATGGACGTCGTGGTCCTAGGACTAGAGGTGGTGGTGGTGGACGTGGTGGCGGACGTGGTGGTGGGCGTGGTGGTGCTGGTGGTGCTGGTGGTGCTGGTGGTGGTGGTGGTGGTGGTGGTGCTGGGGGTGCTGGTGGTGGAGCAGGTGGAGCTGGTGGTGGTGGTGGTGGTGGAGGAGGAGGTGGAGGAGGTGGTGGTGGTGGCGGTGGCCGTCGTGGTGGCCGACGTGGTAGACGACGACGACTTTTCCCCGGTTCACCTAGGACACCTTCCTCCAATCCAGCCACCCCTCGAGGATCTTGGACGTCTGGGAGTCCACCCCCTCGTACCTTACGTCAAGCAGATTTACAACGACGTTTACGCATGCTGTTACAAGATCAAGAACAATTAGCCCAAGGACGTGAAATTGCTAATGTCACCATGACCAATAGCATTGTGACCAGTTATAAACAGGGAGGAGCACCCAGCGTACAAACCTCGTCGTCCCGCGTTTCGCCGTGAGGATGAAAACCTTCGTGTCGTTATTGAATGGATCGAAACAGCATGGTCTTCGATTCCCCCCGGAATTATTACAACGGATGGATTCCTTGTATGCCTTTTACCATCAACAATGGTGGTGTTATCGAAAAATGTTGAATCATTACAAGTGGATGAATGCCTTGTTCAATGGCATGGCGTTACTCCTGATGGCTGCAGGCATGATTGCGGGTCCCCTTTTGGAAAACAGTACGTTGGTAGCCTGTTTGGCGGCGGTGGGCACCGTGGTCAAAGGATGGAATGATTTTAAACAATACCGATTTAAAGTGACCATGAGTCGATTTGCGTTTACCACCTATGCCAAAGCCTTGACCGAATTGAAAACCCATGTCCGTGGTGTTCCCTTAGAGGATTTGGAACGATTTTTAATCAAGATGCAAACCTTGGATGATACCATTGTGGATTTCACCCCTCCGTTACCTAAACGATGTGTGCAAGATTACCATCATCATTTTGTATACCAACCCGTGGAAGCCCTATGTTATGTGGACGGATGTCCTCGTCCCTTGAGACCCAAAGATTATTGGATCAATAAAAAGCCACTCCCTCCCAGTCCCACACTCTTAGAACCATGGCGGTCCAACGACGACGACGACGCAGAAAAAGGAAACAAAGAGGAGGGGCTTTAATTCGCCGCAAACCCCGTTTGGTGGATAAAATTGCTCATGGCATGAGTATGTTTCTATCAGGGCCAGCACCTGGGTTTGGACTCGCTTTAGGCAAATTAGGTGGTCAAGCCTTGAAAGGCATTACCGATAATGTACAACATTACCGACAACGAGGTGGGGGTTGGTGGCAAGATTTCAAACGCAATACCCGTCAAGGCTATAAAGAGTCGCGGGATGCCATCAAACAAAACAAAGCCCTTCAACGTCTGTTGACGAGCCGTCCATGGTATCCTTGAGGAGAAGACGACGACGACGTCGTCAACGAGGAGGGTTTTTAAATCTATTGGTCCCCGCCATGGTGGGATTGGGGAAAGCCGTGGCCTTGGAAACGGATAAACGTATAAAACGCACGATCCAAAAAGCCAACCAACGGTATCGTCGTCGTCACCGATAAAGGATGCAACGTCTTCGACGTCAATTACCGTTTTTACGGTCCATGTTACAAGAAGCCAATGGTTCCAAACGTCAAGAGTTGTTACAACATGCCAATGCCGATCAAATCAATGCTGTGAGTGAACTGTTCTTGAACTTCTTAAAAAACAAGATTCCTGTGACCCCACCCATGCTGGCTAAACTTCAACCCTATAAAAAGGTACTACGTGATTTGGGACGTCGTCGACATTCCGTCAAAAAACGTCGTCAGTGGTTAGTCCAACAAAAAGGACGAGGGTTGTTTCAAGGACTTCACGAGGTGTTATGTCAATGTGTTCGTTAACGTGTCAAGACATGGAAAGACTCTTATTGGCAGCATAAATATCACCTGTTGTGAAAGCTGTCGTGCATTGGAAGACCATGGACGAAGTGTACATGATTCCCCATAAGGACTTGGAACAACTCATTCAATATTACAAAGGAGAACTCACCGAAAATGCCTTGTTGAACAAAGCCGCCAAGGTCGCTGCCCAAAAACATGTCTTGTTAGCCAATCCCCAATTATCCCCAGCCCTGGTCAATGCTCAAACCAAACCGTTGAGTCAAGAATTGACCAAGTTAACCAAACGCATTCGTCAATTTCCCGGAGGCGTGGGGGTTGGTGCACCGGGTGGACCGCCGGGTGAAGAAGGCGAGGAAGAAGCCGGGGATTTGGTGACGGGACCCGTGGAACAATGGTTGAAGCGCATGATAAAAGGCAGCCCGTCCACCCCCAAACCTCCCATTACCCCTGCAACCAAGAAAGGCAAAGGAGCAGCCACTACCAGTAAGATTCCCATTGTTAAGAAAGGGAGCCCATCCACCAGTCGAGGGGATAGCCGGTCACGTTTAGAAGCCATTCGAGAACAACGCAAGGCTATGGAAAAAAAGTTAGCCGAGAGTCGCAAAGGCAAAGGCAAAGCACCCGCCCGAGAAGTGGAACGATTGAAACCTTTACCCGGTTGGGAAGATTGGGCCCAAGGTAAAAAGTTACGACGTCGATTGGATTACGACACGGACTAAAAGATGCCCACCAAGAGGAGGAGAAGGGGTATCAAACGGAAACGCACCCAACGAGGAGGAGCCTTGGATGTACAAAAATGGATTGCTAAGACGGGGAAGGAATTTCATTGGCCTGGGTATCAATACATGGGCCCTGGCACCCATTTGGCCAAACGTCTGAAACGTGGGGATCCAGGGATCAATCGCTTGGACCAGATTGCTAAACAACACGACATTGATTACAGTCGTGCCAAGAATTTGCAAGATAAATGGAAAGCCGATACCAAGATGATCCAAGCCATTGATCGATTACCCGGCAAGAAAACCAAGACGGAACGGGTGGTCAAGAAAATCATGCAAGCCAAGAAACGTTTAAAATTGTAAAATTTAATGACATGTTGAGTAAAAATAAACAATGAAAATGTCTCATTTGATTCACGAGTTGTCAAGTTCAATGTTCTGCCAAAATACTGAGACGAGGGTTAAGACACTAAATCATACATCAAATCAATGCCCTCGTCAGATGACATGTCATGAACAATGCCATCAGGGGGCACCAATGCCTCCACATCAAAGTCCTCGACATCATCCATGACCTGCTCCCAATCGTCGGGGTGACATGTCTTTCAATAAGTCCTGCAAACACGAAAGGTCATTCCAGTCAGGGGGTTCCACGACTTGCATGGTCCCCGCTCTCTTCGCTTTAACTTCTCACCAAACTCCACGACACTTGGGTCGAGCACCAACTCCACCTTGACTTTCTTCAAGATGTCCTCCACCTCGAGATCCCCTTCGAATTCTTCAAACTCTATGAGTAATTGGTCTTGACAAGAGGTCATCTTGGGATGACTCACCTCGAGGTGCGATCTGTTTTATAGTCTCTGGAATCATTCCCCGCAAAGCCTGATGGCCTATCTAGGGAGGGGGGAGGGGGATCCCCCCACCCTAGTTGACCCACAATACTTTGCGAGGAATGACTTTTTACCCTATAAAAGCCGGACATCCACCACCAGTGAGTTCATCTGATCATGGCCTCTCAGCCAGAAGAAGAAGCCGAAGCAGGTCCAAGTGGACTGACCACTGAAGAGATTTTGGCCTTACTATGCCTAGCCACCTCGGATTCTGAGAAAGAAGAGACGCCAGCGAATTCCTCTGATGAACCTTTCTTATGCCATGAAGAGATGGCGGACAGTGACGAGGATGATTTGATCTGCCACGAAATCCTGGATGACGATGACGAGGATTGTCAACACGCTTTGGATCGCTTCGAACGCCAACGTGCGTTTCAAACCCAGCTCCTTCAACAAACTGGTGGAGGTTTGGATGCCAATACGGAGGGTGTCTTCGAGTTTGAACTCCAGCCCTATGTCGATCGTTTGAGCAACCGTCTGGGAGTGCGTGAACGTCATTTCAATACCCAGTTACGCCAAAGAGGCAACTTCGTTCCAGGTCAAAACATTACTCAAGCTCTCCAAGAGGGGTTACGTCGAGCCGTGAATCAAGTGTTAACCACTACCACACCTGCCCTCCACGATCAAGATCGCCTCTACTTTACCATCGCCTCCAACAGACTCCATAATAATTTTCAGGGCTGGGGATTACGAGCAGGAGAATGGCGTGAAGGCGGCGACCGTGTCGAGGCTTTGTTCCAACGTTTAGCCCAAGCCTTGAATAGCAATGAACAATTTGAAATGGACGACTCCTTTCAAGTATCCATTACTCAAGTCCATCATGCTCCTCAAGGAACCGGTAAACCACGCCAGATCAAACCCGGCCATCAACCTCTCCGAAATTTAATAGGCCAGAAACGTTCCATTATCCATATTCAAAACAGGGATGATCTCTGTTGTGCCAGAGCCCTCGTCACCGCCAAAGCTCGCTTGGACAATCACCCAAAATGGAACACCATTCGACAAGGAGGGAAAATTCAAAAAGAACTGGCTCTCTTGCTCCATCACGAGGCCAACGTACCCTTCGGCCCTTGTGGGTATGATGCCTTGACCCAATTCAGTACCACTCCTTCCCTGGCCGGTTACCAGATCCTGTTGGTGGATGCCGACCGTTCTTATCATATCACGACCTTTGGTCCTCTTCAAGACAAACAATTGATCCTGTTGCACGAGAAAGGCCATTATGATGTCATAACTCGTTTACCCGGATTTTTCGGGGTCAGTTACGTGTGTGCCCATTGTTGGAAACCCTATGACCATGAGGGACAACATCGATGCACCAAACAAAAAGGTCATTGCAGGGCCTGTTGCCAAAAAGAGTGCCCTGATTTCCTGGAGGCGTACCCTCGAGGCCAGAAAGCCACTCAACGTTGTCAACAATGTCATCGGGACTTTTTTGGAGACACCTGTTTCCAAATGCATCTCGTCAAGGACCACGCGGGCAAACCCGTGACCAACCTAGACTCCTCCGTCTGCTTTCGACGCCGTCGCTGTCCTAAATGTGGCAAGCAGGAAGTAGGATTAGACAAGATTGAAAAACATCTATGTGGGTATATTGATTGTCCCTCCTGTCATGAGTACGTGGACGGTGACACCCATCGCTGTTTCATCCAAATAGCTACTCAAGACAAGAAGAAAAGAAAGAGGAAACGGTCTGGAGGACCACCCGCTAAACGTAGGGCGGGTGTGGATGCCACACCCGAGGAGGAAGACAGCATACCACCCTTGCATGTCTTCTTTGACATTGAAGCCATGCAACCCCAGGAACAACACATCGCTAATCTCGTCGTGGCCGAAACCGAAGACGATCACCAACCCGTGTGTTTCCCTGGCAACCATTGCGTCCGAGATTTCCTGGAATGGTTGGATACCTTGACACTCAACGATACCCGCCAAGTCAATGTGTTGGCCCATAACTTCCAAGGGTACGATGGCTACTTTATCATTCATCAATACTATGGTGACAACCGGATCGTCCAACAACTCCGGAACGGGTGTAAACTCTTGCAAGTCCAACACGATCGTATCCGCTTCATTGATTCACTCAGTTTCTTCCAGATGCCTCTATCAGCGTTTCCCAAAACCTTTGGATTGACAGAACTCTGCAAAGGGTACTTCCCCCACAAGTTCAATCATCCAGACCATCAAAACTACGTAGGACCCATCCCGGCCCTCGATTACTACATGCCTGAAACCATGTCCCCCGAAGGCAAGCAAGCCTTGGAAACGTGGCATCAACAGCAACGCGATAAACTCTTTGACTTCCGCAAAGAACTGGTTAAGTACTGCAAATCGGATGTACGTCTCTTGAAAGAAGGCTGCTTGACATTCAAACGGTTGTTTGAAAGCCTAACGGGCTTCAATCCCTTCGACCACATCACCATTGCTTCTGCCTGTAACCGGGATCTACGCATGAACCGGATGATCCCCAACAGTATTGCCAGTGAACCCGTTCGTGGTTGGAAGAACAATATCAACTATTCCAAGGTGGCCCTGGAATGGTTAACCTGGTGTACCCAACAACAACAGACCATTCAACATGCCCGCAATGCCGGAGAGTATCGCATCCCTGGCACTGACTTCCATGTCGACGGTTTCGATGGCAGTACCAACACCGTCTACGAATTTCACGGGTGTTTCTGGCATGGGTGTCCTCGCTGTTTCCCCATTCGTCACGAAAGCCATCTACGCCACTATGATCGAACCATGCAAGATGTCTACGAGACCACCCAGCAAAGGATCCAACAATTTAGAGAGCGAGGGTTCACTGTCGTGGAAATGTGGGAATGTGATTGGTCCCGTCTCAAAGACACCTCCTTGGACATCCGAACATACCTGGGGACCCTTGACTTGACAGAACCTTTGAACCCCCGTGACGCTTTCTGCGGGGTCGTACCAATGCCGTGAAACTGTACCATCGCGTGACGCCCGGTCAACAAATACATTACATTGATGTGACCTCCTTGTACCCTTGGGTGAACAAGACGTGTGTCTACCCCAAAGGACATCCTCGTTTCATCTTCAACCCGGGTCACACGGACATCACCAAGTACTTTGGCCTCGTCCAATGCAAAGTCCTGCCGCCACGTCACCTCTACCATCCTGTCCTCCCTTACCGTCATGACTCCAAACTCCTTTTTCCTCTCTGTGCCGCCTGTGTGGAACAAGAGATACCCAAACGACCATTAGATAGATGCGCAGAATGCATCCACACCGACGAACAGCGGGCCTTGACGGGAACATGGTGTAGCCCGGAATTATCTAAAGCGGTGGACTTGGGGTACGAAGTCCAGTACATCTATGAAGTTTGGCATTTTGACGAGACGTGTGAAGGACTGTTCCGCGATTACGTCAACACGTGGTTGAAGATCAAGCAAGAAGCCAGTGGGTGGCCCGCCGGAGTAGAAACAGAAGAACAAAGACAGGCCTACATTGAAGATTATTACAAGCATGAAGGCATCCGCCTGGACTATGACAAAATCGAATACAACCCGGGGCTGCGTACCCTCGCTAAAATGATGCTCAATTCCATGTGGGGCAAGTTTGGACAACGTCTCAATAAAACCCAAGTCCAAACGTTTGATGACCCTCAAGCCTTCCACCGTTTCCTAAATACCAGTAGTTTGGATGTACAGCACGTATCCGTTATCAATGACCAATTAGTGGAGGTGCATTACCAGTACCAAGACGAAGACATCCCTGTCTCACCTAACCTCAATATCTTTGTAGCCTGTTTCACTACCTGTTGGGCCCGACTCCGACTCTATGCCGCCTTAGAGAAGCTGGGGGAAAGAGTCCTCTACTACGACACCGACTCCGTCATCTACTACACAGACGAAGGACAAAGTAACCCTACCTTGGGTAACTACCTCGGCGACTTTACGAGTGAATTGGACAAGGAGGATTACATCGTAGAATTTGTCTCAGGGGGTCCCAAGAACTATGGGTACCAAACCCAGAATGGTCACGTGGAGTGTAAGGTGAGGGGGTTCCGCCTCAACAGTGAGGGCAAAACCCAACTCAACTACCACATCATGCGTCAGAATGTCCTGGACGAAATCCAGAAGCCACTTTTACGTCCACGCCAGACTCAAGTCGTCAAGACCTACCAGATCGTGCGTGATCCCAAACACTACCAACTCTACACCTTCCCCGAGTACAAACGGTACCAGCTTGTCTATGACAAGAGAGTCATAGATCCCTCTTCCTTCCAGACCTACCCCTACGGGTACCAGTGAGACACTTTCCTAAGAGTATACCAAGTCATTGCTATTCCTTGCGTCTTCTCGAGACCACTGAGACCACTGGGCCCCCACTTGCTCGTCTGGCTGAGAGACCATGAAGTCACCTTGACGTTCATCGCTGTCATCATCATCTGTGGCTGTGGTTTGCATATTCCTTGCTAGGTGTAATGGACCTCTATCATCTCGTCATTCATTCATGACAGTGACATGTCTTGCGACTATAATTGTGGCTTGCATGCTTGCTTGCATCTGTCGTGGTTTAAGGAGCGGTTTTTGTCCATCACCAAGAAGGATCGTTTCTACATTGACCCTCATCACAAGGAATATTAAAAAAGGAACACTCCATGGAATGGGACCACTCATATTATCAAAAGGAACACTCAACCCATATCAAAAGGAACACTCATCTTGTCAAAAGGAACTCAAAGGAATACTCATCAAAAGGAACACTCTCATGGAATAGGAACACTCATATTATCAAAAGGAACACTCAACCCATATCAAAAGGAACACTCATCTTGTCAAAAGGAACTCAAAGGAATACTCATCAAAAGGAACACTCTCATGGAATAGGAACACTCATATTATCAAAAGGAACGTAATAGGATTACGTGAAATAGGAACTCATCAAACGATTACGTGAAATGGAACACTCATATTAAAAAAAAAGGAACTAATAGCAAATGCCTCCATTTACTCCTCCGACGGACTGATTAATGTTATTCTTTCTCCAATCATGGAGTTGAGCATCATCTTCGCCAAAGTTCGTAGGCAGGGGTTCTTTTCGATCTTCCTTCTCGTTGTAATCATGATTGTATTTCCTCCTCTTCCTCCGTTGGTTAAATTATGTGTTCTTTCTCTTGAGCCATCAACTCCAACGAAAAGACCCAAGATCGAATCTGACTGTCCTTCGATTGCACTGCTTTGATGAACACCTTGGATCCACTATTTCATCCAATACTCCTCGAAAAGCATATCGTCTCCTCCATTATTAAAGACGCTATGATTCTGCTTCCCCCTTGTGACATGGAACTCTCATCCTCTGCAAGCCATGGATTATATGACTTGTTTCAGATTAAAATATTTTGTTTCCAACTTATAAATGCCTTTTCTTTGACTGAAGGACCACCCCCATTGCTCGAATTGGACTTTGGACTTTGAGCCCGCGTTTTCTCAGCGGTTTGGCTTCCCCTTGAGCCCACGATCCATTTTCCATACTGCCCAGCGGTTTCCCATTCGAAAACACGTCACTTCCGGTTGCATGAGCCCGCAATCCCTTTTTCCGACTGGTCAGCGGTTTCCCATTCAAAAACACGTGACTTCCGGTTGCATGAGCCCGCGATCCCTTTTTCCCTCACTGGTCAGCGGTTTCCCATCCTAAAAACACGTGACTTCCGGTTCCGGTCATGACGTCATCATTACATCAAAACGAGGCTCATTTGTCCATACGGGCGCACATTACTACTTACAACAATACCGAGCTTTGTTCGCTCGAGACTATCCCGGTGTATTTATACGCTTAGTCAGCGCGAGACTACAATACTACCCCAAACATTGTTTATCAAGCCTTACATAATGATACCAAGTTTCGTTCGCGCGAGACTACAATATTAAGCCCCACGATGCAATACCCGAGGCCCCTGTAGTATCATAACACCGAGATTCGTTTGCTCGAGACTACAGTATTCCTCAACATGCAATACCAGGACCCGGTATAATAATAACAACATTAGTTCGCGCGAGACTACAATATCAAGCCTAAACATCTGAAACATGCAATACCAGACCCCGAAGTAAAAATTCTGTACACGCGAGACTACAATATCAAGCCCCGGTGTAATAATAACACGCTTAGTCCGCGCGGAACGGCAATATCAAGCCCCTGTATAATAATACCAAGGTTCGTTCGCGTGGGACTACAATATCAACCCCCAGCAAGTTTCGTTCGTGTGAGATTCCCAGAAACACGCTTCGTTTACGCGAGTCTGCAATGGAGAGCTCCAGCCGGCAATGTCAGGCCTCGGAATAAAAATCACTCGCTTCCCTCGCGCGGAACCAGTTTAATACGTGATGAGTTTACTCATGTTGTCATGTCATGAGTGAGACCAGTGCTGAGTGGTGTGACCTTAGAACATTTTGACACGATCACATTATAGGCCCGAATAACCTGCGCTTTAAAACTTTCAAGGTGACGTCTCACAAACCGAAACTACGAAAAAAAAGGAGATAAGTTGCCTTTAAAATAAACAGGGTTTATTTGGATAGAGGATGAGATTTCGCCCTCAATTGTTTTTTGGCACCCTGAATCGCATCTGGGGCCCGGGGGGGAGGGCTACCCTCAGTATAAGTTTTGTACGGGGAGGCTCCGCCAGGAGGCTAACTTTCTTATACCTCAGGGATAAGTCAAAACAATAGAATTTCCTGTAAGCGCCACGTTTTTCCCGGGTTTTCAGTCCTTTTGATTCAGTGGGCCATTTCTGCTAAAATGTGGCACCCTTTGAGATACTTCGCTTTAGTGTCCATTTCTTCCGTTTTGCAGTTCATTTTGTGACCTTTTCGTATACTAAAATGGCAATTTTCCCTACCCTTTAATTTTATATACTGCGAGCTTAAAAAAGGCACCCCTTTCGGGCGGAGCCTCCCCGTATAGCTTACTGTAGGGAGACCCCCCCTGGATCGGGGTCAAATCCACTTCAGCATTTCTTTCCGCTGTTATCAGAGCAACCTCCAATGGGAAACTTGAGTTTACGGTATCAACACACTTCGTTCGCGCGAGGCAAAAAAATCGCTTTTTCGTCTTTCCTAGAATGGTTTAGCGTACAAAATTGATCCAAATCTTCATAGTCGTAGATTCAAGACTAAAGATAAAATCTTGCCGTGTTTCTGTCTTTGGAGCCTGGTGAGTTTCTTTTGGGATCTGTTCATCGTCAATCTCATTTACCCACACACATTTCCTTTCACTTATTATGACAATTGCGTCAAAGCGTTGTTACGACGTATTGCAAAATGCTGCAGCAATGATTACAAAAGCTTACCTTCCGTTTATCACAAACTGCCGCAACGCTCACTATAAATGCGTAAGTTATATCGAAATACCGCAACCCTTGTAATAAAATACGTACGTTATTACGAAATGCTGCAACTGCGTACGTTATTTAAAAAAACGCCCCAACCCTTATTACAAAATGCGTGCACGTTTTTGTAACGCCCGATACATTACGTGTTCCAGGACTTGGAGGAGGTGGCTACGTACCGAAGTGTACCTTTGCGGCCAAGTGGAATTTCGGGTTTTGCTTCAGAGTTTCTGTATTTTAGTCTCGGCCTTGAGAAATTGCTTTGTCGTTAACTTGTTTTTTTTTAACATTTCAATTTCCAAAAGAAACTACTTTTGCACTTTGGCACATATCCCTTTTACCATTACGCCATATCTCCATTTCACCATTTCGTTATTTCGTCATTTCGCTCGTCATTTCGTGTTTTAGACACGCCCAAAAGCCGAAAGTTGAAATTCACGCCCTAGTCACAAAAATCGGAAACAGAATTCTTTGAAGCCGGAGTGGTGCGAATAAGACCACATTTTGGACCCAAAATTAATCCCATTAGGCTACAAATAAACCTCACGCAGTCTTTGCGACATACGCTGTCATTCAGTCTTCTTTTTTACCGGCGGCCGATGTGACCTTCACTCCAAATATCCGGCCATACCATAATCGCTGTACAGTATCGCACCTTCAATTTAAAAATGTCAGCCTTGTTCTGTCGAAGCTGGTTGAACTGAGGGTCAGAACTTCTTACCTCTCTGTGGAGCAATGGAAGTAAGTTATCTGTTGCATTTATTTTTTATATTAAAATTATTTTGTTAGTTAAATTTTGCTATGCTAGCACCTTTGTAACTCGTCTCTCTTTTTATTTACAAGGGTAACTCTTCACTACATATCTCCATTGTCCCGGCTGATGCTGAATTTCCAAACACATTTGATCGTTGTGGGGATGACAACTGTCCACCACCTTGTAACGGCCGCCTATATCATTGTAGTCTTTGTCCGAGGACCGGGAGACAACCGTTACCTAAGGAGTGCAAACTGAGAGAGCATTTTCGACAAAGGCACTGGAATAACAAAGTTACACGAGGGGGTAAGTGCTTTCAACTTTTTATCTTAAGGTTCGTAATGTAATCGTAATGTGGGGGTGTGGCTTTCACGGTTCCCGGCACAAAAAGTAGCATTTTAACAATAGCGGCTAATTTTCTGATCTTTGGATCCTTGCCAGTTAGTCCAATCATGTCAAACGCTTATCACGGTTGACGGTAAAAAAAAAATCAGGGGTCGAGATCAAGGTTTCCATGTCGAGGGTCGAGGTAAAAAGTTTCCCTCATTGCTTTTTTTTTTAATTAATAAAATGAATAGAGAAAAGAAAAATTGAATTAAGAAGGAATTTAAGAAAGGTATAACCGTTTTAGCGTTGCGATTTTCACGTGTACATAAGATTTTTTGAACGTGGACATCGCCCCCCAAAAAAGAGCGGGTTGGGAAGGTGGCGGGGGGGTGCTGGGTGACAGTTTGACTAGCACGCAGACATCCCAATTCGTGTTTCAACCTGATGAGCTGGACGGAATTACATTTAGAACCAACAGAAGCACATAACTGATGATAAATCTAGTTAGCTTTTCCATGTTACGGTAAAACCACGAATTGAAGGAAAATCGAGGAAATGATGACAAAAAGCGAGGCTTGTAACTGGTTTTACAACATGGAGTATATTAATCCAACTGTCAAAGGAACTCTTTTGTTCTCCTCGACGAAAAGATAGACTCAAAAAAATGCTTTCATTTGTCCGGGTAACGGTTGATGGCTCTGATCTGCTTGAAGACTGGGAAGCTTAAAAAAATGATCATAACAAGTGTTCTTGAAAAGGGCTCGTCTTGTTGAGGGGTATCGCCGGTTATTAAATACTCACCTACCTGCATGTTGCTTTCATTGGCTGGCATATGACGCCAGCAGAAAACGGATGCTTTTTCTCCTTTTTTTTTTTCTAGTGATATGGTGAAACTGAACAAACCATTTTTGGTGGTTGGGGTAATGTGTGTGTGTGTGTGGAAAGGTGTATGGTGCAGCCTACGTAGGAAAGCAATTACACGTCTTTAAATCTATGAAAAAAACCGGTAAATTAGTAGAGTCCTTTTTGTGAATTTTTATCCGGGCGCATTCGTCTAGGAAAAAAGGCTATCATAAACTAGTCTAGTTTGGGAGCCATGAGTAACGTGCAGCTATCAAACAAGGCGGCTTCTGATCCCGGCCCCTGGCTTGACGCACAAGTCTAAGATGTTGTAGAAATTGTGTTCACCATGCATTTCGTTTACACACTGCATGGTTGGGAAATAGGATTTCGTTACCATGTGAATTATAATTTACATAAAGACAGTTATTAAATTGCGTGTAAGTGATAACCACATTGAAGATGGCCTCCAAGATGAAACTCTTTTGTATAGTTCATCTTTCACAGCCTTTCCATACGTACCAAATTGTAGCTGCGAAAATTAGCAAAATAACAGTGATAAAAATAACTATATTATTATGTCATTTTTACTCGTTGTTCGCACTTCTCCTGGCATTGAATGTATGTCCCGGGTACATTCAATCATTAACGACCAATCAAAATATAAAACGGGATTAATTTAGTCTCTGTATCACAATATAAATGGTCGGGAAAACAATTTTGAAAATTAAAAACAAGAACGATATATAAGATGGTTGTTGCATTTCATTATTCTGCCTTTCAGTTGAAAAAGCTGGAAGAATTTATTTAAATTAGCAAAACATTTATCCCATTAATAGCGTTGCTTTGCTTGATTGTGCAATTTTAAAACACCAAGAGTGTATTAAAAAAAATAAAGGGGATCTCAGTGAAATGATGCGTCATAAGTCAAGTTCAACATGTCTTCAGTTACTCTTCCTTAGAAAAGGGATCTCATATGCGTAAATAAAACAACAAATATGTACGCGGGATTTTTTTCGGGAAAAGAAAAACACTAAATGTGAACTCAGTATCTTCATCCAAATTAAAGTATTGGCGAGTGGTGCGAATACTCACGGCATGTAGCAGATGTAAAGAAAATACATTTAACTGACAATTTATCAATTCATCGGACTTGTTTATTTATTCTCTTTATCTAGTTTATCACACGACGGACTGTGCTGGCTGCTTAACTCTACTCATTGATCAATAGAAATACGCGTTTGGTGAGTCAAGCGAATGATTCACTGAGTTGCCCAAGTCAAATGTTTAGTCGTTCACGATGCGCGCTACTGGTCTGTGTCATATCAGAACCTAATTAAACGACTCAGCGGTTCAAATAACATTCACTTTCAATTCCTTTCTTAATATTACAGAACTATTTAATCGAATTTAACGTACATTAGAGTTAAAAGAGCGTTACATCATCGGGGCCTGATATGGCAGGTCGGGGCCTGATATTGTAGGTTGGGGCCTGGCATGATATGTTAGGTGCCTGATATTGGGGGTCTGGTATGGTAGGTTACGTTCCAACCCTATTAGGATCTTCATTTGGTAGCTCATCGAAACAATATCCTTTACGTGAGATTATTTCTTTACCATATGTCACTTGTTTATCAGGAAATTTATTGACATTAACATACTTGAGAAAATACACTCAATAGTATACACTCTTCAATGTACAAGAAACGGCAACGATATCTGATATCTGATTTGTAAATTTGAATTCTATCGACTACTCGGTTCACTGAATGACGATCACTGCTATTTTCGAAACTTCTTGTTTGCAAAAAGAACATATTTTTTTCATAACTTATTTCATAACTTATTTCATAACTTATTTCATAAGTTATTATCGTCGGTTAGACTTTGCGTGTTCAACCTGAAGGTTCGCCTGAGCTAACATCTCGGCAGAAGGTAGACTATTGGACGACTACTCGTCTAGTGACACGTGCACGTCAAGAAAACATTTTTGGCCTTTTGAAATGTGAACAACTGAAAAGCCGTTCTCCAAAGGATCGAATTCGTCTACCTCCATGTCCTGCAATAAAGGCTCTGACACACATTTGATATCGTAACAGTCCTTCCTTGAAAGCGAAGTTGATGTTAGAACAACTTCTGAATAAGAAGACTCTGTATACATTTCGTAATGTATCATTAGGCGATGTTCATTAGTGTTTTTTGAAGTACATAGGATACTTTCGCTTTCCTTTAAAGCCAGGCCAAACAATGGTACTTGAGGTTTCTCCATGACTGGGTTGCTTGACATGGTTCCTTTCACATCTGGTGTACTTGCCACCTGAAGAGATTTTAACTCTCCTGCCAGTTCGTTTCTGCTGCATCCCATGAAAACGTCATTTATTGCTGGGCCTCCTTCGGCTTCTTGCGCTGCATTCATGGATTTTATCGGGCTAGGCATAGGATCTTCCTCTAACAAACTTTCTCCATCTCCTGTCAATGTTGACACAAGGTAAATGTTGGATTTACTTGCAAACAGACCATGGGACTTTAAGTACTCCTGGAACGTGCATTCCTCTCCCATCGTGGTTTTGAAAGCTGAGATGCTTTTTTGTGCAATGTTTCCTAGCTCAAGCTTCATTTCAGATAAATCGCCGTACTGGGATGCACCTTGGGGAAAAAAACTGGATAGCTTTGCTTTTGAGGTAATAAACTGTAATGTTTTCATCGTCGGTGCAAGCAAACTCGCGCACTCCTCCTCCGTCCTTCATCCTAACTTGCTTATATCGAGATTGGCCATGAGATCGATGAAGCCAGCCAAGGTTTAGCTTCATCTGCTTTCTCGTAGGTTTTTTGGCCTCCTGACGATTCTGGAAAAAGGAAAAAGATCGAAACATGTCTTTTAATAATAATAATAATAATAATACTCTAATAATAATAATAATAATAATAATAATAAATAAGGATAACGATAACGACAACGATAATGATAATGATAATGATAATGATAGTGATAATAATAATAATAATAATAATGATAATAATAATAATAATAATAATAATAATAATAATAATAATAATAATAATAATAATAATAATAATAACGACTTTATTCCGGCATTTCCACAAAATAAAGTGGTTCATCAAAATAAAAATAAAAGAACTTACTAAATCACCTATAGGCCCGGGCCATAGAATAACTGAAACCAATATTTGCAGCAGGACCTTAAAGAAGTACCTTACATTTAGTAGCGTTGCTCTTTTTCCCTTCTCCCTTGCCTTCATTCCTCCGAATCCGGTCTACATAATCCTTGATCCTTTTTTCTCTTGTAACTGCAGAGAAGAAATATAACAAACTCGTTATCCACTTCCAAGGTAAATTGTTTAAGATAAAACGAAGCACCATAAAACACGACAGGCGTTTGAGAACACAAGGGAAATGTAAAAAACATCAACCGTAGGGATTTTTTTTCCTTTATCGATTGCTTTTATATTCCATATTAGTTGACTGTCCTTGGTCAAGTCATCAGGTTCGACAAAAATTCCTTACACTCTAATCGTACCTTTTGATTGCAGCTTTGCGCTTTCTTCTCCCAGCTTTACCCTTATTGTGGCTACCTGGCCCACAGCTACACTAATTTTTTCAAATTGAGCGTCTGTCACCATTTTTACAGCTCTTATATTGTAGATCTGTAGGACAAAAGAAATGTGATTAAGAAAACAGAGAAAGTACACTCTGCGTCTTATGTAAGAACCTTTTTTATACGAAAGCTGAGGCTGCGATTTACCACCATTTTAAGAACGTATTAAGAACATTCCTTCGGCTGGACGTAGCTTAAGAACGTTTTTATTTTGCTCATTTGTATTTTCAAAGACAAGCAGAAAGTTAAGGTAAAATAAATGGAATTAATCTAAATACTTCAGGGTATATTTTGTATAACATTAGATTTTTTTATTCCATAATACACATCTCAGTTTGTAGTGATTGAAGTTGCACCCCTAGTTCCCAGCTACATGCCCCCCTATGCGTAAACAACACATGAATTTGTGGCTGCAGCATAACGCCGTGACCTGTCCCTACGTCATGCCCCTCGTTTGCGTTTATATTCTAATATATTTCTCGGAAATACTTTATTTTGACCATTTAGTCGGAATGTTTTACGTTCGAGGTGGGAAATATTACAAACTTACCTTGTGTTTCTCAAATGTTTCTTTTAACGACTTCAAATTACTATCCTCTTCGAGGAAACAAACCAACTACAAGAGAAAGGAACCAAGATTGTGTTTTGTTTTGTTTTTTTTTGGCTGGAAGACTTTCCAACAATGCATTCTGCATGAAGATACAAAAGAACGGTACAATGCAACAACAAATTTACCCAAGCATTATTTTCGTGTAAGTCTGGCGCGTAACGCGTCACACAACACCGGCTTAAATTGCAAAATGTAAACATTCAATTGCGCATTATGTTTGTTTGACCTTGTCTCACAAACAGCAAAGATCTTCTTCTTTTTTGCCCGTTGTTATTGATGTTGCTTAGTTTGCTGTTTGTGTAACATGTATAAAAGTGGGGGATAAGCTAAAATTTACTTTCTGGAGCGGAGAAAAATTCAAGGTAATTCATGGGAAAGGAAGCAGAATAAGGTCAATAAACATCCACACTGACCCCTTGTCTGACGTCGTTCGTATTCAATGACTAAATGGACTCAATAAAATGGCAAATTGTGTAAAAGATATAATTATTTAACGGAAATTTCGTAGGTAGATAGGTTTTCGTTATAGGTTTCCCTGCAGTCTGCATTTTGACGAATTCTGTGGCGTCAGAACGGAATATATTTTGTATATATATATATATATATATATATATATATATATATATTTATTAAAAACTGGACTAGGTATGTTGGATTTCTAGCATTTTGATTGGCTGAACGGAGCTAGGCTATCAGCTCATATACCTGCTGCGACAAATATGGTCAATGAACACTCAACAACAAAGTGAGCTGAAAGTTTTTTCCTCGCGAGCAAGCCGGCGAGAAAAATGGACGAGAAAAATCCCTTGGCAGCGAACTTAAATTAAGCAGAAATTCCAACATCGTCACCAACAAGCATCACCAACAGCGTCGTCTAACACAAGTCAAAATTGGTTGAAGAAACTGTGCAGAAATAGAAATTTAAGCATTAAGCGTCGTGTTTACAATTAATTTCTTTCATCGATCGTCACATCGATCATTGAAATTGAACACGGTAGGTTTTATCAGGAAAGCTTTCTTCTTCAAAATATCAGACAAGACATAAAATAAAACACAGTGAAATGGGGCAGGAGCATTTAATAAAAACTATCACACATTCATGGCGAGTCGGTGCGAAAATCATGAAGCAGTCTAAACAAGTACTAAAAAAATACAGCGGCAAACTACCAAGAAGGAAGGAAGGGCGAGTTTTTTTTCGCCTTTAACACGCAAAATTGACACTGGTTTACCTGCACTCGTTGTAGCTCTGTGTTCCAACAGGTCCAAATGCTCAGATAGAAATCGGATACCATGTAAACGGAGTTGAATCGCTTTTCCAGTTGTTTGAATGTTGTTTTTTAGCTTACCATTCCGTCCGCAACCTCTAAACCGAGAACAACTGCATTTTGCACTTTGCATTTAACAAACTATGATGGGGACTTCTAATGTTCCTCACTACAGTAATCTTGCCTCTGAGCTGCATGGAAATTACCTCTTCAAGTTCAAATTTGTTCTGTCTTTAGTTCGATGAAACACGCACATGATGGCTCCGTTGTGCGAACAGATTACAAACTTGTTCAGTTTCAACTCCAGCAGCTAATATGGTGAAATTGTACAGTTTCAATCCGCTTTGAACGATGATAACAACAATGTTTCAGGAAAAATCAAACATGTACCATATTTCAGAGCCAATAATTAGAGGACTTCTTTCCAAAACTTGTGCTACTTTGTTCACTTTCGAGCAGTTTTCATTGATTCATTCAGCTTTGCAATGAAACGCTGCAACACTTCGCAAGGTTTTGGCGCCTTTTTCGTTCAGTCATGTGAGCGATTCTTGTTCCGTTTAAATTTCTTTTCTCATTTTTCCCGTTCTTTCTTGATTTCTTTTTTAATAGTGGTTAAGTTTTTAATAAAACAATTATTCTACTCGGGCTTGCTGGATATCAAATGATTATAACCAACTCGGCGCTACGCGCCTCGTTGGTTATCTATCATTCGATATCCAGCACGCCCTCGTAGAATAATTGTTAAATATATATACAGTACTGTTTATATATATATTTAACAATTATCCTGCGAAATCGCGCGGAATATCACCTGATACTTAGCCGACGAGGCCGTAGGCCGAGTTGACTAAATCAGGGGATATTCCGCAAGATTGAGCGGGATAATTGTTTTATTATTCAACAAATTCCCATCGACTACCATTTTCAGAACGAGAAAAATTACGGCTCTATGATGAAAACTCTAAAAGCTAGCAACACATAAGCTTAATAAAAATCAAAACAGGACTTCAAGAAATCGAAGTTTACTACCGTTCACTTAAAAAGACTTATTTGCAAACTCATGTTTGGAAATGACAAGGCAAAGTAAAAAAATATTGCTACCTTACCGAGAATAAATCATCTTCCTGTGAATTAAAATCTTTTTAACTTTAGTCTTTACAACTTTCCGTGAGCAAGTGTGCTGCTTGGTTCGCAGTAGCATTTTTTCTTGGTTGAGTTCTCACTATGAAAATTCCAAGTCAACCTATGGATATCTTTGTGAGCTGAAGCAAATACTTGTTGACTTTTTGAGAGCATTTAATCGTGGAAAGTTTCTTCCAGGGAGTTAAAATTTCCGGAGAACACTGCTAAAACTGCCTCGCTTTTCAAAATGGCCGCCAAACAAGCAATGAAAGAGAATCTGCAGTGCACTTCCAAATATGGTTATTTACGTATATCGCAGGATATCTGTCATGTACAGATGACAGATATTGAGGGCTTCCTTACCATATATGGACATAGTGACAATTTGTTGAATAATAAATATATATAACTGCAGACAGTACTGTTTCGGCAGAAAGACTAGAAACCGATGAGGCTCACCAGTGAAAGAACAAGTGGGGATCGGCTATTTACCGAGTTAGGGGTTGAGTTTAGTTTGAGGTGAGTTTGAGTTAGGATTGAGTTACCGTTTTACCAATATTTTTAAGCAGAAAATTTAAAAGGAAAGGTAGCCTTCTTCTGGCTGTTTGTTTATTTTTCGCTTCGCACTTAGTGCTCGCCCTCGCGCTTCGCGCCCCGCGCACCCCGCCAAAAATTAGCTGCCCGTTCTGCTGGCAAGAGAAAAGGAAACAAATGAAAAGTGAAATAAAAAGGCTAAAATAAAAAAGCCCTCTCAGACACAACTTGACTGACAACCAATTTGGTTAACTACAAAAATATACTGTATTCCTGTCATAAAATTCGCGACAGGCCCGCACAGACTCCCTCCTATGGAAAGCGGGTTTAAATTGTTTTACGAGCCATTGTCTTCATTTCAAAACCTTTAGTCTTTCCTATACGATATAACTGGAGGTTTTTTTTTTGAGTCCTCACCAATGGCTGATTTTTCATTAGATCCCATTTCTGCATCAGAATTTTCTTATCGCGTTAGCCTGAGTAATAAGACAGGGGTCGCCCTGTGGCATATTAGACATAGACAGTGACAAAGTTGTATGCCGCGATGTCTAGACATTTTGGGACATTTACGCTACGGTGATCACGGTAGTCGCTTTCACTTTCGCAAGATATGAAACCTGTCCGTCGTTTATCGTGCGAAATAGCGCTACATACTTTTGTTAGCAATGTTGTTAGCTGTTGTCCTTATTTCTTGAACAGAAAGCAACCTATTCCGCTTCTTTGTTCTCAAGACGAAGGAATTTTTTAGATCTTGCTGCAAACCAACATCGGAGACCTCGGCACCAAAAAAGTAGATATCCTACGATTCAAGTTGCCAAGCTGAAAAATTAAACGTTTGCGAAAGCTAAGAAATAAAATTTTAACCTCAGTGCTGTGAACACGAGGCTCGATCTCTGTTGTAAAAGTTCTATTTTGCTGCCTCGCCTGGCTTTTTTATTCGACTGACGTTTAGACGAAAGAAAAACAAGATTTTGTTTTTTAAGGCCGTTTGGCAACTTTGAGGCAGGAAGTCGGGATAAGTTATGTCTGATCATGACAAAAGGGTAGCACTTGTCGCGACCATATGATGACAGAATTTATGTCCAATGTAGACATCAAAAGCCAAAGTGCGACGCTGGCTACTCCACGCGGTTATTCCCCATTTACAGTTTCAATTACCGTAATTAAACGCAATTGTGATTATTGTGAATTTTGGGTCTTATCCTTTTTTGTGGGACTTTATCCGTTGAACATTGGTGTAAATGTACTACGTTTATACAGCCCGTCTGTTCCCCTTTTTTCGTTCGTTCGACAGAACGCACCAAAATTAAGTTAGCAGTAAACGTCGATAAGGCGCGTTGGGTCACGAAATGAGGGCAATAATACGATTCTAAAATGCAAAAAAAATGCCTACTTTAAAATATTTAATAAGCTGCTGATTTTGTCTTAAAAAGTAACTTAATCTTAACTCAAAAAGTCAACTCAAACTCAACTCAACTCCTAACTCGATCATTATCCTATCTCGAACAGAGGGGTTTTCTCCTCGTCATCAACTCCCGTATTTAATTTTTTTTTACGACAATATTAGCGTATTGCACGAACAACATCAGAACACTTTTATTATAAAGATTGCTGGTACAAAGAGAAAAGCTTGACAAATTTTAAACTTCAAGGCGGTTAAAACGAAGTCTATAACATGCGTGTATTAGAGGCTTAAGAGCCTTTCGGTTCACTAGCTCATGCAAATGTCTCCGCAAGACTTCTAAGGTAGACTGAAGAGATTATTTTGTAACTGCAAAATGCGTGCATATCACAGCTAAATTGTCGATGGGCACGGCAACGGCACAAAAATGTAGCTCAAAGAAAACGGTTTCGAACACTTTTCCAGAAATGCTTTTCTAGGCAATCACAAATTTAACTTCATCAGGTTCAAAGTCCGCCAATGAACCTTTGTTCCGTTCAACGGGTTTTCACTTTTGAGACCGGCTGTAAATAAAACCTCAAGCGTGACTATTTAAATGAACGCCATCGAACAGTATCTTTCTATGGTTTTGTTAGTCTTTATGTGTTTTGCAAAATGATTTTGAGAATTTTTCGTTGTTTTGAGCTTCAAGGGCCCTCTTGGAGGTAAAAAGTAAAAGAGACTGAGCAGCTCATATCATGACCCTACTGGTCAACCTGACTACAAGTTTTTTTCTTTTTTTAAGGCTTTCTTGAACGTGCAAAAATAATTGTTTTAACATATACAATCAATAATTTCGTTTTTTGCAGTTTTGAGTGACATTAGTTTAGGGCTGACAATACAAACATTTAGCCCTTCACAAGGCAGCACCGGGATACTTCGGAGTGAATTGTTTGTTTTCAGTTGACAGTCTGAGTCTCGTCCACACAAGAGAAGCGAGCAGGCAAGCTGTACCGAAAAAAGTTTGTTAACAAATACTGTTCTTTAAATAAGTCTCTGGTTTTCATCAAAATTTTCTTTTTTTTGGAAAAGGTCGTAAACAAACTGAGCAGCAGAGGGAAGGTACTTGCACAAGGAAGAGCTCGTTTTAAGGTCGTGTGAATTTTCACTTTGATAGTTCTTTGCGGAAATCTTAGCAATACCAGTTTACTGCAAAAGTGAAGGTTAAATAAGCTATTCATCTAACGTTATTTAGGGCGTTCTGTCGTAGCTAGGCTGGGTAGCAAAATTATTATTCTCTGACTGTTTAGTGTTATCCAGGTATTGTCTTGAATTTCTCTTGTTTCTGTTCTAAAAATCCGCCCATGAAGTTCAAGTTTGTTCTTTGTTCGTAATTCCCTAGTTTCTAGTGTTGGAGGGAAAGTGCAATTTGTTCTTTGTGTCTTTCTAGTTATAAGTAATGGTAATGTCATCGAATTGACTTTTTTTGTAGTTGTGAACAAAACTTTGTTGTTCAGTTTAAAATTTTGTTGTTACTCCTGTCGTATTTTTTGGGCTCAAAATCTTGTTGTTCAGTGGAAGATTTCAGTATTACCCCTATTGTATTTAAATAACTAGAGAGAAATTAAAGACGTCCAATCAAGCCGGCATTTACTGATATTTTAATGAAGTTCATTCTAGGATGCGTTTTTTACGTGTTGGCATCTATTGGCTACGTTTATGGTGTTATGTTCGCCGTTATGTTTCCGAAGTCAGAATTCTTTTCTGAAACAACAAAACCCAATATTTCGCCATAGCGATTGTAACAATTGTCAAAGGATGCTCACGCTTTCCTTCCCTTTTAAGTAGGAAAACGGACGTCATTGGCCGAGTCACTTAGACTTGTCTTTCTCTTTATGATCCAAGCCTTTATTGAATGTTATTCTGCAAAAATTGATCAATGCACATTATAAAGAGTTATGTATGTAACAGTTCTCGAAACATCCAGTGCTTATCGAATCGATCAGACAGTTTAAGTTATTGCAAGATTCGGGAATCATCTAGTGAAACTCGTCAACGTATGCATGGTTTCTCTCGTGCTTTATATCTCAGTTTGCAAGAGTTATATCAAATCATCAAACAAATATGCCAACAATATATTCATGAAATTGTTGGCCCTAAGGCTAATTTCTTTTTTTGCATTCCTCGATTTCTTCAAGCCAATCATTACTGAGCGATGTTGGCGGGTGCTGCATTTATTATTTTCTTTTGCATATGATACATGCCACACTCAGTATAAGCCCAATATTGCTCGCCACGTGCATAAAAGCGAAATATTTGGTTTTCCTTTACAAGATAAACACAACCAAACGCACGTAGTATGGTTTGAACGGATAGTGACGTTTAACGTAAAGTAACGATGACTGAACGTTGCTTCGAGTCAAGTTATGTGTAGTTGCGAGTACAATGGATGATTGCGTTCCACCAACTGAAAACAATCACGATCCTAAACAACACAGAACTCGCGTTGATTCCAATTCGTCTTATGTTGTTCTCCGAGAAGCAGCGACTCTAAAACCAGGGGTAAATTCGTCAAACAGAAATGCGAAGCAAACGAAGCAACGGCGAAAGCCTGCAAAAAAGCCAGAACAGTCGAACAGAGAAGACGGAAGAAACGTTGTAACTGTGAATCGTGGACACTTACGCGACAAAAGTCAAGCTGAGCGCCCTACCAACAAGTGCTCCCATGGGTTATGTTATCATCGTTTGCTTCAGTTTCTTGTTTTGTTCTTCTCTGTTGCCGCATTGGGTTTAGTTATTTTAATAGTTCTTGGGGTGCTAGGACCCGATCGTTGCTAATGTAGCCAGAAAGGTGAGCTTACTGTGCTGTTGATTATTTTTACGAAATGTCGTGTTATTCCCAGTTCATCGCGAGTTTATAAAACGGAGCCGGAGCACTTAGATAGCTTAACAGTTTTTTGTTTCACTCAAACTTTGACGCGTCTAGAGTGGCTTATTTTAACTACTGGTACGCAGGTCTCCGTAGAACGTTTGAAACGGTAAGGGATTATTACTTCCTCTAATTAATTAAAGAAAAATTAATTTAAAAAACACTACTTCCTTAGTTTGGGTACCGAGGCCGGAGTAGTCGTGATGAATTTGCACACTGTTACGTATTCCAACATTTCTCTAGTGTCTTTTACGCCCAAGCACCGAGAGAGAGGCCGGTTATTGAGTAATGTATCTCGGCCATATACTGTATATGTAGACACAACACAGGCGCAGATACTGAGGGCTCGAGCAAGCGACCTGCTTAAGCCGCCTGGGAACAGGTTTTTCAATGACTCTCCGATTTCTGTTTTTGCTCTATTCTTCACTGACGAGCTCCACAACCCAGAAAATCTTTAACTGTGATGCGCTATCTATTTGACCACCTCGATTACGAAAACGCGTCATGATAGTTGTCATATGGATAGAGTATAAATTACCTAAATTACCTTCTAATTCTTGGATATTTTAATCTCTATATTAGCAGGTTCGGGGTGAAGTTGGATAAATTCTAAGACGTTGAACTCGAAGAGATTTCAAAACTACGTGTAGTTTGAAACTGAAATTCGGACCGCCTTCCAGTTTTCTTGCGCTTAAGAACTACCTAATAAAGGAGCTGTCAATTGTAGTTTGAATTTCCGTAATTATTTCTTTGGAGAAACAGATACAAAAATTAAAGTTCAATGTGGAAAATCCGGGTAGAAAGCGAATAGAGTGGAATTACTAGGAAGGAACTGATTTTATACAACATAGAATACATAAGTTGAGCTATAAGCTGCTCGCAATTCATTTTAGTAAATAGATCAGCACTGGTACAGGTGTATCTTCATTCTTGACATGTGATATTCAATCTTAGATGCTTCGCCGAGAGCCGATGCACAGTCGTCTTCAGAGGAGCCAACTCAGCAGAGCAGCACACTTAAGGACACCTTAGATGAACTACAAGCAAACGTTTCTACTCTTCGTAGACAAGCGGTAAGATCAATCTGAATCATTATAGTTGTCATTGTTGATAAAGTAGAACCCTTTACCTCTAAATACTTTAGTACCCCCAAATGAAACTTGAACTGCGTCTCTCGCTTTTGAGTCGGTGGATGAGATTCCTAACCATTTATATGAAAGCTACTGAGCAGTACTTTCATGTGATGCTTTCTAGCTTGCTTGTTATTATGCTGTAAGTGGTGGCTCTAACTTTTAAATCCGTATAAATGAAATCCTATTGAAATGAGAATTACTGAGCTGTTTACTTCTGTGGTGAATGGATGAAATCGTAAAGTGTGACCATCCATATGAAAGATACCGAGCAGTACTTTCTGTGGTGTTGCTTAACGATTTTCAATACTTTGTACAGTGAAAGTTAGCCTGATGTTTTTTTTTTTTTACCAATTTTGAATATGGGAACTCTTGGGAGTATAAGATTTAACTGGCCCAGAAATAATTGCATTGGTGTCAACCTCGTCAGAAGCATTGAACGCAATATTGCATTCGAAAAGATACCGTAACTGAGTACATCTTTCGTGTAACCAGAATAACCATGTGTTCAGTTCAGTTTGTTACGAGCGTTAAGACGCAAAGAAAAAATTCAGAGTACCAAACGGGCACCCATGATTTTCAGTGTAAACCTATTTCAAAAAGGTTGCTTCAGTGACGCATGTTTCATAGACCGCAGTGCATCATGTTCGTTAAATTTATGGCTGCTTTTCTCTAGCCTATAGTCCTAAAGTAAGAGCAAATGCACATTTTTATATGATTTGGTTTTCCCCTGGAGTGCCTTCAGCGAGAAAAGTGATCAATACATTTATTTTTATACAATAACTGAAGGTAATGCGCGCGCTGTGATTGGTCAATACCTATTGATTATTATACCAGTAAACCACATGGAAAATGTAGTCATCATATAAAAACAATATACTACAAATTTCTATGGTTTATTGGCTCAATAAACCACTTGGGATGTTGGAATAACACTCGAAAAGCTTGTAAATTACTCGCCTGCGGCTCGTGACTTACAATCTCTTCTCGAGTTCAAACATGATGCTTTGCGGTCTATGAAACAAGAACCATACATCATGCATCACTGAAGCAACCTTAATTGAAACAGTTGTACAAGTCGGATGACCTAACTAACGTGTGACACATGTTCTGTAGCTAATAATGTACTGCTCGCTTTTTTGTATATGATGTCTTAAGTTAGGGTCAGTTCTAAGCGGTTTAGTGTTTTCTTTTTCAGGAATCAATGATGAAGGAGTCAAATGAAAACGAAGACGCCCTCATGGCAGCCAAGGCGAAGTTCAACAACACAAGAGAGGCAGTCACGAACTTTGTCAGTCAGATCAACACTGTAATTAATCATGTAAGGTTTAGAGTTGTTTGCAGTGGTCTTGTTGACAACTTTATGAAAGTTTTCGTTTGAAATAGCCAGAATACAAGAGCTGCGAGAGACGGAGTCGCAAGTGCGAAGGTGGTATTCACCTCCGCCAGCCACCGTTCTTAAATTTGATTGGTCTGTTCAAACGAGGCCGTCAGAGAGTTGTCATATAAAGGTATCAAAATGTTTAAGTGTCAAAAAGTAATCAATTCAGTTTAAACGAAGCCATCAGAAAGTGGACTTAAGATGTCAAAATTCTACAAGTCAAAAAGCAATTAGTGAAACACTGTCAAGTGGTAACGTAATGCGAGGCCAGAAGCCCGTCTCAAACTGGTTCCCGAAGACATTTCGTACCCAAAATGTCTGAGGTGTTTTGAGAAACAGTCTCCTGGGTCGTGTGCGCCCTGCCTCCCCTGACAAACTCCCTTCATGGATATTAAATGAAACAAATAAAAGAAACAAGTTCAAGTTGAATATACAGTAACACGTGAAACTGAGGTACCATTACTGATTACTAAGGAGTTGTGGGGATATTTGCGCAAACAAGCTAAAAACTCCTTTTATGTAAGAGAAGTGTTTTAATATACTGTATATATAACTCTTTTGTTAGTAATTACAGATGCTAAAATCACAACTGAATGTCTGCTTAGAAGAGGTTTCCCCCTACAGGAGGTGCCCGTTGGCGGGTGTTAGAATGTATGTTCTTTGTTCATCTATTTTTTTCTTTGTGTCTGTTTACAGGTCAATAACTCTGTGCAGCAATTTGATCCAGACAATGGGCCGATATTCAATCGGCTCCAAGATTTAAATGCAACGCTCCAAAGGGAGGTACGTTGAAATAATAATTAGAGAAGATCCTTGGACGTCAGTTATTTCAATGGCATTAAGAATAGGTTTCTTGAGATGGCGGAAATAGATAATTGTTTAGTCTGAGACTGAATCTAAATGTTAATTTTGTATTTCATTCAATGGCTCGCTTTTTATTAATACACTGTTCCCTTAGTTGGTGACTTTTATGCTGTTGCCCGGCAACTCGCTGCTGTGAGGTCTGAAGTAAGTGACGTCTTTCAAAATTCTGAAGTCCCTACGTGGGATCTCTTTGTGACTCCGTTGCTAAACTGTTCCAAACTCCAAGATTTCACGAACGGAAAAAAAAAGAGAAAGCGAGTGAGACAATAAGACGCGTCGCGGCTAGGGAGAGCGGGGCTCAGTATTCACGCGTTTTATTTTCGCGGTTGCTTTCCCACAATCTGAGAGCCGGAAAAAGACTATAACGCTACGTGTAGGGTGCTTGTAGGTTCTTTCAGTGTTTGTTAAACTCAAGAAATGAGCTACCTATTCACTCCAAATTCTGAATTTTAAAGGCTAATGTCCGGGGGTCCCTGGTCGTCTTTTTCTTCTTATTTTATTGAAGTTGAGCTCCGTGAGGTGCTGCGCCTGTTAGAAGCTGACTCATGCCAGTATTTTATTTTCACAGTTGGCGGAGATGAAGCAAACATACGAACAATACAACATTGACATCGATAATAGGATCGACGTCATGAACAACACCATCGCTGAAAAGGTAGGCAAATTACAAGTTCATTATAAGTTGTGAACTCTGGTCTGGCCTGGTCATCTTTACGGGGCCTTCACACGACAAACTAAAGACTGCAATCCCTTTTTGGCGAAAAAGGATTGACCCGGGTGACGTCGAAAAAACAGCTTACCAACATATTGGCAACGAGTGTCAACGTGTTGCAAACAGAATCATCGTGTAGGCAATGAGTGCCAACATGTTGTTTCGACGTCCACGCACGCCACCTCGTATTTGCCAACACGTCGGAAGGCGCTTTCAGCCCCCACCGAAGCATAAGGCATCAGGTCGTCCCTTTCTCGAGATCCTTTACTTCTGATTCTTGCGTCCTTCTTTACGTGCCTAGCAGTCTGCTCGGATTCCTTTTGCCTGGTGGTGCCCATTTCAATGCAGTATGTGGTTGCTTTGATGTACCCATCTATCAAGAACATGGCCCAGCATTTTCTGTTTTCTTATTTCACAGTGATGTTGTGGATACCGGTACATGTAAAATGTCCTGATTGGTTAATTTTTGTTCCTAGCGTAGTTTTAAGATCCTAGCTATCTTCGAGACCTTGATTCTCCAAGTGTCTGAAGGATATATCGGGACTGAACAGACATTGGAGCTGTAGTTTTTCAGCTTTGTCTCAGTTCATTTTAATTATGATGATACTATTTTGTATTTGAAAACTGGGTGCAATCGTGTCAAGTGAATTTTGCCAAATTCTATCCCACACGAACTGAGCCTTAAGCCCTTTTCGAGCTTTTCAGATTTTTTTTTATTCCTAGGTGGCTTTGAGACTTTCAGAGCCTGGTCCAATCGGTGAACGAGGCCAAAACGGTTCCAAGGGTCCAACCGGAGAGACGGGACCACGTGGACCACAAGGACCTAGCGGGACTAAGGGTGCCAAGGGTCCGAAAGGGGACAAAGGACTTCAAGGGAATGCTGGTTTTCTGGGAAGGAATGGTAATAAGGGGCCTACCGGGGATAAGGGGATCAAGGGCCCAAAAGGAGATAACGGTACTACTGGTCCCACGGGGAACCCGGGGGGAAGAGGGAACAAGAGGTATCGGCAACTTCAGTTGGTGCGAACACAAGAACATCCAGGACTCAAAGACAATTACCCGTAGTGATACTCAGGTGACTAAGGAATAGCACTATAAGGTTTAATGATAGTTATTCAAGCACCTCAAAAGCTTTGTTGTCGTCCTGTGAAATCCAAATTCCTCTTAAAGTAATATTAACTTCATAAATTTCCTTAACATAAGAAATAAAACGGGAGTAGCTCTTTCGCTCTTCAGAAATGTATATTTCGGTATCTTTGCGTCTTGTTGAAACATACAAAAGGATAAAAAAGGCAATCAAAAGGTTCATAAAAAGGGACACTCACTCCCTCACTCGCTCACTCACACAGTAAGTCAGTAACTCACGCACGCACGCGCGCACGCACTCCCTCTCTCCCTCCCTCACTTACTTACCCACTCACTCACTCACTCATTCACTCGCTCAGACTAGGAGCAGTCTCTCTTTCCGCTCAGGGATAGTCGAGGAGAACGTGACAAGTCGAGCCGCTAGTATGTATTAGTGACTCGCCTCGCGCGTCACGTTTTAACGCCGTAGGCGATTTTCGCGTTTGCTCGCCGCTCCCTTGCGCGTTCTCCTCGACTATCCCTGAGCGGAAAGAGAGCCTGCTCGTAGTCTATCACTCACTCAGTCACTCAATCATTCGGTGAGTAGCCCAACCTAAAAAGCAAAGGTTTTTCGTTTTGTGAAATAATTGTTTTTAAATCTTTCTAGTTTCCGAACACACGTAATTGTCTAAATGCGCAGGCTGTAAAAATGCGGATTGACGAATAACACATTTTTTTCTCTCTTTGGCAGAATATAAAAATTACAGGAGTTTCGTGCACAACGGATGCGTCTGGAGCGGAGGCAAACTTGCAAACAACTGGAATTGCCAACGGATATCAATATGATTGCGTGTGCCTGCCAAGTTCATCAAACTGTAAACTGAATTACTGGGCGTGTCCTGTAATGGCTCCATAAAAGTGGATTGCGACAATCATCCAGGAAAGCAAGAGCTCTCCAACGGTTCTATTTTTACTGGTTCCCATCAAACAGCAGCTGTGTTGTTTTTGAGTCCAAAGTTATGGTTTCTGGTGTTTCTTTATCGTCCCCTCCACCAATGCTGCAAACCTTATAACAGCTGCTGCATCCCTCTGATACGAACCGTAACTTCTGAAAAAAAAGCGGCTTCACAAACCAGTGGCAATAATTGCTTCTTACGCAACAAACAGAAGCCATTGATATGGACTAGACAATGTGTAAATATTTCAAACATCGTTTTTCAGTTTTTTTACCTTTTCAGTATTGTTGCGATTAGCTTACTAAAATGACTCTTGAAGTGGACGTCCCTGTACATACGTTTTGTTCGTATGCGATATTTACCTTATTAATTTTATGGTTAGCTTAATTTGGAGCCAAGTACAAGTCAGTTAGGCCAGGAATTGGTAGGTCCCCTTAAGTATCTTCGTGCAATGATCCTAAGACCTTAACAGAAGGATGTTTAGGCCTCATTGCATCCATAAAGTACAATGGGATGTGACGCATGCCGGCATGCAATATGCGTAAACCGCAGATGCTCGACAATTGCAACACAAGAGATCAGGGTTACGTAATCAATAATATCAATATCTGCAACATCTGAACATTTAAAAAAATTGTCCCAAAACATAGCGGAAAGTAAGGAAAGCGTCACGAAATCATTTCTTTGGTGGTTAAATTGCCTTTAAATGCTGTCTGGAACGTAATGTGTAAATTCAATTTGGAGACTAGTGTTGAAAATAGATT
This sequence comes from Siderastrea siderea, assembly GCA_964030785.1. Lineage (NCBI taxonomy): Eukaryota > Metazoa > Cnidaria > Anthozoa > Scleractinia > Rhizangiidae > Siderastrea > Siderastrea siderea. The sequence goes on from OZ034970.1 coordinate 35,631,249, forward strand.
CTGAGAATATGGCAGGCGTAGACAGAGGGGAAATGAGAAAATGGTATAAAGTGAAATAGGGAAATAGTTTACAGTCCGACTACTCCAACCAAGGCCACCCAGGAAATCTTCTTACAAATTAGCCAATAGCGTTCGAGTATCATAACAATAGAAACGCGGCAAATTTTAAATTTTCAGTTTCACATTTCAAACGGCTGAACGGTTCTGCCATGGAGCAGAACATGCGACTTTGCTTGAATCGGAGCGGAAAACTTTACGGTAATGGCCGTTATTATCCAAAGCTTTTACGAGAACAAGTTCTTGATATGATCCATAGCGGAATATCTCAGCGAACGACTGCAACGGAGCTGAAAACAAGCCGGTATTTTGTCCAAAACGTCTTAGCTGGCTATGACCGTACAGGATGTTCGTTGCCGCACATGAAAGTCCAGCCAGCTCTAGAGAAGAGTTATTACTCCAGACGTTATGGCCTCCATAGAAATAGAAAAACTTATGAACTTAGGAACGATCTCTTTATGACTAAAAAGAGAATACAACAAATACCGGCCGAATCCCAGAGAAATGACAACATTGAACTGAGAAATGATTTTCTCGAGCAAATGGCGGACTTGGATCTGCGCACCGTTCATTGTTTTGACGAGAGCAGTGTCTTGAAAACAACTGCCAATCGACGGTACGGAAGCGCTCCCAAAGGCCAGCCTGCCTTCGAAATACAGCGATACGCATGTAATTGTACTTACACGATTAATCTTCTCCATTCCCCCTTCCGGGAGTAGACTTTGTTGATGTCATCGAAGGTCCCTCGAACGGAAATTTGCTCCTGCTTTTTTTCGAAGAGGCAGTGAATCTCACGAGAGCAGATGGCACAGCAGTCCTGGAGAGAGGTGATACTGTGATCTTAAACAACTACGGTTTCCATCATGGCTACTTTATGGAACCTATTCTGAGAGAGATGCTAGGAGAGTGTGGCGTGAACCTACTTTTTCAGCCGCCGTATTCACCGGAATTCAACAGCTGCGAATTTTGCTTTCATGATATCAAAGAGTTTCTACGCCGAAATCAGCGCTTAGCGGTGGAGCATACAGAATATGCAATCTACGAGGCGTGTGCAAACATCACACAAGCAAAATCTGTTGCCTATTTTCTACACTGTGGATACCTGCTGTAGGTCACGAACAATGAACTTAAGCGTTAATTGTCCGGCTCACTTGTACAGGAAACAATTGTTACCACAGTGCCGCTGCAGTAACAAACAATATTATGCAGTGCGTTACTCTCTGTCTCACGTTTGCTTATTATGAGAGATTGTTTGTAAATGTACACCTGCAATTCAGTCAGCTGAATGAGTTGTTTATGAATCTGTAAACAAGTTTAGAGAGAATGGGGTTTCCCCACACGTTGTAAATAAAGCAGCCTGCGTGACGCAGTATTTCCGCTTCTCTCCGCCGAAAAGTATAGTAAATAAAGAGCTGGTAGAAATAAATAAATTGCCGATATATTTGAAGTCTTTTAGTCAACGTATCTGGCTGTGCATATTTCATTTTTCTGTTCAATATAATTCAACATCATAGCAAAAATATTTTCTATCAGTTTGAAACTTATACACTATAAACTCAGACACAGCAAATACTTCTGATTTGTCACTTCTTGTGTTGAAAGTTTGCGAATTCGCACAACGCGAAGTTTGCTAAAGCTTGGATGCTTTTTTCTGGGGAAATCCATGCCAACCATCAACAGGCCTGCAGTCTTGGGGGCGGAAATTTTAAACTCGAAAGGGCTTTTCATATTTTTCAAATACATTGTATTATACACTGTTACAGTAAGGAGTGTAATTGCGTGACAGGGACTCAGGGAGAAGCAATGCTGTCAATCAAACGTTTGGCAACATTCTAGTCAGTCTCGCAACCTGTGCTCGCGCTGCCAGTGAAATGGCGGGACAAAGTGACATTGGAGTTTCTTCAGAGGTTTATTCCTGGCTTTCTTCGATATCTAACGGCTTGAACCTCCAAAGATTAGCGCCAGAATTTGAAAGAAGGGGTTTTCGAAGCAAGCATTCACTGAAATATATGAATGAAAACGATCTCGAGATTATTATAAACTCGCCCGACAAGTTGTTGTTGGCGGAACGAAGAATTCTTGAGAAAAAGCTGCAAGAACTGAAGAAATCCTCTCTACAGCCCAAAGAACTCTTTCCTCCATCATCGCCTGGGCCCTTACAATTCGTGTCCGGTAACATTAGTGCAGTCGATTGAAGGCCCCGCTACTAAGGGAAAATCGCGCGAAAAAACAACAGATCACTCAAGCTATTTAGAAAGGAAAAGCGCGGAACTAACGGAAAACCTGTCTCTGTTACAGGCACAAATCAGAAGTGCTTCTGATCAGCTGCAAAGCGTTCGTAGAGAATACGAAGAAGCATCAAGCAAAGCCAATGGACGGCGAGGAAAACTCTGTGGCCGATGCCATTTGGCGGGACCTTACAAGGGTCGCTGTTCAAATGCGCCGTGCACAGACATGAACAAATGCGGAGCGAGCGAGAAGAATCCAGAGAGCAAAAGTGAAATTCAAGAACTACAGAAACTAATCAGGGACTTGGAGAAAAAAGAGGCTAAGGTTGCAGATGAGCTTCGTTCGTTTAAGCTTGCAAAAGAGCGCTCGAGCAACAATTTCTTCGCCATTATGCGGCCAAGACTAAGAAAGCAGAATGATGGTCGGTATGTTGACCGTTTCGCTCTGGATAAAGACTTGATAATACTGAGGAAAATTTTCAACAACAAAGTCTCTTTGGATGATTCTAAGGAGTGGCAAATGCCATTTCTGATTGAACAGTACCGGAGAAATCTACCGTGTCTAAATGTTGGTATGTAAACAAAATCGAACGGGAACAGTTGCAATCCGGCCAAATGTTGAGTTGTGAACGTTGTAGTCGACGTTACTTGGCGCCTTCACACAAAATGCGCCTCTGAGAGAGAAAGTTTCATAGTTAATGCCCTGGATATGTTGAGTTTTGCTAAAACAAATGAATAAAGTTTATATTTTTATGCTATTTTGCCGTTTTAATACTCCCGCTCCTCAAACACATTTGTAGAAATTGTATTGTTTACAACCGATACTGTGAGTGGCTAATTTGCAGAAGTTTTTGTCGGGTGGCCTTGGTTGGAGTAGCCGGACTGTAAGGGGCAAAAATTTTTTGCTTCAATTTCTCACCACTCAATGTACCCATGTTTTGAATGTCTTCCAGCCATTCAGTGATTCCGTACTGTAGTGAACTGTAAACTTTGTTTCGTTGCTTGTACCACACTTTACGCGGTACTCTCAGAAATGAAATGTTTGCAGGCTCAATTTTTTGTTCTTGAAGGCCGATGTACTGCAGCAATATGCAAACACAAAGACGCTCTCTCTTTAGCCGCACGCGAGTTTTGCAAAATGTGGCGCTACTTTGACAAAGTGTCGCAACCGCTGCAGAAGAAAAAAAAGTGAATCTTCCGAGCAAAGTTCTAAATAGGAAAAAGAGCAACAAAAGCTTGTATTTTTACTATCGTGGCTTGGCTTAAGTACCTGGATGAAAGTTTCATCAAAATTGAAAGTTTGATCGAAAGGTAGATGCGCAAATCAAATTTTAAACAGTGAACATTAAATTTTGACGTGTAAAGAAGGTCTGTCTTTTAAGTCCAATGTTGAATTATTTGTATTTGTTGTCCGTTGTTGAATTACGGCCGTAGTTGGATTTGTAAAATTAATGAACTTGTTTGACAGGAGCCTTGCTGCGGTGCTCCTGCAGTAACATAGTGAAAATAAAATGCAAGCTTTCCACTTACTTGTTGTTAACTTTAAGTTTTTGACTGTATTTTAATTACTACGTAATTGTGAACGGGCAAGTAAAATTTTGTCAGGGCAAGTATCTTTTCTGATGTACTTGCCCGGTTGACGAGTTTGAAAAAAAGCTAATATGGATCCCTGTGTTTTAGGCGCTATTTTACCTTTAATTATCACATAGAGGCAAATATATGAGGTCCATATTGTGTTTGTGAGAAATGCCTAACATTTCGTGACTTTTCAGGAATATTTGCGACGACAAATTATTAACTCAGACAGCAATGTGACATGACCGCTTGTTGCGTTACTTGACCGGGCTCTTTTAGTTGTTTTTGAATCAAAATTTACTTGCACCTAAAGACAATTCAATTGGCATGTCTCTTTTCCTGAAATCTTTCCTCGTGGTCCCAGTTGATCCATTTAAGTTAGATGTTCGCCATGCATAGAGGAAAAGCAGCGTCAGGAGCGTTCTCGCCTTGAAGAGACGTCGCTGGTAAGTTTTGGTTCAATCAGTAGGAGCGAATCACAGATACTCCGCAGTATTCCGATTGTGCCGAAGAGCCGCACCATGGTAAAATTCCGTAATTCGTAATTTTTTTATCATCATTTTTCCTTTAGGAAAGCGTGCAGACCAAAAAAACTTCAATGACATTAAAATTTGTTCGTTTAACATTCTTCGAGTGTGGGCCATATTTGGCACCTTGTTGCAAAAAGCACTAAACTTCGTGACCACCTGTTTTTAAAATTCGCTAAAACCACAATATATTTTTATATTTACATGCTATTTGATGTAAGGTTAGTTGGTCTGAATAGAAAAATTGTCTTCAAGGAGTTGGACTTTTGTGTAATGACAAATTTAAAGTTTGCATCTTTTCTTCATTGGCGTTAATGGCGAGAGAGCCTTCGAAAAAAAAATTATTTAATGCAGTAAACTTCGATTAATCGCGCTAAATTTAACATCAACGTACTATTCAAGGAATATTCTAATACAGAAAAATATAGAGCTCGCCAGAAATCGCTACATTTTGAAGTGGCGAGACCGTCAAAACTCCCTATTTTTAGGTCACATCACCGCCAAAAATCGCCACCTCGCTGTGCGGGCGATTTTGGCTTAGAAAAAAATTATTTTGTAACATTTACAAAAAAAGTAATGCTTATGTTTACTTTCAGACTAAGATAGTTTCGTGGCTAAAGTTTGAAGGAAATTGATTTTCTGACCCGAAATGCAGCGGACCGCTTTTACAGAGATTGTGACTTAATTTCGTTTCTTTTAGTCAATGTCCCCCCCCCCCCTCCCCCAAACACACACACCATCTTGAGTTCAACGGCAGCGACCTTGGAGTGCTGGCACTTTGCACAAACCATCCGGTCACTGGGAATTTTATGTGCAAGTGTTCAAAAGCTTCTAAACCTCATAGACGTTGGAAAAGACACAAAATGCACCTGCTTGAAATGGAAAGGTAAATATAAGGCAGAACTGAAGTGCATCAGCCGCACCAGAAGCCGTTATTTCTGGCACCTTACAAATAGAAAGACTCGTGCAATTAGTTATATTCTGTTTTGTGCAAATGGCATGCATCCATGCGCATATATTCCTTTGGAAAGCCTTGTGAAAATGGTCAGCGTAAAGTGAGGAAGGTGTAATGCAATTTAACCATGTAAGAAATAGATATCAATCCATTCTGATTGGCTGGGAAGGAAAAAGGTTGATCTCTTGTTTGAACCAAAGACTGGCGAGGGTTGCATAAAGTCTTTTCAGTACTTAATATCTTTCGAAGATTTCCTAAAAATGCCCGAACGTTTTCGAAGACAGCAAATCAAATTTTCAACTACTACTTTGATGGGAATTGCTAACTGCATCTGCTCTCATAGATAACTACAAATACTCCCCCTCAACCACTGTCAAGACTACTTACATCCAGCTTTAGTTGTGCGTCTTTGGTGTCCGCTTTGAATAGATTCTGCTGTTCACTACTTAGATTAACCATTAGCTTTACAGCATGCTTATTTCAAAAATAATCGCGAATTGCAAATCCTAAAGGGCACACTCACAAGTCATTATTTGTCGACACCGAAGCTCTTCTTGTTCGTACATTTTGGAGGAAAGAAATCAACGGCTCTCTGAGGCTTACACAGGCAAAACATAAAATGTGGCTGGTTTCAGTGGCTTATCAGCTCCCTCCGAATGTCTCAGTGCAGTTCGATTTAAACGGAAAAGCTTCTCTATACGGCTAAGCGGAACGGAAGAAAATTGGAGCTAAGAAATACCGTCGCAGTGAAGATACATCAACTTAGAAGTTGAAAAAAGATACAACCTTGAACGGGATTCGAATCCATGGCCGGAATGATAATCTCGTATATTTCCGTTAAGAAAATAGAACTGATATGAAAATACAGAATGAAAGCTTGTTTGTGAGGTAAGCATGTCCCCCTCAAATTCTACTGCCTTTCAACGTACCCTTTCTCAAAAGAAGTGGACACTCGCTGAAGTTGGTTCAATGAATTTTATGGATCTTTGGGTATCCTTGACCGGGTTCAGTAGCAAACGGCTATGCGGCATGCATTGTAGGCAAACTTGAATCCTTTTCTCTATCCGCTTCTTTGTTTTTCATTCTGAATCAATAATGTCTCCCAGAACGAGTTGTGGGTGCATGGCCTTTACCACGGGCCTTCCTTCGTTTTGGATTTCTCAATCTTCCACATTTGTAGATTTCGAGTAACCAAAACGTGTACGATATAGTAAATGATCCACTTATTAAAGCGTGGCAAATGTAAATAAAAACATATGGCCGTTACAAGAAGCAATACGGTTGTTTTACTAAGCGACCAGCCAAAATGTCAAGCCTGGGTGGGCGCTTACAGGAGGTATCTGCAGACGAGAGGTCAGACCACAGGGCGTCAAAATTTTCGAAGGATCATTTTCTTTAATTCATATCACAAACAAACATATATCTCAAGTGTAATATCTTTAGCGGAGAACAAGTGGTTGTATAGCGCCATTCTATTCAGTTCGAATCCAGTGAGATGGGATCATGTGTCAAGTGGTCCCTTACCGGAAGTTAAAAACAATAAAAGATTTCAAACTGTCAGCCCAAAAAGTGGTCGTCGTCGCTAACAAGAGGTGGTCGCCTACGAGAGTTCCCAACAAGAGCAATTTGACAGAAAAAAAGTTGATGTTTTGTAAGAGTGATCGCTTACCAGTGCAGGGGTGGTAGCACAGGGAGGTTCGACTGTACCCTTATTAGCCTGGGTAGATGGCTTTACTGTTTCGGGAATTAGGCAAAGTTTGAGCGACGAAACCGCAAGTACAAAGTAAAACTTCAAGGAAATAACCTGCTTCCCCCCCCCCCCCCCAATCAGTTATCTTTACCGGCTCGTATTCCCTGATCCGTCTCTTGAACTTCGCCTTTGTTTTAATAATTCTAAGAAAGATCAGTCTTTGACAAAACAGTTTCGTATGCGTTCCTCTTACGTTGTCAGAGCCTATCATGTCCCTCCAAACGTAGTATTAATCTTCCCGTTGTTACTCAAGACAGTTAAGTTCCCTTTAAGGTCTCAATATTCCGGGGTTGGTTACTTTGGGTGCCTAGTAGTATGATATCGTGGTTTAAAAACAAGGAAATGAGACAATTGTCACAAACAGGAATGGAACCCGCACAGGTCAAGCGAGACCGTTACGGCTCGGTTTTATACATCAACCTTTGGAAACATACTCTTCAGCACTCGCATTAACTAGATTTTTAAGCATATTTGAAAATAATTATACACCTTCAATTTATTTGGATTTAACTAGAAAAAACCCTAATAGGAAAACTTTAGTAAAACTGCGACTAAGTAACCACAAACTTAAGATCGAAACCGGAAGATACAACAAAATTTCTAGATATGATGTGAAAGACTTTGCACTCTTTGAAGATGAAATTCATTTTCTTTTTCATTGCCCAAATTATTCATCATTTGGAGATGAACTTTTTTAAGATACTGTATAATAGAACACGAGTTTTAAACAATTACCTTCAACGGAGTTAATCATAGGATTGATGAACTCCAGTGATTATTTTATTAATACGCAGTTGATTAAGTTCATTACCTCACGTTTTCATTTGCGAAACAATTTGATATCAATCAAGTTTGATCATCATGATTTAGTGGTAATCAAGGTCCTCTGTAAGTGTGCCCAGGCACTCCGGCAATATCAGTCTGCCTCAGGGACCCAAAATTCGCCCTTTATTGTCCCATCAGGTTAATGTATAGATTTAGCCAAGCCTAAAAGCGGAGCCGCGAAGGAATAAACTGGTGTTCGTTTCTCAAAAATAGTCCTGAAACTTTTCGGTCTGAAATATATTTCGGGGCTTTTTTTGGCTCGTTCGCTTTCGAAAAGTGTTTCTCAAAAAGCCTGAAAGTGTTCCGAATTGTCCTCCAATATTTTGGGGATCTGTTCTGTAAAACCAAGCTCGAAAGGTCATTCTAGAGGCTGAGCACAGCTTGATTATTTTTTTTCGGGCATCAAACTGAACACATTTTACTCACGAGCTGTCTTGCTTGGTGTTTGCAATGTTTTCATATCCTGTCATTAACTGTCAAGGCTTGTCAAATCTCCTTGGATTATTGGCTGTTCGCGTGAATGAACTTGAAACGGCGCTCATTTACAAAAACAAAATAAAAATTATTCGACTGTTTAAATGGGTTATCTTCATCGCGTTCGGATGTTAACAAATAGCATGAACTGTCACTAAATAAAAATATTAGTCTGGTCAAAAATTTATACTGACATTTCACCGGCATTTTACTCGAAAGAAAGGATCTGGGGAGCTTCGAAGCACTTGTAATAAACTTATCGAAGAAATGTCGCGTAGGTTTTAGCAGCCGAGAAAAAATTCAAGCACTTTCAGGAACACACATTACTTACCGGATAAAATAGCTTTAAACTCAAAACTGCTTCGCTTATAGTTACTTAAGTAACCCTTATATTTCGTTCTCTAACTTGAGACCATCGAGATTGAAAACAAACAAACAAACACCGTCCAAACATTCTTAACTCTGTGGCATAAGTTTTGCGGCTGCAAATTGTCTGAAATTCGAGCGCTTTTAAAAATGCACAGAACTGTTTTTGGAAGCTTTCCGGATATAATAGGTTTAAACCGACAACTGCTTCGCTTATAGTTTTTCAAATAACTGTTGTATTTCGTTCTCTAACTAGAGACCATGAAGATTCAAAACAAAGAAACACCAAACACGCTTTAATTAAATTATGCCGGCATAAGTTTTGCGGATGCGAAGTAAGCCTATATAAAGTTAGGCGCTTTGAGGAACGCACAAAACTGTTTTCGGAAGCTTTTGGGATATAATAGCTTTAAACCGACAACTGCTTCGCTTAAAAGATTATTACTATTGAAAACTTCTAGGACAAGAAAATCGACAGTTGCACAAAGAGATGGACCGGACAGTCAAAATTGAAAGCAAAGCTTGTGCAGTTGTCTTGCGACTGTGCTCAGACCTACTGTTATGAATAAACAAACAAAATAATGGACAGAGAAATCATTTTTGAAAAAAGTTTATTCGAAAACCCGTAAGTTTATACTTAAATGCAATTCGCGTTACACTTCCAAAATCGTAGGTCGGTCCACGCGAGTGAAATCGGCTGAGCATGGCAAAATATTCAAGAATCTGTCACAAATCTGAGCGCATTTTCTAATAATTTTTTAAAGTCAAAAGTAAATGACATATTTCTAATGGCATAAATCAAATTTCCATTTCAAAACGTAATTTCTTTCACCGTAATACTCCAAATCATGTTCCTTAGACCCTTTAAAAACTTCACTTACTCGGTTGTGTTTCAGAACAGGGCAAACTCTCCGCCGTGAAGAAAACAAAGCGATGAAGTCCTTTGAAGGCAGCTTTCGTAACTTGAACTTTTTGCCTTCTACCAGTATTCTTTTGAACTTTTTCTTTCCATTTATAGATATTAGATGTTTTTTTGTCAAGTATAAAACTTCAGTACTCTCGAACAATCATTAAATGCTAAAGAAGCTTAAACCTTTAAATAAACCTCTTTTTCAAAACCGACGATGATCATGCGATTTCCCGCCAAGAAAAACGCGGTTGCCCAAAAGCACCGCGCAATTTCCAGCCAAGAAAATATGGCATTCTCTACCCCCGTCGGGTTGACTTAGGACTCCCCTCCCCCTCCTACAGAGTCTGTGCGGACGGACGGACGGACGGACGGTCACGTGACTATTACGTCACAACCAAAATTTCTTGGATTGATAGGTTACCAAATTTCCTTAGCAATGGAGCTCCGCTGGCGGGCTTTGCCCGCAGGCTCCGCTATGATTACCCTGGGTGCCAGAGGCTTTTCTTGCGCGGTTTCCGGTTGTAGCTTATGTTCCCTATTGCGGCTCGATTAGCGAGAAAAAAAAACCCTCTAGTACCCAGGGTAGGCTATGATCGATCCCATACTGAAACCATTTCAATAAGGGAAGGTACCTTTTTTCTTGGGAGGGGAGGGCTGGGGCCTCAGAGGGGAGGGTCATCAGTGAAAGTGAGCACCAAAAGGGGAGGGCCATACCTCATGTGAGCTATTCAAGGGAGGGCCACACATCGTTTCCAGAATTTTTTAAGGAGAATTTTTGTGAAGTTGTTTTCCATTTTTCTTACAGATTAAGTTTTTCTTTTCATCTACTTTGATTTAATTTGGTATTTTATTATAGGTACTAGGTTACATTTCTACGTGTATCTACATGTATCTAGGAGGACTCGTGTCCTTTTCCGTCCGTATCGAGAAGTACTTGACTCAGGTATCGTTTCTTCAGCTTCTTGCTGTTGGCTACCCGCTGCCTGATCTCCTGAGTCGTTTAGTTCTGAAGAGTTACTAGTAGATCCAACAATGCGCTCTACGCTGTCGGAAATGTAGGAAATATTTTTTTTTGAGAGGCAGATTTCGCATGCTAAACAAATAAACCTTTCTGTTAAAATAACCAACAGCAATACCGGCTAGTCGGAGACAGAAGCGCGTGTATTTTTCCTTAGATATTTTATGTTCAAAACTTTTATAATACTCAATTACTTCCAAATTCAAACTTCAGCTATAAAACGTAAATATCCCACACTGATTGTTCGCATTTTCCTTGTTTCAGCGCGTACACATTCAATATCGAGATATATTCATATTCAAAAACTTTGCATTCACAAGCGAAACGTTCTGAGGTTTCTACAGCATGGAACATACCATGTAGTAGTGAAGGGAGGGTCGCACTTTTGTTAGTCACCTAAAGGTGGGGGGGGGGGGGGTCAGAAGTTTTTTTTTATTAAAATGCAAGGGAGGGCCAACACTTTTTTGGGAAAAAATACCAAAATTCCCCAGCCCTCCCCCCCCCAAGAAAAAACGTACCTTCCCTAAAGGAACTCGCTTATCAACTATTAGTAGTTTATTTGTAATATTAATAAAGGTTAACTGATCTATGGTACATAAACCACCACAAGTACAGTGAAACATCTTTAATTCTATTTACATCACTCAGTAATATCGGTTCAAATATATGTACATGTAATTCGCAGATAAAAATCAAAACACGCTTTTGCTCACCACATGTTCTTCTGTGTAACTAGAAAGTACAATTTCCCCCACAACTTCTGGACAAATTAAATGATTTTTTTGAATACGTCAAATAGCTTAAGTTGTAATTTTGAATATTTCTACTCGTTTAGTCCATTCACTCCCAAAGTCAAACAAAGCGTCTCTGAACAAAATCCTTCGCTGTGGTCATAACAGCTGCTGAGCAGCCCTGAGGTACAGTATATTGTGCTGAACGAGGTAGTTCGTACCTCTGCGTCTGTGGATGAAATCCTGAAGCAGTTCTTTTCTTGTGGCATTGTTCATTGTGCTGTACAAGGTGGTTCTAACTTTTGAGACTGTGGATAAAATCCTAAAGTGTGAGCATTCAAATTAATGCTACTGAGCAGCACTTTCCTGTGGTGCTGTTTATTATGCTGTACAGGGTGGTTGTACCTTTTGAGCCTGTGGATGAAATCCTAAAGTGTAACCACTCAAATGAAAGCTACGGAGCAGTTCTTTCCTGTGGTGCTGTTTATTATGCTGTACAAGGTAGTTCTAACTTTTGAGTCTGTGGATAAAATCCTAAAGTGTGACCATTCAAATGAAAGCTATTGAGCAGTACTTTCCTGTGGTGCTGTTTATTATGCTGTACAAGGTAGTTCTAACTTTTGAGTCTGTGGATAAAATCCTAAAGTGTGAGCATTCAAATTAATGCTACTGAGCAGCACTTTCCTGTGGTGCTGTTTATTATGCTGTACAGGGTGGTTCTAACTTTTGAGTCTGTGGATGAAATCCTAAAGTGTGACCATTCAAATGAAAGTTATCCAGCAGTACGGTCCTGTGGTGCTGTTTATTATGCTGTACAAGGTAAATAAGTATATTGTGCTGAATGAGGTATTTCGTACCTCTGAGTCTGTGGATGAAATCCTGAAGCAGTTCTTTTCTTGTGGTATTGTTTATTGTGCTGTGCAAGGTGATTCAAACTTTTGAGTCTGGCGAAACTCCTAAACACTGCGTCAAATGAGTACTTTCGTGGAATTTACAGGTCCATGATACTTCATGACTTTTGGCGAATCCTTGATCGGAACGCGAAGTGTCATGAAACGTGGCGTGTTGGAGAGTGTCGTGTTACTGACACCTCGGTCGTGACGTGTCTGGCCGAATCATTGCCCGGGTACGTCACCCGCAGGGTGTCATGGAATTTCAGAGTTTGGTACTTAACGGCACAATATATCTAGCATTCAAGTGAAAAGTGAAAGTAGCAGGGTATTCCAGGCTTAAATACGTGTTTGTAATTAAGAACGAGTTAAAAAGGTGCAGAACCTAAGGCATGCAGAGACATGCATGGTGACTCCAGTGCTATAACCGGAACATCGGCATTTCGTTTTCGAATTCTGTTCGGATCTACGAATCTTTATCAGAGTAACTTTACGTATCTTTACGTCGCCTTTACGCAACAGGTACTGGTATATCTACGGATCACGTTAAAGTATATCTTTTAAATGTCTTAACGCTTCTTTGTAATTACGCATCACGTACACGGCAAAATCTTTATTGACCAGGAACGGAACGGTGAATACTATACCAAGAAAACCCAGAATTAACCATCTAACCATTCGTTTTCCGAATTCAGTAAACGTTCCTTCAATTCGACGTTCATCTTGGGTGCTAAAGGAAGGAAAATGTCGGTTACTTCGACGTTTTCCTGTGCAGTGCAAAACGATAGAGAAGACACACTGTTTTCTCGGGATGTGAAACGCACTGTTTAGTGAGTTTTTCCGAGTGATAATATTGGTGGTTAACACCTAGAAAACAAGACTTGTACCCTCAGTTTTCCTGCATTAGTTTGAAGTTTCCTTTATTTGAAAAATTTCGTAGAACCCTTTGTTTACTTTGAGGTTTTCTTCAATTCTCCGCCAAAGCAGGTGAATGCGGAGTTTGTCCACAGGATGAAATTGCATGATTCCACATTTCTTAAACGTAACGGAAACATAGAACTACCTTCCGTATTTTCTCAATTAAACGCTGGGGGCGTTTATTTAAAACTCAGCCTCGAGACCCGGCGTTTATTCGAACCCGGCGTTTATTCGGAGCCCGGCGTTTATTTATTGTATTTATTAAGTGGACTTTTAAACCATTTATTTTCATCATCAGTACTGGAAGTTTATTAAATTAAGATCCAAAAACGTTTAAAAAAATGTGAAACGACGTCACCAGCTTTGTGTTCTCTCAGTGAATCGGGTAAGTCATTTAGCAAAAAACATTGCTGACAGGAACAGTGATTGAACTCTTCTCAACGTTACATTTCTTTGTAACACGGAGGAAGTATATCGGCAACTGCTCGGCCGCAAACGCACCGTGCAAGCAATTCAGAATAAATTCAAATAAAGTAGTGGAAAGAGAACTATAGTGTGCAGTTACGACACATAATCCTGATTAAATATACCCACCTCGAATAAACGCCGGGACCTCAAACAAACGCCGGGACCCCGAATAAACGCCGGGGGCGTTTATTTTAAACCTGGCCGCTTAGACCCGGCGTTTATTTGAACCCGGCGTTTAATCGATTTCGGTTGCCCCAGTTGTGTGATTTGAGACCATTTGGTGAAATGAGGTAGTGGTGACATTTTGACCGGCTTCTCCATTTGAGCCAGTTGTCACAACTAGCCACAATGTGGCAACCGGTTTAAATGACACAACTGTCTCATATAACCACATGGTCTGAAATTACACAACTGGCCCAACCAGTTCAAATGACAAAACTCATAACCAAATTGTCTTAAATCACCAATGTGGCTTACATCACCCAATGGTCTCAAATCACACAACTCGACCAAATGTGCATGGCAACTGGTTTAAATGACACAACTGGCCCAAGTGTGGCAACTGGTTTTTGTGACACAACTGGCTTGTATCACAAGATGGTTGGAAATCACACAACTGGCCCAAATGGGACAATCAGTTCAAATGACACAACTGGCTCTCATGACCAAATGGTCTGAAATCTCATGAGCCAGTTGTGTCTTTTGGTGACATGAGCCATTTATATCGGTTGCCACATTTGGTCCAGTTCTGTGATTTCAGACCATTTGGTGATATGAGCCAGTTGAGACATAAACCAGTTGCCACATTTGGGCCAGTTGAAGGATTTCAGACGAAGTGGTGATACAATTCAGTTGTGTCATGTGAACCAGTTGCCCCATTTGGGCCAGTTGTGATTGAGACCATTTGGTGATATGAGCCAGATGTGTCACTGAAAACTATTTTTTTATATGAGCTCTGATATTTGAGACTATTTGTTGGTGTGAGCCGATTGCAGCATTTAGGCAGGGTGTGTGATGTGGGCTGTTGGGTCATTTGACCTTGTTGTGCCATTTTCCTTTGTGGGTCATTTGTGTTGTGTCAGTTGGATTGACCATTTGGGTGATTTGGGTCAGTCACACTCGATACCGGTACTTCATTAGTTTTCTGTTAATATATCAGATGTCAACTATTGACTGACACCGTGAAACAAAAAAACATTTTCCAGAAAAGGTCACAACTGCTATTAATTACATTTACAGAGCATGGAATCTCAAACCATTTAACTCTTTCAAACTTATGATCTACTTTTTTCAAAACAAGCTAATCACACCTGGATTCGAAACAGCAGCCAAGACATTTTTTGTATGGTGTCTGGGCCATTGCTTCAAATTACTACTGTGATTGGCTAGTTCTAAAGAACCAAAAATAAAAGATATGATCACAGCTTGACTTGAGATCATAAAACTCCAGATTTTAATTAAGTTAACTAACTTGAGACAACAATCATTGTTGATTTCATTAAAAATTTTACAAAATACAAATATAAAAAGGCATTTTACACACGTACTCATTGCATTGAAAAAACAAAACTCCTACTTTGTTATCTTAATGTTATTTACATCACAAAAAATACTTTCATTATTTAAACATTGCAGAAACAAAACTCCCACTTCGTTATCTACATCGTCAAACTACACTAATGTCGATCTTGGTAAAGGTATAATAACATTAACTTTCTCCTGCTGATGACGTAAAAGTGGTACATGATATTTTACCGAAACACAGCTGGATTGAAATCTTCCAACAGGTACATAATGAGCATGCTCTGGTATCATGGATTCATAATAGTTTGCCCAAACCTCCACAGGCTTTGAATATCTGTTGCATTGAGGGTGCCTAGCATACCAATCAACTAATGCTAGAATGTGAGTGATTCTCTTGGATTTCCCATTTCCTGTCTGGACAACAACATCATGCTGCAAAAATTCCCTTACAACAGCAGGCCTACTAGTGTCATCAAACCACTTGGCAAAAACTGTTGATGCCTGGTGACAATTAATCGAATTAGAAGTATAATGATACCCCTTGTATAAAATAGACTTAAACTTATCACAAAAACTAGACGTTTGGAGAATTCTGGTGGCAGGATACATCATCTCATACATCTTTGTCAGCAACCTCACTTCAGAAGGATCCATAGCATTCCTTTTAACTGGTGGAAGAGGAGTTTGGGCCTCTGTTTTGCCGAAATTGACTTCGAAAGGGTTTCCAGTCTCACACTGAATCATGTTGGAAAACAGCTGAGCACGGACACTTGTTTCACCTAAAGTTCCCTTTTGTCTGTCACTGTGATCTAGAAGTTGACGGAATTCTTCCATACCCTTAGGAAACACAGCTCTCCTCAGGTCCTTTTCTCTCATAAATTTCCTCATCATCTGGACACCTGGAAATTAACCGAAATAATAAAATATGTCAAATTCTTGTGAGCAACTTTAAAGTTGAAAAGATATTTGTGAAAAAAGAAAATTACACAAATACAAATACTACATAATTTATTTATAATGTAGACATGGAAAAACATTTTCAAGTGGGTTTTGCACACATTTTTAGTAATAACTGGTCAATGTAGGCCGGGGGGTAAATTACTGGCATAAAATGAAGGAGGTAATCAAATGGCTCATTTTTAAATGTAATGTATAATGGGGTCACTTGCCTTTAAGAACTATTGTACATGTACTGGCCCATGAACGTTATTTAGCCCAAAAGAGTTAAAATTTCAATGAAAGTATAACAGAATTTCTGTTACCCTAAATTTCAGAAACATTTGTGGTAGCTGTTAGCAGTGTAGTCATGGTAAAATGAACATATGTATTCGCTCTGATTAAGCTAGCGTTGAAACATCAGCCATCTGAATCTTTACGGTGTTCCATACTACATTATCAACATAAACTAAATTCTGGTGTTTCACTACCCCACTAATGCAGCACGACAGTTTCTTTAGAAACCACCCCCTTTTTTTTACCTGTAAGATTTTCATATAATAATTATAAAATTATACTCACCAATATTAACATTGTTTGTGTGGTAATCTCCCATGATTCCATTGTACCGCTCAAAGGAAAAGCACCAAAATGAGTACACTGGCCCATAGTCCAGTATGCAATCTTTCAAATGGCCATGGAGATGCATGTTGGGTGTACATCTCTCCTTTCCACAGAGGGCCTCAAACATTTTGCAAAATGTTAAGAGTTTCTGATCTGCTTCTTCACATTCCTCCCTGGTGATGACTTTACTGCATAAAATTTGACAAGCTTGTACAAATTTTGTCCACATGGCATAATGCTGATTAGGAATCACTCCTTTCAATGCAAACAGTGAGTAGATACACACCCAGTTCTTCCATTGGTCAGCTGTGAATCCTTTAAACCCCTCAGAAGTTTGTCCTGGTATGCGACCTATTTCAGATGGTGGTTTGATAAGATTCACTCGTTTCTGTAGCTTCTGCTGATCAAAATCACTTAAAATGCCCATATCAATCCACGTCTTCAGGATGTGTTTTGCTGACCCAAGAAGCAAGTTATGCATGGGATCGATCAAGGCAAATCTGATAGCATCATAGTATGGGAGTTGAAAAAGAACAGAGTAGCGTGATCCATTTTCAGAAGAAAACTTCTTTGCATCAGTGGGTGTTTTAGCCTGGCGTACTTTATCTGCAGCTGCTCTGTGTTCTTTGTTTGATCTTGGTTGCCAGCTTTCACGATCAAATCCTGAGAAATCAGGTTTGTCACCAAATGATCTCCTAGGAAATTCCTTGAAACACTTGCTGCACCCTGGAAAAAAGAGAAGAGAATGTTACAAATGTATCAATTCAGAAAAACTTATTTAAAAAAAACTCAAACAGTCCCTTTAGCATGCATACCGCTGCAGGGTAGGCATAAACTATTACTATTTAGTATACACTAAGACAGTGGATAGCGTTGTCACACTCTGATTGGCTACTGAATCTCTGGATAGCACGTGGTATTCACCTCCGAGCATTTGCCTGCGAAAGTTGTTATCATTGAGAGGAATAAAAGAGTTAAAAATCATTATTTTCGTGCTATATTATCTCACTGATTTAGTATATACTTAACCACTATACTGCAACACTGCTGTGGTTCAAATTTTTCTTGGGTTTGATAATTTTCAAAGCACTTTGATTTTGATTTTTCTTAGTCTTGGATTCATTACCATATTCTGAAACAAATGAAAACAAAAATCAACCTGGTTTGAAAATTTTCAAACCAAAGAAACATTTGAACCACAACATATACAATGTACACCCACCTAAGTTTGCATATACAAAGAAAAATTAGACCCTTGCCCTATATTTTTGGTGCACCACTGAAAGCACTGCATGTGAGTACAGTCAAACCTGTATTAAGAGAACACCCTGCTTAATATAGGTTTTATGTAGCAAAATGCCCTAATTTTGGTGTCTACATCCACTTAATAGAGAGGCCGGGTGAATACAGGTTTGACTCACTGTAAATATGGGAAGAAAATTTTGGGACCCAAGCTGGTGTCTGCTTAATGGAGGGTATCCGCTAAATATAGGGTCTGATAATTATTAATACCTGGTTTCACTGTAGCATTGATTACATGACTACGAAAACTTGTTGAGAGAGCCAATTAACCTCCATCAATCAGAATTCTATTTGCTAGTCTGATATTTTCCAAGAATCTGACTGTGTCTTTCATGCTGGAGAAATGACAGAGATAATAGTCTTAATAATGAAGTGTTACCTTTTTGGGCGGTGTGGCCGACAAAACCTCCACATTTCCGTGTAGCTGGTATGTCACTTGATAAGGCTAGGAGAGCAGCTCTAAACATCTCCCGAGTTCCACATTCGTTGGTATTCAGGAGAACTCCATCCCAGAGATCAATAAGATCATCAACTAATGGCTGCAGGAAGGAATTAATGTGAAGTTTTGGTTCTTTGGGTCCAAGAGAAGTATTCCATTTAGGTGTTGTATTGTCTTGTAAACTAACTTGCTTTTTAACAAACAACCAATAGAATGATCTTGAGCAGTGTAATATAGGCAGTGTTTTTAACATGAAAATTTTCAATCAAAAAAATAATAGTAATAATAACATATCATAGTTTTATTTATTGTGAATTATCTGAATGTGTTGTTCCAGTTTTCCAATTAAAAGGATCAGACCTTTCTATCATATTTATTAAAATCTTTTGGCAAGGATGTAAATATAGTTTCTGTTATCCATTTTAGAATCTGTTTAACAGAATTTTTTCAATTGAAAATATTTTTTGGAACTATTTGTTTATGCCAATAGACACTGAATAGACTATTAAGTTATACAGTTATTACTTTAAGTGGCCAATTTTCTATCAAATATGGTTTCAACTCATAAATTATATTCATTTTGCTGTACAGTAGTGGTTGCCAAATTAAAGTTTTTTCAATTTACCATTGTTGTTGTTCTTGGTGTCAGACTACAAAATGATTGGTTGGGGTAGAAGGCGTGTGGGAAATAATAAATGAGTTACGAGAGATTCCAATAGCTTTTAACCGTACTTATCGTGCGTATGTAATGAGGAGCCTGGAAACTTCACGTACCGTGGAATTTCACTAAGATAAAAACTTGGAAACTAAACGTGCCGTGGAATTTCAATGCAAATAAAACCTGGAAATTTCACGTGCCGTGGAATTTTAATGCAGCAAAACCTGGAAACTTCACCTGCCGTGGAATTTCAATGCAAATAAAACCTGGAAATTTCACGTGCCGTGGAATTTCAATGCAAATAAAACCTGGAAACTTCACGTACCGTGGAATTACAATGCAATAAAAAGCTTGAAAACTTCACGTACCGTGGAGTTTCAATGCAATAAAGCTTAAAAACTTCACGTACCGTGGAATTTTAATGTGGAAACTTCACGTGCCGTGAAATTTCAATGCAGTATAACGCCTGGAATCTTCACGTACCGTGAAGTTCCGAAAAGGAAACCTGAGGGACGTGTTTCGTATCGAACTTTTTCGAATGACGTAAAAATCGTTCCTCTAGACCGAGAAGAAGTTGCTCAATTTGATCTAATGTGCCTGGTATATGGTACGCCATTATTCTGAACAAATCTAGAAAAATAAGAAAATATACGGACCTTGACACGCCACATTTCAATGATGTGTCCGGGTATCGGATTTTCCATGACTCGGAAAAAGTTCGACTCGGTGAGAATACGGGTCCTGACACTCGATGTACACGCCACGTGTCTTGAACATGGTACCTCCGGATTTGCCCGCATTCTTTAAGAATACGGGTTCGTATTGGGTAATTTCAGGACCTTGACACACGCTATTTTACGCAGTGAAACTTGACTATTCAAATGAAAGCTATTGTACTTTACTGTGGCTCTGCTTGATTTCCGTGCCTCGCGATAAGAAACACTTTTTGGAGTGAAAGGTTTTAACGAATAATAGCCGGACACTATTAAATTTTATACATGATAGTTACACAGTAGTCTGCAAGTACGGAGAGCAATGTCGATGTTTTGTGTCTGACTGAATTTTCATTGAAATTTCCAAGGCGCATTCATAAGACACTAATGGAGCAATATTTCATTTTGAATGTAAACTTAATAGCCTCACTGCTTTAACAAAAGTTGTTTTGAACATGGCAGTCAACGTTTTTAAACATAGATTTTGTAGCAATTACTTTTTAAAAGTAAAAAAAATACGACCTCGACTCTTTAGACAATTTAAAGTAAAATTAACTTTAAAAGTTAATGTAAATTCACCTCATTTGAGGTGGAATGCGCCGTCACCTTTAAATACCAAAATGTAAACGTTGAAATATTCAAATTCGATAAAATATGAATTATCCATAGAAATGACGGCTGGTTTTTCCTAAACAACGTATGCCAGCATGTAAATGTCAACTTTCTTACAAGTACCAATGACCCAATAAGAAAACTCGAGTTACTACAATATGTCCAAATATTGCATAAATTAAGTTTTCAATTGACCCCAAACCTAACTTGATTGTTTTCTCCGCTTTTACGGTCGTTTCCTCATTTCTAATTTAGAACTTAATATTCTCTTCAACCAATTAGAATAAACGTGCTTTGCGTTTTGTCGTGATCAACCACATGCCAGCTCTTTCAAACTGGTTCTTAATTTACAACGGCCACTATAAAACCGCTTTAAAGCAAAGCAAATTATTCAGGTTCGATTATAATCACAAGCAACATTGAAATTTACTTTGATTTTAAAAAAACGTTGCAAAACGGTACCCAAATTAGCTAAGAACAGTGTAGCTTCCAGGGCCAGCTAGGTGCCAGGAATTACGGTAGTTCTCGCGAGAGGCTTTGAGTTAGGTAAAGCTTGGGTTTAGAATTTCTGCTTTCATAGAGCTGCCAAATTTACCAAACTTCTGCTTTTTAACTGAATTGGGGAAGAATGTCACAAAAAATTCCATTTAGCCGGGACTCGGAAGAGAGTTGTAACTTACTTTTAAGGGGTAGTATCAAAACCCGGTTTGGACCGCGTTTGTACAAGCTGGACTAACTCACAAAAATAAGAACTGTTTTGCCATCTGTTGAAAAGGTACTTGTTTTCTTTAGATGATGCAATTTTGCTTGAGTTATGATGTCAGTGGACACTCCCAGTAGTGAACGATGCACTTCATTGAGGCGGCTACAAACAAATTGGATTGACCTTTGCAGGTGCAAGTATAAACAGTTTTCCCCGCGTGTGGTCCTGACGTGGGTTTCCCTACTGATAAGTTGTATTCTGCAGCATTGTTAGTAGAACATGAAGCACCAAGAATTCTCTTACCCTGTAATTAACAAAAAAAAACAGACAAAAGGCGATTAGTACTTTGAGAACTTTCTTTTGAGTAGGTTTTATTTTTCGAGAAAATGAAATCCAGGATCATTCTAACGCGGGCGTAATTTGACCACAACTACTAGAATTCATTTCAATTTTGCTTTCTTATTTAAATTTTGTAATCCCATCGAGGTTCAAATAACAAACATTATAATAGCTTCGAGTTGCATCAACAAACGGCCAACTGAAGGATTCTGGTAGTTGTGGTCATGACCATCGTGAAAATTACCTATTGCGGTTAATGTACATGTAAGTAAGTAGTAGGGTAGTTTTGACTGTTGCATGTTTTAGAGGATAGCACCATTTGAGTTCAGCTTTTTTAACTAAAAACAATTTAATTTGTAAACAAAGTATCAATGATCAATGCATCAACGGTGATCCGCCCATGCCTGGTTCCAAGGAAATAAATGGTGCTTTTCACAATCGCCAACACCCGCATGATCGTACTAGGTGTTTCGTTACATTTGGCCTTCAAATCTTTTTCGTTCACCGTAAATACAGCAAATGACAGAATATTATGTGAAATACGAAAACAATGTTCCTCACCTGCACCTCAGGTACTGGAGTCCTATTTACTTCATTTGGACCAGGTGTTATCCCTGTCCCTTCATCAGATTTATATTCGCACTGACTGAAGTTTCCAGCTCCTTGAGGCCCTTGTGGTCCTTGTGGTCCTTGTGGCCCTTGCGGTCCTTCAGCTCCCTTATCTCCCTTATCACCCTGGAGACCAGTATCACCCTTCACTCCATCAGCACCATCAGTACCATTTATTCCTGGATCACCTTTAACACCTCTGTCTCCCTTGTCACCTGTGGATCCGTTAAAACCTGGAGGACCTGTGGGACCCATCTGTCCTGGATCACCTTTTGATCCATTGAATCCACGGGGACCTGTGTCACCTTGCAACTTACCGATGCTTCGGACCTGGGAGGAATATAATGTCAGAAGGAATTAGACAATTATTTTAGACGTCAGCGCCCAAAGCACTATTTGTATGTTAACAGTGCCACATTCCAAGTTAAGCCAGTTTACTAACTGGCTAAATTAAACATTAAAAAAAGACTCGATAATAGGGAAGCACTGCTCAACAACGTAACACAACAATTTTGTTGAAATAAACTATTCACGATACTTAAGTTTGAATCTCAGAGCCATAAAAAGCTTTAAAGATTAAATATCCCCCAAAGTCTTGATTTAAATTCGTCATTTGCCCTCTTAAAACACCAGGGTAGGTTAAGAAAGTATTCATGTTTATTTGGTACCACAGAATCATGCAAATAATCAATAAATTACAATTAGAAGTATAATTCACCTGGGTACTCAAAGAACTGTTGATTGTGTTTAGAAGGGTTTGAAGTGATTGATCAGCGTCTAACAGATTTTGAGCGGTGTTGCTTAACTGTGAAGAAAGAAAATCAGCCTGTAAGTAACTGAGTGTGATTTAATAGCCTGTTATACTTTCACAAGGTTTATTTCAATCGATTAACATGGCGGCTCGGTGAGAGCTCCTCATTTACATAAAAGCACGTGCTAGAGCGAGTCACGTGACACATACTGTGACGTCCCCCTCTCAATGACAATGTTATATATCATATAAGTCCTCAAGCGTTCGTGCTAGATTAATGTTCATGAATCAGGTAATCACTATCCAATGCTTATGCAACTTAACTTCAACTCCTTAATAACATTAGTGTCCATTTAAGTGTTCAACGTATCCGGTGGTTTCACTGTGCACCCGGATCTGCGCCCTAACTCAACTCTGTAACAGTAAACATTAGTGTTCATTT
The DNA here is from genome assembly GCA_964030785.1 of Siderastrea siderea. Lineage (NCBI taxonomy): Eukaryota > Metazoa > Cnidaria > Anthozoa > Scleractinia > Rhizangiidae > Siderastrea > Siderastrea siderea. The sequence goes on from OZ034970.1 coordinate 35,654,593, forward strand.
AAATGTTCAACTTATCCGGTGGTTTCACTGTGCGCCCGGATCTGGTCATGTATCCGCCACTTGTCCCTGAGTGCTGCAGAATCCTTGCAGGGGGTCCAGGCTCTGTACTGTTCTCGGGTGGGTGGCCAATGGTGCTCTTGGGTGGCGTCGCTTGCTCAGGTGGTGACACTGGTGGCGTAATTGCCGTCGGTTCTTGTACTGGTGGAGGGTGGGGAGTGCAGGGGTTTGCGACGTCTGGCCTAAGGTGTGATCTTGTGCGGCGGTACACACCTTCTGTGGTGTTGTTCTTGACTATGTACGATCTTGGTTCTTTTGCTTCTCTCAGGACAGTTCCTGGTTTCCAGGTCTTGGTCTGGTGATCAAGAATTCGTACTGGCTGGCCTGGGTGAAGTGGTTTGAGGGTTGGGCCTGCGTTCTGGTTGTAATAGTGACCATAGTACTCTTGTCGCTTCCTCAACTGTTCCTTAACATTCCCTGAATCGGCAGTAAGGCTTGCGCGATTTGACATGGGTAACAGTGTTTTGAACTTCCTATTGGTTAGCAGTTCTTGTGGTGATTTCAGGTGATGGTCAATAGGTGTTGCTCTGTATGATAGCAGCCCTAGGTAAGGATCTCAACCTTCTTCGTCACATTTCTTCAGTATGTTTTCCACTGTCTGTATCATGCGTTCAGAGGACCCGTTTGCCTGTGGATAGTGTGGGGAGCTTGTGATGTGCTCTACACCATAGGATTCTGTGAAATCTTGGAATTCCTTTTCACTGTATTGTGGTCCGTTGCCAGTTACTAATTGGGCAGGGATGCCGTGTTCTGCAAAGATGCTCTTGTCTGGCCATCCCCTGTAGATTTTTTCTCTCAATCTGTTTAGGATGGGGTCATTGATAGTCTCATCCCGGATCTGCTGCAGTTTTGTTTGTGATGCAGGAAGTGTTTTAGTGACATAGTGGATGTCGAGCTGTGGTAGTTGACCATTGTCTGGTGCAGGTTGTGGCGAGATTCTCGACAGTGCGTCTGCAATTGGTACTTCAGTGCCTTTGACATAGGTGACTTTGACGCCGTATTTGAGTGCCCTCGGTACAAATCTTTGCAATCTTGCTGGACAACTGGATAGTTTCTTCTTGAAGATTGCCTCTAGTGGTTTATGGTCTGTGTGGATAGTGCACGGTTTGCCGTAGATGAAATAGTGAAATCTCTCAAGTCCTCATACTAGTCCCAGTGCTTCACGCTCAATGTTGCTGTACCTCTGCTCTGTCTCAGTAAGCGCTTTAGATGCATAGCACACGGGTTGACCTTGCTGTAGGAGTACAGCACCAAGGCCTTTCAATGAAGCATCTGTCTGGATTACTGTTTCTGCTTTTGGGTCAAAGTACCTTAGCACACCGAGGGTTGATACTTCCTGTTTGACTGCAGCGAATGCACGGTCGTGCTCTGGACCCCACACATAGGCCACTTCCTTCTTTGTGAGCTCGCGGAGAGGTGCCGTAATGGTAGCCAGGCGAGCTGAATACCTTGTGAGGTAATTTACTAAGCCTAGGAAGCTCTGTAGGCTCTTGACATCTTTTGGGGGCTGCATGCTTTGAATGGCTGCTACTTTACTGTTGTCGGGCTTCACACCTTGGGGGGTCCAAGAGTGGCCAAAGAAATGGACTTCTGTGCGTTTGAATTGTAATTTATCTTTGTTGACTACTATGCCCTTCTGTCGGGCTCGCTCCATGAGGCCGGCTAAATTCTTGTCGTGTTCCTGTTCCGTGGAACCGAAGACGAATGTGTCGTCTGCTATGCCTGTGACGCCGCTAAGGCCTTCGAGTGCTGAGTCAAGCTGTTTCTGGAATACGTCCTGAGAAACGATGAGGCCAAAGGGTAGCCGGGTGAATCGAAATCTACCAAAGGGGGTACTGAATGTAGTAAGGTACGAGCTGGCTTCATCTAGTGGGACGTGCCAGTATCCTTTCTTGGCGTCAACTAAGGCGAAGAATTTAGCATCATTCAGTTTGGTCACCACCTCGTCGATTGTTTTGGTATAGTGTTGTTCTCTCTTGATCCATTTATTTAGGTCACGGGGGTCCAAGCAGACTCTCAGTTTTGTGATCTCTCCCTTTTCATTGGTTGTCTCTGACAGGACAATGCTATTTACCCAGTCTGTGGGTGTGTCGACCGTGGTGATGACACCCAACTCCAGCATCTTATCAATCTCTTCTTTGTAGAGGTCCCGGAGGTGGACTGGAACTGACCGTGGCGGGTGAATGACAGGTTCTGCCCCAGACTCTAGGGTTATGTGGTATGGTTTCATGTGGAACTCTCCTAGCCTTTCAAAACGGTCTTGGAAATCAGTGAGGAGTTTCTCTTTGGTGAGCGGTGTGTGTGGTTTGTCATTCGGCTGGTTGCCGGGTGGGGACTTGGTAGCTTTGTTGCTCTCCAGTCTCTGTGTAACGTTGCAGTTAAATTGAACAAGCTCTAAGTCGCTGCAAGTTTTGCATCCCAACATTGCTGGACTAGGGACTTCGGTAACCTCGAAGGTGACTGCCCTTATGCCTCCTCTGTGATGTACGTACAACTGACGAGAGCCAAGGTTCCTTATATTGTGTCCTCCATAAGTGGTAATCTTACACTGTGATGGACCAAGTTGCCTTTGTCTGGGGTCTGTTACCACTTTCTCATAGTCTTGCTTGGAGATTACATTCATCTCTGCACCTGTGTCAAGTTTGCATACTATCGGTGTGGTGTGCCTGTGGGTTGGCTTTGCGGTTAGCTGCATTTCAATCAATGCTTTGGTATGGTCTTGGTGTGACTGGATGTTGTCAATTTCACCTGTGCAATCATTTGTGTCTGAACAGTATTCTGCAGTCAATGTTCCTAAGAAAACTCTGTCATCCAGGTCAGATTCTGCTGGGTTACTGCTTTCACCATGATGTGTGTTTACACCTGAAGGTTTTGTTTTAAAGCACATGTGTTGGTAGTGTCCAACTTTATGGCAATTATAGCACTCTGAATTGATTGCTGGACATTTCTGCAATTTATCATGTGGTCTACCACCGCACCTCCCACATTCAGGTTTGGGTTTGTCAGTTTGTCTATATTCTTTCCCTTTGTGGCCTTTTTGCCCTTTTGATGGTTTGTTTCGTGGCTGGGTTTTACCCTTGCTGAAATCTTTTTTGTTGAGGAGGTTGATTTTACTGTGGTTTGCCATGGCTTCTAACTGCATTTTAGTAGCTTCTTCTGTGAGTGCAATTTCTCTAGCTTTCTGGATGGTTAGTTTATTGCCTTCAGCAATACATTTCTTTCGTACAGTGTCTGAGTCCACTCCGAAAACAAGAGCATCACGCAGTAATTCATCATGCATGTCTGTTGGGTAACCACTATTTTGGATCAACAGTTTCGCTTCAGTAAGAAATTCGTCTAGGGGACGGTTGTTTTGTTTCAAGCTTCGGAGGTAAAAGCGATTTAATATGTAATTTGACTGGGGTTTCACGTGTTCCTCCAGACGCTTCCAGTATTCTTCTAAGCTCTTTTGCTGTTCCTCGCTCAAGTTCCATGCATTGTACAGATCTAGTCCGTGATCTCCCGTCCATAGGAGTAAGTATTTACATTTCTGTTCGTCAGTCCTTGGTTTCAGAGGACCATCGAAGAGTAATTCACACTTTTGTTTGAAGCGTTTCAACCTTTGAGCTAAATCAGGACCTGGAGTCCAATCGATTTTCGGTAATTCGAAGCCGAGTAAATCGCTCATTTCTCCTCGCTTCCGTCCAACTCGTCGCTAAATTAGCTAAGGATAACTTACAGTTTCTTGCTTGCGTGTCTTCGGACCTTCTAGTCACGATTCCCTCTTCTGACAACCATGTTATACTTTCACAAGGTTTATTTCAATCGATTAACATGGCGGCTCGATGAGAGCTCCTCATTTACATAAAAGCATGTGCTAGAGCGAGTCACGTGACACATACTGTGACATAGCCCAATTTCGATATATTAAAATTCAGTCAAACAATAGGCATCATTTCCAGGCTTAGGGGAATAAACCCACATAAATCCTCATATTAGTCCCCTAAGCCTCGCAGAGATGTTTATTGTTTTAAGCATATCAAAGTCATTCCCCACTGTGATGAACATCTGCTTACGCTAAGTACCAGTGCCGCTCTTCCGAGATTAGCCCTTTGAGCATGCGTTGTTCGATTAATTTGAGCTTCATTTGAGCTCTTGAAAACAACATCACGCAATATGACAGACATGTTGAGAAAGCGAGAGGTGAATGAAGCCTACCAAGAGATTCGTGGCGGATTTTAGCTCGCATCGATCTCAAGTCGGAGCCAAAAGGAAGGCGGCTAAGCCGGACAAAACTCTATACGAAATAGAAATCATTGATATCGTCAATGCGCAAGATAAAGTTAAAATTCATTACAAAGGATATGGCTCAGAATTCGATGAGTGGAGGTCGTCTTGCGTTGAGCTTGGATTACCGATTCGTTTGGAGAAGCTGCGTTAACCGGGTTAGGAGTCCATTAAAGACAGATACAACTCATTTTACGATAGTCTGTACAGAGAGATAAAGAAGAAATTCTATTCTACTTGTTGATTTCCTTGATGAAGAATGGTTTGTCTCCACGTGAACTTCCGTGGAAGTCTTCGTTATTCGTATTCCCATCACCGGGAACTGTTTCAGCAACGCGAGCTACTAACGCGCAGGAAATAATGAGAAATAAGGCAAACTTCACAAACATCCCGGCCATGAGTCCGACAGCAAATTATTGCAAACCCCAATGAATTTGGTATCAAAATGCGCGCAATTTAACGAAGATGTCGAAAACGGCGGGGAAATTTGAATAACGTCCTTGCGTGACCAGATATCGAGCTTAGTAACCCATGTACTCCTAAAATCGCATCAATTTTTCTTGTAAACAAGCCCGAATGGCAATTTTCGAAGCCGAAAGTCCGACTCTAAATTTTTCCCTATTGACCCAAAACAGGATTTCAGGAGTGCTAAATATGTTAAAGTTAAATTATCCGTTTGGGATTTATCAATTTTTTGCGTCGTTTCTACAAACGAAACGAAAATGTTCCAAATTGATTGATTTTTTAAGGGGTCAGAATTCTCTAGCGTGACGCAGATCAGATTTCTACACCTGATGTTAAACGTGACTTTCATATGTGAATTTTAGTATATCGAAATTAGGATATTGATGTTAATTGCTATTATAAGCAAATTATAAAGCGGTTTTTAATTGAGTGTTGAAAATAATTTGCGTTTTGATTTGGTTTAGCTTTACATCGCTCTGTGATTGGTTACAAAATTGCGCCACATTCTCGATCAATTAGAAAAACTCAAGCCATCTTGAGTTTTACTATTTACTTCGAGTTCTGATTGGTTCATTAGATAATTTTGTTTGTTGTGATTGGTTGGCGCGAAAACTTTGGTTTTGGTTTTAAGACACTCATTTGAAAAGCGCCTAATATAAACTGATAGAAAGAAACTACAAACAATGTTGCAGAACAGAGAACTAAATTTAGATTTCACAACTTTTAACTGTCTCAAACTGTAATCACATTTGTGAATGACCTCAGTTGTTCGTTGCTCTCATTTAACGTTGTCTACTTAACTCTGCACAGCATTAATAACGTAAAAAATTAATCCGATCATCCTCATTCGTGTTGATCACCAATAGAGAAACACGGTCTGCCGTTAGCTCTAGGCACACTTACCTTTGCGTCAAAACTTGTTTTCACTGAAGCCAGCTGTTCGAAGAAAGTTACATTGATGGCACTCACAGATGCATCAAGCTGGTTACTGATGTTCTGAATCTAGAACATTATTACATAAAAAAAAAACAAGGCATGAAAGTACCATCATAAATTTGTATGCAAAGTAGTGGCGGCAAAGCGTGTGACCGCTGTATAAACAGCTTGTCAACACGTTTTAACGGTTTGGGAACGTGCTGGCAAATAATTTTCGCAACGTTCACACGCCAACTTGAGTGTGATATCACGAGTTTGCAAACTTTTATCTCTTGTATGAGGCCGCCCTTAGACTGCCGAGTCTTGTAAAATTCTGGTAAACTGAACTTTCCCCATTTGAATTAGTCGCATGCATAAAATGTACTTAAAATAACAAGAAATAGGCATAGGTTACGCCCACAATACTTCTTCCGCTCTAGAGCTATGGCTGTTGTCTTTGGGTGCTCCCAAATCAGACATAAAGATCCCGAACTGATAATCAACCCCGGACAGAGGCCTCCTAGTACGATATGCACATATGAAACATGTACCTTGTCAATGGAATCTTTTGTGTCACCTTCTATCTGTGAGAGTTTGTCCTTGGTACCGTTGATGTTTTTATTCGTGTTAGTCAAATCACCCTTGGTACCTTGTATGTCTAGCTGTAGCGAGTTCTGCAAGAGGTAGATATGATACGATCTTAAAATAATTTTTCAATATGCAAGGTGTTAAATACATCTCAGCAGCAAATGTTATGTAAGTGTCACAAAAATGTGCTTATAAGGGAAGTAATTTATTTTTCTTTACTGTCTCAGCAGTTCAACTAAAGGAGTTTTTGGAAATGAAAACAAATTTATAGACTGAAAATTCAGATTGTGGGGTTAGGGCTACAGGCTGAGTAAGGAAAATAGTCTAGGATTAGGGAGTTTAGGGCTTTTATACCTTTAGGGTGGAAACGACTGTTGACCTTAACTTTCAGCCCTCCATATACAGTAACGATAAAAACTACCGGCAAGATCTAGAGGTAAAGCTAACGCAAGAATTTATTATTTTTTTTAAACTTAAGTACAAAAGAATTAAATAACGGAGAGGGACCGGTTGTTTCAGGAAGGGATAAGCTGGCCTGCGTAACAAGTGTAAAAGGGGAGGGGGAGGGGGAGGGGGAGCGAGAAAGAAAGTGGAAAATGAGGTATCATTTTTCTCCCACTTTCTGGCTCCTCTAACGGATTAACTTACCCAAGATCAGTGTCAATTTTAAAGCCAGTCTTAACAGCTTCGCCAAATGGTTCTAGGTTATCACTTATTTGGGCCCGCCGTTTTGTAATAAAGGGTTATCACTCGTTTTTCTCGGCAGCCGTGTATCTTGCCCTTAAATCTTAAGTTTATTATACAACAAATAAACGTCTGTGGGGCTTATTGACAATTCCCTTTTTTATACCCGGCGTTTAAACGAGAAAGGACGGTATTTTCCCACTTTCATTCTCCTCTACCCCTTCCGGTTTACGCAGGCTACGGATTAACTTACCCAAGATAAGCGTCAATTTTGAAGCCAGTCTTACAGCTTCTTACAGTTTGAATTTGGCTGGTTTAAAACGCTTTTTAAGAAGAGGAACAGAAACATTGATTAACTTTTCTTCCCGGGATAGCGTTAATTGACTTTTAAACAACTGTAGACTTAGACTATGTATGAGAATTGCTGTATTGATATATCACTTACTATAAATGTATTGATGAATGAAATGTTCGCTCTAAGTTCACTGATCTTGTCTTCGAGTGATGAAAACTGGGGTGGAGTAACAACATTTGATGGTTCATTTGTACTGTCAGAGCCACCAAGTTGAGCTTCTCTGGGAGCTGCAGCTGTTAAAGGAAATATCACGTGAGAAAAAAATGTATTGCATGGTCAAAAAGGAATACAAGCTGTGAAGCTCACAAAATGTTAGTAAATTAACCCTTTAAGCGCAAGAATGACCAACATCTTCCTTTTGTTCATCATCAGAGAGGTAAACTCTGATATGCCTATCTATTTATTAACAGAACAAAATGTCAGAAAAATCAAATGCCCCGAGCGGGATTGGAGCCCACGACACCCCGATCTCATGGTATGATAAACCTCTGACTGTGACTGTCACGAACAAATCCGTGACAGGTCCTTGGGTTTGTTGGACCTTGTTTTTTCAATAAACTAAAATGAAAAAAACAGCAAAGAAAAAACGACGAGCGATCTCAATTTCCATTAATCAGATATACATCTTCGTTCCATAAAACATTCGTGGCCCACGATTTTATTTGAATTCGTTTTACTCGAACACATTTCGCACAAACCTGTTTTATTGGCAATCTTACTAAGTAACTCTGAGGTTTTCGAATTGCTTCACGAAAACTTAGTATTGAATTAGAAGGTAAGAGGCGATATCTTAGCTACCAGCCAAGAGGACCGATCAAACTCCGAAATGTTCCATTAGATTTAGTAAGCACACAAAATAACAGTTGTTCCACTTTAGCAACGTTCTGACTTGTTATCAACTGCACGTCTTGCCATACATGCAGATGCCCATTCATACGCACGCTATATTTGCAAACGTTACTCTTTTTTGGTTGTTTTAAATTCAATTGAAATTCTCGAGGAAAAAAAATCTTCAACTTTGATTTTGAAAATAGAATTAGAACGGGGCTTCAGGCTCCTTTCGCATGTTACTATTGATATTTCCCCTTTTTTTTTCTCTTTCTTTTGTTAACTTTCTTTTTCTTCATTGTTTTCAGTTTTGAATATTTATTTCAGTGTCGCAAAACGATTGGACAGGTTCCAATTTGAAATGTGTACTGCACCTGTAAAAGTACTTTTAAAAAAAGTTACAAAAACGTCAATGCGATAAAAGGGCAAAAACCCACTACAGGTAAAGTTCAACTAACGATGCTGCAACTAAAATTAATGACATAGAGGCGCTCTCCTAAATCGGTCGTACTAACGCACGATTTTTAATTGTAGATTTGGAAACATTTCAGCAGTTTTGAACGTTCGTGTTATGCCAAAATCTAAGAATAAACTTCAAATATCGTACGGTTTTTTTTCCTGTTGTCGTTGAGAACGATACTGTTTTCACTGCTGTTTTCATATACTGACTCTCTTGACTGACAAAAGCATTTTTGTTGACTTTCAGATAATCTTACTGTATACACTGGGCTTATTTTATCCGCTTTGTTGTCACGTGCATTTAAACACTTCAGAAATATACTTAGTGGCTTTGCTAATCTCAAAACCTTCGTAAAGAAACCTAAATAAAGTTAGTTGAACTTTACCTGTAGTGGGTTTTTGCGCTTTTATCGCTTCTCTAAGCCCTTTAAAGCTGGTTTCCGTATAATTGCTGTGATCGCTACGATCGCTACGATCGCTAAAAATTGGTTTCCACGTGATTGCAACGATTGCTGAACGTTTTTTCCAGCGATCGGAGCGATCGTAGCGATCATATGGAAACCAGCCTTTAGAGACCGGATTGGCCGGACGATTTTCTGCTCAACAGACTGCAGGAATAAACTTTCAACGACACTTACTATTCAGCGAAAATCCTACGATATCAAAGGATATCAAGGTAGACAATGGGTCAGTTCATTCTGAAATCCACAGTTCAAAAAACTAATGCAAGTTAAGGCTTAGAGAGGGAAACTGTTTGCATCCTATGGTTTTGAGATAACAGTGCTCTGCTCACATGACTGGAATGTTAAAATGCACGTAACAAAGAGACAAAGGGATAAAGTAAATTATTAGATGCGGGCTGTTAAAGAACAAATATTATACTAACAAAAAGCATTTCAAAACAAGTGAATCGTAAATTTGGACACAGTTTCGGTAGTGCAGCAACTGCGAAAACACAATTAACAAGCGGTGTTAATTTTGTCGTATCGAGAGGGTTCAGTAATTGGAGTGAGCTGAGTGCTAATAAGCTGTTGGCGTAACAGAACTGACGGACCCTACTTCAGAAGTTTCCAGTTGAAGTGTCTGTGAGCGTATAAGGTTAAGAAGAGCTTCTGTCATCAAGTTCAGTTGCATCCAAAAAAAAAAAAAAAAAAGAACGAGCCCTTCTAAAAAAAAAAAAAGATAAAAACAAACAGAGCCACAAGTAAGTCTAAATTATTTCTCAACTGGTACACGTAGTTATTATTGGAATGGCCGTGCTTCATCCAAGAAACCAACTAAATAACAAAAGGTATGAACCTCAGGGGAAACATAAGTGGTAAAGAGAATGAAATAACATTTACCTATGAACGAACAAAAACCCAGCGGGATAACTAAGGATTCGATTAGAGCCTTGTAATTGACGCAACAACTATCAAAACAAGTTGTGTAAATTAACTGGAAATTCAACGACGTTTGCAAAGCTCTAGGACAAATAGCGTTGACTAACAAAGAGGTACGTTTTAACACGTCTGAAATGGAAAAGACGAGCTGGCCGTTGTTCACTAGTCAAAAACAATTGTGTTTCTCTTCTGTGCAGAAATTAATTGTGATCATAAACTGCTTACATAACCGAAAGTAATTTAACAGGAAAGTTCCTTGGGCGTTGTTAGATAAGTGTATTCGTGATCGAAAGGAAAATCGAAGACTCTCAGATAATCACTTTTTATTTGTCTTTTGTTCTTTGTAAATCCCAGCTCTTGAGGAGCGATGAATGGTACGGATCACTGTAAGCCGGTGTTTTTATATATATTGCAAACTGAATCATATTAACCCGTAACATGCCGATACAATATGAATCAGTGAAAGTTTTCGGCAATTCTGGTTTTTCCTGTAAATTGGTTTTTGGTCTCTTATTTATGGCCCATTTTCAAACTTTACCTTTTATGATGTTAAAAGTTAATCAAATAATCATACCTTTTTGCGCATTTACTAAGAAATACTCTTCGATTGAAAAAACATTATCTTTTATTTCTTTTTAACGAAATTGGCATGGGTTATTTTAATTTCTCGGCAAACAAATGTAAATCGAAATTGGGATCCTTTTCTCAACCACGCCGCCAAAAGAATTAATTCAAACTTTGGTACGTTTTTCAAACCTCTCTGTCAACAAATTTAAATCGAAATTTGGTACCCTTTTTCAAAACTCACTGTCAACAAATTCAAATCGATATTTGGTACCCTTTTTCAAACCTCTCTGTCAACTAATTTAATTCGAAATTTGGTACCCTTTTTCAAACCTCGCTGCCAACAAATTTAAATCGAAATTTGGTACCCCTTTTCAAACCTCGCTGTCAACAAATTTAAATCGGAATTTGGTACCCTTTTTCAAACCTCGCTGTCAACAAATTTAAATCGAACTTTGGTACCTTTTTTAAATTCGCTAATTAATTGACAAGTGACAAGTGGTGCCAAGTGACGGGTCACGTCATGCCAAAGACAAACGTAACTGTGTTCATTTTCCTTGGCTGCAATCACGTAAAATGGAGTTCCTAGAAACGAATATAGAGACCATTAGAGAGTTTGTTAAAGAAAACAAAACCCACAAACAGATAAGTAAGATTCTTTTGGAAGCTTTTCCTGAGGTTAAAAGAGGCTTTTCGGAAAGGAACATTAGATTGTTCTGTGCAAACCATGGAATCAAAAGATTATCTGAAGCCCAGGTTGATTACATTGTTGCTGGATGCGTTAGAGAGGTGAGTGGTAACGAGAAATTTCCTTAAATTTGTGGTGAAATGTTTTTATTATTGACCTCAACTAAATCATCTTCTATATCTCGACCAAAGGTTGGACCATCCTTTGGGCGCAAAATGATGACTGGATACGTACGAAGTAAAGAACTGAAGTTAACCAACAACCAGGTCATGAAGTCATTGAGACGGGTCAATCCAGTGAATCATGCTCGTCGAAGGGATGACACAGTTCGTCGCCGAAATCCTGTGCCCTACTACGCCCCATACTATGGCAACAAGTTACACTGTGACCAAAATGAAAAGCTTGCAATGTATGGTTGTACTTTGTTCGCCTTTAGTGATGGTTGCAGTTCCAAGGTTGTCAAACTTTTCTCGATGCCGAAAAAGAACGCAGTTGTTATCTACTCTCACTTCAGGTTAGCAATAAACTGTACTTCGTATTGATTAACTGATGTACAGTTGTGGTTCAAATTTACCATTGGTTCAATTTGGTACTTTCCTCTGTTTTGTTTTCAACAAAATTTCACTTTTATTCATCAGTAAGCTTATGTATACACGTCCTCAGTCTATTTTTTAAGGAGACAGTCTCGAGCGAGCGAAATTTAAATAGCGTTAAGAAACGATCGTAAAGAGTTGTAGTAGGTTGAGGGAGCATTTTTAAAAACATACCCTTTTTCCATGTCGTAAAGCATAATTGACACTGAATTGACTTCAAATTCGTGTTCTTTTGGTTGTAGGGATCTGCTCATTCATGAAGGTATATGGGACATGGTAAGGGTGGATCATGGGACGGAGCACTGCCTCATGCTGTTTGTCCAGGAATATCTCAAGGACCAGAGAGGAAATTTGTCATGCGAGCCTTACGTCCAGACACGTTCTAGGGAGGTTAGTTACGGGTTTAAAAATACCAAGAATATAGGTACTGTGGATACTGCTGCGGTTCAGTTCACCACCTCGCACGCCTCACAATTCCGCTCAGCGGAGGTCAGCGGACGCTCTCTATTTAGTTCCCAGTCTTCTCCTGCATTGAAACGCCTGGAAGAACAACTATCCACCTTTTTGAACCGTTTTGAGCGAGTTTCTGCGAGAGTTTTGTTATTTTTGTTATGAAGAGAAAAAGTTTTCCTTTAATGGCCCAACAGATCTGAAGGTAGGAGATGCTCTTTTTTGGACGAAATTTGCGATTGTCTGAATGAAAAGATCGATGAACCAGACGATGTTTTCAATAATTTCGTTGAAAAACAAGATGAACTAAACCTTCATGACAATAACATTGAAGATTATGAATGCAAGGAGGATTCTTTTGACCCAGGAAGGCTACGAAACATTTGTTTTTGCAGCTAGGGAGAAAAGGACTCAATAGAGTGCAGCAGCAGAACATTTTCGTACGAAAAGTTGCTTTCAGTTTTTTGCCGTGACACTCAACTCCTACGTTTTTAGGGGCATAATGTAGCTTTGAAGAGTCAAATTTGATATCAAAAATAATATTCAACAAATTGGCTATCACTCTAGACATGTGCAGTAATTTTCATGACCAAATCAAGAGTGCAGGACACTGAAAAACATTTATGTTAACAGGTGTTAGGCAGAATTAATAAGTGACTTAATAATAAATATGTTGATTGACAGATGGCTCTATGTCTTGTCTGTCACATATCCAAATTTGGCTTTTATAATGTCAGATGAAACTGAAGATAGAGCAGATTTTACAAGACTGGTCCAAAATTGAAGAATTTCACTAAATTATTTTGGGCTCTAAAGACAGAGTTTCAGAGTTTCGTCAGGACATTCAATTCCCCTTTACATACAAAAAAGCTTTCCCCCATGAAAAGAGATAGTTTGCACAAGATTAAAAATTGATTATCTGTTTACAGAACCTTCCTGCTGAGAGGAAATGGCCCGAAGTAAACCAACGCGTGACATATCCCATAAAAGAAACACTGGTACGAATGGAGAACAACCTCATGATTGCCATGCACGATCCTGTTGTAAAATTCTGTGTCTCTTTCGTAACACTGAATGTAGCAGAAGTTGGACTTAGAAGGTTTACGGAATCATGGAATTTACATCCCCTAGAAGGTAACTGCGGTATATATTTTTAAAGCGGCAAATTATTAACAAGGTAAAAAAAAAGTAAAATTAAGAAAGGCATTTTAAACAGAGCACTACAGTATTCAACGTGTTTGATCAGCAACGATGTTTAGAATCTTTTTACAATGCATGCGCACTGCAAAAATTTCGTTAACACCATATCCCCCTTCCTTCCACCCTACCATCTTCCGCTGGCATATACCTATTCAGTGACTGGTCAATAAGTTGAGGATGGGGGGTGGGTATGCAGGAGCAAAAATGGGGGTGGGTCATCAGTTTTTGAGCCCTCAAAAGGGGGTGGGTTATGTAGTTTTGATCTACACGTAGGAGGTGGGTCATCATATTTATTCACTAACTTTAAACTGTTATAGTTTCAAGAAAAGTTGAATTCATCAGAATATAAAATTGATAAGTTTCTCCATGTGAGCAGTTTTAAATGAATTTCTAGCGATTTCAGAAGGCCCAAATATAAAAGTTACCGAGGAAGCATGCCCCCTGAACCCCCTAGATGGCTTGTGATCATAACATCAGTTTTGCCTGTATCTCTTCAACATGCATAGATTCACGTTGGCCCTTATGCCTTTTAATACTAGTAAACTCTTTTCTCAAACACTTTGCAAATGTGAATGATGGACAGTGGTTGTAGTTTCTGTTATCAATTTCTGTATAAGAATATGAACTCTTCAATAGTTGTTTATGAATTAATATTACATACTGTTTCAGTCTTCGCATATGTTTGTCTGAATTTTCCAATGGACTTAACACACAAATATGTGGAAAACTTACGAAAGACTAGTATAACAAGTGATAAATTCATCCTTCTTTTTTGTGCTAAGAAATGAGAAAAGACGTTCATGGAACAACAGTGTCCATCGGCGAAAACTTAGGGTGGTGTATGTAGGAAATTTCACTTTACAAGCTGATGTCAAATAAAAAACCTCCAACCCTTAACAGATGATAAAGAAATGATTGGTCCCTTGAATTTTTTAGCAAAGAGGGTGGGACATGTAATTTTCAACCCCCTATCAGGGGAGGTCAGTCAGTTTTGAGCCAGAAGAAAGGGGTCACAAATATTTGAGCCACAACTTTTCCAATTATTGCTCCGGCCCCCTACCCCCGGTACTTATTGACCAGTCCCTCAGTGCCACCTCTTAAAAATTGGAAATGTACTGGTACTAATGTTTTTGGGAAGTCCATATACCTTATCTTATTTCAACTTTTCTTTGTGTATAGGTAGAAATGGGCGTATGCCAAACTTAGTGGCGGCCAACACCAACAGAGTTAGGCGAATTAATAATCCTACGATTATTCCTAGCGTCGATCAAGCCATTTGTATGTATGAAAATGCAGGAGGCTCCATCACGCGAGAGAGTTCATTTGGTACCGACCCTCTACGAGACAACGCTGCTTTAACCACCAGGAGGGAAGAGCTCTTTTTGCAAAACAACAGCTCATTTGAGGATATTTTTAGTAACCTAGTGAATGGAAATTCATCCCATTTAGAAAGGGCAATTTTGTCGTTTGTTGACATTACACGTCACCTTTCCATCACCATATAATACATAGACAACGTCAATTAAGAAATATTCTGATACTAACAGTGGCCTGGACTGTTTTTCAGTTACCTAGAGCAAAAGGTGACATTGCATTTTAACTATTGTCACAATATCGATTCACAACACTCATGAAAGAAAACAATAAAATATCATAAAAAAAATAGAACTGCTGAACTGATTTGTTTTGTTACCCTGTTGTATATTTGGCATTTCTCGGGGGGAGATGGGGGCCCACTATCTGGCTTATACGTAACCTGAGATCATACCCTCCCTCCCTTCTATAAAAAAGAACAGCTGATCGCAGGTTAGCTTATACAGGGACACACCGGTGGATGGGATGTGGCTTTTGGCCTGTTCGTGCTGAACAGGGTATGCAGTTTCAAGTGAGTATGTTTTAGTCAGACTGAGTAGGGCATGAAGTTTCCGGTGTTGTGGTCTGGTCTTGACCTAATGTACTGTCTAGGTTGGGGTGGGAATGCTCGGAGACATTAGCTGATTAAAGCTACTCTAGAAATCTGAGGGGGAAAAAGTATTCAGACTAGTCTGAGCTGCCCTAAACAGGGTATAGATGCCAGACTGTAGCGGAGTATTTAAATCCGAAATTGTAGATGTTTAACTATATTTATTTTGCAGCTCACCAGTCAACATTAGATCATTCACAGTATTATAATTTAGAGCTATTATTTATCCAGGAGGGGTGGGGGTGGGGGAAGAAAGTCGGCACTTTTCTTTGACGACATAGCGCAACCTCCAGCGTCATCCCTATATCCAGTCATGGGTCAAGTACCCCTCCCTCCTGGACGCACATCTATCAATGCTAAACACCTGTTAGGGGCTGTAGGCCGGGTTGTTGATCGTTCCCACCTTCGAGAATAGCGGTTCCGTCGCTTTGAACGTCATTATTTTATATCACTACAAATAGCTTGACCTAGCTAGCTAATGGGCTCGTAATTTATCCTTTAAAATCAGTCGTCATTTAATTATAGATCTTTTTTTTTTCTTTCTGGTCTTTTTGTTTCTTCTTGCCTGTTATAATAAATGGTCCCGGTAGCCTTTTCTCTCTCTCCCCTCTATGAAAAAGGGAGAAAGAGTTAAAATATTTGCGGACGTTTTTTGGAAAGGATGAAGAAAAAAAATAAGCTTAGCCACTTGGAAACACGTGAATATAGTCTTATAGAAGAAAAAAGCAGATTAAGAGTTAAGACAAGCATTGTGACATGGTGTGAGTTATTTAATTTCAAGATAACACGAAACAGCAAACTTGGATAAAAATCAACAACTTCATTTCACTGAAAGTGCAGACCGGATTTCGCTTTTTACGTTCTCAACAACCCTACGTAACTTCATAAGTAAGTCACTGTTCCGATATGCATTATTATAACACGATTATCCCGTACAAATCTACTAAATCCGCCTAAGCATCAGTAACATTGTCGGTGATGGACACTTGAATTTTGATTTAAACTTAAATAACTAACTATGGATTAGTCAGTATTTTTCACATTAAACAGGTAACGTCATTTTGAAAAAGAACTGCTAATGAGTTTCCTATAAACGTAGTCAAGACTTACACAAACAGAACATAAACTGGATAGAATCAGACTCAAGCATCCAATATATTGCATTGAGTTCAGTGAAACGTTTGATACAGTGAAAAACACGTGCATGAGCTCCTATGAACTGAAGAAACTGATTTTTAAAGCATGTGAGGCAGTTGTGAATCATCATCCGTGTCGTGATCGCCTGCACCGTATGGAATTGTGTCACGGTCATCAGAACCCTCATCGTCAATTGGTACTTCTTGACCTAGAATACAGGCCAGGTCCCGAACCACTGGAATAATGGAATACTGTCGGCTTGTCCGACACAAAGGGCACTTCGCCAGGGTCGGCGTTATGGCGATCCACTGCTCAATACAAGGAATGCAGCCAATACAGGCGAGGCACTTGGAGCAAGCAGCCGCCGGAAGGTGGGCTGTTGAAAAGCAAATAGAGCAGCGGAAAATTCCTTCAAGGGTTTCCTTTGCTGATGGTGCTTCAGGAATCTGGGAGATAGACCCTGAAGACTCTGCTTCGGCGCTCGGTTCCGCTATCATCTTCCTTAGTTCATCAAGGATGTCATCTGCTTTCCCTTTGTTTCTTTTGGAGTTGGGTTGTTTTAAGTTTCCCGCCTGACGTTTCTGGGCGACAATGATCTTTCTGTTGGTCCTCCAGAACTGTGATCCTAAAGTTTATTTTATCAGATAAAATATTGTCAGTAAAGCACACAAACATACCACAAAATAAAATGTATTTTCGATAATAAATAAGCTCAGTAAGTATCTCGAACGTATCGCAAGACAAGAATATATACACAATGTACATAAGGTCAGTTTCATCACTCTGTTCCTCTCACAAAAAGGGAAAAGGAAAAACCAGAAAAAAAACAATGAATATTTTCTGACAATGACAAGCGCTGGCCATACACAGCAAAATAAAAAAGAGAATGAGTGCGTGGATTTGTTATTTTGGACGAATTTTCATTCTCGCGATTGAAAAAGCAAAAAAATATCGTGTCCACAAATCGTAGCGTCCTCTAATGTAGCGATAACAAATTAATTTAGTGTGACTTCCTCAAAAACAGCTGTGAAGTGGACTACCAAGTCTAAAAACACTTTAATAATAGTACACCCGGAGAGTTTCTCTTACTACTGAAGTACTAACAATGTGGCCACAACAACAAACAACAAAACGGAATCGCCAGTGTTGATCAACCGGCCCTAATTAAACGTCCAGGAATGTAAACGGTCCGACATGTGTTTTAGTTTGCTGAATGCCATGTGGTAGGAATTAAGATTTAAACTTACCTTTGGTCATATCATTTGATAAGATGGGAAGATGCTTTGAATCCAGAAGATTGACTTCATAGCCAAGCTGGCCTTTCAATTGCTCCTGGATTTTTTCAACTGTAGCTGTTTCTTCCTGTAGTACAAGGTGTATTTGGAACTTCTCCGTGACTGCACCTTTTGTGTCGATATCTACAACAATAAACGCTTTTTTCCAGGTGAATGTTTTCGCGGCAGTCGAAGTGCTGGAGGTGGTAAATCGAGGTCTTTTAATGCCAGGTGGCGGGTTGAGCCTAGAACGTTCGTTCTGATAGGATATCGGTATCGGCATAGCAATTGGAGACTGGCTTAGGCTCGGTATGGACGGAATTACGGCCACAGGATTTCCATTCACGATGTACTTCTTCTGCGCATCTAACGCATCGATGTGAAATTTTCCATCATCGTCTGGAAGTGAAATTTCGCCATCCTGGGAATGGATAAAAATTCCCTGGCTCTCGAGGCGAAATACCATCGATAGATTTGCTACGTTTAACGCACTTTCTTTAAGTTTTAATTCTCGATCGCCAAATGAAAGTGATATCAACGCCATACTGAATAAGCTGAGTAAGCGAGACCCAAGTGAGCTAAATACTTTGAGCGGAGCTAACTCGTGGAACAATTCCGGTGCTGGCAACCAAAGTATATATAGCTGTGCTGACGCAATCTTCCACGTCAATTTAGATTGGCGGGAGATAACTGCACAAAAATTCCTATTTCCGTCTTACAGCAAGGAGCCCAAAAGTGTGACCACTTTTAATTTATTCGCATTCTTTCGTGCAGATTATCCAATCAGAAGCCGAGAATGGCTTCAAGAAAATTAACTCAAACCGCAAAGAGATCTTGCGGCGAAGGTGAAGTTGCTCTTTGGTGGACGGATGCCTGTTTTTTTGAGGCTTTTACTCGTCAACTTTGGAGTTTTTGGCTTTGAAAACTTTCAGTAGACAAGTTTTGCAAATTGAAATGCGAAAATCGGAGAAATCGATAACGTTTTTTTTTTTTGCGGTAAAATTGTAACTGTTCTCAGTCGAACGGGCCGCTGAGCAAGTGTAGCTCACTGTATAAAGGCTAAAAGCTCGAAGTGTAAGTAATTTCTACCGCCAGCATAAATGCATTTTTGCTTACTTTTACTTGTAAATACCACGAGGTTACTGTCAGCGTTCTGGCTTCACGTCTTTTAGTTAGCGAAGATGTAGCAGTTGACTTGTTATAGCGCGTCGAAATATAAACAGTGGTTCAAACTTTTTCTGAAAGGCTGCTGTACATCTCAGCGAACAGTTTTTATCGCTTGATTTCTGAGAAATAATTGTCCCCTGTGAAAACCCAGGGTGGTCATAATTTAACGAGGCATCTGATGCAACAGTTCACTTGTCGAGTTTCACGATGTAAACAAAGAAGCGCGAAAAGTCACTCAAGGAACTGCCGCTCGACTGGCAAGTGCATTTACTTCGATTAGATACCGTAGAATTTCGCATTTCGGAGAAGTTATTTTAGCGTCTAATTTCAACGCCAAAACTGACTAGAAAATATTTACATTCTTTACAAATATTATACTTGCACAGCAGCCTAGTAACTTTCCTGAGGTTAGCCTATCGCGCGATGGCGACGGAGTTTTGCGCGTTGATAAAAGTCGTCAATTCAGTTAGCTGTTGCTGCATGTTAGGATCTTTCTGCAGTATGCCTGCAACTTTAGGATAAAAATTCTCCTATGATAGACTACGTCGAAACAGCTCAGCACATAGCTCAACGCTGGTAACTGCATGCGATGCAAATAAATCGTGCTAGCAATAACAGATCACGCAACAACTTTATTTATAGTGTGCAAAATGTTCGTATTACAATGTAAGTCAATATCAAAATAATGCTGTGAGTTACAATGTAAGTATCGGAAACTTTATTAGCCCTCCAGAAATTACAAACTTATAACCTCATATTCTCGGGTCCTCCAGTGGCATTCTTTTTAGCTCGTCCTGAGATGAATAGTCTTGTCTGCGCAACAAATTCGCCGTTTAACTGACTTCTCCGCTGTTTACATCGTCATGACCCTGCATGGCCGTGATTCACATCACGACATCGTGAAACTCAGCAGCCAAACTGCATCAGATGATTGAATTATGACAATCCTGGGTTTTCACAAGAGCGAAGGTTATAGCTTATTCAGGGGACAATTATTTTATCGGAAATCAAGCGATAAAACTAGTCGCTCAGCGGTAATACCAGCCTTTCCGATAAAGTTTGAATCATTGTTTATATTTCGACGCGCTATTTAGCTAACTGAAAGACGTCAACCCAAAATGCCGACAGTAAAAAACATACACAGTAACTTCATGATATTTACGAGTGAAAGTAAGCAAAAATGCGTTGGAAATAGAAATTTAGGACTTACATCAAGGACTTTATACTAGCTAGGGTTGCCCGGCCAGGTCGATCGACTGAGAATACCCAAACAAACAACACAGCTGTTGAGCGGATGTATCAATTTCCCTACTTCGCGGTCAATATCTCGCATTTCGGAGTTACGAAATTTGTCTAGCGTAGGATTTCAAGGCGAAAAACTCCAAAGTTGACAAGTAAAAGCCTCAAAAACGGGTATCCATGAAAAACCAAATTCGTCTTCCCCGCAAGATCGCTTTGCGGTTTGAGTTAATTTCTTGAAGCTATCCTCGGCTTCTGATTGGATAATCTGCACGAAAGAATGCGAATTAATTAAAAGTGGTCACACTTTTGGGCTCCTTGCTGTAACGTCGACTTTGAAAGAAATCTGCCTTGTGAAAGTGCTTACGATTTTTGCTTTTTTTTAACAAAATCTTTAGCAATAGTCTCTATTGCATTTATAGCTTCTGGGAAGCTCATTTCACATGGAAAATCAACTGACAGGCGTGTCTCTGGCTTGATGTGCGCGTCACGCCCACTTGTCACTTGTCAATTAATTAGCGAATTTAAAAAAGGTACCAAAGTTCGATCTAAATTTGTTGACAGCGAGGTTTGAAAAAGGGTACCAAATTTCGATTTAAATTTGTTGACAGCGAGGTTTGAAAAAGGGTACCAAATTTCGATTTAAATTTGTTGACAGCGAGGTTTGAAAAAGGGTACCAAATTTCGAATTAAATTAGTTGACAGAGAGGTTTGAAAAAGGGTACCAAATTTCGATTTAAATTTGTTGACAGTGAGTTTTGAAAAAGGGTACCAAATTTCGATTTAAATTTGTTGACAGAGAGGTTTGAAAAACGTACCAAAGTTTGAATTAATTCTTTTGGCGGCGTGGTTGAGAAAAGGATCCCAATTTCGATTTACATTTGTTTGCCGAGAAATTAAAATAACCCATGCCAATTTCGTTAAAAAGAAATAAAAGATAATGTTTTTTCAATCGAAGAGTATTTCTTAGTAAATGCGCAAAAAGGTATGATTATTTGATTAACTTTTAACATCATAAAAGGTAAAGTTTGAAAAAGGGGCATAAATAAGAGACCAAAAACCAATTTACAGGAAAAACCAGAATTGCCGAAAACTTTCACTGATTAATATGCCGCCCACTTTGATGCATAAATGCAGCAGCGGTGACATAAAAGAATCTCGAAAAAGCATTCTCGCTTTACCTAGAGAACCAACTAGCAAAAACTGAGGGGTAAATAACCAAGGCACCTCACCTTTCTCCTCGCTACATGAACTGCAGCTCGGTCCAACTTTTCCGGTAACGATCAACACCACGAGAAGAAGCGACGTCAGCGAAATCATCAAAATTAGAAATAAGATCAATCGACTTAGCAAAGAGTCCCCACCGACCTCCTCGCCATAATCGTTCTTGTCTACTTGTTCATCATCAGTCCTGTTGATATCGGTGGGCTCGTATAACAAGTTACGTTTCCTTCGAGGCCCTGTGCTCGGTGCTGGATTCCCACCAACTAAGTGGGAAGGATCTTCGTACTGGTGTGCAACTTCTGCGTTTTCGTACGCAGGATTCTGATAGCTCCCTTTAAAGGTGCTCACCGGGTTTCTTGAAATGTTTTCCTGACTTTGAGCAAGATTTAAATTTGAGTACGCAGAATTTATATGGCTCCCGTTGAAATTGCTCTGGTCTTTCGAAAGGTCTGTCGGCTCCAGGCTGTCAACAGCATACGGGCTGTATGCACGATCTTTAGGTCTACCGTTTTGCGCCATATCTAATCCCGAAAATTGTACTGAATGAAAAAAATAAGCTGCTATCTTGCACTCGATTACCGCAAGAAACGTCAGAGCAATAGGTATTTGTCCCTATTGCGGTATTTCGTTTCACGAATGAATGAACAAGTATGCAAATCCACCTAGCGGAAAGCTATTCATTTACATGTACGTATAACAAAAACATGACGTATTCCATTGGTCACTTTTACATTGGACCGTGTATCGCTGTGAGTGTGTATTGTTAAAGCGTTGTAGGGAGTGACAAAAGAATTGTTCGAGCGAGAGAATGTCAACATTACAAAGTATCTATATATAGTGCTACGACAATGATTTCATTATCAAGAGTGGAATGGCTGTTGATCACGCGAAATTCGTGCGCTTGTTGAGGGCAAATAGTGTCACAGGGTGAAATAAAGCGTTTACGTTTCAGGTTTCATGACGGTTATTCAACGAAAACATGAATATCCGCAAACGGAAATGTAAGTAACCGTTGCGGGAAACACGGATGTACATTACGTTTCCGCAACTGCGGCTCTGCGGAAACGCATTCCTTTAATCTCACGTATCCGCGATGTTTACGCAGTCACGGAAACTCTGATAGCCATCGTATTTCCGCGACTCTTAAATTCGACGGACACACAGTTATCCGCTGGATTTCCGAACAGTAAATGTGACGATAAATCACGTATCCACAAGGTTTACGCAGTTACGGAAACTGTAAAAGCCGTTATGTTTCCACGATTTGTAAATCGGACAGACACAATTATCCGCTGGATTTTTCGAAGGGTACATCATTCACTGGGAAGTTCAAGTTGGGATAGGAAGGGATTTGATTTCTCTTGTAAATCACAGATACGCCTAATAAAAAAGGACATAGTCGGGATAACCCTGCTAACGTGGATGCATTCCTCAACTTACGGTATACCCATCGGAATTAACCAACGACGTGACTCATAAACAACTTTTAGAAGTGGAAGCTGCATTAACAAACGTCTTTAGATCTACAGCATTTAAGTGGATTACGTTTTATTTTCACTATCTGTACAGAGAATGTCCTATTATGGTAACAGTCTTAGCAGAATTTTTTAAAGTTAAACCAGTGAGCAGCACTTCTGCGAACTACTTGAGTTGTAGAACTTTTTTATTTCTCCTACGCGTTTCGTGTGACTAGCGCACACTTCTTCAGGGAGTTATACAATACAACCAAGTATACCTGTATATATACCTAAACACAGTCTACATTTCGCAAAAAACACACCTACGGATTTGCGTATACAAACCACTCGGTAATGCGTCTAGGAAACAGGCGGAAAAATATTAAAGGTGTGACATATTTTGAGTGTGAAATAATTATTTGGGGCCCACAGTTTTAGCTAAAACTGTGGGCCCCAAATAATTATTTCACACTCAAAATATGTCACACCTTTAATATTTTTCCGCCTGTTTCCTAGACGCATTACCGAGTGGTTTGTATACGCAAATCCGTAGGTGTGTTTTTTGCGAAATGTAGACTGTGTTTAGGTATATATACAGGTATACTTGGTTGTATTGTATAACTCCCTGAAGAAGTGTGCGCTAGTCACACGAAACGCGTAGGAGAAATAAAAAAGTTCTACAACTCAAGTAGTTCGCAGAAGTGCTGCTCACTGGTTTAACTTTAAAAAATTAAAAAATTTGAGTACGCAGAATTTATATGGCTCCCGTTGAAATTGCTCTGGTCTTTCGAAAGGTCTGTCGGCTCCAGGCTGTCAACAGCATACGGGCTGTATGCACGATCTTTAGGTCTACAGTTTTGCGCCATATCTAATCCCGAAAATTGTACTGAATGAAAAAAATAAGCTGCTATCTTGCACTCGATTACCGCAAGAAACGTCAGAGCCATAGGTATTTGTCCCTATTGCGGTATTTCGTTTCACGAATGAATGAACAAGTATGCAAATCCACCTAGCGGAAAGCTATTCATTTACATGTACGTATAACAAAAACATGACGTATTCCATTGGTCACTTTTACATTGGACCGTGTATCGCTGTGAGTGTGTATTGTTAAAGCGTTGTAGGGAGTGACAAAAGAATTGTTCGAGCGAGAGAATGTCAACATTACAAAGTATCTATATATAGTGCTACGTAGTCCGGTCCGTTAAGGGAAAAATGGTGACAAATCGCGTAAAAGCATCAAATTTGGAACACACATTCTTGAGACCATATCAAACAAATTGAGAAGGGGTGCCACGAGATCCGAGCATCCGGGGGGCCGTGGAACGCAAATCTATTGTCAATAACTTGGTCACAGGACCACCAGGCTCACTAACAAATCACTAATAGCAAAATAGAATTATTGTAGGGAACTTTTTAACTGATTTCATCAGCGAACCGAACAAATGATAATAAACAGTCATTAGAGTTACTTGCCACATCAAATCCACATACCGTATGTATATTTGTCTCAAGAGATCTGCTCATGAGCCTGGGTATCCTGTGTTTAAATAGATTACTGGCCGTGACTGGTGGACAACAAACATAAGCCGGACTAATGGAAAATATAGCTTATCGCAAACGGGTTAAGCAGCTTATCTAAGTCTTAGTTCAAGCTTTCTTTTGACAAAGACATATCTGGGAGAGAAATTTCTTTTCTAATTAAAAAAATGTTACAAATAACATAAATAAATAAACCAACACATTCAATAATTCAATTTGTGATCACTCAGCCAAGCATACTGTAGATCTCGAGATCGATCGTTATAAGAGATAAAGGCCGACAAAGCATGACAACAAAAACATCAAAAGGCATCAGTTAGTTAGAGCTCGAACCTGGCGAACTTCAGAATTTTTTCAGCAAACTGGAGAAGGGGATTTTTATGGGTTAATCTGTCATTTTCTCTGGTGTAAATCAGTGTGAACTGCTAAGGCTGCTAGCTACATTCAGAGGAAAAACAAATACATGTGATGGTAAAAATAACGAAGCAATAGCGTTTTTTACGTTAATCGTGAAGAACACGTAATGTCAGAGAAGATTCTGGCCTAATTTGCAATTACCATCCCCTCTGATCTACGCGTTATTCAAAAGACCAACACTGAAACTCTAGGACGGTAATTATTTACGCCCCTTCGCTATTCTAGGGCGAAAGATTGAACTCGTCGCCGTATCTAGGCCTTTTCGCTCTCCGTTTATGCGTTGTATTCGGAATCAAATAGTCTCAAGTAATTTAGCGTGATTAATGTTTTACGCGTTTTTCAGGCGAACGCTCGCCTAAAACATACAATAAAATCCTGTTCTGCAGACCTCGGCGTCGTTTCCTAAGGGCACCCAAAGAGAAACTTTTAGCAAAATACTTGAAATATCATTTTCTGGTTTCTAAGATTGTTACCGAGCTTTTTAAGGGCATATTTGCGTGAGCTAATACGGGTTGAATTTTTCAGCGTTTTTAGCTGAAAATCAGTTAAGGTGCAGACAATTTTAGGAAACGGAATCCCATCCGTCGAATTTCCGAGCTTCTAATGTCTTTCCGAAAATGCTAGCTGACCTTATTTTACACTCTAAATGACATGTTTGTCCCTCCGAAAATGAAAGGAATTAATCAGTCACCTTTTTAAGAAAATCCTTGAGGTGATGTTTCGCCACAGAAATCTATAGTTTTCACTGCAATTAAATCCGAATATCTCAGGCGACTTCGGTCGGCCGAACAGATATTCCTCCGAAAACAAAACGTTCTCAGAGCGAGGGATTAGATTAATGTTATCGGTATAAGCAATGTTAAGTACCCGATGCGGTGTACTGAATTAAGAACTACAAGACAAAAAAGAAAGAAAAACGTACGATGCTGGAAAAAGTGGTGACTAATCGTTGGAGCTGGTTGACTACCGTGAAAGAAAGCTTAGCAAGGGCGCGTGCTTCTTATGGTACTCCCTGGTGACATACGACTCATGGCAGATTGAACTGAACGTTACCAATTTCAGAATTATATGAACATCATCGCAGTGAAGGTGTTTCAACTTAAGCAGTTGAAAAGAAGAAACCTGAAAAAATTCAGGCTTGAACGGGAATCGAACCCATAACCTCTGCGATACCGGTGCAGCGCTCCGAACCAACTGAGCTATCAAGCCAACTGGGAGCTGGTCAATTGAGAGTATTTATCCCGTAGATGGAGAAATGAACATTAATATATGAAATAATCATAGCGCTCTAGAGCGCTGCACCGGTATCGCAGAGGTCATGGGTTCGATTCCCGTTCAAGCCTGAATTCTTTCAGGTTTCTTCTTTTCAACTGTTTAAGTTGAAACACCTTCACTGCGATGATCTTCATATAATTCTATCATTATCCGCAGCTCAAATATATATTTATTTCATATATTAATGTTCGTTACCAATTTTGTTTCTTCAGTCATTGTACTGTGAATTAAACTGACGTTTAAAGTCTGAAGGCAGATATGTCAGTGACCTTAAAATGTCTCTCGCAATATGTTTTTCTCAACAGTACACTTAAAACATCTGACATTTTCTAGATTTCTCGTCAACCCGACTTGCTTTTATTGTCTAGAGGAACTTAATGGGGGAGAGGCTGTAAAGAAACGTAATTCAAAACAATTAATAACGGAAGTCAGTTCTTTCAGTTATCCTTCTCCTAAATGGGTCGGCGTACATGTTCCTGAGTGAACGTATGACGAAAATAACCCAAAATAAGTAATGTTTGAATAGCTGTTGCAGGCAACGGTTTCCTTTGCGATTTGAGCTGCTGATTTGGGACTGTTTGTCGACTAATTCAAACTAATAATTATTCGTTCCCTTAACAGTTATGGGAAGTGTAACGATTCAGTTTGTTAAGTCTATTTGACCACAGGGAACCCAGGCAAGCGAGAAGGGAGCGGAAAATACAAGGATATGTGGCTCAGTAAGCTTAAACGGCTGTTTATTGTCATTCTCTGTCGTTCGCTGACAAGGCCAGTTAAAGAAGCCCATCAAATCCGTTTGCCAGTGAGTGGTCTGCTCATGAGCGTGGGAGTCTTGTGACCATGAATGAAAATTAATTTGAGTGCTGTGGCCCCCCGGATACTCGGATCACGTGCACTCCTTCTAAATTTGTTTTATATGCCCTCAAGGACCTGTATGCCAAATTTGGTGCTTTTACGCGATTTGTCACGATTTTCGTAAATTTCGACGCTAACGGACTGGGCTAACGACAATGACTTCATTATCAAGAGTGGAATGGCTGTTGATCACGCGAAATTCGTGCGCTTGTTGAGGGCAAATAGTGTCACAGGGTGAAATAAAGCGTTTACGTTTCAGGTTTCATGACGGTTATTCAACGAAAACATGAATATCCGCAAACGGAAATGTAAGTAACCGTTGCGGGAAACACGGATGTACATTACGTTTCCGCAACTGCGGCTCTGCGGAAACGCATTCCTTTAATTTCACGTATCCGCGATGTTTACGCAGTCACGGGAACTCTGATAGCCATCGTATTTCCGCGACTCGTAAATTCGACGGACACACAGTTATCCGCTGGATTTCCGAACAGTAAATGTGACGATAAATCACGTATCCACAAGGTTTACGCAGTTACGGAAACTGTAAAAGCCGTTATGTTTCCACGATTTGTAAATCGGACAGACACAATTATCCGCTGGATTTTTCGAAGGGTACATCATTCACTGGGAAGTACAAGTTGGGATAGGAAGGGATTTGATTTCTCTTGTAAATCACAGATACGCCTAATAAAAAAAGACATAGTCGGGATAACCCTGCTAACGTGGATGCATTCCTCAACTTACGGTATACCCATCGGAATTAACCAACGACGTGACTCATAAACAACTTTTAGAAGTGGAAGC
Organism: Siderastrea siderea; assembly: GCA_964030785.1. Taxonomy (NCBI): domain Eukaryota; kingdom Metazoa; phylum Cnidaria; class Anthozoa; order Scleractinia; family Rhizangiidae; genus Siderastrea; species Siderastrea siderea. The sequence goes on from OZ034970.1 coordinate 35,682,444, forward strand.
TGCATTAACAAACGTCTTTAGATCTACAGCATTTAAGTGGATTACGTTTTATTTTCACTATCTGTACAGAGAATGTCCTATTATGGTAACAGTCTTAGCACAGCCCACACAAAGATGGGCAGCCGTACTTTTGTCAATGAAAAAGTAGTTCACATACTCGAAAAAAAAATATTATAGTGCTGAATTTGAACAAAAGTGCGGCGAAGACTATTACTATAAGCATTTAAATTGATTCTTTCAAATATCCAATCTGAGCTCACTGACAAAAGCACCATTATTTCCACTCGAAGACGGACAAACAGTCTTGGCACAGCCCACTCATTATTTCCACTCGAAGATGGAGAAACGGTCTTGGCACAGCCCACTCAAAGATGGGCGACCCTACTTTTGTCAATGAAAAAGTGGTTCACAAGCTCGAAAAAAAATAATGTAGTGCTGAACTTTGAAACAAAAGTGTGACAGACTATCACTATAGGCATTTAAATTGACTCTTACAAATATCCAATCTCAGATCATTGACAAAAGACACCATTATTTCCACTCGAAGATGGACAAACGGTCTTGGCACAGCCCACTCAAAGATGGGCGGCCCTACTTTTGTCAATGAAAAAGTGGTTCACAAACTCGAAAAAAAAATAATGTAGTGCTGAACTTTGAAACAAAAGTGCGACAGGCTATCACTATAGGCATTTAAATTGATTCTTACAAATATCCAAGCTGAGATCATCGACAAAAGCACCATTATTTCCACTCGAAGATGGACAAACGGTCTTCGGCACAGCCCACTCAAAGATGGGCGGCCCTACTTTTGTCAATGAAAAAGTGGTTCGCATACTCGAAAAAAAATTACAGTGCTGAACTTTGAAAGAAAAGAGCAACGGAGACTATTTTTATATGCATTTAAATTGATTCTTACAAATATCCAATCTGATATCATTGACAAAAGTGCTATTATTTCCACTCAAAGATGGACAGTCTTGGCACAGCCCACTCAAAGACGGGCATCCCTACTTTTGTCAATGGAAGAATAGATCGTATACTCAAAAAAGTAGTTCGTATATGCATAAAAAACTTCAATATAGTGGTGAACTTTGAAACTAAAGAGCAAAGGAGACTATTACTATATGAATTTAAAATCATTCGTACAAATATCCAACCTGAGTTCATTGACAAAAGCGCCATTATATCCACTCATGCATGTGCTCAACCTTAGCAGCAGTCCACTAGCCAAAGACTTACAAGTCAAAATTAGGTTTCGTCTACATTGCAGGAATAATCGGGAACCAGAGTGGTGTTTGACAAGGACAGGTGTTCAAAAGATAATAAATAATTTAGGGCTTGGCTACCAGGTCATGTCTAAATTGTCTACCAAATTGTATTATTATTTTTAGGAGCCCATGGATCACGTGAATGAACCGTTAAGGTTGAGCACTAGATACATGTGGCAATTAACATTGTTCAGTTGGTGAGACATTTAAGGCCAGCACACACGAGGGGATTAGTCAAATGGACTTTTTTCAGGGACCAGTCCCCTCGTGAGTGACTACCTTTATGTCATGTACGAAATTTACAAAGTGTATGGTGGATCATGGCAGCTTTCTCCTATCTTCTATCTGATAAATGCATTTTGTAGATACAAAAAAAAAAATTACAAAGCCTGGTGGATATTCATACACAGAAACATAAAACGTGGCCAACAAAGCTAGAGTTCCCTCAACAATGGATGTCTCTGAGGTGCACAAATTATCTTCCCAGCGGCTAAGTGCACATTATTGGCCGGAGAATACAGGACACCCTGAAAGATTATGACTGGATATGGTGTTGTTTTCCTCTCTGCCACTAATTTCCTGTTGATCAAGAAACAATCAAGAACGTAAGAACAAAAACAATAATAAAAATAAAGTACAACAATTAACAAATTTAGTTAAATAAGATCTTGCGATCTTGGATGCTTATGTAAAGATGGACACTTTTGTGATTGTGGATACTTTCAGGGAGACGAAACATTTGATGTTCATGCAGCATCTTCACTACAAGAGTTTGGCCAAAAAAAAAAAACATGAAGTACTCGCCATGACATTAAAAGCAACGACAAGAACAACAGCAGAAAATCAAGTACATCTGGGGAATAGAATAGAAGCTGCATGAAACTGTGTTTTCGGTTGGACTATTTGCATCCTCATTTCTGCAGTCTGCATTGTATTCAGTTGAAACTCTGAGCAAATATTTTGCAAGGAACAATCTTCATTAAATGACTACTATGAAAAGTTAGTAAGAACTGTCCCCTTCCAGAATAGCTTATTTCAGACCATAAGTTTGGTTTATCTCTGAATTTGGCTGCTATGCTAATAGTTGACCTTCAAGTTCATGTACTTACTGTTACACATTTGTGAAGAGTGAATGAGCATAACCAATATACACTTACAGAGATAAACTCCACAAATTCCTTGTGTTTGCATGTTACAGCCTTTGCCAATAACAGTGGCAGTATTGCTATTGTCACCTCAGCTTTTTCTCCTGAAACAGAGAACAGCAGTAGTTAGTGGTGGGTTATGTGTTTCTTAGATTTGTTTTGTCCTTTTTTCCTATCTTTTTATTCTTTTGTCTCAGCTGGTCATTGATTATAAAGTTTGCAACCACTAGGCAGTTTAAAGAAAAAACATGGCAGCAATAGCATGCAGCAGCAGGAGCCATTACTTAATATCTCATATTGTGAAATTAAATGGGTAAACACGATAATTAACAACAAAGCCTTAACCCATATTCAATCAGTGTGAATGTGATCACTCGCACTGGTACAGCAGCTTGAAGAGCTAACAAAAAAGCTGTCACTTGCAAACCGTACCAAGCATAAAGACCTTACATTATGGAAATATATGTTAGAGTACAAACATGATACACTGTAATTCAAAACAAAGGCAAAACCCATAATCAATCAGTGTGAATGTGGTCACTCACAATGGTACAGCAGCTTGAAGATCTGACAAAAAAGGTGTCACTCACAAACCGTACCAAGCGTAAAGATCTCGGAAATTAATGTGTAAACATGAAAATTCAAAACAAAGAAAACATATTTGAATTTTGATCAAAAGGTGCGGGCCCTCAGAAATGAGCCATAAGTGAGGGTCCTGAAGGGGGGGGGGGGGGGCATCAAGAAAGGCGTTATCAAAGGAGAGGCGTTAAGGCTTCGTAGAAAAACTCCCCGAAAGCAATATTTGAGGAAAAATTCTTCGAATTGCGCCTGAATGATAGAGGGTACCCAGGTAGTGTTGTTAAAAATCACCTCCCAGAAGTAAAATTCTTGGACAGAAAATCAGCACTAAAACAGAAAAATGAAGTTGTATGTGAGAAAATACTACTCTTTGTTATGCAATACCACCTGGCATTGCCTAGCCTAAAGTATATACTGATGGCGGAAGTGGCACAAAGTGAAAACCAGTGGAAAAAAATACAGGGCCATGTTTTTGCATTACTTTGAAGACCAAATGCAAAAATTCAAGCACTTCTGGAAAAAACAATTTATGCAAATTTTCCACTTCGCATAGTTTTTGACTGGACCCTTCAATTAGTACAGAATCAGCCACATCTGAATTTAAGAAACTCTTTAAGAAGCCTCCCCTCATATACATGTAATACCAAAAAGAAAGTACGAGCTGAGCTACATGTATGAAGACCTTTTTAGAAATATCATTCGAAGGCTGTGCTCTAAGAAGTGGTGCCCAAAGGCCATAAATGTGAATTCTGGGGTGCCCAGCCCTTAAGCATTATGCAAAAATGAGTTTTTCTAGTCGCCCACAGACAAAAGTTAGTAGCCTGAGGCCCCGGGCGCTGCTAGAGCACAGCCCTGCATTCACAAACTGTGGGAATCGCGCAGGCCCCTCAATGTTGCGGTTCAATTTTATCCTTGGTTCATTATCAACATTACTATACACATAAACAAAGGATAATAAGAATTGAACCAAGGATAAAACTGCCACAACATCAACACTTTTTAACCAGTATCTGCCATTTTAAATAAGCTAAGAGAAAGCATGGTTTGACCTATTAGGCACATCGAGTCATATAGAGGGAACGTCTAACGCTGTGCAACCAAATCGCTGATTTCAGTACACGTAAATGCAGTTTAAAGTCAACGCTAAAATCAGATCACAACTACATTGGATTGATATCTGTTGATTTGCAAAAAATTAATTTTTAGGTATTGTTAAAGACTAATTTGTTGTTTTTTTTTGTGCATTTAAGGGACTTAAACAAGGGTTTCAAATGGTTTGTACATTCTTTTTCAATAGGACATCTTTCCCATTCCCATTATATGCTACTTTTTTCCCAGTCCCAGTGCCTCAAATCCCATTTTCCCAGTGCTAAAATAGGCAAATCCCAGCTCCCATTTTTACCCCTTCAGGACCCTCATAAATATTATGTACCTTTCAAGTTAAAGCTTCAACATCCTCCCCCCGGGCATTTGACTGTGCATCAAGCCCAAGGAGGGGGGAATTTGAACATTGCCTTGGAAGGGTGGGGAATTTGATCCGGATTTATCGCTTGTTGTAGTGTAATACACTGCATGCCCGTGAGTTTTTTCGGTTTTTGCAGGGTATGATGGATTTACAAGATAGAAATTTGCCTTTGTTTGCGAATAACTCTTTCACAAGGGTCTTAAAAAGAAGTTTGAAGGTGTCATAAGGGCAGATCTCTCTCTGAAAGCGTGAACAGTGTTTGATTAAAGACGAAATTTGCCTTTGAGGAGAGGTATTTCAGTACTAATTGGTGGGGTATTTGAATGGCTTTTTTGCCCCGAGGGGAGGGAATTTGAACAAGCCAATCTTCAAAAGTTCAAATGCCCGGGGGATTGCCCGGAGGGGGGTGTTGAAGCTTCAATTTGACTAGTATCTGACCGCATCTGTACATTACTTTTGAAATCCCTAAGAAAATAATAAAATAATGTCATCAAGAACACTTCAAGTGCGGAGGACTTCGCTCAAACGTCGTAAATATCAAACAAGGCAAGAATATTTGGATATATCAAAGCCTAAGCTTACGTTGTACAGTCTAAACTTAAGCTTACCTTGGCAATCGCAACAGGAACCATGTGCCATCAAATATGGCGGCCAAACTTGACTCGATGAAGCTTGATTAACAGCAGAAAAGCATTCCCACCGATCGTCAATCCGCTGTAAGGAGATTGTATGCATCTATGCAGAGACCGTAAAGCAAGAAGAAGGAATAGTTCACAAGCCATCTCTCCAAAGCGACAAAAGTTTATCCCTCAAATGCTGAATGCTACCGAAGGTCGAAACAGGCGCCAAAAATGCGAAAAGCACGTCGGGAAGGGAACTACTTTGCGCATGATCAATTCGTACCCAAGGTCACTCGGCCAAACCGGCCAGCCAGCGGAGAACCGACGAGAACCCGCGAGAAAATGAAAATGCAAACCGCTTTTCGAATAATATAACATGGTGGTACATCACAAAAATAGCAATATCAGTACTCTAAATGTAAAACAAATTTGCTCGATTGGCAAACTTGCGGTAAATTCATTTTTTCGTCCAGTGGTAGATTTATTCTTTACTCAACATATTGAGTAAAATACACATTTTACTCAAAGAGTCAGTTTACACTGTTAACTCATTTTCAAAATGCTTTTTTTGCTGTGTACTTGCGAAGAAACTTAATGAGGTTCTCCAGCTTTGTTTTGAAAACTATTTTATGGCCATGGGCTAAGATTTCTAAACATTTGCAAACCACGTTAAGAGCATCATTAAAAACGTTCTGGACTCCGAATTGGAGAGTATATCAGTTTAAACTGCGCGTGTCTCGGAGTACCAGGAATGGAAAACCGCCAAGTTTCCGTTCGAATTCGTTTGCGGAAACGTGATGGACACATTTTAAACGTTTCAGCTAACGGAAACGCCGAACATTCTCACCATTCTTCTCTTACACGTTTCCCGTCGTAACCGATCTGCGGAAACGTAACCCCCATGTCAACTATCAGGTTTCCGTCAATTTTCCGAATTACGGAAACGCCTTATTTCACCCTGTGTGTGGGCTAGTTTCCTGTCCGTGTCTCAGTTCATTGGTTTGCTCTTCGTGCATCAAGCCGTAGACATTTCCTTTTTTCTTATATCAGTTTCCTTGATTTCAGTTCATCCAACTCGCATAACCTTCGTTTTCCATTCATTCTTTTCTCTTCTTCATTTCTTCTTTTTTCGCTGCGTTTAGCACTATATTTCTTATCTAGAAGTTTCTGAAAATTTAGTTTTTGGGAAAGAATCAAAAACGAACAGTGCCATAGGAAACTGCTCCTCACAAGCTTCAATCTGCGGTGTAGAATTTTGTAGTTAGAATTTCGTCCACAGACACAAAAGAGTGAGCTATGTTGTACAGCACAATAACTTGACAGTGCAACAGATAAATGCTCTTCAGCTGCTTTTATTGTCATTCTTAGTAGAACGGTGAAAAGTTGGAACCACCTTGTACGGCACAGCAGCATAGTAAAATAGCACCATAGAAAAGTGCGACTTGACGGTTTTTGTGTGTTTAGTCACACTCAGTTTTGAGAATTTCAGTTCAGACTCAAAAGATTCAATAAACCTCATGGTATGTCCAAAGGTTAAAATGTATAAGAGACATTAGGAGGGAAAATAAAAAATTTATATTGAGTTGTAGGGGAAAGGAGAATGCCATAGTCTGCTGCATGAACATTGTGAAATTAACGTGCTTTATCGGGCAACGGCAGGTCTTTCATACGAATGTAATTACGTGCAAAGGAACACTAAGCCTTCTGCTGTCAGTTAATTTGATCAATTCATTTTCCCATTTCTTGAGGTAGACAATGGACAGTGTATACTCTTACGGACGACATTTCACCACTGATACAAAAAGGTTGGTTTCTAAGTGCTTATGCAAATAAGACCACAAACATCTAGAGCGACATTGAGAGTCCGCCTGCAATGTCGTGATATGTCAATATAACTACTCTCTGGTTCTTGTTTCTCTGTGTCTGCAGCATTAGACATTGTAAAATTATACGTGCTTTATCGAGCAACGGCAGGTCTGTCGAGCAAATGTAAGATTACGTGCAAAGGAACACTAAGATTCCTCTGAGGTCAGTTAATTTGATCAATTCATTCTCCCATTTCTTGAGGAAGGCAATGGACAGTGTATACTCTTGCGGACAACATTTCACCACTAAAGAATGGAAAAGGTTGGTTTCTAAGTGTTTATGCAAATAAGACCGCAAGCATCTAGAGTGACATTGAGAGTCCGCCTGCAATGGCGTGATTTGTCAATATAACTACTTTCTGTTTCTGTTTCTTTGTTATCTTTTTCTGCAATCATGACATAAATGATTATTTGAAACAGGCCGAAGCATGCACACATCCGCTTGTCCAAGAGTTGGAAGTGCTCACCCGGGATGAGGTTTCTTGGCACGCCCACAGTAACAACGTAACGGATAAACGTGTCTCATCGTATTTCAGTTTACACTGGGTTTCTTGACGCGTCCATGACGCATCTATGTCTTATATTGGCTATATTAGCAAAAGTATCAATATTGTCCACTCCGAAAAAATTTGAGGAACGTGAACGACACTGAAAGTGTGTATGTATTTCCGTAATCATGAAGAGCGCAAAACCGCTATTCTATTTAATTGTTAATGCCACCTTGCGGTTTTTGTTTTCGACGTTCAAAAAATGGTTTCAAAGAAAGAGTTTTCGTTGGCTTGAATTTTAGCTGTAACTCCCTTGAACGTTAGCATATCATGACCAACTTTGCACGGGTTGATATGATTCTCTGTCCGATTATACTCAGCTTTCGTTACTTGCTTTGACTTGCAATCACCTGCGTCCATTTTGATCGAGCACAAACTTTTACTGACACAAGTTCGAAACAACAGTCTTACCTTTTGGCGCAAGTCGACACAAATTTGTCTCATGATTGTTAACTTATGGCCAAAACTGCACGTACTTCTTGTAAGGAGTGTTGTCAAGCCCATCAATGTACTCATACTTGCGTCTTGCTTGCGTCTACTTGTGAGTCCGCCGAGTATAGAGTGCTTTTCAAATGAGTGTTGTAAAACCAAAACCAAAGTAATTACTCCAGCCAATCACAACAAACACAAATTACCCAATAAACCAATCAGAACTCGAAGCAAATACATGCAACCGGCGCCAAGCGCGGGAAAACTCGTGCAAGCAAGTCGCGGTTGGTTTGAGTTTGACTTCTGATTGGTCGAGAGAGTGGCGCGAGATTTTTAACCAATCACAGAGCGAAGTAAAGCAAAACCAAAGCAAATCGCAAATTACTTTCGATACTCAATTGAAGACCGCTCTAGTATGCAGCCAATGCAAGTCTGGTACACAAGTTGCCCGGGCATCTGCGTAAAGCGGATTCGACAGCATGCAACATTCTTTGATACAACTTTGTTGTATGAATATTTGATAGCAACCAAACTTTGTTCAATACCATTCAACGTCCTCCAAAATCATTTGGCATTATTTAACAAGGTGCAAGAAAGCGTTTGATTTGCTGAATGCCACAATGCTGAATGGTTTTGAATAGATATGTTGAATGCACTAATGGCCGGAGCCTTACTCTCAAAATGACTTGAATCTTCGTGCCGCCAGGGATTAGCGCAGTTAAGAGCTGCGATAGGGAAAAAACCGAGGGACTGGAACACCGCCGAAGTCTGCACACTAGCTAATTTACCAATTTTACGTCCTAAAGAAATGCCGTGGAAAGATGGAGTGTTTGATGTACGAGATGTTATTCACCAGGAACAAGCAGACCTAGACACTTAATCTGACTCAATTCACGCCAAACTCTTTGCATGAAAGTGAACACCTCACACCCTTTAGGGAGGTAGGTAAAGTGGCAAACGAGAAAAGGAGGCCTACACGGTCGGAGCTTATCTCGATTTCTGTAGCATGAAGCAACTGACAGTAGTGCTACTCCCCCCTGGATGGGATGCTAGTCCATCGCAGGGCTATCCCCGGCAGTATGTCACCGGTACCCATTCTATACACCTGGGTGGAGAGTGGGGTAAAGTTTCTTGGCTAAGGAAACAACACGATGCCAAGGACTGGGTGTCGAACTACCGACCTTCAGATCTGAAGTCCGACGCACTATAACCACTACACCACCGCTCCCCCCACTTATACCCTTAACAACTTCTTAATGACACGCGGTAAATTTCACAATTTCTTCATTGCTCATGTTCTATGAGAGAACAGACACATGAATGACGTCACTGCATGGTCTGACTCTTGCGCGCGTGATCAGGATTCAAAGTCTGAGGTCTGCTCGAAAAAAAAAATTGGCCGGAGGACAAAAAAGGACAGAAAAACAAAGAAATTCGACGAAAACTGTTGGAAGTAGCTTTAAGTAGAGGAAGTAAGCTTGAATTTTGATATTAGGCGAAAAGAATAAAAAGTTTGCTGTCGGGAGAAATTCAGGCATGGCTGAGCTCGCGACCGCAAATCGAAGGGAAATGGGTCTGTGTGAATATTGCTTTCGATAAGACGTTTTCCCAAGGCATTGCAATTTTCACGATTGATTGCAGCAAGCTAAACTGAATTGTTACAAAAAATTTTCACAATTAGTGAAAATACTAGGCTCCCATATACGATCTATTGTGGCCATAAGTGCATTATGCATATTTCAGTTTTGCCTTCTCCAAGCCAACTGTTTAGAAAATATGACTGCTGGTCACTAAATACGTGGACTCATGGCGGGAACGCGTTTCGGGGACAAACCTTGCCGGCCCTGAATCAAAGCTTCAAGCCTGCGCAACGAAACTGAACTGGGGTGTTTAAAGAATAGGTTATTAAAATCATCCAATACCTCTCTCGTACAGAAAGTCTTTTAAGGGGTTTTGTTTGTCCTATGAGTCAGACAACTGCGAAACAGACGTCAGTTCGAATAGTAATACATGACTCTGCATATATGCTTAGCACAATTGTTATCAATGCGTTTATCCCATGACCAATGAAAATTTGCTCAGCCTTTTTTCTGTTCCTCTTTGCTGTTTTACCTAAGAGGCCTATTACATGGCGAATTTCAGCTAGGGCTGAAAATTCGGACAGCCCACCGGGCTGAAATTTTGTTGCGATTACATGGCGAAATTCAGCCCGGGGGCAATGTTTAAAATTGGGCGGGAAAAGGTCGCAGGAAAGCGTTTTACATTCACAACTCAAGCGGTGCGCATGCCCAAGGTCACATTTCAGCCCGGGCTGAAATTTGAATGCGATTACATGAGGTTTTTCAGCCCGCTTGACCGCGGTGAAATTTCCAGCCCGGTTTCACAGCCCGGGCTGAAACTCTCTTCATGTAATCACAAACGTCTTCATGGTCTTTTTAAGAAGATTTGTTCAGGAAGCCGAGCTGAAATCTCAGCCCGGCTAACAGGGCTGAAATTCGCCATGTAATCGATATCGGCCCCTAACATTGCTTCTGAGAAAAGAGAAGCCGCCAAGAGACTTCGTTTGCAAAGTTCAAGCAGTTAAGAATCCCTATCAACATGACTCGTATTTATGTTAGAAAGACTTTTCACTCCATAATGCCTTGTTACCTCTCTGTGACACCCACTGAACACACTTTAAATCTTTAAGCAGTCCGTCCCTTGATGACCTCCCAGGACTTGGGGGCCGATTACACGGCGAATTTCAGCCCGGTTAGTTGAGCTGAGATTTCAGCTCGGCTTCCTGAACAAACCTTCTTTAAAAAACGTCTGCGAATTCATGAAGAGGGTTTCAGCCCGGTCAAACGGGTTGCTGAAAAAACCCATGTAATCGCAAACAAGTTTTCAGCCCGGGCTGCAGTGGTATATAACATGCCATTATATAATTAATATCTATTCTCAGGGAGTCTCTTTAAAAGCAGCTGTCTGAACACCTGATTGTTTTCTCTGAACAAATAATACGAAAAAACAGCGGAAAACGGTTTTAAAAGAGTACTAGACATGCTATTACCAACCTCAATTGAAGGTTTTTCATATTCCTCTCAAGGGCATTTATTCTGTCTAGTGCTTCGTTGTATGGAGTAGTTCGTAAATTGAAATCGCATCAACTGTTTAGCAACGTTGACCTCAAAGCCTTCGATATAAATTGATGTTCATTCAAAAACATGAATCCAGTTAATTTCGCTTCAAGTTGATTTCTAAATCAGTTAACGTTAAGTGTTTGGAAGTGTGTCAGTTCTCATTACCATTCGTTCTCCACCAAATAAATGAACAAATACAACGCGCGCGGGTACGTACATGAACGTGCTCATCAAACAAATGTCAGCGCGTACACTGGCTTGCATAATCGTGTCAATCGTCACCTGGTGAGGATGGTTAATTGTTAAGTGTTATTGCGTCATAAGCATTATATTATCTTTGTACAAGTAACGCGTGAATCAGTCATAATCTCTTGTAATCGCGGTCAAGCAAATTTCGTTCATCGACCAAGCTCCTTTTTCTCATGGCTCAAGCAGATCCCTCAGCTTCAACAAATACTCCGCTAAGGCGCTCTACCAGACAGCCGAAACCAGTTAGGAGGGATCCTAACTTTATTTATACCGATTTCCAACGCCATCTAGCAAGCTTAGACGACGAAAGTGATTTTCCAGCCTCTCTGTTTCCCGAGTCCGATGTCTCAGGGAGAAAATGCACCAAAAAGACAACGAAGCGTCCGACTTCTAAGCAAAGCCACCAGCTTCTAGACCCCGACTTTCTGTACACAGATCTCGAAAGTCAGCTCAATGATTTACGTCTCTCCAATCTAGAACAAGAGGCGTCTCCTTCGTCGCATCTTCAACAAGCTCAGCAAGCTGATAATCCTCCCCCATCAAGCAACGTTCCAAAGACGAATTTATCTCCACAAGCCTCCCCTGAACGCGATCTTAATCATGAGATTCGCCTGGTCCAGCTCCAGAAAGAGAAGCTCGCGCTGGAGTTGGAAGTTTTGCGTTTGCGCCACGCCCCCAGGGCTGCCCTTGATGGCCAGGCGGACGAAACTCCTACTTCATCTGCGACTGTTGATAAAACGAAGAAGAAGCGCGCTATTGACTGGCCACACGAGTTTGCTCAAGGTAACAGCACTTCTGTTAATGTTGATTATGATAAGCTCGAGTTGCCACAGTTTGTAGCGGGTTTTTTAGCCATGATCAAACCCTATGATACAGCCCAAAAATCCGCCATGCTGAATTATCTTGAGTTGTTGATGCTGAAGGCGTCAAGTTACTCCTGGTCGAGTGTGCGAGCTTTACCATTCGCACATCGCAAGACAAATCGAGTTATGGCGCCTGGAATGGACGAGCTCCGACGAGATCCGCGACAAGGCAGTTACATTTTTTAAACATTCCGATCTTCGTTCTTCCCAGCACAATGCCAACGCCAGCACGGTCGTCTTTCCACACCGAGTGTCATCTTCTCACCAGCGTACACCAGCCAAATCTGAAGCAGATAAAGCCTGTCGTCAGTGGAACTATTACGGTTCGTGTTCCTGCGACAAATCCAACCAAGAAGCTTTCAATGTCCGTCACAAGTGTCGGGTCTGCACCAAAGATCACCCGATGTTGCAGTGCCCAAAAAGAAGCAATCCTATTCCGCCCCCAAATTCGGTGTGACTACCTGATGTTAATCACTACGCAGGGCACAATATTTCAGGCACAGACAGTTTTGCAGTTCATTCTTCCCCGGCTTCTTCTGTAAACATTTCGACATCGGTTTCTCCGATTGTCAAACACATTTTAGCCTCAAAACACGACTCGCCTAATGCGTTTGGGGCAAAAGTACCGATCGACACGTCCCTCAATATCTCCGCCTGGGACTCTAGATTACATGATTATCACGACTCTGACATCGTTAAATTTTTACGCTATGGATGGCCAATTAATTACACTGCTGACATTTTGCCCGAATCAACTTTGGCTAATCATCCTTCCGCGATTTCCTTCTCCGAGCACGTTGATTATTACATTACTACGGAACTTGAACATGGCGCTATTGCCGGTCCTTTTATTCATAATCCTTTGCCTCGCCAACTCATCTGTTCCCCTCTGCAAACCGTGCCGAAGCGAGGATCGACCAAACGACGAGTCGTTATGGATTTGAGTTTTCCCCCATCTCGTTCTGTAAATAGCGGGATTCCACATGATTCCTATTTAGACGAACATTACAAGCTCCTACTTCCTGGCATTGATCGGCTTTGTCAATTCATCTTACAACACGGCAGGGGTTGTTTATTGTACAAACTTGACCTTCAACGAGCTTACAGACAGCTTCCGATCGACCCTAAGGATTATTTTTACCTGGGTTTTCGACACAATAACATGCTTTACTTTGACACACGCTGTCCTTTTGGACTAAGGACTTCCGCGATGATTTGTCAGAGAACAACTAAAGCAGTGGTTCATTGTTTCACTAAATCTGGTTTTTCCGCCGATGTTTATCTCGATGACTTCTATGGCGCGGACGTTCCAGCTAGGGCTCCACAAGCCTTCCAGAGCTTAAAGGAACTGTTACACGAACTCGGCCTTCAAACTTCACCTGACAAAGATTGTCCGCCTTCTACCAACATGGTTTGTCTCGGAGTAGAGGTTGATTCAGAACATTTTACACTCTCTGTTACTGAAGATCGAGTTCAGGATCTTCTTACTGAACTGTCTTCTTGGTCTTCGCGAGAATTTTACACTTTGAAGCAGTTGCAGTCTCTTCTCGGAAAACTCTCTTTCGTGGCGGCTTGTGTCAAACCAGGTCGAATTTTTATGTCGCGCTTATTGAACAGTCTCCGCGTCTTTCCGTCGAAGCGCGCAAGACTCAAGGTTTCAGCGGATATCAAAGCCGACATCGCCTGGTGGTTGGACTTCCTACCTATTTTCAACGGCACTTCTTTTATCAAACCTCTGCATTGGGAGTTCGACGATTTGCAGTTCACCACAGATGCATCTTTGCACGCCGGCGGAGCGACCTGTTTCAATGACTGTTTTACTTGCGAGTTTTCTAAGGACATTGTACACAGCGCACAGCATATACTGCCTTGGAACTTTATACCATTGTGGTCGCGGTCAAGTTTTGGGCTCACAAGCTTCACCAACGCAAATTTATCGTTTCTTGCGACAACGAAGCTGCTGTGACAGTGTTAAACTCTGGAAAATCGAAAGACCCTTTCATGCAACGTTGTTTACGCGAACTATGGTTTACAGCTGCTGTTTATGATTGCGAACTGACTGCTCGCCACATTCCAGGCGTTCATAACGTCTTGGCCGACGCGTTAAGCCGTTGGCACGCAGATTCGTCTTATCACGAGTTATTTCATTCCACAGCCGCTAGTTTAAACAGACAGTATATATTTAGATCTGTTCCTCGTGATTGTCTTACTTTTCAAGTTACGTAATATCGAATCTTTGTAGGTCTTGTCGGTTATGCACCGATTTTCTGCGGTATTCGCTTATATCTATATATATATTTTTTTTTTTTAGGTAGTCCACAAGGTCTCCAATTTTTGGATGGTTTTGCACATAGGTTAATTAGGTTAGCTCACGCTGATTCAACTCATAAAAACATGCAGTCGCATCTTCGAGTTTTTACCGAGTTTTGTCACAATCTCGGTCTAGGCCCGTTTCCAGTACAGGCGCAAACTGTCTTACGCTATATTGCTTTCCTTTCGATTACAGGCCGGTCTTACGGCACCATCCAAAACCATATTTCTAGTATTAAGCATTTTCATCGTTTGTTCGGTTTTCCCCCCGGGTGGGACAATTTGTATTCTTTTCAGCTAGTGTTACGTGGGTGTAAACGTTTTTTGGGGGCGGCTCCAGCGCGCAAACTGCCCATTACGCCTACTTTACTTTTGCGTATGGTTTCTTTGTTTGACATCAGTAAGCCAATTCAAGCGGCTATCCGAGCTTTGCTTTTAGTAGCATTCTTTTCTTTTTTGCGTAAGTCTAATTTAGTTATTCAATCGGATCGTGTTATTTCTCCTAAAGTACCGCGGCGCTCTGATTTACATGTGTCGCAGTACGGGGCTTTTCTCAATATTCGCGCGACTAAGACCATCCAGTTTTTCCAGCGGGCCTTATGCGTTCCACTTCCTATTATTCCGGGTTCTCCCCTTTGTCCCGTTTCGGCCCTTGCACACCACCTTCGTATCAATGCGGTTGGCCCATCAGACCCACTTTTTTCGGTTAGGTTGGGTTCGGCTCAGTCAACGCATCCTCTTACTTTTCGTCATTTTTCCCGTTTTTTAGCCCGGGTGGTTGCAGCGCTAGGCTTAGATCCGCGAGCTTACTCGCCTCATAGTTTTCGGCGTGGTGGCGCGTCTTTTGCTTTCGAACGCAATGTCCCCGCAGAGCATATTAAATTTCAGGGTGATTGGAGCAGCGACGCATATTTAGTTTATTTAGAAATGTCTCCAGCTCAGAAACATCGCGCTGTTAATTCTATGGCTTCTAAGATTCGTCAGTTGTCATCGCATTAATTTCGTTTTCAGTCTTTTCTTTTGTTCCTTTGTTTGTTTCTTTTACATATCAGTCGAATTATATATATCACATTTTTTTTTCTAATCATCTTACCTTTAACCACATACCACTTCTTGTTTGGGTTTGGTGTTGGAGTTATATTGTCATCAGCTCTTGTATCTTAGTTTTTAGTCTGACAATAAACTCTTTGGTCCAAACTCGTGGTCTGTGGTTAAATGTAAACAATTGTGTCAATCGTCACCTGGTGAGGATGGTTAATTGTTAAGTGTTATTGCGTCATAAGCATTATATTATCTTTGTACAAGTAACGCGTGAATCAGTCATAATCTCTTGCAATCGCGGTCAAGCAAATTTCGTTACCCTAAATCCCTCCCACCCTTAAGGTGTTGGAGTTATATTGTCATCAGCTCTTGTATCTTAGTTTTTAGTCTGACAATAAACTCTTTGGTCCAAACTCGTGGTCTGTGGTTAAATGTAAACAATTACTAGACCATGGGAGAAAACACCTCGAACAGAAGCTTGCCCTTAATTTGAGCGGCCCAAGTGAATGTGAAAACTAATGTAGCGTAGCATAGGAATACGAAAGACCCTGAAAATGAACAGGCAAACCGTGTAATAAGCTCAGCGACAAGTTAACCACTGAGACAGAAAAATTCTCCTTTCTAATTCTTATTGTAGTCGTATAATCAGGTGAGTTGAAGTGATAACTCGGTAGACGAGAAGAAGAACAACAACAAGAAGTGAGTCTGCGTGTTCTTCATATGTCTATCTTGTCCAGCAAAAGCTTAGTTCGATGCTGTTGTCACTATACTCTAACGTTATGATACTTGTCATATCTATGTTTTTATTACGATGCTTTTAAAACTTTTTTGCAGCTGACTCAAAAAAAGGCGCTGCCTTAGCAAGCAGTAAACAGGCTACAAAGTGCCTACCTTGTTGACTTCCAGTTCCTGATGCACTTGATTCTCCGGAGCTGGTTTTTCCACGCAATGCCACCAGAGGCAAAACGAACGATACCAATGATGTAAAGAACACCACGGCCATAAACGTGAGCAGGAGACGTTTGGAAATGATCTCTCTTGTAGGCACCGTTTCACTTATGCCTTTTCTTCCGGCTTCTCCCGCAGTTGTTGATTCGAGTTCTCTTTCCATTTCATTTTCGTTGGATTCGCTATTCACCTGATCAGGAGCTAACCTTTTTCCGTTTATTTCCCTGTGAAGATCGCTGCCATTGCTATTTGCGTATTCAAATTCATCGGTTGCTGGACTCACCTTGGCAGTTGACATTTTTTAACTTATGAGCGTGGAAACTGTTCTAGTATAATTAATTCACATTTACCTCATACGGACCAATGGACTGCCTGAGGGCAGTGCAAAATTTTCAAAGCATGTTTCATTCAATGGAAACAACAATTCCGTGGAAACATGTTTATTAAGGTAAACTGAAAATGGTATTTGGTCGCAAAGCGTGACGAAATAAGAACAACCAGAATTCAATTCATTTTTCTTTAGTTGCCACATATTTACATTTTGTTAGCGTAAGACACTTAAAAGTGTCTTACGCTAACAAATACTGGCAGGAAATTTGTGAAAGCCTGTTGGAGATTTCTTAAGAAATAGTACCGCTTCAGTTTTCTAAAATAGCGCATATGCACGTGACGTCATCGCCGCCATTTCGGTAAATCGTGAACAAAAGGTTTCTCATGAAATCCTTTTGTTATGGTACACCATCATGACCGCTACGCCATTCTGGATTGGTTGCATACGCTCCAAAGGAAATCCAGTTCCAACCAGAAAGAGAGTCACTAAAACAATTTGCGATAAAAATGTATTCGTTCAATATGTTTCAGTTGACGGTAAAAAGTAAACTAGATTTGGAAAATGTTCGAGAGAAGAGAAATAATCAAAGGTCTATTATATCTGTTTTGCTTTCCTTCGAGGGTCTGTATTTCCACCAAATTTTTTTCAGAATATAATTTGCTTCCCCAAAATACATCTTAAGACTTCTCCCTTCCTGAGCCAAACTTGGGTTTATTTGATGCGTTGCTGATTTTTTGAAGCTTATTTTGATTTTGATTTTATTGTTAGTTTTTTTAGTATCTTCACATAATACTGTGACTGTTACAACCTACGTTACTGTGTTACTGTGACAACCTGTTATACGACAATTTGCATTGTTGTGGACTCTTCCTTGATAAGGCAACTAAGTGGGTGTGTCTTCGTGTTTACCGATACGTCTTTTTATTCTAGTACTTAATGAGAATTTTGTACCGTGTTTAGACTCTTTGGTGGAAATTTTATACCGTTTTTACTCTGCATAAACCGGTAAACTGGTATGCCAGCTATCACGGGGTGAACTTGTACCGGTGTGACTCGAATACCGATAAGACATTTCTTCTTTAATTAAACAAATACAGAGCCACATGTACAAGAGGGAACCGAAGTGAATTCAATCAATTAGAAAGAAACAGTTTGTCACCTGAAATAGCACATCGGTGTTTTGGCAAATAGCCGCCTTAACAAGTTTGAGAATTTGAAGTTTGAAATTTTTAAAGTTCAATGGCTGGATTTATGAAGCCCTGCTAAGATAAGATGTGTCCTACGTATTGTTGGGAAACAAAAGCCTATTGTTAAGAGACAATACTAAGGATTCATCTTGACTTAGGACATGTTTGTGAATCCTGCCCCAAGTTTTTAAACATCCAGTGTTTATCCTATCATAGCTTGCTCAGTAAGCGTTTCCGTGCGTTCAGTCAGCGTGTTTCCAATTCTTTGTACGTTCGGTAATGGTCTTGAAATAAGCACTGAAAAATTACGTTAATTACCTCTTTTTGTCGTTGTTCTTGCTTATACTTTAATAAGTATAAGCAAGATGTTTTTTCGGAGTAGTTGTAATGTTGTATTTTCAGTGCGTTGAAGCGTATTTTGCTTTTTGGCCGCTCCAAGGTACTCAAGGCTTTCGGCCATGAGAAAACGCTGGCCATTTGGCGAGGATTGCCCTACTTACCTAACCTGGCTTAGCATTTTCCACAGACGTGCCGAGATCAAGCCTGGAAGGTTCATGTAGTCCCCCACTTCTTGTCCCATCAGGCTATGATCGATCCTGACATGATGAAATATTGGGCGTCAATCACCATATGTTTATAGAAATACAAGTATGGACTATGCACATATGCACAAAACTAGATCCCCAGACTGAAACCATTACAGCAAAGGAACTCGCTTATTAAATATTGTAGTTTATTGATATTAAAAGTTAAACTGAACTATGGTAGATAATCTACTACAACTACTGGGAAACATCTTGTGTAATTCTATTTACATCATTCAGTAATATCATCTCAAAAAATATGTACATGTAATTAATTCGTAGATAAAAATTAAAACACGCCTTTTCTCTACGCATTCTACTTCGAACGGGTGTAACCAGTGGATAAAATTTCCCCCAAAACATTTGGAAACATTTAATGACTTTTGTGAGCCTGTGGATGAAATCCTAGAGTGTGATCATTCAGATGAAGGCTTTTGAGCAGTCAGCTTTCCTGTCAGTGGTACTGTAAACTATAATTAGTGAGTTAGAACCACCAAGTATTTTTCTGCGCACTTTTCCATTATTTGCGATAAGAAATTTCGTTCAATTTGACTTGACCAATTCTTGGAATGGAAGGTTTAAAAGAAAAATAGACAGTATTAAGTTTTAAATTGATAGTTACACAGCAGTCTGCGAGTACGGAAAGCAATGTCGGTGTTTTGTGTCTGACTGAAATTTATAAGGCCCTTTCATAAGTGACATTAACGGACAAATATTCCGTGTTGAATGAAAAATTAATAGCCTCACTGCTTTAACAAGAGTTGTTTTGAACATGAAAGTCAGCGCTTTTCAAACATAGAAATTAGGCTTTGTAACAATTACTTTTTAAAAATTAAAAAATACGTTCTCGGCTCTTTTGAGAATTTAAACTAAAGACTAACTTTAAAAGTTAATGTAAATTCACCTCATTTGAACGCGCTGTTACCCTTAAATAGCAAATTGAAAACGTTCTAATATGATAATTCAATAAAATATTATGGATTGTCCATAGAGATAAGGCCTGGTTTTTCTTTAACGATGTATGCCAGCATACAAATTAAATTCCTACATTCCTTTACCATATTGTGAACAATTATCGGGTGACCTAATAATGAAAGTTGAGTTATTGTTATCAACAGTAAAACCCTTACTTAACCAGGAATACTTTACAGGGGCGTAGCTACCTGTACGCACGTACGCACGTGCGTACCTGAAAAACGCCACAAAAGTAAATAAATATATACATAAATAAACAAATAAACAATAATAAGAGAGTAATTATTGAATAAAACCTCAATTACTTTAATGCTGACGTTCATTGTCTTTCGTGTACCTGCTCTTGATCGCGATCAATACAGGCCCGTAACAGGGGGAGGGGCAGAGGGGGCTCGACCCCACCCCCCCCCCCCCGAGTTTTTGGAAGAGAAGTTAAAAAAGAAATACAATTAATGTCCCAAAAAATATATAATTAAAACAAATTAATGTGCAACAATCGGTCTTGAATTCTGATGCTAATAAAAGTGTCCTTTATACTTTCACAACCTTTAGTAGGGTTCTACAACCGTTGAGTTGAGTTACTAGCCATCGGGCAAGTGGGCTTCAAAAATCTACTAGCCCACCGCACAGTCGACCAGATTCCTCGCCAATGTCTTTCTTCACCCATATCACCTTTACCCTGGTAGTATAGCTTAAGACTGTGAAGGACCTTAATACCTTTAATAGCTAAGAGACTGCTGTGTATTTGCTGCAAGCTTTAACCCCACTGTTGTAACACAAGCCCTAAGGAACAAAATTATATTTATCTCATCAATCGACTGACAAACGCGACGTAAACGTTTACGATAGTTAGGTAAAACAGGTCCGAAATTCGTAGCTTAGCTGTCAAAATGTTTGAATTTTAAAAAAACCTTGTAACTTCAAGAATACTTTTTAAACTGCTGATGCTTTAAATCTGGTAGATGTTGCCAACAACTTTGTCGGCGAAAAAGCAAACAGGAAGCAGCTTTTTGGCCAAATTTTCAGCGAACGATGTCCCCATAAAGGTGTCCTTTTTGACGAAATCAACTCAAACTGTGGCATTGTGAACAGTTTTAGTTTCTATCTGGCATGGATTTTTTTTAATGCCTTATGACCTATTTGTTAACGTCTGTATTTTGACTGCAAGCCAAAGTGCATACTCTTTCAAACACGCATCGAGACAAGAGTTTGATCATAGATCTCATTTTGTCGCTGCGAAGACAACGGAAAAACAAAGTGCTTTCACAAACGACGAAATCTCATTACAAGCTAAATAGTTTAATTCTAATGCTAGCGCTCCAGGTGAAAACTTCTCGTAGCTTCGAAAGAGATGGAAATAGACTACTTCACAGACACACGCTTAATGAGCTAAGTGAAGGAGGAGACAATAAAGCTCGGGGGCTGCATTCGTTTATCCTCAAGTGGGATTTCGTCATAACGACTGTGATTTTGCACCACTTGTTTGAATGTACCCACCGATCATCGCTATACCATCAGGTAAGCATAGCTACTTTGCTTCCATTTCTAATTACCTGGTAGCTAACAAAATAATCACCGAAGAGCTTACTATAGCTTCGTGGAGAATAAAATGCGTTACGATGCCAATAACGGTAAAATGGGTGTAGAGCTCTGAATAAGATCTGGTGATAGCATCCAAGGAAAACGAGGATGTCTGGGACGCGCTGCTAGAGAAGGCCACAGAAATTTCTGCTTTATACAACATCGATTCAAGTATTCCTAGAAGAACAGGAAGGCGGCAACGCCGTGCCAACGTTGAAGCAGGTACATCTTCCTAATAGCTGAAGTCAACGAGTTGCTAGTGAAACCCTTACAGGGCTTTCAGGCACACAATTAGTTCCTGGTACTTTTTGATAACACCTTTACATTAGCTAGTACGAATGAGAGTCTCATTTCACTTGTTTGCATAAATTTTTGATATTCAATTTTAATTTCAGAAAAAGGGGTTGGAAACATATAAAGCCACTATGGAGAAGACATGCACATGTCTCTCGATGATTTCAAACGAGAGGTCACTAGGTGGCGTCATCTGTGGCGGATGAGTAAAGATGGCAATCTCCAAACCTTGGTCGAAACGCTGGACTACACCAACGTAGAATTGTACCCAGGAATTTATGTAGTTTCAGAAGCTCCTTATTCGGTTCTTAATAACCTTGTGGACTGATCGCCTGAAAACATTTGTACTGAAGAAGGATGAAACTTAGTGAAACATCGGCAGGGCTATCTTATTATAGGTATACTGTGCACTAGTTGAATAAGTCAACGAAAAAAAAGTATGTGACGCGCAATAATAACAACATTCAATTGCGAAACACTGAGATACTACTTCCTTGCATTGCACTGCTGATAACAAACAACCGGAGGACCCCAGCACTAATCATTAAGGTGTCTGAACAAAGTTTGCCCGCGCTCTACGATTTGTGCTGCTGACGTGAATTAGCACGCGCACAAAGCTTTAAGAAAAACAAACATGGCCCCTGTACATCGATCATTTTATTTTGTTCAGTCAAGATTGCGTAAGTGTGTGAGAAAGACTGAGAACCCTGTCAAGTGCAACGCACGCGCAGTTAACGGGAAAATTGTGACTGCATGGCCAGTTAGTGGAAACGCACTGATTTCTACGGAATCGCTGGTTAGAATTTCATGAAATTTGGTAGAAAAATAGTTCAGAGCACGCTTAACTCGCTTGCAAACAAAATTTGAAATCTGACAGAGGACATGTTCAGAAAACGGCAATATGCAGAACACAAAATTACAGAAGATCTCTGTCAAAACGTCACGAGACCAGTGTCAGAAGGCCAGTATTTTTCTGAATTTTCTAGAGACAAATGACGGGAAAAAATCTAACGACTGGATTCTCTGACAATAAATCAAAACCATCATTTAATGCTGGTTTATTAACAGCTGTGTTGCCATGGCAACGGTAATTAGTCCAGTAAAATTATATCAAAAATAATCTTTTTTAGTTGAACTTGCATCTTGCCAATTTTGGCCGCCCAAATGCCAGTGGTTTGAAAATAACGATGAATAACGCACAAGTACGAGAATACTGTATTCGGCCACCTTAAATGAAATGGGGGGGGGGGGGGGTAATTTCTCCCTACAGAATTTGGAAAAATGGGCGTACCTCTGAAAAAATCCTGGCTACGCCCCTGCTTTAACCTTCGGCAATATGCAAAACAATTGAGTTCAACGGCAGCGACTTTGGAGTGCTGACACTTTGCACAAACCATCCGGTCACTGGGAATTTTACGTGCAAATGTTCAAAAGCTACTAAACCTCATAGACGTTGGAAAAGATACAAAATGCGCCTGCTTGAACTGGAAAGGTAAATATAAGGCAGAACTGAAGTGCATCAGCCGCACCAGAAGCCGTTATTTCTGGCGCCTTACAAATAGAAAGACTCGTGCAATTAGTTATTTTCTGTTTTGTGCAAATGGCATGCATCCATGCGCATATATTCCTTTGGAAAGCCTTGTGAAAATGGTCAGCGTAAAGTGAGGAAGGTGTAATGCAATTTTAATCATGTAAGAAATAGATATCAATCCATTCTGATTGGCTGGGAAGGAAAAAGGTTGATCTCTTTTTTGAATTAGGACACTGCTTTAATACCAAAGACTGGCGAGGGTTGCATAAAGTCTTTTCAATACTTAATATCTTTCGAAGATTTCCTAAAAATGCCCGAACGTTTTTGAAGACAGCAAATCAAATTTTCAACTACTACTTTGATGGGAATTGCTAACTAAATCTGCTCTCATAGATAACTGCAAATACTCTCCCTCAACCACTGTCAAGACTACTTACATCCAGCTTTAGTTGTGCGTCTTTGGTGTCCGCTTTGAATAGATTCGGCTGTTCACTACTTAAGATTAACCATTAGCTATACAGCATGCTTATTTCGAAAATAATCGCAAATTGCAAATCCTAAAGGGCACGCTCACAAGTCATTATTTGTCGACATCGAGGCTCTTCTTGTTCGTACATTTTGGAGGAAAGAAATCAACGGCTCTCTGAGGCTTACACAGGCAAAACATAAAATGTGGCTGGTTTCAGTGGCTTATCAGCTCCCTCCGAATGTCTCAGTGCAGTTCGGTTTAAATGGAAAAGCTTCTCTATACGGCTAAGCACAACGGAAGAAAATTGGAGCTAAGAAATACCGTCGCAGTGAAGATACATCAGCTTAGAAGCTGAAAAAAGATACAACCTTGAACGGGATTCGAATCCATGGCCGGAATGATAATCTCGTATATTGCCGTTAAGAAAATAATAATGACTTTATTAATGTGTCAAGCATAAAATCTAGCAGAGGGGATTCCCCACTGCTAATAGAGGACACCTAACTTTCTAAAATACAATCTAAAAATACAGAACGAATTAGCATAGAGTCAAAACTAGAAACTACTAAGAGTTAGAATTAAAAACTACTAATGATTACTCACTCAACATACATACTACAAAAATTCCAAATAGAACTGATATGAAAATACAGAGTGAAAGCTTGTCAGGGTTTGTGAGGTAAGCATGTCCCCCTCAAATTCTACTGCCTTTCAACGTACCCTTTCTCAAAAGAAGTGGACACTCGCTAAAGTTGGCTCAATGAATTCTATGGATCTTTGGGTATCCTTGACCGGGTTCAGTCAAGCAAGAAGCAAACGGCTATGCGGCATGCATTGTAGGCAAACTTGAATACTTTTCTCTATCCGCTTCTTCGTTTTTTCATTCTGAATCAATAATGTCTCCCAGTACGAGTTGTGGGTGCATGGCCTTTACCACGGGCCTTCCTTCGTTTTGGATTTCCCAATCTTTCATATTCGTAACTCTCGAGTAGCCAAAACGTGTACGATATATTAAATGATCCACTTTTTAAAGCGTGGCAAATGTAAAAACATATGGGCGTTACGAAAAGTAATACGGTTGTTTACTAAGCGACCAGCCAAAATGTCAAGCCTGGGTGGGCGCTAACGGGGGGTAGTTGCAAACGAGAGGTCAGACCACAGGGCGTTAAAATTTTCGAAGGATTATTTTCTTTGATCCATATCACAAAACATATATACCAAGTGAATTATCTTTAGCGGAGAACAAGTGGTTGTATAGCGCCATTCTATTCCGTTCGAATCCAGTGAGACGGGATCATGTGTCAAGTGGTCCCTTACCGGAAGTTAAAAACATCAATAGAAAATTTCAAACTGTCAACCCAAAAAGTGGTCGCCGCCGCTAACGAGAGGTGGTCGTCTACGAGAGTTCCCAACAAGAGCGATTTGACAGAGAAAATCTTGATATTTTGGAAAAGTGATCGCTGACGGGAGGTGGTAGTAGTGGTTGCTGGTGGGAGGTGGTAGCGGAGGGAGGGTATGGCCTGGTAGCTAGCTTTACTGTTTCGGAAATAAGGCTGGAAGTTTAAGCGGCGAAGCCGCATGTACAAGTGTCGAACTGCAGGAAAATAACTTGCCTCCTCCCCACAATTATCTTCCCTGGCTCAAATTCCCTGATCCACCTCTTGAACTTCGCCTCTGAAAGATCAGTCTTTGACCAGTCTTTGACCATCAGTCTTTGATTATTTTTCGGTGCATTTACTCTTACTCTGCAAAAACTAAGGTTGAAAAGGTTTTTGCCATTTACTTCAAAACAAACATACAGAATTCTTTTGTTCTTGTATATTTTGTTTGCCACACAGCACAGTTTAAGATGTTGGTATTTGCTTTTCAAAGTGAAATCTGGATCGCGCAAAATTTCAATTTTACTGTTTTCAAGGATTTTTGTTTATCGTTGTCATGGAAATATCGATTTTCATAAAATGTAAACGACGCTAAAGTTCAATCTAAAACCGACAAGTATTGCAAATTTCACGTTGATCTGACAAGGAGAAGACTGTCTAAGAGCCGATTCAAAAAGTTAGGTATGGTCCCAAAAAAACTGTATCGAAACACCTTAATCTTCCCGCTGTTACTCAAGGCAGTAAAGTTCCCTTTCAGGTCGCAATATCCCGGGGCTGGTTACTTTGGGAGCCTAGCGGTATTATATCGTGGTTTAAAAGCAAGGAAATGAGACAATTATGGGTGGTAGCAGTAATGGAACCCGGACAGATCAAGCTAGACCGTTATACTCGGTGCCGTATTAACCAGGAGTATGATTTCTCTTGTCTTGAGGCAATTTGAGCACTGCCGCAAGGAAAAGTTTAAAAATTATTTGTGAGGCTTGGTTTGTAAAGATACATATATTTTGCAAAGATACACAGACCATCAAAAATAAAAACATCAATGGTGTGTTTCGAAAGAAGAGGTCTGTTGGTGATCCAGGACTTCTGCAGGTTTGCCCAGGCAAACAAGATAAATTTGCCTCAGGGCACCTAAATTCGCCCCTGATTGTTCCATCAGGCTATGATCGATCCCAGACTGAAATTATTACAACAAAGGAACTCGCTTGTTAACTAGTATTAGTTTATTTGTAATAAAAGTTAACTGATGTATGGTACATAAACCACTACAAGTACAGTAAAACATCTCTAATTCTATTTACACAATTCAGTAATGTGGGTTCAAAATATATGTACAAGTACTTCGGAGATAAAAATCAAAACACGCTTTTGCTCTCCGTATTTTATTGTGTGCAACCAGAGGGTAGAATTTTCCGAAACCGTTTGAAACATTTACTGACTTTGGTGTTTAATTCAAAGAGTAATTTTGAATATTTCAGCCCATTCACTCCCAAAGTCAAAAAAAGCGTCTCTGAAAAAAATCCTTGACTTTGGTCATAACAGAAGCTAGCAGTCCTGAGGTACTGTATATTATGCTGTATGAGGTAGTTCGTACCTCTGAGTCTGTGGATGAAATCCTTAAGTAGTTCTTCCCTGTGGTAGGGTTTATTGTACTGTACAAGGTGTTTCTAACTTTTGACTTTGTGGGTGAAGTTAAAAAGTGTGAGCATTCAAATGAAAGCTATATTGGGCAGTAAGGTTCTGTGGTACCTTTTATTATGCTGTACAGGGTAGATCTAACTTTTGAGTGTGTTGGTGATAGTACTGTTTGGAGGTGGCTTTAACTTGTGTTTATGAATGAAAACCAGAAATGTCACTATTCAAATGTGAGTTACTGACCATAACTTTTCTGTGTTGCTGTTTGTTTATGTCTTTGGTATGTACAATGTCCTTGAGGTTCAATTTTTTAAGTCTGTGGATAAAATTCTTAAGTGTGACATTTCAAATGTAAGCTATTGAGCAGTGCCTTACTCGGTGGCACTGCTTGATTTTCATGCTTTCAATTTGATTTTGATCACTGTTTAGAGTGAAAGGTTTTAACGAATAACTGACACTATTAAATTATATATTTGATAGTTACACAGTAGTCTGCGAGTACGGAAAGCAATGTCGATGTTTTGTGTCTTACTGAAATTTTATCGAAAGTTACAAGGCCCTTTCATGAGTCACTTTAATGGATAAATCTTTCTTGTTGAATGTAAAAATAGGCTCACTGCTTTAACAAGAGTTGTTTTGAACATGACAGTCAATTTTTTTAAACATAGAAAGGATTTGTCTCAATTACTTTTAAAAAGTAAGAAAAAAATACGTTCTCGACTCTTTTGAGGATTTAAATTAAATACCAATTCTAAACGTTAATGTAAATTCACCTCGTTTGAGGTAGAACGCGCTGTTATGGAAACGTTCTAATATAAAAATTCAATAAAACATTATGGCTTATCCACAAAGATAAGGCATGATTTTTCTTAAACGATATATGCCAGCATACAATTTAAATTCCTTTATTACATTTTATACTTCCTTACAACTATGGGTGACCTGATAATAAAAGTTCAGTTGAGTTGTTACAATTATACCTTTGCTTTATCAGAAATACTTGAACCTTCGGCAAGAATTTTGAACAATATGCCCAACTGAATTAGATAAGTTAAGTTTTCAGTTGACTCTAATTAACATGACTTGAATGTTTGCTATGCTTTTACAAACCTGTTTTCTGAGCTAGTGATATAACTTAGACACTTTTATAACTTATTCAACAAATTAGACATATACGCGCTTTCTTTTAAAAGACAAGAATAACCCCAAATTCATATCCCTGCAAAAGCGCTTTCCCTCGCTTTGTATACAAGCTGCAGGTTTTTCTTTCCGTTTCGTTCATGGTCATTTGCTTTTTGTAGTCGTCCACGTGCCAGCTCTTTCAAATTGGTGTTAAACGTTGAAGCCTCAATAGAGACAAGCATCTAATTTCTCCTTAAAAAAGCACTACTTAAGCATGCATAAAAGTCATTACAATAAAGGAAACGATTATTCAAAAGATAAAATGCCTTGATGTTTCATTAAATTCTCCCAATTGCTACCATACGAAATACATGGAAACAATAAGCAAAACATGCATGTTGATACTGGGGTCTAAAGGGTTAATTAATTTACAACGGTCGCTCGTAAACCGGTTTCAAGCAAAGCAAACATCAGTCGTGGTCAATCTTAATTAACAATAAAATGTAAAATTAATTTAAAAGGATGTTGCAAAACAGTACCTATTTTAGCTAAAAAAAGAAAAAAAATGGAACAGCCCAGATTGCAGGGCCAGCCAGTAATTATGCCACTAATTACCATAGCTCGCCCGCAAAACCCTAGGTAAAGCTTGGACTTGACAAACGCTGACTAATTTCTCAAATTTCTGTTTCTGTAACCAGAGCGGCGGAATTTCACTTAAAAAATAGATTCGATCGCTATTCGGAAGAGTGCTGTAGTAAAAATACCTACTTTGGACCGTGCTTGTAACCGGGACTAGAAATAGGAATGTTTTGCCGTCCACTGGAATGGTACTTGCCTCTCTTAGGTGATGCGATTTTACTTAAGTTATGTCGCCAGTGGACACTGCCAGTAGTGAACGATGCAATACAATTGGCCAGATGAAAACAAATCAGATTTACCTCTGCATCGGCACTTATAAATATACCTCCCCGCATTTTGTCCTGATGTGGCTTTCACTCCTGATAAGTTGTACTCTTTAGCAGCGTTAGTAGAACATGACACACCAAGAATTCTCTTACCCTGTAATGCAAAAAAAGGAAAAAAAAAACGGTGGATAAGTTGGTTCCACTTTATAGGTCATTTTCTAGATGAAGTTTGGCTACAATAACAGAATTAATCATTTTATTTTTCTTTTCTTGTTGAAAATTTAAAATACCACTGAGGTTTAAACAACAATGACCCTAATGACAAGAAGCTGAAGGATTATGGTAGTTGTAATCATTGCCATCGTGAAAATGTTAAGCTTTTATCATCCACTGCGATAAATAGAATAAGTAGTTGTAGGGTAGTTTGACTGTTGCATGTTTTATAGGATAGTACCATTTGAGTTCAGATTTCAAAAGTAAAAACAAATTAATTTGAAAACAAGGTATCAGTTAGTTTTATGTCTGGTTCCACTCATGCCGGGTTTGTTTTGAAAATCACAAGGAGATAAATGCAGGATGGTTACCGATCTGGCCTTCAAATCTGTTTTGTTCACCGTAAATGTATGAAAACAGCGTTGCTTACCTGTGCCTCAACAACTTCAGTACTATGGTCTGTATTAACATCAGCTGATACTGGTGTCCCGTCTTCCTTTTTGTACTCGCACTGACTGAAGTTTCCAGCTCCTTGAGGCCCTTCTGGTCCTTGCGGCCCTGGTGGCCCTTGTAGTCCTTGAGTTCCCTTATCTCCTTTATCACCCCGAGGGCCCGGATCACCCTTCGTCCCATTAGCACCATCAGTACCATTTATTCCTGGATCACCTTTTTCACCACTGTCTCCCTTGTCACCTGTGGATCCGTTCAAACCTGGGGGACCCGTGGGACCCATCTGTCCTGGATCACCTTTTGATCCATTGAATCCTCGGGGACCAATGTCACCTTGCAACTTTCCGATGTTTTGGACCTAGATGGAATATAATGTCAGGAGGAAATAGACAACTGAATTTAGATTCTTAGTTTTAGCCAGGAAGCCCAAAACATCCTCTTTCACTGAAAGGTCTTCTATACAATTTACTTCTATTAAAAGGCGGGGAGGGGACGGGGAAAGTGCAGTCGCGAGAGCACTCGCCTCCCACCGTCATGGCCTGGGTTCGAATCCCGGACTTGACTTGGTGCTATTTGTGGGTTGAGGTTGTCGATGGTTCTCGTCTCTCAGACGGTTTTATTCGGGTACTTGGGATTCCCTAACTTTACAAAAACCAACCAACTGGAACCAGTGGATCGTTAAGTCATTCTGTGAAATTTCGCAGAAATTGCCATTTTATTTTTATTTTAAACTTCAACGCCCAAAGCACTGTTTGCTATGCTAACAGCACTAAATTCCAAGTTAATCCAGTTTACTAAGTGGCCAAATTAAACATAAAAAACTCGATAGTAGGGAAGCACTGCTCAACAACGTAACATACTAGTTTTGTTGAAATAAAAAATTCACGATACTAAAGATTGAAACTCAGAGCCAAAAAAAGCTTTAAACAGCAAATGTCCCATTAAGTTTTTTGTATGTAAATTCCTCATTTGCCCTCTTTAAACGCCAGCGTAGGTTAACACAGTATTCATGTCTGGTACCACAGAATCATGCAAATGATCAATAAATTACAATAAGAAGGATTATTCACCTGGGCACTCAAAGAACTGTTGATTGTGTTCAGAAGGGTTTGAAGTGATCGATCAGCGTCTAACAGATTTTGAGCGGTGTTGTTTAACTGTGAAGAAAGAAAATCAGCGCTTGTAAGTAACTGAGTGTGATTTAATTGCTGTTAATTGCTGTTATAAGCAAATTATGGAGCTATTTTTAATTGAGTGTCGAAAGTAATTCGCGTTTCGATTTGGTTTTGCTTTACATCGCTCTGTGACTGGTTACAAAATTGCGCCACATTCTATCTCGACCAATTAGAAAAACTCAAGCCAATTGCGACTTGCTCACACGCATTTTCCTGCGCTTGTCACCGGTTACCTGTATTTACTTCGAGTTCTGATTGGTTCATTGGATAATTTTTGTTTGTTGTAATTGCTTGGGGGAAATACTTTGGGTTTGGTTTTAAGACACTCATTTGAAAAGCGCCTAAACTGACAAAAAGAAACCAAAAACAATGCTGCAGAACAGAGAACTAAATTTAGATTTCACAACTTTTAACCGTCTTTAACGGTAATCACATTTAAGCTGAAACAAGTGCTTAGAAATGACCTCAGTTATTAAATGACCTCAGTTATTCGTTGTTCTCATTTAACGTTGTCTACTTAACTCTGCACAGCATTAATAACGTAAAAAAATTAATCCGATCATCCTCATTCGCATTGATCACCGATATATAAACACGGTCTGCCGTTAGCTCTAGGCACACTTACCTTTGAGTCAAAACCTGTTTTCACTGAAGCCAGCTGTTCGAAGAAAGTTACATTGATGGCACTCACAGATGCATCAAGCTGGTTACTGATGTTCTGAATCTAGAACATTATTATATAGAAAAAAAACAAGGCATGAAAATACCATCATAAATTTGTATACAAAGTAGTGGTGGCAAAGTGTGTGACCGCTGTATAAACAGCTTGTCAACACGTTTTAACAGTTTGGGAACGTGTTGGCAAATAATTTTCGCAACGTTCACACACCAACTTGAGTTTGATATCACGAGTTTGCAAACTTTCATCTCTTGTATGAGGCCGCCTTTAGACTGCCGAGTCTTGTAAAATTCTGGTAAACTGAACTTTCCGCATTTGAATTAGTCGCATGTATAAAATGTACTTAAAATAACAAGAAATAGGCATAGGTTAAGCCCACAATACTTCTTCCGCTCTAGACTTATGGCTGTTGTCTTTGGGTACTCCCAAATCAGACATAAAGATTCCGCACTGATAATCTACCCCGGACAGAGGCCTCCTAGTACGATATGTACATATGAAACATGTACCTTGTCAATGGAATCTTTTGTGTCACCTTCTATCTGTGAGAGTTTGTCCTTGGTACCGTTGATGTTTTTATTCGTGTTAGTCAAATCGCCCTTGGTACCTTGTATGTCTAGCTGTAGCGAGTTCTGCAAGAGGTAGATATGATACGATCTTAAAATTATTTTTCAGTATGCAAGGTGTTAAATACATGTCAGCAGCAATCGTTATGTAAGTGTCACAAAAATGTGCTTGTAAGGGAAGTAATTTATTTTTCTTTATTGTCTCAGCAGTTCAACTAAAGGAGTTTTTGGAACTGAAAACAAATTTATAGACTGAAAATTCAGATTGTGGGGTTAGGGCTACAGGCTGAGTAAGGAAAATAGTCTAGGATTAAGGCGTTTAGGGCTTTTACACCTTTAGGGTGGAAACGACTGTTGACCTTAACTTTCAGCCCTCAATATACAGTAACGATAAAAAACTACCAGCAAGATCTAGAGGTAAAGCTAACGTAAAAATTTATTATTTTTTTTAACTTTAGTACAAAAGAATTAAATAACGGAGAGGGACCGGTTGTTTCAGGAAGGGATAAACTAGCCTGCGTAACAAGTGTAAAAGGGGAGGGGGAGGGGGAGGGGAGAGGGAGGGGGAGGGAAGGGGGAGGGGGAGGGGGAGGGGGAGGGGGAGCGAGAAAGAAAGTGGAAAATGAGAGATCATTTTTCTCCCACTTTCTGGTTCCTCTACCCCATCCCTGTTTACGCCTGCTACGCAGGCTACGGATTGTTACTTACACAAGATCAACGTCAATTTTAAAGCCAGTCTTAACAGCTTCGCCAAATGGTTCTAGGTTATCACTTATTTGGGCCCGCCATTTCTTAATAAAGGGTTATTATTCGTTTTTCTCGGCAGCCGTGTATCTTGCCCTTAAATCTTAAGTTTATTATCCAACAAATAAACGTCTGAGGGGCTTATTGACAATTCCCTCTTTTATACCCGGCGTTTAAACAGGAAAGGACGGTATTCTCCCACTTTCAGGCTCCTCCGCCCCTTCCCCGTTTACGCAGGCTACGCAGGCTACGGATTAACTTACCCAAGATAAGCGTCAATTTTGAAGCCAGTCTTACAGCTTTGCAATACGGGTCTAAGTTATCACTTTTTGGTCAACAGTTTGAATTTCGTTGGTTTAAAACGCTTTTTAGTAAGAAGAGAAACAGAAACATTGATTGATTTTTATTCCTCGATGATAGCGTTAATTGACTTTTAATCAACCGTAGACAGACTATGTATGAGAATTGCTGTATTGATATATCACTTACTATAAATGTATTGATGAATGAAATGTTCGCTCTAAGCTCACTGATCTTGTCTTCAAGTGATGAAAACTGAGGTGGAGTAACAACATTTGATGGTTCATTTGTACTGTCAGAGCCACCAAGTTGAGCTTCTCTGGGAGCTGCAGCTGTTAAAAGAAATATCACGTGAGAAAAAAATGTATTGCATGGTCAAAAAGGAATACAAGCTGTGAAGCTCACAAAATGTTAGTAAATTAACCCTTTAAGCGCAAGAATGACGAACATCTAACTTTTCCTAACAGCATTGCTACATCATCAAACACTAAGGTCACGAGAATAATCACCGAAAACAAAATGTCTTGATGCTTACATAAATTATTTAAGCTCGTAGCATAAGAGATATGTGGAGCTCAACGAGAAGAAAATGCAAGTTGATAATGAGGCTTAAAGGATAACAGCAAAATTACAAACAATCAAAAGGCTGTTGCCTGACAGGAGACTAAGGTACCCAATAAACTGACATAGCGGTCCAATTTTGGCATTTCATAGCCTAGGCTTATGGCTCCCTCGGGCTGCCAGGAGTTTTCAATCTTAGGCAGCAGCCCTTGTCAAACAAAACTGAGGCAACAAGCTTGAAAACAGTGCTAACAGCCACAGGGGCCCCAATGGCCCTTCCATCCCTTCCCATTCTCCTGACGTTTCTCCTCCCTCTCCCCCCCCCCTCCCCCAACAAAATACACCTGCTACCTTGTGGGTGAGCACGTAGATAACTTATGTTATACCCAGTTGTCAAATATACATCATGAAGAAAAGTCTTTTGGTGCGTAACAAATGAATGTATCATGAGCCTGCATGGCATGATTAACCCCCGCTTAACCGCGCCCTCCTATTGCCCTGACATTTCTCCTCCCTCTCCCCCCCCCCCACCCACCCCGAACAAAATACACCTGCTACCTTGTAGGTGAGCACGCAGTCTCCAGTAAGAACAAAGACTTGAACAATTACTAACTTATATTATACTCAGCTGTCAAATATACATCATGGGCAATTTCGTGAGCAATGCCCATCTGACAGGCAATAAAAGTTACAGCGAAGAGAAACATTAAAATTAAGCGTGAGGTTAATCCATACATTGTAATCGTGAACATGCTTGCCGACATTGTGCGTACATTAAAGCCTCATAACGTAGCTTGATCGACGTATCATTATAACTGTCAAAAAGCGCAGCGAAGCATGACTGTAGCTAATGCCTTCTCAATTAAACAAAAGCAATGGTCGAATATCGAAGGAAACTATATTAGCCAACTCTAAAGAAGAACGCACGATTTGCGTTTCATAATACAATTTCGAAAAAGAAATAACTTTTTAAAATATTATTTTCGTTTGTTTTAATCTTGGTTTTTTTAACGGTTTAGTACTCGAAGTACTTTACCTTGAAACAGATCACAATATTATTTAAACATTTGTTCATCTTGTCATGTCTTTGTGCGGAATATAGTTAACATTTTTGGCGATCTTCCCAAAGAGGTTCACTTGAGGTATTTTTAGTGTATCAGGAAACATTTGGAGATCTTAAATAAGTACCCAATTTTGTTTTGTTGCGACTTTATGAACCGCGCAACTCACGTAGAATAACAAACATTCTTCTAGAATGCTTGATCAGTTCATTATTCCTATGGTTACCCTGAGGGGCTTACATGTAATCTACAGTAATGTCCTGTGTCGCATTTATAATTAAATAGTCAGACCACGGTGGTGTGATCAAATACGTGAAAGACGTTTTAAAAACCAAACTCTTCGAAGATGAAGAGAGAATAATTGAGGTTTTCATAGCAGAAATTCTAACATAGTTGTAAACACAGAGACCGCGTGGCTCATCAAATACTCACTGTTGCCGCTTCCTTGTTCCCTATTCACACACGCACATCGATCGACAACTGGCCCAACTTTACCCAACATCAAGAGCACCACTAATATCAAGGCGGTGACCGAAGTGAGAAGAACAAAAAATAAAATACACCGGTTTAAACATGATTCCCTCGTGTATGTGTCCGATAGATCAGAACAGTCTGATATTTCCCTTTTTCTCACGCGTAACGCTTTCAATGGTATATGAGGTTCATACAAGTCATTGTACCGCTTTCGCGGTCCTTTTTCTCCCCCTTGTAAAACGCGAACTTGATCGCTTAGAAGCGAAGGGTCTTCGTATTGGTGTCCTTTTTCCTCATCGCTCTCCCGAGGCGGCTTTGCCAACAAACGCGAGTGCGACGAACGCGGTGACTCGAAACGAACATCACAAACGTCTACAGGAGTAAAATCCCTTTGAGGATATTGACCAAAACTTGACATCGCAATCCGTAAACTTTTAACGTATCCTTCTGTTGAAAACTCACTCACAGTTCTTCAACCACGTGAAAAATCTAAGTGTTCAATTTCGCCGGTAGGAGGTCAAACCAAATAATACAACACCCACTACGCGCACTGAAATACATGAATATGAAAATGCGTGAAACTTCTGAATGAATTGATTTGCTGGTGTAGTATACCCGCGAAAATGCTGGCCGCTGATTGGTTCGATTCTAATGAATGACTCTCCCGCGGGGGACGTGAGTGGAATTGGTGTATACAAAGCTATTGCTACTACGTCAGCAGGTGGAATCTCTCTAGAAAAGACTTCGAACTTTGTTTTGTTTTATAAACAGCAACAACACTTTCGTGGTCGTAACATCAGAATATACCGTTTCAAATGGTTCTTTTAGTTTCTACCTAAAGTTAAGAATGTGAAAAATTGTCAAAATGAATGAATACGGGATACCGAGAAAGTAGAATCGGAAAGAGATGTTGTCACGAGTCAAAAATAAACAAAGATGTTCTGTGCAGTTGGGCACATTCATTTCATGATCATACATGTGACTTGCCTTTTCGAATAACGGGCACGTCTAAAACTGGCCAAAAGAAATGACATTTAATCTCATCTTTCTAAACAAAAGGCATGACTGCTCTATAGTTTCCATCGAATAACCTCATTTAAAGATTTCATCTACAGTCTCCTCTACACTTTGAGCGACGTTATCACCACAATAAATAGCGGCACACGTTGCTACTTTCACTCAAATAGTCACGCTTTAAAGTCTCGTTAACAAACTCAAAAGTTAGGCGGTTGGCCAAGTGTTTAAAAAAAATCGTCGATTTGCCGAAATACGAGAATAACGGAAAAGTTTAGAAAATGAAAACGCGGAAAGCGGAACATGAAAGCTAAATGCTACAGATGTCGAATAGGAACTACTCAGCAAAATTAGCATATGAAAACATTGAAGATTAGAATAGAATAAATTAACCCCCACAAACACGTGCTTTCTCTATCTCTGAAACTGATCGCGATGCCACGCACGTACGGCTTCAAATAGCGCTCATGTGACACATACATGTGAAATAAAACGTTCTTTTAATTTAAAACACACTCGAGCACAGAGAGTTCGTAGAAAAGTGACAAAAAGGACGAGGTTTTTCACAATTGAAGCAGACTCAAAATAATTCGCGATGTTCGTTTTGACATTTTTTTTTAATTTTGACAAATATTTCGACAACAATTCAAGTGGAGCTACGCGGCTAGTAGAATAAGGCTGATTTTCTTTCCTTTTCAAAATGACCTTAACATCAGAAAAAAAGTCAGTATTATCAGGAAAGCCGGGAACTACGGGGCCATGCTATGAACAAATTTACAACAAACAATTGTCCGCCTCAACGATTGACGTTTTTGTAACTTTTTTTAAAAGTACTTTTACAGGTGCAGTACACATTTCAAATTGGAACCTGTCCAATCGTTTTGCGACACTGAAATAAATATGCAAAACTGAAAACAATGAAGAAAAAGAAAGTTAACAAAAGAAAGAGAAAAAAAAGGGGAAATATCAATAGTAACATGCGAAAGGAGCCTGAAGCCCCGTTCTAATTCCATTTTCAAAATCAAAGATTTTTTTTCCTCGAGAATTTCAATTGAAAGTAAAACTACCAAAAAAGAGTAACGTTTGCAAATATAGCGTGCGTATGAATAGGCATCTGCATGTATGGCAAGACGTGCAGTTGATAACAAGTCAGAACGTTGCTAAAGGGGAACAACTGTTATTTTGTGTGCTTACTAAATCTAATGTAACATTTCGGAGTTTGATCGTTAGGAAGTGGTCCTCTTGCCTGGTAGCTAAGATATCGCCTCTTACCTTCCGATTCAATACTAAGTTTTCGTGAAACAATTCGAAAACCTCAGAGTTACTTAGTAAGATTGCCAATAAAACAGGTTTGCGCGAAATGTGTTCGGGTAAAACGAATTCAAATAAAATCGTGGGCCACGAATGTTTTATGGAACGAAGATGTATATCTGATTAATGGAAATTGAGATCGCACAATCTATCGAAAGCGAAAACCGAAAAAGAAGTGAAAGATCGAGTGAAATCCCCCGAAGAAGGACGGCTTGACTGTCCAAATTATCGGGAAAACCAACTCGCTCGTCGTTTTTTCTTTGCTGTTTTTTATTATAGTTTATTGAAAAAACAAGGTCCAACAAACCCAAGGACCTGTCACGGATTTGTTCGTGACAGTCACAGTCAGAGGTTTATCATATTTTGACCCTCCCGTCACGGAACACCCATCGAATATTACATAACGCTAAAGGGCAAAAGAGACCGACAAAACATTCATTTTCGATTCTCTCTGGCAGGGGCTGAAAATTGCACCTATTGTTTTCGTGGAAAATGATAAACAGACAGTAATTACAAAACCCGCTACCACGCAAGTGTGTCACACGGTTAGAAGTCAACAAGTTCGATATTATCCTATAAATAAACCTGTCTGTTTACTACAGTGTCAGATTTACTTGTTCGAAAAAAGTCACGTGCGAGTCCCGTGCGAGGGGCGAAGCCGCGGGAAAGGGTCAAGCAAGCGCAGTGCCTGCGAGGGCCCCTCGCTGCCTCCTTTCGTTCCCAGTCACGTTCACGCGACTTACACGTGATTTTTTTTCCCAAACAAGAGAACCTCTTCTCTGATTACTGCCTAATAAGCCAAAAGGTCAAGTACTACTTTACTACTAGAGATTTTGCCTTTTTAGTTCTATCAAGAAGACTTACTAGACTTCGCGTCTAGCTCGATCAGTTAGTTTCAGTTTTTGATCTTCTAAAAAAACAACCAAGCGGAAAATTAAAAATAAAAAAGAAACAAAACAATCGACAACAGAAAAGTGATGCATCTAAAACTGCGAAATTTAAGCGGACCTTTTAGCGAAAGAATTTGAAAGTACCTTACCTTGCAACTCTTTGCAACAGACCGGTCCCAATTTACCGAAAATAATTAATATCACGAGAAGAAGGGAGGCCAGAGAAACCATCAGAATCAGAAGCAAGATCAATCGACTTATCCACGACTCCCTAGCGACATCATTGTTGTAACCACCGTTACTCGTCGACTCTCGAGCTGTCCTCTTGAGTTCGGTCGATTCGTATAATGTGTTGTCTTTCCTCTTTGGCCCAGTGTTTCTTGAACTCCACGCACTCGCACAGGGCACCAAGTGAGAAGGGTCTTCGTATTGATGGTCAAGCTCTGAATTTTCGTACGTTGGATTCTGATAGCTCCTTTTCAAGGTGCTCGTGTTTGTCGTGGAGTCTCTCTGGATTTGTACAAGTCCTAAATTCTCGTACGCAGGATTCATATAGCACCCAGTAAAGGTACTTAGGTTTGTCGAACCAGCTTCAAGACTGTCAATTGTGTACGGACTGTAGGCACGATTTTGAGGCCGATCGATTTGAGCCATCTGTAACAGCGAAAGATGTACTGGATGATAAAAATCTTTAAGCCTTGTGGGAGATCACACAAATTGCTCGTCCGTTTGTCAATGTTTACTTCCCGAATGAATGAGTAAACTAACAAAGTCGAAAGGATGTACTCTGTTTATAAGAGCACGTGAACCACGTTTTCGCCTGCCCAGCCTGGGGAATGGCAGGCTAGACAACAGGCATTTGCGGTTCTTGACGAAAAGCCTCGTGGCCATCGCGGGATTCCTCTCAGAGTTTTGTTTATCAGTGTCTTTTATAGTATTGTACATATCGCCAAAACAATCCCGAAAGCGTGCATTTCATTTTATCAGCGGGGACTCACAAACCTCGCAATCTCTCATCTTCTTGATATTAGATATTTTCCAAGATTGATTTCTATTGAACTCGTTGATGTCCTTGCGCACGTTACCGTGGTCAAACAGTCACGCCCAAGCGAGAATTCAAAGGTCAAACTTGCTCATCTTCGCGCGTGAAAACTGTCATCCTCGAATTTGTTTTCCGCCGGCGCTTATTTATTTGATTGGGCAGGAAGGTTGTTTTTGTTTTGCGCGGGAATTCAGTTGAAAACAAGCAATGAGAGAGGTCTCAAAAATATTGTGAATTCTATCTCGAGAGACAGTGGTAGTGTTGTGGTCAGTCCTGTTGGGAATGGCGTCTGCAGTGGCCCAGATTGATTGGACAGGAAGGTCGATTTCGTTTTCCGCGGGAATTCAGTTGAAAACAAACAATGAATGGGGTCTCAAAAATATTGCGAATTCTATCTCGAGAGACAGTGGTAGTGCTGTGGTCAGTCCTGCTGGGAATGGCGTCTGCAGTAGCCCAGCATTCCCACCCTGAGGTGGAAATTTCTGCCCACTGCCATTTAGACCGGCTTCTTGGGAAAGACAAAGACTAAAGCAGAGTGGTTGATATACACAAAATACCAACCCAGGTTTCGTCGTTAAAATGATAGCCGCAAATCGGACAAAAATCTTATCGGTGTAAAAGCCATCAAAAATTTGCTGTTGATGCAGGAATGCAGCCTGCGGACGTTTTAAGGTAAGATTTAATATCCGTTCTTTATACAACTTCGTCTTCTCCGAAATGTGGCCTAGACAAAAAGATCCATTTTTTTATAATTGTTTTTTTTCTTTTTGCTGCATCGTTTGATCCGCTTCGCTTCTGTTAAATGTGATTTTCTTGATCATAACCCATGTTTTAGGGCAGAATACGAATTTATATGCTAATAAGTTTCTTTTAACTTCCTTTCTTTTCTCATAGCTTCCTTTGTAATAAATTATTATCTAACGACTAAAATCTTCTATCAGTAGATTTGTTTCCCATGGATACCATGCTCATTTACAAGCTATCAGGTTTCTAAAGCTTCCGCTACTTCAATGCCGGTGATATTTTCCTCTCATTTGTCGAGCGATGATTTTCCCTACATGAAGGTGTATACATATGAAAGCTCACATTGAGGACATCGCAATCTCTCGATACAGAGACAAATGAGTTCACCATTGATTAAAGTAAAAGGAAGGTTTTGAGGTTAGCAAAGCCACTAAGCATATTTCTGAAGTGTTTAAATGCACGTGACAACAAAGTAAGATTACCTGAAAGTGAACAAAAATGCTTTTGTCAGTCAAGAGAGTCAGTATATGAAAACAGTAGTGAAAACAGTATCGTTCTAAACGACAACAACAACAACAACAAAAAAAAACCGTACGATATTTGAAGTTTATTCTTAGATTTTGGCATAACACGAACGTTCAAACCTGCTGAAATATTTCCTAATCTACAATTAAAAATCGTGCGTTAGCACGACCGATTCAGGAGAGTGCTTCTATGTTATTAATTTTAGTTGCAGCATCGTTAGTTCAGTAGGCAGGGATGCAAAATTCGATCGAAAATAATCGTCCTTTTCCTTCAAAAAGCAGTAAAAAAATCTAAATAAAGCTCGTTGAACTTTACCTGTAGTGGGTTTTTTGCGCTTTTATCGCATCTCTGAGCCCTTTAAAGCTGGTTTCCAAATGATTGCTGTGATCGCTACGATCGCTAAAAATTGGTTTCCACGTGATTGCAACGATTGCTGAACGTTTTTTCCAGCGATCGGAGCGTTCGTAGCGATCATATGGAAACCAGCCTTTAGAGACCGGATTGGCCGGACGATTTTCTGCTCAACAGACTGCAGGAATAAACTTTCAACGACACTTACTATTCAGCGAAAATCCTACGATATCAAAGGATATCAAGGTAAACAATGGGTCAGTTGTGTCTGAAATCCACAGTTCAAAAAACTAATGCAAGTTAAGGCTTAGAGAGGGAAACTGTTTGCACCCTATATGGTTTTAAGATAACAGTGCTCTGCTCACATGACTGGAATGTTAAAATGCACGTAGCAAAGAGACAAAGGGATAAAGTAAATTATTAGATGCGGGCTGTTAAAGAACAATTATTATACTAACAAAAAGCATTTCAAAACAAGTGAATCGTAAATTTGGACACAGTTTCGGTAGTGCAGCAACTGCGAAAACACAATTAACAAGCGGTGTTAATTTTGTCGTATCGAGATCGAGGGTTCAGTAATTGGAGTGAGCTAATTGCTAATAAGCTGTTGACGTAACAGTACTGACGGACCCTACTTAAGAAGTTTCCAGTTGAAGTGTCTGTGAGCGTATAAGGTTAAGAAGAGCTTCTGTCATCAAGTTCAGTTGCAGCAAAAAAAAAAAAAAAAAAGAACGAGCCCTTCTACAGCTGCAGATGAGATCAAGCAGAGACGGGATCAAGATGTCTGACGTCCACTATTTAAATAGTGCTAAAAACTGGCTGCTCAAAGACGGAAAATGTGATTAAATGAGTTTTTGTTTGCCTATACAGCTTAAGCTGAAAATACTTATTTACCACGAAAAAGCTTGAACAATTTTATGCTTAAGAATGGCAAACAAAGAATGGCTTTAGCCCCCCCCATTTTTTGGTGCCAAAAAAAATGAATAAAATAAATAAAAATAAAAAAAGTTGGAAAATTCACTAGTCAGTGATTAGTTCCAGGGTTAACCTGTACTTCGTTTTCGCCAGTTAGATCTAATTTTCATATGGACCAAACAGAAACGGAATACTCCACCCACTATAGTTCAAATTGCCTTGCTCCCATTTGGCTTGTTTAGTTGAAACTCGCGTGCGCTCTAAGGAACTGTATCTTAAAGAAATGAAATGAAGATGTGACATCGCAGTTGTAGTTTTATTTGTATTTCCGCAGTTCGCATCATTTTCATTTTTTGTATCTGAAAGAGTTTGAACCTTCTCAGTCTTTTAATTGCAATCGACTGAAGTTGACATTCTCGCTATCGTTTTTCCTCTAACTCTCGTGAATTATCATTGACTCCCTTCTGCTCTAAAGAGTATGACTCTCGTTTTTGTCTGGTCCGGCATAACGAACTGCGGTCTGTCTCCAGATAGGAATATCGGCGACAGTGTGCTTTGACATTTGCTGAAAATTAACGTCAAGCTTCTCTAAATGCATGTAAGCTTTGCAACTAGAATAGCTGCCGAAAGATCTCTGTCGCTCCTAACGATGAGAAATAAGACACTCATGCAGCATTCAGGACATACCGACACACTGACTTCAATTGGTGAAATATATAGTTCATGATACTCAGCTCAGCTTTCTTAGATGGCCTCATTCTGTAATACGACGAGAAAAGAAAAATGTTTTTGAGTGGTTGAGACCTTAAATGCGAATACGTCAAGATTTGCACCTTACCGGATACGACTTAAAATGCGTGTAGAGATGAAAGAACAGGCTCAGGCGCATTATTTTGGAACTATCCTGGCTATTCCTGTTCCAGTTTAGGAATAACAGAATATCCAGAACACTGAATCCCTAAAAGAACGCGATTTTTCCTATTCTGATAAACCGAAATATTCCGACCGCATTCCGTCCATTTTAATTTTGTTGTCGTTAATACGTTACTGAGGGAAGGGAATAGTGTCCATACTGACAAAACACCGAGGGGGGCGTTGGGGCCTGTAAGAAACCGAAAAACCGCACAAAAAATCATGCAAAACCGAAAAACCGAAGTAAACTTCGATCAAAACCGAAAACCGAACATAAAATTCCGAATTCCGAAGCTCTAACCTTAATTGGCGCATCGAGATTTTGAAAAAGGAAAAAAGGAGTTTTTTTTAAGATTTTGACATTTTTGTTCATTAACATGCTAAATTACACTGCTCTAAAGTTGAGTCAATGCCGGATCTGACCACTGATCTTCATTCTTAACAAAAGCACAGTTCTGTTTGCTTGCTTTTCCGACAGATTCCAGGACATTTTGGCCAGGGTGGTAAAGGGGTTATGCGTGACGCGTGATTTGGGCAAGAATAAGCGCGTGACGTGTGAAAACAACTCAAATCTGGCCGTGATCTGTGAATTTCCGGTCTAGTGTGATGCGTGATCTGCTTATTTTGAGGACCGTGATTTGTGATTTAAGCTAAACACATTCGTGAAAACCGAAACTAGATTGAGTACTCAAAAACAGTTTACGGTATCCAAGCAAAATTGACAAACGATGCAATCTTTAAGCCAAAGACTGATTTTGTATAAGATGCATTTTAGGTCTCGCCTGAGAAATCAGTTTTGCTTCTTGGCTATTAAAAGGTAAAATGCGACACGAATTAAATAATAAGTTAAAGCTCATTTTCTTTAATAATAAATACCCAAATACGTGATTCTTGAAATGGTCAAAAAAATAAACGTGACTCGTGATTTGTAAGAAAATAGGCTCGTGATTCGTGATTGGGACCCCCCCTTTACCACCCTGTTTGGCGGCAGCTTCGGCCGAATGGACCGCATGGTCTGCATGTGACCTGCTTTGACCGAATTGCCCGTTTAAATATCATGTATTCTTAGTGCAAACAGTGTTTAACATCATGCTACACTATCGAATATTTGAGGGTCAGCTAGGGTCATTTCGGATCAACAGAGTCAACGTCGTTAACGACAATTTTCAATAATTGTAGGCACTGTAATGTAGATTATATACTTGCCAACTTTTTGTGATTCATAGACGTGACATTTTTATCCTGAGTGTCAAGATTTTTCGTAGGGACCGATAATATCCGAAGATGTCCGACGATTTCCGAAGACGTCCGAAGATTTCCAAAGACGTTCCGAAGACGTTCCGATTTATGGCCAGTTAACCGATGGTTTGATCATTTAAACGAGTATTACGATGTCTCCAGTGGCTTTCCCTACTAAAATCCGAGATTTCGCGAAAGTACGATCATTATTTTCTCGCATTACTTCGAGTTTATTTTAATACTTTACAATTTTTTTTCAAAATGAGTCGGTTAAGGCTGTAAAGGCTCAGACTTTTCCACCAGGCGTGAGAAATGGGAACGCAGGCGTGAGTAGGCGTGAGATCCCAGTTTTCGATCCGCAGGCGTGACACTTGGCAGGTATAAGATTATATTTAGAGTGTCCTAGGTCATTCACTATTGACTTACCAGAAAGTATTCTTTAGCTTCTGTAAGCTCTTTTCTTCTTTCTTCACCTTGCATCGAAACTTATTTCTTTTACTGTAGTTCTCTCCTCCCTTCCCCTCTTCATAAAAAAAAGAAACACCATCCACAATTGCTTCGAGTTCTTCAAGATTCTCTTCGACGTTGGCCGCCATAATTACGATACTAGCTAATAAGTTCAAGGTCAAAGTCCTTAATGGACGTTATTTGAGCCGCGCGATATTTGAGATACAGCCTTCCTGCGGAGGCTACATTGACCTTTACTTAGGTTTGTCACGCATCCTTATCAAATAACAGCTGCGTGGACGGGCCAAGAAGGCTATTCGAGAACTTTCTTAGCAGCAGGGTCTTGCATGACTTCAGAGAAACCGGAAACCAATAGGGAAAAACCGAAAACCACAGCAAGTACCAAATCCGAAAAACCGCTAGTATTTTTGCCGGAAACCGAAAACCAAATGCTAATAGAAGGAAAACCCGGAAACCGAAGCAGACACCAAAACCGAAAAACCGCGGTTTTTTGTTGCGAAAACCGAAAAACCGATCTAAAAAATGGCCAAAACCGAAAAACCGAAAACCCCAAAGTCCCCCTCAACACCAACTGTATATAATGTCTTCTATTCCGGATTAGACCACCAAAACGTGGCCTAAGTATCAACATTATTAATCACTGGTTACTGAGTTCAAAGAGTCTGATACCCTTAGTTTAGCTTTGATCCTTTACTAATGGGTCTATATAATTCAATCAATTGTGTCTGGTCCATGTGTTTCCATCTTCCAATTTATACTGCGCATGTCCTATGTGATGGGTATAAACTGACAACTTTTAACACACTTGGCCGCCCTAGATGCATTGTAAGTCACTAAAAAGACAAGCGGAAACTACACTACAC
Organism: Siderastrea siderea; assembly: GCA_964030785.1. Taxonomy (NCBI): domain Eukaryota; kingdom Metazoa; phylum Cnidaria; class Anthozoa; order Scleractinia; family Rhizangiidae; genus Siderastrea; species Siderastrea siderea. The sequence continues at coordinate 35,727,383 of OZ034970.1, forward strand.
TACACCGTACAGATCGCCGTTTGATTTTGGTTTTAGGAGCACATAAAATTGCAATTTAAAGTTGTTCACATTTTAAGAAGGAAACATCAGTGGATATTGACCGACAAATGTATATTTCTCTATGCACTTCTACTTGACTATGCACTTAGGTTTTAAGCACGTTTTAAAGTTAAAGATCTTTTCTTATTTTCATAAAAAAGAATATATGTAATTTGAGAAGCTCCGGGAAGCATTTTCCCTTTTTTCGTGCGAGAAAGTACAATTGATGATATTCTCTCAAATTTTAACTTGGTAAAAAATAAATGACAAAAACAAACAGAGCCACAAGTAAGTCTAAATTATTTCTCAGCTGGTACATGTAGTTATTATTGGAATGGCCGTGCTTCATCCAAGAAACCAACTAAATAACAAATGGTATGAACCTCAGAGGAAACCTAAGTGGTAAAGAATGAAATAACATTTACCTATGAACGAACAAAAACCCAGCGGGATAACTAAGGATTAGAGCCTTGTAATTGACGCAACAACTATCAAAACAAGTTGTGTAAATTAACTGGAAATTCAACGACGTTTGCAAAGCTCTAGGACAAATAGCGTTGAGTAACAAAGAGATAGGTCTTAACACGTCTGGAATGGAAAAGACGAGCCGGCCGTCGTCAACTAGTCAAGAACAGTTGTTTTTCTGTTCTGTACAAAAATAAATTGTGATCATAAACTGCTAATACATAGTAACCGAAAGTAATTTAACACAGAAAGTTCTTTGGTCGTTGTGAGATAAGCGTATTCGTGATCGAAAGGAAAATCGAAGAATCTCAGATAATCACTTTTTATTTGTCTCTTGTTCTTTGTAAATCCCAGCCCTTGAGGAGCGATAAATGGTACGGATCACTGTAAGCCGATGTTTTTATATATATATTGCAAACTTAATCACTTTTGATATTAACCCGTGACATGCCGAAACAATATGCCGACCACTTTGATACAAAAATTCAGCAGCGGTGACATAAAAGAATCTCGAAAAAGCATTCTCGCTTTTAATACCTAGAGAACCAACTAGCAAAAAATGTTACGTAAATAACCGTAAGGCACCTCACCTTTCTCCTCGCTACATGAATTGCAGCTCGGTCCAACTTTTCCGCCAACAATTAACACCACGAGAAGAAGCGACGTTAAAGAAATCATCAAAATTAGAAATAAGATCAATCGACTTAGCCACGAGTCGCCACCGACCTCCTCGCCATAATCGTCCTTGCCTACTTGTTCATCATCAGTCCTGTTGATATCGGTGGGTTCGTATAACAAGTTGCGTTTCCTTCGAGGTCCTGTACTCGGTGCTCGATTCGCACCGACTAAGTGAGAAGGATCTTCGTACTGGTGTGCCCCTTCTGCGTTTTCGTAAGCAGGATTCTGATAGCTCCCTTTAAAGGTGCTCACCGGGTTTCTTGAAATGTTTTCCTGACTTTGAGCAAGATTTAAATTTGAGTACGCAGAATTTATTTGGCTCCCGTTGAAATTGCTCTGGTCTTTCGAAAGTTCTGTAGGCTCCAGGCTGTCAACTGCGTAAGGGCTGTATGCACGATTTTTAGGTCTACCATTTTGCGCCATATCTAAACTCGAGAATTGTACTGAACGAAAAAGGTAAGCTGCTATCTTGTACTCGATTACCGCAAGAACCGTCAGAGCAACAGGTATTTGTCCCTATTGCGGTATTTCGTTTCACGAATGAATGAACAAGTATGCAAATCTACCTAGCGGCAAGCTATTCATTTACGTATAACAAAAACATGACGTATTCTATTGGTCACTTTTACATTGGACCGTGTATCGCTGTGAGTGTGTATTGTTAAAGCGTTGTAGGGAGTGACAAAAGAATTGTTCGAGCGAGAGAATGTCAGCATTACAAAGCATCCATATATAGTGCTACGACAATGATTTCATTATCAAGAGTGGAATGGCTGTTGATCACGCGAAATTCTTGCGCTTGTTGAGGGCAGATAGTGTGGGCTAGTTTCCTGCCCATGTCTCAGTTCACTCAGTTTGCTCTTCGCGCTTCAAACCGTAGACATTTCCTTAATTTCTCATATCAGTTTTTCTTGATTTCAGTTCATCCAACTCGCATAACCTTCGTTTTCCATTCATTCTTTTCTCTTCTTCATTTCTTCTTTTCTCGCTGCTTTTAGCACTATATTTCTTATCTAGAAATTTCTGAAAATTTAGTCTTTGGCAAAGGATGAAAAACGAAGAGTGCCATAGGAAAGTGCTCCTCACAAGCTCTAATCTGCGGTGTAGAATTTCGTAGTTAGAATTTCGTCCACAGACGCAAAAGATTGAGCTATGTGGTGCAGCACAATGCATGAACAGTGCAACAGAAATGTTCTTCTGCTTCTTTTACTTAAATTGCCATCCTTGCTTAGTAGGACGGGGAAAAGTTCGAACCACCTTGTACGGCACAGCGGCATAGTAAAATAGCCCCATATAAAAGTGCTACCTGACAGTTTTTGTGCGTTTAGTCAAACTCAGTTTTGAGAATTTCAGTTCAGACTCAAAAGTTTCAATAAACCTCATGGTATGTCCAACGGTTAAAATGTATAAGAGACATTAGGAGAAAGAATAAAATTTTATAATGAATTGAAGAGGAAAGGACAATATTCCACCACTGACATAAAAAAGGTTGGTTTCTAAGTGCTTATGCAAATAAGGCAGCAAACATCTAGAGCGACATTGAGAGTCCGCCTGCAATGTCGTAATATGTCAATATAACTATTCTCTGTTTCTTGTTTCTCTCTGTCTGCAGCAGAGACATTGTAAAATTATACTTATTACTTGCTTTATCGAGCAACGGCAGGTTTGTCTCACAAATGTAATTACGTGCAAAGGAACACTAAGATTCCTCTAAGATCAGTTAATTTGATCAATTTATTTCCCATTTATTGAGGAAGGCAATGAACAGTGTACACTCTTACGGACAACATTTCACCACTAAAGAATGGAAAAGGTTGGTTTCTAAGTGTTTATGCAAAAAAGACCGCAAGCATCTGGAGTGACATTGAGAGTCTGCCTGCAAAGTCGTGATTTGTCAATATAACTACTTTCTGTTTCTTGTTTCTTTGTTATCTTTTTCTGCAATCATGACATAAATGATTATTTGCAGCAGGACGAAGCATGCGCACATCCGCTTGTCCAAGAGTTGGAAGTGCTCACCCGAGATGAGGTTTCTTGGCACGCCCACAGTAACAACGTAACGGATAAACGTGTTTCATCGTATTTCAGTTTACACTAGGTTTCTTGACGCATCCATGATATGTCTTATATCGGCTTTAGCAAAAGTATCAATATTGTCCACTCCGAAAGCATTTGAGGAACATGAACGACACTGAAAGCGTGTGTGCATTTCCATAACCACGAAGAGCACAAAACCGCTATTCTATTTAATTGGCGTCTTTGGAGACTTAATGCCACTTTGCGGTTTTTTTTTCGACGTTCAAAAAATGGTTTTAAAGAAAGAGTTTTCGTTGGCTTGAATTTTAGCTGTAACTCCCTTGAAAGTTAGCATATCATGACCAACTGTGCACGGGTTGATATGATTCTCTGTCCGATTATACTCAGCTTTCGTTACTTGCTTTGACTTGCGATCACCTGCGTCCATTTTGATCGAGCACAAACTTTTACAAATTTGTCTCATGATTGTTAACTTGTGGCCAAAACTGCACGTAGTTCTTGTAAGGACTGTTATCAAGCCCATCAATGTCACGTACGTGTGTACTCATACTTGCGTCTAGCTTGTGTCTACTTGTGAGTCCGTATAGAGCGCTTTTCAGAGTGTCGTAAAACCAAAACCAAAGTAATTACCCCAGCCAATCACAACAAACACAAATTACCCAATGAGCCAATCAGAACTCGAAGCAAATACATGCAATCGGCGCCAAGCGCGGGAAAACTCGTGCAAGCAAGTCGCGGTTGGTTTGAGTTCGACTTCTGATTGGTTGAGAAAGTGTCGCGAGATTTTTAACCAATCACAGAGCGAAGTAAAGCAAAATCAAAGCAAATAGCAAATTACTTTCGATACTCAATTGAAAACCGCTCTAGTATGCAGCCAATGCAAGTCCGGTACACAAGTTGCCCGGGCCTCTGCCGTCAAACGGATTCAACAGCATGCAACATTCTTGGATACAACTTTGTCGTATGAATATTTGATAGCAACCAAACTTTATTCAATACCATTCAACGTCCTCCAAAATCATTTGACATTATTTAACAAGGTGCAAGAAAGCGTTTGATTTGCTGAATGCCACAATGCTGAATGGTTTTGAATAGGAATGTTGAATGCACTAATGGCCGGAGCTTTACTCTCAAAATGACTTGAATCTTCGTGCCGCCAGGGATTAGCGCAGTTAAGAGCTGCGATAGTTACGTCCTAAAGAAATGCCGAGGAAAGATGGAGTGTTTGATGGACGAATTGTTATTCACCAGGAACAAGCAGACCTAGACACTTAATCTGACTCAATTCACGCCAAACTCTTTGCATGAAAATGAACACCTCACACCCTTTAGGTAGGTAGGTAAAGTGGCAAACGAGACAAGGAGGCCTACACGGTCGGAGCTGATCCCGATTCCTGTAGCATGAAGCAACTGAGAGTACTGCTACTCCCCCCTGGATGGGATACTAGTCCATCGCCGGGCTATCCCCGGCAGTATGTCACCGGTACCCATTCTATACACCTGGGTGGAGAGTAGGGTAAAGTTTCTTGTCTAAGGAAACAACACGATGCCAGGGACTGGGCGTTGAACTACCGACCTTCAGATCTGAAGTCCGACGCACTAACCACTACACCACCGCTCCTCCACTTATATCCTTAACAACTTCTTAATGACATGCGGCAAATTTCACAATTTCTTCATTGCTCATGTTCTATGAGACAACAGACACATGAATGACGTCACTGCATGGTCTGACTCTTGTGCACGTGATCAGGATTCAAAGTCTGAGGTCTGCTAGGAAAAACAAATTGGCCGGAGCACCAAAAAAAGGACAGAAAAACCAAGAAATTCGACGAAAACTGTTGGAAGTGGCTTTAAGTAGAGCAAGTAAGCTTGAATTTTGATATAAGGCGAAAAGAATAAAAAGTTTGTTGTCGGGAGAAATTCAGGCATGGCTGAGCTCGCGACCGCAAATCGAAGGGAAATGGGTCTGTATGAATATTGCTTTCGATAAGACGTTTTCCCAATGCATTGCAATTTTCACGATTGATTGCAGCAAGCTAAACTGAATTGTTGCAAAAATTCTTCACAATTGGTGAAAATACTAGATTCCCATATACGATCTATTGTGGCCATAAGTGCATTATGCATATTTCAGTTTTGCCTTCTCCAAGCCAATTGTTTAGAAAATATGACCGCTGGGCACTAAATACGTGGACTCATGGCGGGAGCGCGTTTCGGGGCCAAACCTTGCCCGGCCTTGAATCAAAACTTCAAGCCTGCTCAACGAAACTGAATGGGCGATTAAAGAATACGTTATCAAAATCATCCAATACTTCTCTCGTACAGAAAGTCTCTTAAGGGGTTTTGTTTGTCCTATAAGTCAGACAACTGCGAAACAGACGTCAGTTCGAATAGTAATACATAACTCTGCATATATGCTTAGCACATTTGTTATCAATGCGTTTATCCCATGACAAATGAAAATTTGCTCAGCCTTTTTTCTGTTCCTCTTTGCTGTTTTCTCGCATTACCTAAGGGGCCAATTACATGGCGAATTTCAGCCCGGGCTGAAACTTCGGACCGCCCACCGGGCTGAAATTTTGTTGCGATTACATGGCGAATCTCAGCCCGGGGGCAATGTTTAAAATTGGGCGGGAAAAGGTCGCAGAAAAGCGTTTTACATTCACAACTCAAGCGGTGCGCATGCCCAAGGTCATATTTCAGCCCGGGCTGAAATTTGAATGCGATTACATGAGGTTTTTCAGCCCGTTTGACCGGGGTGTAATTTCCAGCCCGGGCTGAAACTCTCTTCATGTAATCAGTCCAGAGCATTTCCACTTTTGGAAATGTTTTGACCGGCCGACCAAAATAAACAAGAGCGCGACTTTGGAGTCACCTGATGGGAGGCCTGTTTTAATTAGGTTTCATGATAGTTGATGAAGCTCTCAGATTTGAATGGAACAATCCAGCAATATCTACAGTCAATATTTACGTTTATTACTGCCTGGGATTAACTGTTTGCAGAAACATGGTTTAAAAATCTTTTCGCCTGGAATAAGTTGCGATGAACACTCGTCAACTCTTGTATTTTTAAGTTTACTTCTGGTCGCGCCGCGGGCTGTGGTTCATAACAGATCGGCTCGTCTGTTTCTGATGAGTAAAAGGAACCTATGCGAAGAAAAATCTATTTACGTTTATTGCTGGCCAGGATAAGTTGCTTGCAGATGGAGAACCATGGATTCGGTATTCTTTAGCCAGGAATTAATTGTGAACAGCGCTTGAATTTCAGTTCGCTTCCAGTGGCGCGCAATAATACAACTATTATGATACATTTGCCGCCATGTGAATTAACACAGGTAAAACAGAGTAAGCTTATATCTTTTTATTAACCCGTGAACAGCTTTACAGATCCATATTTCGTAGCTCACTTCTCAGTTGCATTGATTTTTCTTCAACCGATTGTAGATAAAAACACAAAATAAAACATAACACTGAAGGTCATATCAAGGTCATATCTGATCTGTTTCTGTATTCCTGCGGCTTTGGTTTGATTGTCTCACTTGTGTCTGCTGAGCGACTCAACGTAGTTTCTAATGCCGTCCTTGGCATATTGCATACGTTACGTTTAGCTCAATAAGGACCTTGGTAGGCTTTTCAGCCTGTCTTGAACGAATTTAAAATATTATCTGCATCGCAAAATATTGTTTGAAACGCCGGGCCAAGCTTGTCGTGTTACTGTTGCAAGATGGTGTGTTTCGCACCACGGAGTTTGATCCATACAACCCTTTAGTCAAGAAATTGATCGAAATTGAAGTTGTATGCCCGGAGGGGGGGACTCCCATTTAAAAGTGACGGGGATGCTCGTCGTCTCGCTTAGGGGTGTAAATTGCAGATTTTGGTCTCACTTAGGGTGTTCAGGCGGACAGAAAGCCAATATTTTTACCCGTACAGGTATCGTTTAGGGTTGTGCGTAAAGAAATCTATATATTAAAAAAGTAAGAAATGTGTATTATGTTAAAAAATGGCACAGCTTTTATCTCTTTTCGTTGTTCACAATCACTATATCTCTTATTTGGTTGTCTGTTTTAGCATGGTCTCCTTTAGGGGTCAAATAAAGCCTGAGCCACGTCCAGATTGGTCTCCTTTAGGGGCTTAATTCTAATTTTCCGGCAAGCATCCCCGTCCCTTTTATCCGGGAGTTCCCCCCGGGGTTGTATGTAGCTTCTTTAGAGCTATGAAACCTGTCAGACAAAGGGCTGAACGCTGCTTTAGTCGAACATGTGTTAATAAGTCCCTCTAGAAGATTCATATGTTTCCTCCTGTCGTTAGCAAATCCAGACTGGTTAGATTTCGATCGAGTCTTTTCCGATATAGACGTTCCATAGAGCCTCGGACTTCGACTCAAACCTCATCTTCTCTTATCAATATATACCGGTCGGTAGCAGTCCAACACATATCTTGCAACGATCACTGATATGCATCCTGAAACGAAGGAAAAGACGCCCAAATAGATAAATTCAGAGCAGTCTAGCACAAATTGATTCTCAAAACAAAGTGCAGCCGGCCCACCAAAAGCGCGGCCCATTGCGAGACTTCGCACTAAACAACTAGAACACCTATAGAATGTCTCTGAATTTTTTCAAAAGCCTAAAAAAAATTTTTACGAGAGATATAGTAAAATGAAGGTAGACAAACGCTCGAGAAAACAAGCAAAATTGAGGTGTGTGTTGAAAGTAAAACCTTACCTGAGCGCACATTTCGCCGCCATTTTACATAGTGTTGTCCACAACACTTCTTCAATGCTGTCTTTGTCGTTATGTTACTAACAGACGAGCAAAGCAGGCTGGGAAGGCTCGAAAAAATGGAAATTAAAACTTTCAGTTGAATCGACTCGGTGATATTTTGAAGCCGCCATGTTGTGACGTTACGCTATTGTTTCGCACATTTTCAAAAGTGGAAATAATCAAGAAGATTTGTTCAGGAAGCCGAGCTGAAATCTCAGGCCGGCTAACAGGGCTGAAATTTCAGCCCGGGCTGAAATTCGCCATGTAATCGGCCACTAACATTGCTTTTGAGAAAAGAGAAGCCACCAAGAGAATTCGTTTGCAAAGTTAAGAATCCCTATCAACATGACTCGTATTTATGTTACTTAGAAAGAGTTTTCACTCCCTAATTCCTTGTTAGCTCTCTGTGACACCCACTGAACACACTTTAAATCTTTAAGCAGTCCATCCCTTTGAGATGACCTCCCAGGACTTGGGGGCCGATCACACGGCGAATTTCAGCCCGGTTAGTTAAGCTGAGATTTCAGCTCGGCTTCCTGAACAAACCTTCTTAAAAAAAACGTTACTTTGGGATTACATGCAGAGAGTTTCAACCCGGTCAAACGGGTTGCTGAAAAAACCCATGTAATCGCAAACAAGTTTTCATGGTATATAACATGCCATTATATAATTAATATCTATTCTCAAGGAGTCTCTTTAAAAGCAGCTGTCTCAACACCTGATTGTTTTCTCTGAACAAATAATACGAAAAAACAGCGGAAAACGGTTTTAAAAGAGTACTAGACATGCTATTACCAAGCTCAATTGAAGGTTTTTCACATTCCTCAAGGGCATCAATCTTCGGCTTCGAAGGGTAGGTGTTACCGGTAAATAAATAATTCTGTCTAGTGCTTCGTTGTATGGAGTAGTTCGTAAATTGAAATCACATTAACTGCTTAGCAACGTTGACCTCAAAGCCTCCAATAATATATAGATTTAGCCAAGCCTAAAAGCGGAACCCCCCTTTTTGTTTTGTTTGTTTGTTTGTTTGTTTGTTTGTTTGCTGGCAGTTATTAATGTGTGAAAATACTCTCATTCAAGTCGTCAAATTAAAAAGAAAAGAAAAGGAAAGGAAAAAAAAAAAGAAAAAATTCTTACCCTCGTTGAGAACCGAACCCGGGTCATCGGTATATGATATTAGTCCACTTGGCCATGAGGCTTTATTGACATTTTGCACGTTAATTTTAATATTTATTTCTTTCTTCGTGACAAGCTGCCTATCAGCATGAAAATGCTGTTGTTTTTCCTGGCAAAATGTGTTCGGAACGCCGTAAAAACAGTGGTTGTGGACAGAAAAAACCAAAAAGCACTAGCTCTGCTATATTTGGCGTCGAAACCGCGGCGAAAAGCTGCGAACTCAAGTGGTGTGCCGACCGAGTTCGAACAGAACCGACAATGCAAATTTGAACTTTTCGCCTGAACTTTATCGCCTAATCTTTTTCGCCTAAATGGAACTTTTCCCCTTCCACCAAAAAGACAACTGAGTATTCTTTTGAACTTTTTTTTTCATTAACAACTTTGTTTTTGACTTTTGTTGTCTTACAACGCGGGTCAACATGCGATTTCGCGCCAAACTGACACTCGGGATTCAGCACTGGGTTATATCCAGTGTATGAAGCGTATTGGTAACCCTGTGGTGCGGACGGACGGACGGACGGACTACGTACGTCACGTGACTATTACGTCACTACCAAAATTTCTTGGCTTGATAGGTTACCAAATTTCCTTAGCAATGGAGCTCCGCTGACGCGCTAACGCGCTGGCTCTGCTAAAAATTGATGTTCATTCAAAAACATGAATCCAGTTAATTTCGCTTCAAGTTGATTTCTAAATCAGTTAAGTTAAGTGTTTGGAAGTGTGTCAGTTCTCATTACCATTCGTTCTCCACCAAATAAATGGACAAATACAACGCGCGCGGGTACGTACATGAACGTGCTCATCAAACAAATGCCAGCGCGTACACTGGCTTGCATAATCACCAGACCATGGCAGAAAACACCTCGAACAGAAGCTTGCCCTTAATTTGAGCAGCCCAAGTGAATGTGAAAAGTAATAAAGCTTAAGCATAGGAATACGAAAGACCCTGAAAAGGAACAGGGGGACCGTGTAATAAGTTCAGCGACAGCAACCAATGAGACAGAAAAAATTCTGCTTTCTAATGCTTATTGTCTTTGTATAATCAGGTGAGTTAAAGTGATAACTCGTAGACGAGAAGAACAACAACAAGAAGTGAGTCTGCGTGTTCTTCATATGTCTATCTTGTCCAGCAAAAGCTTAATTCGATGCTGTTGTCACTATACTCTAACGTTATGATACTTGTCATATCTATGCTTTTATTACGATGCTTTTAAAACTTTTTTGCAGCTGACTCAAAAAAAGGCGCTGCCTTAGCAAGCAGTAAACAGGCTACAAAGTGCCTACCTTGTTGACTTCCAGTTCCTGATGCACTTGATTCTCCGGAGCTGGTTTTTCCTCGCAATGCCACCAGAGACAAAACGAACGATACCAATGATGTAAGGAACACCACGGCCATAAACGCGAGCAGGAGACGTTTGGAAATGATCTCTCTTGTAGGTACCGTTTCAATTATGCCTTTTCTTCCGGCTTCTCCTGCAGTTGTTGGTTCGAGTTTTCTTTCCATTTCATTTTCGTTGGATTCGCTATTCACCTGATCACGAGCGAACCAGTTTCCAGTTAGCTCTGTGTCAAGATCCCTGCCATTGCTATTTGTGGGCTCAAATTCGTCGGTTGTTGGACTCACCTTGGCAGTTGCCATTTCTTATACGAGGACTCGAAAAACTGTCCCTCTATAATTAATTCAGATTCATCACATGCAGACCAATGGAATTCCTGAGGGCAGTGGGTAATTTTCAGGGCATATTCATTAAATGGAAACAATAGTTTCGTGGAAACATGCATGCTCACTGAGGTGTGTGATCGTAAAGCATGACGGAACAAGAACAGGCAGGATTCAAATCATTTTTTAATTGCCACAGTTTTGGAACAAGAACAGGCAGGACTCAAATCATTTATTAATTGTCACAGTTTTATACAAAAGTTCCCTTGAGTGTCTTAGGCCCTTTTCAAAATGCCGTGCTACTGCCGTGCCGAACTCATAAATACATTACAATACATTTTATTAATATGAGCTTGGAAAACTGTTCTTGTATAATTAATTCACATTTATCTCATGCAGACCAATGGACTGCCTGAGGGCAGTGGATAATTTTCAAAGCATGTTTTATTCAATGGAAACACCACTTCCATGGAAACTTGTTTACTGAGGTAAACTAAAAATGGTATTTGGTCGCAAAGCGTGACGAAATAAGAACAAACAGAATTCAATTTATTTTTCTTTATTTGCCACATATTTACAAAAGTTAAGAGTCATATGCTAACAAATACTGGCAGGGGATTTTTGAAAGGCTGTTGGAGCTTTCTTAAGAAAAAGTACCGCTTCAGTTTTCTAAAACAGCGCATATGCACATGACGTCATCGCCGCCATTTCGGTAAATCATGAACGAAAGGTTTCTCATGAACTCCTTTTGTTATGGTACACCATCATGACAGCTCCGCCATTCTGGATTGGTTGCATACGCCCCAAAGGAATTCCAGTTCCAAATAGAAAGACAGTCATTCAACAATTTGCAATAAAAATGTTTTCGTTCAATACGTTTCAGTTGACGGTAAAAGTAAACTAAAATTAGGAAATGTTCAAGCGAAGAGAAATAACGAAAGATTTATTATATCTGTTTTGCCTCCCTTCGAGGATGTATTTTCAGAATGTTTCCCCAAAATACATCTTTAGACCTCTCCCTTCCTGAGGCAACCTTTGGTTTGTTTGATGCGCTTCTGATTTTTTAAGCTTATTTTGACTTTTATATTATTGTTAGTTTTTTTCAGTATCTTCACATGATACTGTGACTGTAATTGACTTTTGTCGTCGTGGTAAGTTGTTTTCCTTCAGTTCGCACCAAATGAAGTTCCCGATGCGTCTTTGTCCTTTGTCTCCAGGGGCTTTCGTGCGACCAATAGTACTATGGTCTGCTTTTCGACCCCTGCATTCACCGTTTCCTCGAAACCCTCGCCTGCAGGTCCCTTCGGTCCCGTTTGTCGTGGCCCTGTACTTGTTCCCTAGAAACCGTCTCTTTGCTCTCCGAAAGACTACAAAACAAAACATATATGAAAATCAACAGAAGGGCCGGGGGCCACTAGAATCACTTCAGTTAGAGGTGGTAAGGTTGCTCATTGTGGACAAAGAAATCAATACTCTAGTGCTAGCTCGTTACCCGTTCTGGCATTGAACAAACATGCCAATTCCTCACTAGGGATGGAGAAAATTTGTCGCCAAAGCTCTTATCTTAAAAAAGAGAGAACTTAAGTCGAACTAATAAACTCTACAGTGTCAAACATATTTGCGTACTGAAGGGACGTTGCCAAGGAGACATCAACGTGAAGCAGATTTTTGTGGAAAAAACGTTTTTTGTGCAGTAGAATTCGTTGAAACAAGAAGTTCTGAAACTCTTACATCATAGATGGAGTATTGCTCTCTTAATGGACTATCTTTTTTCGCTCAAAATGGATGCCGCATGCCTAGTGTCAAGCAATTTCACAACATTCAAATTACCTTAAGTGATGAATCGTTGTATTTTGCTTTCAGCTTTTGAAGAGAAGAGCGGAAAGAATCTATCTTTTTTGACTTCTCTGCCTGAAATACAAAATAAACCATAAAGTTTAACTCATGATGCTCAAAGAATACGGAAATTACGACCTGTTTCAATAACAAACGGTTTCAATTTACATCGCTGTGAACTCTTCTTGTTAAGGTAACTAAGCGGGTGTGTCTTCCAGCTTACCGATACGTTTTTTTATCCTAGTACTTGATGAGAATTTTATACTCTGTTTACACTCTGTGTTGAAAATTTTATACGGTTATTACTCTGCACAAACGTGTAAATTGGTATGCCAGCTATCACGGGGTGAACATGCACCGTTGTGACTCGTATACTGATATGACATTTTTTCAAATACAGAGCCACAAGAGGGAACCGCGCCGCGCCGGCGTGCGTACTTTTGTTTGCGGGGGCGGAGCTTAGCATTTTCGCGGGAGATTCAAAGCGTGTTCGTTCTATTGTTATGCGAGTTTCTTCGAGGAGGGAAGCCGAAAACATCGGTGGAAACTATAAAAGTTGGATTTTGCTCGCACTTTAAATCATTGTTTTTCTATGAAATTTTGCAGAAATTTTCCTTGAACACTAAACAATCAAAGCCCTATACTAAGTCAGAAGTTAAGCGATTCAGTTGAGAAGAATTCAACCTCGAAATGTTTGCACTGTGTTTTCTCATACAAACAGAACGCTGAAATGGACAAACTTTGACTAAATTTCGCTACTAGTTCCACAAGTGGTAAAAATTCAAGAAAGGTCTCATTCGTTTAATTAATGTATCTTCTGTAAAAGCCGTATGCTAACTAGTACGAAATAGACCTAGTTAGCTCGTAATCTCACAAAATGGCTTTACCTCGGTGTAAGAACCTGTGAAACTCACGGATGACGTAAAACAAAGGAAACAAAAACATTTAAAACAATACCGTACAGCAAAACAAAAGCTAGCAAACAAAGAAAATCTTGTCAGGTTCTTACACCGAGGTAAACCCCGCAAAATGCACGCGCTGTTGGGCGTTTTTAGGCCATTTTCGGGTTTACCTTGGTGTAAGAACCTGACAAGATTTTCTTTGTTTGTTAGCTTTTGTTTTGCTGTACGGTATTGTTTAAAATGTTTTTGTTTCCTTTGTTTTACGTCATCCGTGAGTTTCACAGGTTCTTACACCGAGATAAAGCCCCATTTTCTCTATTGTCTGACCGTCTGATATCCTTATTGAATTTGAATTTTCGCGCTGGGTACACAAAAAAGTCCCGGATGTGTCGCGGCATTGTGGGCGATGTGAACTCAATCAATTCCAAGCAGTCTGTCACCTGAAATAGCCATCAGCGTTTTGGCAAAAAGCCGCCTTACCAAGTTTGACAATTCGAAGTTTGAAATTTTTAAAGTTCAAGGGGCTGTATTCATGAAGCCCTCCTAAGATAAGATGGTCTTATAACTTGGAAAACAAAAGGCTATTGTTAAGAAACAATACTTAGGACTCATCGTGACCTTAGGACAGGTTTTTAAACATCCAGTGTTAACCCTATCATAGCTTGCTCAGTAAGCGTTTCCGTGCGTTCAGTCAGCGTGTTGCCAGTTCCTTGTACGTTTGATAATGGTCTTGGAATAAGTACCGAAAAATTACGTTAATTACCTCTTTTTGTCGTTGTTCTTGCTTATACTTTTCCAAGTATGAGCAAGATATTTTTTCGGAGTAGTTGTCATGTTATATTTTCAGTGTGTTGGAAGCGTATTTTGATTTTTGGCCGCTCGACGTCGGTCATGAAAAAGCGCTGGCCATTTAGCGGGGATTGCCCGGCTAACCTGGCTTTTCCACAGACGTGCCGAGCTCAAGCCTGAACGGTTCTTGTAGTCTTCCGGAAGAGAAGTAACTGTATTTGTCCTTGCGTCACTCGAAATGAACCCTGTTGCACATAACTGTTTTGAAGCTGATTTTAGTGTACTGATTTATTTGTTTATTTTAGGCTTGGAATATTTTTTGGTAGTGCTATTTGTGATCGAAGTTCAATGCCAGCCCTGGCAGAATATATTGGGGGAGAAACGCTAAGGTGCATTAGTTGCCGAATGGGTAGATTTTGCAGATCATTATCGCAGTGGCGTCGTTTGACCACAACTTCCAGAATTCATTTCATTTTTGCTTTCTTATTGAAATGTTTTCATCCCAGTGAGTCCAATTGTATGGCTTTCGGTGCTTTCACTGCTTTCAAGCTCAGGAGATTGGATGGAGAATTCGGAGTGAGATTATTTGAATGAATAAATGAGAAAAATCCGGCGCTAAATTAACTTCAGTGTAGATTATCTAGTGTTGAGTTGCTTTTTTTTACTATACTTTCCTCGCAAATGTTGCGAGGAAAGTAAAAAAATTACCACTCTGTCGTCTTGACAGAAGAATTTTTCATTCTAATGGGGATAGGCTTTGTTTTCCCAGGGGCCAATTACATGGTGAGTTTCAGCCCGGGCTGAAATTTCGCACCATGTGGCCACATGACTGATCTCTTTATTTAGTCTGTCCTGTTCAGAAATAAGAAAATCTTCTGCCAAAGAGAAAAAAACATTCGCTCTTCATCTTGTAACAGTTCGAGTAATTGCCGTGAATTAGACATGTTATATTAATAGAAGGTGTAGTGAAGGGCCGACCACAAGTGCCCATTTACAGTAAGGACGGGAGAATCTTTTGTCCTCGAGAAAAAAGTTGGCGACAGAGGAAAGGTATTCCGTGAGGTGAAACTGTTTCGTCGTGTTTCGATTTTTAGAGGGTTGGATACCATTTGATGTGGAACCTGCGAAGAGGCGAATTTTTCTCTGCGCTATAATTTAGTCTGTGCGCGGAGGATCTCTTGTTATTTTATGTAGTAATCGGTACTTTAAAGAAACGTCAATCAACGAAACCGCGTCTGTTCATAGAGATTAGAGAGGGTTATTGAGAGAACATTGTCCCGTATTACGGCTTTCAACTAACGAGACTTTTCGACGAGAAATGGTTTTCATGACACGCTTTCAATCAAGTTCCTCTTATTTTTTATAATTATATAGCTGGTTAGTTATTCCAATATTGTCAGGCCAAGTATTATCCTTTAATTTCTGAGGACTGTCCAATTAAGGATTAATTTTGGATACTTTCAAGTTAGGACTTTCACTTAAAATACACAAGCTGTCCAATTTAAGAAAAATAGGACAATTTGTCTGAGCCAATCAAATCCAAGAAAAAACAATAGTGAGAGAAACCAGCCAATCAACACAAAGCATAGCGTCAGTACTGTAAACGGGACGTGTTGTCGCATTGTTAGTTGACAATGGTGGAATTCAGTGAAGATTTGCCAATTTTTTCCATTTCTCATAATCTTTTCAGCAATAGTAACACAAATGAGAGATTTCCTACGTTGCCAGAAGAGGAGCTTGCTAACCTTAGAAGCACAAACCAAAACCAAAACACCTCAAAGCGTAGAAAAACTTGGCTCAAGGTTTTCAACGAGTGGAGAGTGCAGCGTAACGAAGCGAGACAGTTAGAAGATATCCCTCGCCAAGAGCTAGATGCAATTCTTTGCCGTTTTTTTGCTGAAATTCGAAAAAAAAGACGGTGACGAATACGAACACCCGGGAACTTCTCGCGTAAGTTGTAATTACGTAACGTGCTTGATTTGTACCAGAGAAGTGCCAAATTTGATCCTTATGAAACAAATAATTTGACCGCTTTCTGCTTCCCTTGACTTGTCAGTAGAGGCCGGTACGGCAAACCTGTTTCAACAGTTACAGTTTCCCGGAAAATGCGTACACTTATGCGCATGTACACAACAAGGACTTCCGTTTCAATCTCCTTCCCAGTTCCGCCGGATAAAAATATCGCAGGCTTAGGGAACGAGATTGCTTCTGTGAAACAACTCAGAACAGCAACAACAACATTATATTATAAAACATAATTTACCGTTTACAAAGTTACAGTTATTATATTTTAAACTATAAGATGGTAACCGGTCATACAGAATAACTTTTTAAAGTTCCTTAGGATGCTTGCTAACTGTTTGTGCGCATCCTTACTGGGCACAGACATAGACAAATCCAGCGGTGATGTGTATTTTAGTATCTATCGAACGTACTTAACTCTCTTAATTGCACGGTAACCTCAGACATGATTCTCTTTTTATCAAAAAAAAAAAAGAGAGAAAACATTGAAACATTGAAAGCCGGTAACATTGAAGCCGATTTCGCCTTCCATGACCAAAGCTTCTAAAAGCACTACGTTTTCAATACGCTTTTTCTCCAAAACGAGCAATGTGACCCCTCCATCCGATCCCTTTTTGACATGAGTTGGATCGTTATCTTGCTGCAGCAAGTTTTGAAAACATCTGAACGTGGGAAGATTTTGGGCACGAACCTCCTCAAGGTTCTTAAAGTTACCTTGTTTAGTTCTTGGTGGGCTGGGTGACCAAAATTTTTTCGTTTAACAGTATTACTGTGTCAGGACGTGGACACAGGACAGACTTAACTAAGCGAAACGATGGGCCTCATTTCCGCTGGAGCTATTATTAGAACCAATTTCGCTCGACGGATAGGTAGGTTAATCGACTGTTTTGATGTACATCATGCAGTGTTTCGTGAGAATATGGAAATTTCATATCAGGTTCATAACAAGGGCTGCCCATCACTGCGATAAAGACATCAGTGACAACGAAGTTGTACGATGGAGTGTGCGTTCTGGACCACAGATCCAAGATAGCATAGAAGCTGACACAACGAATCCCTTTCGGTCGCTACTGTAGCCGAGGAAGAAGTGCAAAACAACACTCAGTGGACGATGACTATCCTTCATACTGCAGAATAACCGGAAATTAAAGATGAAGAAGGTCGACCTCAGACCAACCTAGGGGCCACACTACTGAGATTCTGTTGGGTTTTACTCACTTAGAGATGCCATTTTACATCACCCTACTCCTCACCCCCTAGATACTTTTTTATACAAGGATTGAAACACGACAGCCTAAAGTAGAGGGCGGTAGGGAGTAGTGCTCTGAAATAAGCGCAAACCTCCCAACAATGGTTCGATTCCCGGAATCAGCCTCACAGCCTGGTGAATTTTTATCAGTAGGCTCTGATTTTCAAATTGTTTTGGAATCCGAGACCCAAAGGCCTGTCAGTCGTTCCCCTTCTCCCTCGTTGAATATTAGAGCATTTAGTGTATGCTGTAAAAGGTGGTGCTACATTTTTTCAGTTAGACTGTGGATTTATAATTCTAAATTGTAACCATTTAGATGAAGGCTCCTAAGTAGTACTCTCCTGTGGCACTGCTTGATATTCTGCACAACAAAAATTGAGTTTTTCCCGGCGTTAATTTTGGACACTCTAACTGGAGTGAACGGGTCATTTGCAGGTCATTCAAAGCTTCCAGCGCCTAATAACCGCATTAGCACCACCTCAAATACGGGATTTAGATAGACCTTCTGAAACAGTCTGAAACAATGTCTACTCGCAGCGAGTACACAATTCGAAGTTACTTACCTGCAGCCCTGCCCCCGCCCACATTTCCTAACACCGATATAAGTTATGCTTAGACACCTCATTCCCGGATTCCGCCCCTTTCTCGATTAGCCAGTTTATATTCTACGATGATACCTCTAAACCAACCTGTTATCTGCAGTGTAATAACACTTATCACTTAATCCATAAAACTATGCGTGGACTCGAGACCTCAAGTTCTGCCTTGTCATATCTGACCAAACGGTCAGCATACGTGACCATACCTCACCAACCGACATTAAATTACGATGACATCCTTTTCGGTGAACATCATCCGCCTCCAAAGTTTGAAATCTGATGAAATCTTTTCACTGCCAGAAAAAAAATATACACTGAGTGTCTCAACAAACACTACAAAAAAATCTCTTTAATATTTTTCATTTGAAAGGTCACCACTGACTTTAGAATCACCTTGTTCGGCAAAATAAAAAGCAGAACTGTAAAGAATATGTCATCTTCGCTCTTCACATCTCTTCTCTTTCATTTGCACGTTCACACGGTCACACAAAGGCTTTCTATCCATCCACGATAATTCTGATATGTTTAAACAGCTTTGCACAGCACAATAAACAGTACCTCAAGAAAACGCTTGTCAATAGTTTTAATTTGAATGGTCACACTATAGGATTTCACTGGTCCACAGACTCAAGTGTCACAGCCACCGTACTGCAAAATAAACAGCAACCAAGAGAGGATAAAGGGGTAACCCTTTATCCTCTCTTGCAGCAACACAAAACCAAAAAAAGCAAAAACATCCAGTACCACATACATGACAGCTCAAAAACACTTCAAACGACATGCGTTCTCGTTAGCCAGATACTCCTTGATTCAAGGTCTGGAAACGAAAAGGTTTGAATTGTCTCTGTTATCGTGTGACAGGATTTTGATCCCTGGTATAGGATCCTGATCGAAAATACTTATAATCATCAATAACAACAAACAACAAAGTCGTTTTCAATATTTCCATACTGACATATTAAATTACTAAAATAATGGTAAAATGCTATTGAATCTGGGTTAGATCATAGAGTGAAAAATGACTCTTAATTTGGGTCATAGTTCTTGAACAATTTATTAATAATCTCAAACATAATTATACGTGAATAAAAAAAATTCCAAATAACGTATAAGTGAACAGCTAGAGATTTCCATCAGTGGAAAGAATCGAGTGCCATAAGTTCAATGGCCGAGAAACAACATCAACATTCACGTAAAAACTAGCATCGTCTTCCTAAGGCATTTCCTTGACACTGACTCAGTCTAGACTACGTGACAGACGCGAAAAGGGCCGGGAATCTTGAGGACGCATACAGGGAAGGAAATCTTGAATTTTTCGGGAATTTATTTGGACGCCCCCCTGCCTGCGTACCTCACAGACTATCTTGAGTCAAACCCGTGGGTCGTAAATTCCTGTCCAAAATCCTGTTTTATGATCATTGTTGTGAACGCTGTTGACTTGAACTTTCCGAGGCGTTGTTGTCCGTTTTCAGTGTACTTTGGACAGTGTTTGGTACTTGCATATTACAAGGGTCAATAGCAAGTGTGATAATACCACTCTAGAATTAGTTTCAATTGTTAACTAAAATAAGCCACGTTGAAAGCTCTCTACGTTCATTGGACAAACATGCATTAAGTCATGCATGCACGATTCATGAACTGTGAGTGCATAATATTAGGATTTGTCTCTTCTCGAAAAAAGTACTTTGCTTCGTGTACGCTCTCTGCGCAGGTTGTCACTTTTCGAACTGTTTAAACATCTAAAACGATAACAATCTTTATTGGTAGGCAAACCTGGTAAACAACAGAACTCTTGCCTAATAAGATTTCATTCCTTACAGAGCTTAACAGGGATCATTTCCAACTTCCCCGCAAGCGTGCTTGGACAAGTTCCCAGCCGTTTCTTATTACCATGTTTTTCAGAAGTCTAATCCGGATATTCCTTTTCGCTGCCAATATTGAGAAAGTTCAAAAATTACTAAAACTTAATATGACCTTTAGTCTACCGTCAAATTCCTTTTGTCTACACTTCCTTACGGCGAAGGTCTATTAACCTTCCATTCTCCTCCCAATCGAAAATGATAACCTAAAAATATAAGGTTTATCGCTAACAGCTTAATAAAACTCGAGACATCTTCAAAGGAAAACGAAAACCATACAATTAATGGACAATAGCTGTAATGCTCATTTCTTGCAAATCGCTCAACAGAACAAAGTGTACCACAGTAGAATGTGAATGTTCACACGGTAGGATTTAATTCACTGACTCAAAAGTAGAACCACTTTGTATAGCAGTAACGTGCTGTTAAATATCACTCATGTGAGCGTTGGGGTCACACTTAAAGACGTCTTATCAGCAATACTCAAGAAAAGGTAGAGCCTGCCTTTGTTTTCTCATCGGTGCGTGCTTCAAGGAGTATTCAGTTCAAGGAGCAACAAGAAGTTGGTCAGGTTAGCTATGCTCACTTCTAAGGTACAAAAGTTATAGTCTTTTAAAAGCAATTTTTTTCCTGTGCAAACAAACAATTCCGGTCCCTTCTACGATCTGGATAAAAAGGTCACAGGACAACTTCGAAATAAAGAAGAAGCGTAATTAGGAATTCACGTTACCGTGGTACGCACTTAAAATGACAAATCTCTATTGTTATTATCATTCCAACACGGTTAATAACTTCCAGTGTCACTTGTTGTTTGAAGGAAAGATATGTTTGTGTGTTCAGGCGTAGCGTCATTAGCTGTTGTGATTACTTCGAGACAAATAATCCTGTTACAACAACGAAGCAAAATACCACAGCACGACTACATTACATTGTACCGTGCATTGTTCAATGATCTTTCGTGACCTGTAGCTAAACGAACCTATAAATATCCTCGAATTAGACTAATCACATCTGTCAATACATCGGTGAATTGACGTGTACATGGCAATCAAACGGTCAAACAAATTTTAATGTCCAATGGTTGCCACAAAGTAATGACATTTACAGACCCGGAGTATATTTACAGACTTCAGTTAGTTCTAATTCGAAGAAAAGGCCGGGGAAAGGAGTGTAGCTTCTTTTACTGAGCTAAAACCACGATTTGGACGTGCAAGCTGGTCAAGTTTGTGAACCTTTACAAGCTTCATTGAGTTATATTTAATCCCCTTGTGTCGCACTACTTCTAAAAAGACCAATTGGGATCTTCTGTAACAATGGCATAGAGAAATTGTGGTTCAACAATCTACTCCGCTGAAATACCATATGGTTTGAATTTTATGACGTTACAACAGGAAAAGCTATTCAGCGTGTATTTAGCGGCAAGAGGCGCTGCAAGACAACAGTATGTCTAACCAAAGCTTGAAACGGCAGGGATCGAAGGAAACGAACGTGGAACATACACCAAAAGCAAAACCAGGGAAATTGAAGAAAATTAAAGTATTCCCATCGCCTCAGTCAGACAACAAGACGACTGAAATAACCACTAAAGACTATAAAATTCCAGAAGAGGGCGAAGAAGTGCCCCCCTTGGTAGAGATAAAGGAAAGGGGTACCTCAGACGGGTTTAATGGCCGAGAGAACTTATTCGAAATAGATGAAGCAAAAACACAAAACGTTGAAAACGGATACCATAGACATTCTCCATCTAAACTTCCGCATCGCCGCCGATTTTGTCCTGACGAGACGTATATGATGCGCATTTTGATAACACTGGCGTTTATTTTCTCCCTCACAAACCTCTGTCTGGTTCTCATGATTATATTCACTCGAGGGGAGAACAAAAGTTGTGCATGCCATGAAAAGAGCCAAGCTCTAGGTAAGGTATATGTTGCATAAACCTTTGTCTCCTACGGACGAATACGACGAAAGGACAATTGGGACAAATTTCCAAAATTTCCACTTCATTGAAGTGACTTATCGGACAGCACCGCCGGAAAGTAATGCTTCGTAGCTTTCATTTCAATGGTCTCACTTTAATAGGATTTCACGTGTAGACTCAAAAACAACTTTGTACAGTAAAGTAAATAGTACTACGGAAAAATACTGCTCAATGGCATTCATTTGAATGAATTTTAGGATTTTGTATTAACAGCTTCTGAACAGTTAAAACCGGGGTTAAATCCACCTTGTCTGTATAGCAGGAGAAGAAAGTAACCGGCTCAGTAACTTTCATTTGAAGGATTATAATTAACTTATTTCATCCACAAACCTAAACTTTCAAGCCTGAGCGTTACAATTTCCATCAGATGAGAAGGTTTGGCTCCTAAAAGGGGGAACTGGGGTTACAGCTCAGAGTTTTGACGGGAGTGCAAAATGTAGCTTACTAAACGTGATTACGGACAAGATAAACCAACAGAACACGCCTGTTTCGAGTTGTGCAAATACTGCCGGGCATGCACGCAATTCTGGACCTACTTAGGGCATGGAGAGCAAATTATTTACACAATACGTGCGGAATTGGCGTCGAACTTCACCAAGAACTTTTATTTTTTATTGAAGTTTATTCTCAATTTTTCTGAACGCGTAAATATTGTGGTACAAATACACGTAGTAAAGAGCAATTTACAATCATTTTCTAAAACTTAACAACTCCAGAATAGTTTGTTTTGAAGTAAAGAAAATATTTTTGTCCGCATTAAGCCCGTAGGCCTATTGTATTTCGTGCATTTTGCATCCGGTAACAATTATTTCTCGCTTTACGATGATACCGCAAAGGAAGCCGCAATCATCTTGTTTCACGCTGTTGAAGGAATTCGCTAAAAACAACAACGTGAGACAAAAGGCATGATATCAGGGGTAAGAACGATAAGGTTAAGGAACGGTCAGCTCCTATTCGGGATGGTTCATTTAAAAAGATATGGGGGGAGGGGGGCGAAGTACCAAAAAAAAATTCATGCTAGGGAAAATTCAGAGAAACGAAATTCATGCACAGCAAGTTCTTGCATATCGAAAAAACTATTCCTGCAAGGGAAATGTTAACGAAAAAAAGTTCGTTGGCTCGAAAATTCCCCACTCTCCCCCCATAACTTTTCTAATGGTTCGTCCCTTAATAGGGACAGTCCATTTGTTCCAGAGACAGCAAAACTTACGCAAACTTTACCTCTTAAGCGTAAAAAAACTCCAAAATAGGGAACAAACTTTTCTCATTAGAGGTGTTCGAGTGAGACATGGAGGGCCGCAAACCACAGGTACGCATGGCGTAAAGAGTGCCCCAAGTGAATGCAAAAAATTCCCAGTGGCCACAATTTTTACCCTTCCTTCTGTTCCTTCAAATGGAAATCGGGTTTTTAGCTTTACAGACAGGCCACATTCTCACTGGCGTAGACTGAAGTCGTTTGTCAGAACAACGGAAATCAAGTATAGTTCTGTTGTGATTTTGTGCGGTTTTTGTTCAATGGTAACCATGCGACTACGCATTATTTGCGATTAAATGCGATTTCAGTTTCATGTGTTTACTAAGCAGAATTTGTAAGCTAATTAAGCGTTTGTTTGCATGCCAGGGAGGTTAGTTTACTTTCAATTTCATGTTTGAACTAAGCTTACTTTAAGTTCACCCCTCCCCTCTTCACAGAACAAAACGGCCTTGCCGGAAAGTAAAGAGCGCTAATTTTCGAAAGTCACAGTAGCCCTTTTTATTTTGTCTACAAGTTTGCTCTCACTTTTTATTCTGTGGATGAAATCCGCATGTGTGACTTTAAAAGAAAATTTAAGCCAGGACTGATGCTCAAGCCGCAATAACTGTTAGAAAAGATGTTTAGGTTACAGTAAATACTTTCGAGGAACTAAATCTTTTGGGGGTTGCGATGTAGTTTAGATAGATTATTACAGCTTGTCTGAACGTGTAGCATTCTTCTCAATGCCCCCGCAATGCAACTTTTGTAGGTCTGTTTGTTCCATGCTTACGTAAGAGCATGACCGATACAGAACGACACTCGAGTAAGGCAATCTGTCAATCTGAATTTTACAACTAAAACCATAAAATTAAATTGAAGAAACTTGGATTTTGAATTAGGAGAAGAAAGAGAATTGGGTTAGGTGACAAAAGCGACAGACCAGGGGCCCGTTTCTCGAAAGTCCCGGTAACTTTTCGGGCCCGAAGCTATATTTTAAAATCAAAATCTATAGAATGGTGGTGTAGCTTTCAGCCCGCAAGCCAGCTCGAATTGCTTCCCAAACTTACAATTTTACTCAAAAGTTTGGATTTATCAACTGAGTTGATAAGGTAAATTGGCCACCGTAAAGAGATTGAAAGCTGACGTTTCGAGCGTTAGCCCTTCGTCAGAGCAAATCCAGATCCAGATCTGGTTTATAACGCGTTGAGCTAGACTAGGAATTTTTTTTAGTAACGCCTTTTCAAATATTGATACCGAACTTATCTAGAAATACGAAGACTGAGAAACAGTCTTTTGTAGTTGCATCTCTTGCAGTTGACCACCAGAGGGTAAGAAAGCGTGCTCGCTTTCTGATAGGAGGGGTTTGTTTACACAAGATACACGATGTCATTAAGGTGATCGCTTATTCGAGAGTTTGTTGCATGACCAGGTTTGGGGGCGGAGGTGGGGGAGAAATGTCTAATAGTAGAATAGTTATTGCATTTTTAAGATAAAACTAACGCAAAATACTACTCCACTACTGCGGGGAACAGCAAACAGTATGCCCCGTCATTACATTGTACCTTCCCATTGTGTTTTCGCATGTCAGCGAAGAAAAGATTTTGTCCAGAAAATACCCCTTCCCCCGCCCCCCCAAAAAAAAATTCAGCGACAATTATCAAAATTGAGAATATATCAAAACAATTATGCCAGTCTCATTTGTTGGATATTAGGTGATGATAACCAACACAGTGCAAACATTTCGTTTGGCATTTATCACACCATATCCAACGTGCGCTCGTGCAATAACTGTTAAATTCTGACTCCACTACCGTGAAACAATCAATGTGAAATAGTTTATTTAGAACCCGTGAGTCAGTCATCTGATAATAATGAGTCCAGATAGAACCTTAAACTAAACAATATACTGTACAAGGATAATTACGCGCAGAATGAGAACAAAATAAGCATGAAAATTTACAGTGTTGTACCACGCCAGATACGCCGGAAAAAGCCACAAAGAACACTCTTTCCAAAAAATGTGGAAAAGTATTCCCCCATCTAATGCAATGGCACAGGTCATCAGGGAAGAGTTTACAGTAGAGATGACCAACCGTTCCAAAACAAAAACTAAAGTGAAAACGGCAGTAAACAGGAAGCCTAAAGTGATGTAGAATGACAAAGATATGCCACTCCAATTTAAAATAGACACGAAACTCGATATGCCGTGATATTATCGGCCGAACTTCTCTGCCATGCCGTCAGAATATTGATTTCTGTATAGTTCCGTACAATAAGTTTTAATATATCCTTATAATTGTTTTTAATTATATTTTCAGCTCCCGAGAAGAATAATTCTTGTGAAAAGATCCCGGTGATAATCAAAAACCTGCAGGAAATCAGGAGTGATGTCAGCAATGTCAAAGAAACAGTTGTAAAGGTAAAGTTTGGATAATTTGTTTTAATTGTAACACCCGGGAGAAACGACTTGTGGAGTCTAAACGCCTTATGAGGGCACTTAGGGCATGACTCCCTTCGTACTTGCAATGACTTCAGACCGAAAACCAACGACAACGTGATAAGTAGAACGTCCCAATGAAACGACCTGTGGATGACTCAAGGACGGCAAGACGACACGAATAGAAAAAGAAAGCAAACAGAAAAGGATCAAAGCAGAGAGAAACGAAGTATAAAGCTATTTAGGAACCAGTGTTGAAATTTTTATTGTTTAGTGGTACTTTATAACGTGATCTTGAGGCTACGAAAGAAACCCTGTAGTTTGATCATTACGGAATGGAAGTGCCACTACGTACGTTCTTGGAGTTGTTTGCTTGTCATATTTTGCAAAATGAAGTTTTATATTAGCACCCTTTATGGACTGGGGAGTGGAAGGGTAAGCAGATTATAATCATCGACCTTTTCCAAAGCAAACGGGATATCATTAACCATGCATTGTATATCTGCTTTTCTTTAAGTTCACTTATAACGCAACAGGGCCTCCAGGGCCGCCAGGCAAGGATGGGATGAAAGGTGAACGCGGTCCTCCGGGCCCACAAGGAGTTCCTGGTCCGCAAGGGCCTCAAGGGCCACCGGGACCGGCAGGACGTCCGGGACCACTGGGACCTGCAGGACCCAGGGGCTTTAATGGGACACAAGGGCCTATGGGACCTCCTGGAGCACAAGGACCAAGAGGACTTCAAGGGATCGTAGGACCGATGGGCTTTAACGGCTCTCAGGGACCACCAGGCCCCCCGGGACCTGAGGGCCCTAGAGGACCACCTGGATACAATACTTCTCAATCCAACAGAGGCGGCTCAGGAGCACCTGGCCCTCCCGGTCCACCAGGTAGACCTGGACCCGCGAATCTAACTCTCTGTCAGTACAAGAACAAAAAGGAAGTTGCGCAAACAGCAGGGAGCTCTGCAGATTCTATGGTTATTCTTCGGGAAGATGAACACAAGGTACGCAAGAAATTGAAAAGTTTAAAGAAAAAGACTCCTTTTTACGATGTCCATAACATTACCAACATTTCCAAACATTTACATCGTAAATATAAAAACCACTTTCTTCTTATAAATGATCATGCAATGAAAAACACATCTTTTCACTGCTTTTACACATCTTTTTACATCTTTTGGCTTCTTTCTACTGCCACTAGTATTTGCACTGGCCAAAATCGGCCTTGACTGACCGGCCTTGATCCTTGTACCATTTGTGACGTCCTTACTGTTAGCATCGTAAGCTGGTCTTTTTAATCAACTGATGCCTTAGACGATCTATTTGTTGCCTACTCGATTCTTACAATGTATGTTCTCTTTTCAGGGCATGAAAATTGTTGGAGCGACTTGCTCAACAGAGAGAGCTGCAGAGTACGTTTTTAGGGACGCAGTTGTTGACCCTAAAACAAACACGATCGTGTACAGCTGTCACTGTAAAGGAGCGTCACAGCTGTTCAGTAGTGGTATAAGAAACATGGTGTGCGTTATACACTACTGGATTTGTCCCATTATAAGCTAAGAAAGACCATAGTCCATTTCCGTTGAAAGTAAATCGTTCACCGCTTAATCGCCCAAATCGGGATTAAAAACACATCACATGTTAACACTCAATTTATCCTTTACTCTTAATTCAGTGATTAGGTAGGACACCACAACCTCAATAGCAAACACCGAAAGTATTGTGCCTTGTTTAAATTACAGTTCAATTCCATTACTGAAAGGTCATGCCGATAAAAATTGTTAGCCAATTCTTCCAATGATTAATTTGCAAACTGCCTCGTTCCTTTGACTTCTTCCACCTCATCGCAAGATTACAGTTCAATTCAATTCCATTACTGAAAGGTCATGCCGATAAAAATTGTTAGCCAATTCTTCTACTGATTAATTTGCAAACTGCCTCATTCCTTTGACTTCTTCCACCTCATCGCAAGATTTCCTGCAATATTGACCTGAGGCGTAAAACAGTTATTCTTCATCTGACTGGTCATTGGACATGTTGGAATGAAGCACTTTAAAAGACGGAGAACACACTGTAACCCTTTAAGCCCAAATATCAACATGCTTATCCTCTTCACTATTCTCCATATATTTCTTATGGTACTAGTTGGGAGAATCTGCTTGAACATCACGATGTTTCATTTCTGCATGGTGATTAATTTCCTTCATTCTCATGACCTTAACATTTGATCATGCGGGGATATTGCAAGGAGAAGTTAAATACTGATCACTGCTGGGGCTTAAAGGGTTAAAATCAATTCATTGTTTAAAATTACGTCCATCGTCCAGTAAACTACCTAATATGAAATCGTAATCATGTCAAGTTTGGAACTAATTTGTCGAATCAAAAATGAATAAATGACTTCTAAAAACTGGCGATTTACAGAGTTTATAAGGTTAGGAGGGTCACCCTTTCCAACTGAACAGAGACGTTTGAATAACATTTTTCTCGATTTTCAAAGATTTATCTTTGGTGACTTTCCTTCAATTCACTTTTTCTAAAAGATTGCTATTTCATGTTTATAGTACATGATTTCTCAGCGGCTAATTTTGGTTCGATCCCAGGCGCCCTCTATTCGTTTTCAAAGAGGCAAATGTGAACATGCCTCTTGTCTACTCATGCTCATTCCCACTGCTGTTAATATTAGCCCTGAGGGCACGACTCGAAAGCTTAATAGGATCTGTAAATTCGAAAAACAAATTATAGGAACAGGGGTAAATGGTTGAACGTAGAAAGTGATTAATCAACTCTGTTGTCGTAAAATATCAAGATTAGCCAGCACTTTGCAGAGAGACTATTTTCCTGTGCCTCTGAATATTAACTCCCTACTGACAACACATTTAATATTTTGTACAGTTTCGTTCACTTATTACGTATTAGCCTGAGTAGCAAGCGCTTTACATATCGAGCACGCACGTGGAACTTGTGTGAGGCCAGAGAGAAGAGGCATGGGGAGAAGAGAAAAACCCTTCTCCCCTTTCGCCTCGCCCACATTCCACCATTGTCGCTAACATCGCTCTGTATACCATTCAAGAGCTTGCTTCACACGTTAATTACACATCAACCATTTGTTCCAAAAATATTGCATTTTTGTGGTGCGCATTTGGAAACGTTTTGCTGCATGCATATGCAATGTATATGGGTCATTCATTCATGGCGAAACCACAGTTCAGTGAGTAGCTAATGTACGTCGGTAAACTGGAGGAAAATTAGAACAGAAACATCAGTGACGTGTGGATAGAGTTAGCGAAACCGTCGGCGCCTGCAAAACATACGGATTTGTACATAATACTCTTATAATAAATAAATTTTTTTATTCTAACCAGGAAGAATTTTGTAACCTCGTTTTTCTTAATTGCCCCTCCCACATCTAAAAAATGCCATATCTTTGACGTTAATTACATCAATCGTCTTTTGCTACAAACTACTAGCACAGTAGGGAAGGGGGGTGGGGACAGTAAATCTCCTGGTCGCCACAATACTTTTAGTTTCCTACGTTTTCATCAAAATGCGCTCATTACCATTATCGTGCTATCAAAGTAAAAATATTTGGTCTGATCTGGCCATGACATTGATTGATACCCATCGATCAAAAATAGTCATACGTGAGACAATATATCCGTAAAATGCACTTGATATTTGACCGTACTATAAAGCTACAAAGCTAACGTAGAACATGAACATTTACTTCCGTGGACAAAGCAGACGACACCTTCCTATTCATGTGAAACTATTTCAGCGGAAAAGAAAAGCAGAAGGAAGCATTATCGAACAGCCCAGCTTAGGTAAGTGCTAATGCATGCTGGACAGCGAAGAGGTTCCCTGAATTTAAAACTTGACACATGTAAGGTTGCTCTAACGTTTGAGAAATCCTGAATTGCGACCTTTCAAGTAAACGTCACTGCGCAGTACTTTCCAGGACTTTCCTATGACACGTTTTGTTTGTACTTTTTATTACGCTGTTCAAGGTGGCTATAACTGTTGAATCTGTGGATGAAATCCTAAAGCGTGAAAATTCAAATGAAAGACACTGTGCAATACTTTCGTATGAATCTGTTTAATGTGCTGTACAAGGTAATTCTTCCTTTTGAGTCTGTGGATGAAATCCTAAAGTGTGACCATTCAGATGAAAGCCACTGAGCAGTTCTTACGGCACTGTTTTTTATGCTGCACAAGGTGGTTCAACCTTTTGAGTATGTGGATGAAATCCTAATTATAAATTGTGACTATTCAAGGGAAAACATCAAGCAATACTCTTCCTCGTGGTATAGCAGTACTACGCTCCACCTGCGCGCTCTACAAAGTGGGTTTAACTTTTGAGTCTACGGATGCTGAATTCTAAAAGTGTACTCCATGCACTATTGTTTTTTTACACTGTACAAAGTAATCTAACTTTTGAATCCGTGGATGAAATCCTGAAGTTTAACATTCAAATGAAAGCTATATAAGTGCCTTTCCTGTTTCAAGTATGGGAACTCTTGGGAACGGAAGGATTTAAACAATTTAATTCCTCGGAGGTCTGCTTAACGTTGATTGCTACAGTCTCACAACGTCGAGCCACAACGTTGGGGCACAATGCAAAGTACTGGGTGTACCAGCGATTGTGTCATACAATTTAGTCGGTCATTTGGATCTTTGCTACAAATGTGCTGCGCACGTTTCGGACGATTATTTAGACTTCCAAGTATTTTGACTTACACCGTTAGGTTGTTGTACTGTTAGGAGAGGAGAAATGTAAGTAACGTAGATCCCCGCTATCTCGGACTCAGAGGGGAAAATGAAAATTATTCCAGATAACCGGAGTCGAGATTAAGAGAATGGAGTCAAACTTCGTATTTTTTGAAGAAACAGAAAAATGAACAAATTACTGTCATGTTCACTTTACTGGTGCTGGTAAAGTCTGCTCTAAAAGTTCCATTTCCAATCAGTATTGCCTATTCATACTGTTGAAATTACTTCCCTGTTTCCTATAGCTGCAGACATGCTAGTTGAAGGCATCCAGGATGATAATTAAGTCTTTAGGGTCAAAATTCTGGTTAAATCAAATCTAAGGACACTTCTTATACACAAAATGTTCTTAGAGCTCCAAGAGAAGCATGTGAAGTGAATTCTTAAATAATGTTTTTTGCTAGACGTGAGGGAACGGCCCAATTTTTTCACGTTGCAATTCGTTTTCATCCTGACCCTCAATGGCCAAAGGCACTTACATACAGTTTTACTGCACTTTTAGAGTAGTTTTAAACAACACTGGACCATTATTTTGGGTTTCCATCAAACATGTCTTTTTCCTTTAAAATTAACACTCCAAGTTGGTAACATAGCCCCTTCAAACTAGAAACCCAGAAGTAATAAACAGTATGCTCGCTTGCTCTAATCCATTCATCAATTCATTCAGCTTAATAGAGCATGAGGAGCACGAGCTATTTGCTGAGAGTATTTGCGTCATTACTCGCTATATTGGTCGCAAATCTTCAATATCGAATCTATTGGCGTTCCCTGAGTCATGTTGCAGCGAACTCATATTGGTCGCAATAACTCTCAATTGTATTAACGCGTCACTCACCTTAAAACGCTTGTGTGGAGAAAAAATATTTTGCTGGTTTTTCGGTCAAAGGAAAGTCTGTGTGGACAGTGCATAGGCAGCAATCTGGTCGTTTGAATATTTTTACATTAGCAGGCCAGAGACCAGTTTACACACTCAAAGAAGTGTACAGAAAGAAGATCAAAATCATTAACGTGGAAGGATTGAAGGCGTCTCTCTTGGTCTTTCTTATCACAAGTAAGCTCTTTCCTTAATTTAAATTGACAACATGTTTGACCATGTGATAAAAACATCTTGGCAACTGCCGGGGTCTCCCACGGTCTTCCGAAAAATTGTTAACACCACGCAAAGATTTCCGGGTACAGCGTGAAGACTTCCGGTGGTTGTTCGATCTCTCTTTTTTTTTTGCAAAGGGTTACAAGTATTTCAGAAAGTCGTCCTGAGACCAACCGATGGTCCCCAAATTGTCTAAAGCGGGATCGTATAAAATTTTTTTACGGATGATGATTTCTGTACGTCGTATGTTCTTACCTGGGACAATTACCACCCATTTTTTGTAAAAGATAAACCTATCCAACATAACCTACAGTCAAGCTAAATCTCTACGATATCTAAAATGGAGTTGTTCCATATAAATTCAAGAAGAACAGGCAATTACCTATGGCTAAGTACATATTTTAAGTCGACGGTGCAGCGCCATGAGTCATTTTCTACAACATTTCCGTCTGAAGTGGCCACGAAGGCAAACTCTGTTGTAGCAGTCCCTACCACATATAGTGCAAATGAAGGACGATGACTCGTGTGCAGATGCCGTTGTCGCTTTTCTTTTAGCCCTTTTGTCTGCTTGTACTTCTTGTCGAGTGGACTAAGCCGTCTTTACACCACTCATGATGGCCAAGGTCCAAGCACCTCGTTCGTCAGCGGTGTCAGTCCTCCCAGCCCAGTGGTGATATCCGTGATACCAGACAGCTGGATGTTTCTCTTGCAGAGGCCCCTGAGGTGCAGGCGTAGTCCTCTGACTTGACACGTCACGACTATAAGTTCTCCATACAGTTACGACTGCGTACTGGGTGCATGCGTCTAATTACTAATGATTCCAACTTTCCCTTAAATCAATCTTAAAAGTGGGTTACCGTAAGTTTCAAAGACTTCGATTTCATATCCTCTCTTTCCCCTCCTTTTAGGTACTGTTCCTCTTCTTTCAACTTCGGTAATCGTTGATGAATTTTTCTGCCATACTTTTTGAACGCCAGGCGCTAGACATGGCATCCAATTTCCTTACGAGGCAAAAAGCAGGTTTATTCGTTGACAACCTGCGAGCGTCGAACCAAAGAGAAAGCTATAACTGACTGAGATAGACAATTTATCAAATCAAGATAACCTATTTTATAGTTGTGTACTCAATGATCTTGCCCATGACTAGCTAGAAGCAAGGCTGGAGGTGCACAAAACAAAACATCAAATAAATGTCCGCATGATATCTCAAGAGCATGACAAAGCTGTAGTCATCATCAATTATTTGTCCTTTTTGCGTTTTCTTTCATGGTTCAGTGTAATCCAAATCTTGATCTACATTGCCGTGAACAAATTGAACATGTCCAGTGTTGAATTCGTATGAAAGTACCAAAACTTGAAAAATCTTTGAATATCATTTCAAACAAAGCCATTTCTTCATCTTTTATTTATTTATTTAATTATTTATTTATTTATTATATTTTTTGTAGTTTTGACGGCCATTATCATTCTATCGGCGGTTGGCTTTCCTCTTCAGATTGCTATGATAGTCATGGGTAAGTGCTTTTTAAGGCGGTTTAATCAGGGTTTCTGTTTTTGTTGTTGTTGTTGTTGTTTTCGTTTGTTTGTTTGTTTTTTGGCAATGCGGTTAAATTTAATGCCTAACGGCGTCAGTCATACAAGGAATGCTACGAAAATACCCCGACACATCCTCGACCCCTAATTCCTTCTATTTTGCGATGTCAGGGAGCCGAATTCCTAAAGAGCAAGCAAACCATGATTTGTTCTTAGCGATATTTCAGAAAGACAAAATAAAGACTTGAAAGTCTATCTTTCGTCAACACGCCCGTCAAGTAGTTTCGGTCACAGCGGTAAATCCATGAGGAGAGTCTCGGGTTACAGACTTCTCCCCACTCCTAGGTCCCGTTTACTTTGACATAATCAAATGCATTAAACGAAAACTTTGCCAGAAATTTAGATGCTAGCATTTTTAATTTGCCAAAGAACCTAAGCTTCGCCTTTGGAAGTAACAAGTATCAGATGCCCTTTGGACCTCTCCTACATAAAATTTTTAGATCCACCTAGGGACGTTTTGTATTAACTTTTTCACAATTCCGTTTGATTATTAAAGAATATTTATATATTTCTATTGATGGGAGTAGCAATACTCCTTGATGTTCACATTACAGAAACGACTCAAATCCTGGCCGTGTTTGCCACAGTGGGCGACAGTAGCACTTAAGGGGGAGCATTCCTTTTAATGGGGAGTAGTAATACTCCCTGTTTCATCAGTTTGGTTATCTCTTGACAGGTGCTAAATAGAAGGATGACTGCCCTGTGGAAAGCATGATCCCCATTTACTTGATTGTGGCTGGAGCAGTTGGTATCGTTACAAACTGCTGCAACTGTGGTTTCAAATATACAGGAAGTGGAGACGGAGAAGAGAAACAAATAAACCCACTTCAGGCCGTAGTACAACTTTTTCTCTCTGCCTGGTTTATTTGTGGAAGCGTGTGGATTTACGAACTACACCGACCCCACCAGCCCTCACTTCTGTGACAATACCCTGTATTTGTTCCCATTCTGGGCCACGAATGCTTCCTTTATTATATTTGGTTTTGTGTTATTTATAATGTGTTGTATGGGTGTTTGTTTTGGGGGGGGTGTGGCCTGCTGCTCAGAATAAAGTGCAAACAAACGAACGAATCGCCCAAATGAACAAACGGACGGACGGACGGACGGACGAGTGTACATGGACCGAAACTGAACGAACAAGCAAACGAAAGAACTAACAGAAAAAAACAAACGGACGAAAGGACAGTGCTAAGGAACGAGAGAACAAATGATTGATCGGAGAAACGCAAACAGCCAATAAATTGATGAATCAGTAGGCAAACGTAGCAAAGGACCAAAGAACGGAACAGGAAACAAAAGAAAAAACGAATTAATAACGAAAGAACTAAAAAAAGAAGAAACGAAAGGACGGACGGACGGATGGAAGAAAGGAAACAAACGAATTAATGAACGAAAGAGGTAAGACGAATGACGATGTTTTTGGTCACTGTGTATTTCCATAAGCTAATCGGGATCATTGAAGTTAAAATAAAGGCAATAAGGCTAACTAGGTCAAGTTTATAAAACATATCAGTAATATAGTGTAATTGAAAACAAATTGTTAGAGCTATCCATGGCGCTAATTCTAGTATCGACTCTAGTGTACCAGTTAGTAAAGCTGTAGTTAATACGATATATGATTATCACTTTATAATTATCACTATATAATTACCACTATATAATTAAGTTTTAGCTGTGTTGAATGAATAAACGCCTATTAATTGTGGAGCATTTTTCCCTAATTGCACTTCATTTTGTGGAAATCAATTTTTGATGGATAACTTTGAGGGCAAAATTTAATGTCCTTTGGAACAGTTGATGCTCTCTGAGGGACCATCTCTCCTTTAAGTGACCATCATCTATGTAAAATTTCGCCAGTTTGAATAAGTTCTCAGTCAAACACTGTATTTAGAATACCTCGTAATTAATAATCTTAATAAAATTCCCTTCGAATCAGTTTTCAGTCAGGCTGCTATACTCATTTAGAATATCTTAACTGTAAGCGACCATCTTAATGAATCCCATTTGGATGAGTTCTTAGTCCAACGCTGCATTTAGAACATCTCTTGAGTGACCATGTCTATGAAATTCCGTTACATCTCAATCGAACACTGTGTTTAGAATCTCTCGTAAGTGACCATCGCTACGAAATCCCTTTTGAACTACGTAGTCACGGGTCATACAATGTATTTTCCACCCAGACAGCGTTAAAATCTCTTGCAAACGATCACTTCCGTGAAACCTCTTTTGAGTCAGTTATCACAGCCAAACACTGTACTAGAATCTCTCACAATTGACCACCTTCATTAAAAAATCTCCTTTGAATCAGTTTCTAATCAAATGATCTATTTCTGAATTCTCTCGCAATAGCGCCCATCTTTATAAATTCAGTTTGCAACAGTTCTCAGTTGAACACGGACTATAAACTTTTTCTGCTTCAAAATGCACAGCCCTACAAACGTCTGATCATTTCCTTGGGACCATAAATAATCTTTTTTTGCTCAGTCGTTCTGGTTTACAAGCAGGATCAATGC
This sequence comes from Siderastrea siderea, assembly GCA_964030785.1. NCBI lineage: Eukaryota > Metazoa > Cnidaria > Anthozoa > Scleractinia > Rhizangiidae > Siderastrea > Siderastrea siderea. Next base: position 35,763,071 of record OZ034970.1, read on the forward strand.
ATTGGCGTTAGGGGCTTCTATTATTCCACTCTTGCGCCATTTTACCATATAAGGTCAAGAGAACGCGCAAATTATACCACGGTATTACTCAGTAAAACTATGTATTGCACTGCAGAATCCAGGTTTCACAAGTTTACCTGGCCGAAGGACTGGATAACCAAACTTTGACGTGATTTTTTTCAAGTGGAATAATAAATCTCTTATTTGATGGCTTAACATGTAATACACGCGGACATTTGCTCATGGCTCGTTGCTACGTAACTGGCAAAGTATCCGCGCGTATTATATGTTAAACCATCGAATAAGATGTATTTACTGGATAAAGTTGAAGTACTTCAGGGAAACACTTCTTTGTATCTTTCAATTGTGTGGTCAAAGCTGACGCTTTCATCCACGGTATCGAGAGAGAGAGAGAGAGAGAGAGAGAGAGAGAGAGAGCTAGATGAAAAGGCACTTTTGTAACCTTTTCGTGGCACCTTGGTAACCAGTATGGCACTTTCGTCACTTCCTGTGACACAAGAGTAACCCAATGTGGCACAAGAGTAACCCAATGTGGCACATTGGTAACACAATGTGGCACAGTAGTAACCCAATGTGGCACTATCGTAACCAATGTGGCACTATCGTAACCAATGTGGCACTATCGTAACCAATGTGGCACATTCGTAACACCACTGTAGCACTTAAGTAAAGTGTTCGGTAGTGTTCTTAATTTATTGTAAGTTCTTTGGTTTGATAGTTATTAAGGACATTTACACGATGTCGTCGCTAGCTTCAACTACCAGAAATCATTTCGTTTCTCCTTAGTCAAGATTAAAATTGTGTAATCCCAGTGGGAATTAAATAAAAAGGGATCTAAGTTACATCAGAAAAAAAACACAATGAAGAATTCTGGTGGTTGTATTGAAATGATGCCATCGTGCAAATGTCCCATTAACACTCGTGAAACCACAATCACACTTTTGCCACAATATATCATTTTTTCTTAGCAGTAGTTAATTGAGTTGTTGAATAAAGGTAGTTGTGTGAAGCACTTCATCTAACTTCACTGCGTACTCCACGTTTTATTGTGTGTATATCGAGTTAATTATGTTGTACGCGGGAATTTTGTGAAGCACAAAGAAGTGTGAAATGAAAGTTTTTTAAGGCACAGCGGACAACACCTCTAGCATCTCGAGTGCATGCCGTCCAAACTTCCAAGTGCACAATGACTCAATTTCCATGAACCAATTGTTTTCTGACATAGCCAGTGGAAATGTACGGGAAAATTAAACTTATCGTAACTATTCGCGCCAAGGAAGCAATAATTTTCATTGCGCGGATTTGCTATGTTAGTTATGTGGGTAGTTTGGCTGTAGTTTTGTAATGATAATATCAATAACAAATTTGTAGAGCACTTTTTCTCAATGAGTTAAAAACGCTATAACAATAATACTTGTTGGCCCAACATTGTTTCAACACTGTATATAAAATCCTACACCACAACAAAATAATGGGAAGAAACCACATACAACATAATAATGGGATAAATATCAATAGATTTTCTTTTAATAATCATTTTAACATATTCATCAATTTTTATCGACGATCATTTTATTGCAAAGGAAATTGAAAATTACTTTAAATAATCAGTCAAGTTATGGCCACAGGAACTATAAACTGCAATGGGATAATTAAAGTCACGGAGAAATCGCAATAGCAAAACAGTAACCATTTTAAAAAATCGTTGAAAACTAGAATTTGTAAGGCTGACACATAAATTGCTTACAAATTACCTTAACTGTATAGGTCTCTACTGTGCATTGCTCAGAAGCACTTGATAATCACTGTTAAACTAGATTGGAAGTGTATTCTATGATCTATCTATGGTCTGTTATCAGCTACACTATAGAAACAAGAACGACGAGATAAGCAGGCCAGCTTTCAACACTTTCATTAAAATAATGTAATTGAAGTCACGCGATAGCTATAACAACAAAGCATTAACGATTTAACTAAACTAGAACTGATTTGTAAGACCGATACATCAATTTACTTCAAGGTTCTTAACTTAAAATAAATGACTAGCCAGTAACGCTTTGAAATACAAAGCCAAAAAAAGTTTTCTTCTTTAATTTGTAGAGCCAGTCGTATTAGAAAATCATTAATCACTCTTAACTTAGTTTTGAAGAGTATTCTTTGATCTATGATCCGAGCTACACGACAGCAAAGGGAACGATAAACTTCTATGAGATAAATAGGTTCAGGTCTTTAAACTGGCACTTTGATGAAATGTAACTGAAGTCACTGGGAAGTCGAAAAACAAAACAGCAAGCATTTTCAAACCCATCCAAGAAAACTAGAATTTGTAAGATTGACACATCAGTTGCTTACAAATTACTTCAACTATATAAATTTCTACTGTGCAGTTTATGGTCTTATTAAAATTAGAATAAATATCTGACTCGCAAAACGCTTTCAAAACACGAAGCAAAAAACCAGAAATTATTTTCAAGTAAATTCTTAGTTAACATCTTCCGTCTTCATAGAGCCCTGTTTTGAACGAAGTCAATTAACGACCACTGAAGCAAGAATCCTGTTTTGTGAAAGAATTCTTAACTGAAACACAAGGTAGCTATAGGTAGATTAACAGCTGGACAACGACAACAAAAGCATATATAACTTACTTGGATGGTTTTTTTCAGTAACCCTAGTTTTCAATGCTTCGGTGTTCTGCTTGTCTCATTTTTGTTTTCTTTCATTTGTTTTCTTTCATAATTCAACCTATTTACAATCTGTGCCAATGTCAATTGCTGTAACAGGGAATTGCTAAAGCTGTCTTTTACTAGAGTAGCGGTTTTGAAAGAGCGCCGTTTACCATATCTTGAAAAAGACGCAACAGAATTTGAACCTGCTCGGGGGTGAACACACCTTGAGATTTCCCTGTAGTCTCAGTAGGGGACAAAATGTCTGATGACTCAGTACTTTGTTGGTTGCCATCTAGTACTTCTGCTGACGCGGTTGTCAATCGTTTCCTTTTCCCCTGGTAGATTTGCTGTTTCTTTGTCTCAGCCGTCAGGTTTCGCTTTGAATCGCCACTCCTCCCGGACTCTCTGTCATAGACCCGCTTGGGCTCTTCCTTAGACAATATTGGGTCGCTCTGTATTTTTCGTCTAAGCAAGAGATCGTAATGTTTTGTGTAGCAATCTCTTCGGCGAACATGTTATGGATAGTGTTTATGGACTCTTCTTTCCACGGTACCCGATCTGGCATAACGGCTTCATCTTGAAGTGCCGTGTCATTCTTAGTGACTTCTTGGAGGTCAGTTTGTTCTTGTCGGTTCACCCTCACTGCTTCCTTCTGTGTTTCTCATGATTCCATGCAGTTTTTGTGATGCTTTGACTGAACTTTTGCTCTTCTCAAGAACTCGGTGGTACTTCTGCGCGGTGTTCTCGCGGTGTGCCATCAGGTCGGCCAGGTTGCCGCTGATCTCTTTGTGCTTGTCGTTACAATGTGAGACTGCATATTTGCGATAAGGCCAGTGTGATTCACTGGGCTGTTCACTCGTGCTTTCTTGGAAATTGACCTCAAGGCTTTGGTCATTTGGCTGGATTCCATTGGCTTTCCACATCACGACAAGGAGCACTATCTGCTTGTCTAGAAAATTTACATTTGGGAGTTGGGATAGCATTTCCTGCATAAAAACCTTGATGTAGTTATACAGGTGGCTTGTCAGCACTATCTGTGCGGGACTATGGGTGTCCACGGTCTTGTGATGCAGGACGCGCACATCGTAACGGTCGCTCTCGAGGGTGGCCCTCTCAAACTCGTTCACAGTCATACATGTTACAACGCCAGATCGGTTAGCATTATCTGTCATTGCTGTGCAATCAGATAATCCCTAACTTTACGACCATGCACGAGTGAAAGTAGAAATAGGTATTTGCATGTGGCGTCATTTTACTGACAGATTTCATTACGGTTTTTGATTTATATTAAAATTTATAAGTCTCAACGGGAATTTCAAAACAATTGTACAATTTGAATATGCTGTGTTCCAGTCTTTGGGCCGAGTTTTGTTGTAATGCGGGCTTTTAAAAATCTGCGTTCGAAGCGCTGATTTATAGGTACGCTATGAGTTATGCGTGTGGAGACGCGGTGGTGTAGTGTTTAGCGTGTTGGACTTCACATCTGTCGGGCGGTGGTTTGAGGCGTGGTCCCTGCCATCGTGTTGCTTTCTAGGACAAGAACTTACGTCAAATTGTCTCTCTTCACCCAGATGTATAAATGGGTACCGGCAATATATACTGCTGGGGTAAACCTGCGATGGACTAGCATCGCAGGGGGGAGTAGCAATACTCTCATTTGCTTTATGCTACAGAAACCGAGTTAAGCTCAGACATTGTGGGCCGCCCGTGGATTGTGTGCAACTTTGCAAATGAGAGATGTGTGCCGTGCGTATAGGCTCGCTTTTTGAAGTGACGTTATATTAAATTGAACTTTACCGTCGAGGTGCAATTAGAAAACTAAAATTTCAAGCGCAATATGGCACAGTGAAGATGTAATGGCAACTTTCTTGTCCGTGTCATACAGACAGGGTTGATCGTGTACCTCAACCTTGAAGAATCAACGACAGACGAGAAGTTTGAAACATAACCAAATTGAAGCATGGTTGAATTAACTCAATGATCTTTACAATTTTAGAACAATTACGATAATTTTATAACACAAAGTAGGGGCGGATCCATAGGGCGTGCTTTGGGTGGCTAGCCACCCCCCTCTCTGGGGTTTGTTTAAACTTGAAATTAAGAAGGGAACAAAACTATCACTGAGGCGATTTTTCTCAGGTTTTTCCGATATGGCTCTGTCAGGTCAGCCACCCACTCCCCCCCCCCCCTTTCAAAAATCCTGGATCCGCCATTGCAAAGCTTTTAATGCTGTAGGCGCGCTTTATCCTGGCTAGCCCGCCGTGTCTTTCGCAATTGACTTCCAACCCAAACAAAGCTCCATTAGCGGATATGTTCGTTGGGTGCTGTACATGTGAATAGACCTGAGATTTTGGCACCATAAACACTGTAACGTTTTGTGCGACTTCATTGTTTCCCAATGCTGCAAGTGGGTGTTAAGATACTCATATCGCTGTATTTTTTTTTTGCAGTGTTGCCTGAGGTATAACTAAGGCCAGCTTTTCAAAATCGCAGCAACGCCGCTAAATAACTCAAAAAGCGTGTCCTAATACAAAATCGTTCCTACGTGGCAGCGTTGTACGACAAGTCACAGGAAACGTTGTCCCTAGTGTATCTAATGCATCCGACCTAATAGCTTGCAAAAACAAACCTGACCCTAGCACCAAGAGCTTAAACGTCACTACCTCCCAATCAATATACCAAAAAGATATGATATTGGTTATCACGTAGACCAGAAATTATTAAATTCTGAATTGTCTGAGTATTTATCTCTCGACGCTGGAATTCTAGCGAAGAATTACGAATTGTGGCACTTTCGCAACCCGCTTGACGGCCAATTTGGGATCTAAAAATATGTCCAAAAAAGCAAAACGTTTCAACCTAGAAAGGTGACACTTCGCTTGAACAATGTTATATAATAGGCCTATAATATGCTTAATTTTGAAAACCATAGCTTTAATTGCGAGGACACAGGAAACTTCGCAAGTTAAAAATTGCATCTCAAGGCCTTAAAATGAAACGGCGAACTTTAACGTTGAAGAAACTTCATATGACTTTACCCGATCTTTTGAGAAGTTCGGTAAAATGGTATTTAAAGTTGAAAGGGTAAGCGAGTGAACCTACCAGCGTTTATTAGTTGTGCATCTATCCCTCTATCGCAGCAGAAATGGGATTTTACCCTTTTAAACTGGCCGTTACCCCAACGTGTGGCACTTTTGTACCATTTTCGTGTTTAAAATGCTATAAATTTATTGGGAATTTATCGACTGAATCAGTACTTGCAGAGAAGATTTAGAAGACTTCGAATGATTGATCCATGGCTTCAATTCCGAAATCTAAGCTTTATTTATTCCAGATTTGATCGAGAGACAAAAGGTTGCAAATGTGTCACACTTTACGTCTAGAGAGAGAGAGAGAGAGAGAGAGAGAGAGAGAGAGAGAGAGAGGTAGATTGAAGGGCACTTTTGCAACGTAAAATAGGGCACTTTTGTCACGTACCATAGGGCACTTATGTCACTTAGGGCACTTTTGGCACTTATGCAACGGTAGGGCACTTATGTCACGTTAGCGCACCTTTGTAACGTTGCATAGGGCACTTTGCAACGTTGGATAAAGCACCTTTTTAACGTAACAGAATCATGGGGCCCTTATCTTAAAATGCTTTGTGCCAATATAGGGTGGTTCGGAACATGTTTTGGCAATTGAGAATGGGATCTGATGTTTTATGCATTGCAAAATAGGTATTAAATATAAGTGCTTTTTCTCAAAAGTGCTGTTAGCACTATGCACTACCTCAAGGCTTTAAAACCCTCATACCCAATGTTCATTTTTGGTGACGCAATGTTTTGTTTAATGAAAAAGCTGTAATTTTTGAATCAGTTTTGAATTGCTGGCGTTTTTCGAAAATAAAATCCGTGAATTTTTTTTTTACTGGCTAGAGATTCTAGACCCAGCGGAAATTAAAGGCGTTAGTGTGTATCACTCACAAATATAAATTTCTTTCAGGAAGCTAATAGAGATGATTCTCAACTTTTCAAAACATTCAAGCCTTCATAGTAAGCGCTATTTACGGCGGCGTTTATGTGCAAGTGCAGTGTTACTATCGAAAATAAGTTAACAAGAGGCAATATACTTCAAAGAGTTCTTAAAATCTTAAGTAACTGTTTAATGAACTGATAGTAATGCTTAGCAGTGTTGAAAACGGAATTTCATTCACAAAAAGTGCTTGAAAATTAAAACCTAAGAGCTAAATTTGCTCATTAACTATCATAGACTTCAAAGTAATGTAAACGTACAAATGACAGAAAGTGCCTTACTTATCTCAACACAACAAACTTAAAATCAAATTTAACATGACAAACCTCCACATTGAGAGAATAGGTCTTAATAGCATCCACTTGAGTAAAACACTTGGATGCATTGAACTCGTCCGAGAAAAACAAACAAACAAAAAAACAAACTTAACAGGTTGCATTCATTAGTTTTTTCTTGTCTTCTTCTCTCGCCTAAGAAGTGAAACTGTTTTTTTCGTAAAATTCTCCAAAATGTGTGTTTCACAGACTTTGTAAGGAACGAAATTTAGTAATAAAAATAAAAATCCAGAGTCTTTGTTTGGGGAGTGTTGTATATTGGTCACTTGAAAAAACAATGAGCAAACTACTAGGGTATATAAGCTTCTATAGAAAGAAGATTAAAGTTCAGTGGAAATACTATTACCCGATAACCTCCCGTAAGAAACACTCTATTGCCTAAAAAACACTATACTATCAGTGCTCCTACTGTAGCTTAACGCCTCTTGTTTAACCGTCTCTCATACTTTAAACGGTTTATGATCTGTTCTACGGTAAATTTGAGCAAAAATTCCTTCCCAGCATCGTCTTTTTCCAGAATGTCCTTGACGGCGGGTTTTGGGATTATTCCACTCCTGATTGTAGCTCCAAATAACCGAAACAGGTTTTCTTTTTCCTCGCGGGAAAAAATGTCCTTGCTCAGGTAACTTGAATTCGACAGTGGCACAAAATCCGAAGAACTAGTTAAGAAGCGACTCATTTTGTCCGATAAAGTTTCTTCTTCTTCTGGTAGTTTAGCTTCACCAGCAGTCTCCAGGTGGTTCTTTTTGTCAATACCACGCCATACACTCCGAACTCTGTCGTGTACTTTCTTAGGGTCTTGATCGTAAAGGGTCGGGTGGTCTTTTATCTTCTCTCTGACTACTGCCATTGTGACACGCTTTTGGTTGATTTCTTCATGGAAAAGCTCTCTTACGACTGCTTTTTGTTGCTCATTCCACGTTGTTTGCTTCTCCTTGCTACCTTCGGCACTAACAGGATTTTCATCTTCAGCCTTAGCTATCGAAGTGCCTTCTTCCGATGCTTTATTTGTTGTTCTCATGATTGAGGGAAGCACTGCAGCTGCCTTAATACACGATTGTTGCTTTTCGTGAAGCTTGTAGTACCTTTGCGCTGTCGACTCTTTATCTGGCATTAGATCGGCGAGTTGTCCTTTCATGCCTTGGTGGTTAGAGTGTACAGCAGTCACGGCTGACTTTCGGAATAGGGTTGAACTAATATGCCCCTCTATGCCTGCTTTTTTCCAGGCGCCATTTATCGTGGTTGATATCTGGCCAGATGCGAGCCTCGCTCCACTCCATGACAATATGACAACATCGTCATCATCTTTGGTAAGAGTTGCTACACTTCTAACTTCAGCTACAAACACTTTCAGGCAACCAAACAAGGTAGGAGACAGCACCACCCTGGCAGGGCCATGTATGTCTGCGGTCTTGTGCTTCTTCACACTAATGATGTAACTTCCCTCGCATGGCTTTGCTTTGTGGAACTCAGCCATAGTCATGTTGGCTAGCACGCCCGATCTATGGGCGTTAGCGATTGTTATTTGAGTTAGGATGAAATCTCCAATTAGTGTGTAATCTGCTTGGTTAATTTCAAGGCAGTGGGCCCCACTAAGCTGATTGATGAGGGAGATTGCTCTTCATGTTGATTCACTCTGCTCAAATTTAGTAATCATTTCGGCTGATATTAAGTTAGAAAGATCTTCATCCTGTTTCTCAAGATGCCCGCGTTGACTGTCTTTCTTGTAAGATGATGACCACAAGCGGGCTTTTTTGTCTATGAAGTTAATAGTAGCATCCTCGACATTCACTCCGTCAGGACGCTCTGTTAAGATAAAACTGCAGAAATATCTGAGACTTATCAGGTAGGATTTAATTGTGTCTGGCTTGTAAGTACGATCTACATTGTTTTAAACAAAGTTACTCGCTGAACATCAAAGTGTACCGGAGAAACTCGCATTTCCATTACTATAAACCGTACCTTTCTTTCCGTCTCAATAGTAGTATGGTATGGGGTGGCATGATGTAATGTAATAATTGATTTTTATTGCTTGTTCACGTAATAATCGATTTTGTTAAATAACATCTATCGTGACAATAAGCTTTAAACCCCAAATAATCATATTAACTGCGTAAATTTTATGCTTGAAAGAAAATTTGCCCCCCAGCGTCACCGCCGCCACCATCCACCTGCTTACTAGTCGGGTGCAATAACCACTACACTAAGACAAGAATCAAGAATAGGCATCTCGTTATTGATAGCCAGAGTATAAGTACACGGGCAGTGTTCAAGAATAATCGTTAATAACAAGAACAATTGCCAACTATCCAAAACTATTCCTAGTATAATTTATATTTCACGAATAGAAAATTTACAACAAACGTAAAACTGTCTCAGCTTACACAAAGCACCCTAACTTTTTTATAGCTAAATTAACTGGTTATGCTCGCTAACAGACAACATAAGCTAAGCCTTCATGTCTAAGTATAATGTATCTGATTACAAACAATAACAAAATTAAAGAAAATTTAAGGAAACATAAGCGAGAGATGCCGTTGAGTGATCTTGAAACTGCGAAAAATACCTTATATTAAGACTCCCACGCTTCCAGAAATTATAACTCCCACTGTAAATACCGAAACATCAGTACAAGCACTCAAAACAAGCGTGCATTCCTTAACGTGAAAAAAATACATATATCATTTTACGATTTGATATCGCTTAAAACAACAAGAAGCTCTTCGGCTTTATAGACGCAGGCCTAGAAACGTGATTTCTCGTTCTTGTTGTTGTTCAACAAAGGCTGCGTCACAGTGAAGCGTAATATACGATACTTGGCCTTGAATAAGGTAAAACGCTGTCTTGTTTACAATGTAGAGACGTCTGTTTTCCAAATCTAACACTAGAACTCATCAAATGTAATTTGTCTTTCGTCTATTCATTATATTAGCACCATCAGAACTGTTCTACAGAGTTGTTATTTTTCATTCATGTATGTAGTTCATGGGCAATATTTTTTGGGGGGCCTGAATTGTTCACTGGGGTAGGGGAAAGCTCCGCAAACTCAAAACGATATTTATTTGTTGTGGATATGGATCCACTCTTGTAGTTAATTCAATGATTTTTTTTAATTTCTATTTATTCAACGTAGTATGTGACGAGAAAGATCTTTGCTTTGACTTCCTTTACTTGAAATCCTTCTTCAGCTAGCTTTTACTGCAGCCATTTAACTGGGAACAAATCACTTTCGACAATGTACTCGCATGGATTTCCATTGACCACGCCCACCCAAAGTATGTTTAGTGAGCCTGTATTAAACAGGAAATTTTCCAAATTGCTGAGTGGCTTTAAGATACAGAATTGACTGAATATAAATTTTAAGAGGAAAGATGCTGCAGTGCCATAAACTGAAATTTTATTATATACGAGCTCATTTATTAATACACATTTCTTAAGAAAAAATCCAAGATAGCGGCCAAGTAAGGTACCTTACCAACTTTAAAAAAAAATACAGCCCCATAAAGCAGATGGCTTGCAACTTGTCACAAAAATAGCCCATAAGCAGATTTACATTTTGATTGGCCATCCACTCTGCAATTCGTAACTGACAGCTGTCAGTTTGAATGACAGCTGTCAAAAACCCTATATTTATAAAATATGCTGACTCAGCAAATAATCGTTAATTGTGAGACCGCCAAGCTGTAGAACGTGCAGCTTATGGCTATTGTACCTAGTTTGAACGTAAGAACTTTAATATTTACAGAGTTGCGACTTAATTTTTTGGACCATCGCTGAAGTGTCTGATACCTCTTCTAAAAATAAATCATATTTGTTCATCTTCTACAATAAAAGCTATTTGTTGTAATAATTTTCGTGGACTAAAAGTGATTTATTAACGCATTTTTTTGACGTGAAGAAATTTAAAATTACAAAAGAAATTAAAAATTAAAAAAAGATAGTTTTTATCGAGAATTAAAACATACCTGACAATAGGGCACTTATGTAACGCTGGCCACATCGTCAAATCGCAAAATCGCAAAAAAAAAAAAAAAATGCTTAGTCGCTTTTTCTTCGAGTAAATGTTTTTGTGAAGAAAGAACATAATATGTTTTAGTCTTGTGTGGAATTTCAGCAAAAAACTCTGCGATTTTTTAGAGATATAGTATCTTCTTCCCCAAAAAAGCTTTTTCGTGTTACGATTTACTTTCGAGACTTCGCAAGTCGATGAAGAAGTATACGTTACAACGGGATTTTTTGTCCGAAGGGAAATTTCGGGAGAGAAAACTTGTGGATGACGAGTGAATGCCCAAAACTAGTTAAACGGGTCGGATATCCGTCAATCCACGAAAAAAAAAATGACTGAAAGGGGGTAAAAAACTGTCTGCCCCGGCACAGGGCATTTATGCAACGTTGCGATTAGATTAAAATCTGTAAAAAAATCGAAAATACAGGTATAAAGTTAAAACGCTGTTTGGGTGTTGATTTGGTCAATAGTAGTTGGAAAATCACAAACGGGACTTGTAATTAGTCATTAAAAGAGAGTTATAACCAAAAGAGAACACGCGACTGAAAGTGCCCTACTTTCAATCTCCAGAGAGAGAGAAAGCACTTTGAACGGTATAGCAAACAGCACCACCGGAAAGTACGACAGTGGACCAGCTAATTCACGGCAGGCTAGTTTTCTCTTTACGCCCATTTCAACTTTTTAAATAATCCGTAAATTGGTTGGATTCAAACCAGATCTCTGCTGCTTCTCTAAATTTACACTAACGAAAAAAAATTAATGCATGCTAGTTTCTCGAACTAAACCTTTTTTAACGTGTATGTCGTCGATAACTTGGATGGTGCAAACGCTGGTTGATTTTGATAATAATCAACGAAGTATTTGTCTTGACATAAATTGCGACCTATTAATGAAACCAAACGGTACTTAATTTAAAATGTTTGAACCTGAAAACGCAGTGGGTCGTTCGAGAAGAAGACGTAAAAAGAAAATAAGCCTGCGGCAGACCACTGATGTACAATATTTGAATGGTCAAATGAGAACAAACCTGTCACGACATGACAAACATCGTCACAATGAAGTACTGATCAATTAAGCTTTTATTTCGTGAAAGGTCGCACTTTGGGATTCTTCCACAGAAATTAAAGTTAGAACCAGTATGATAAACAGCACCACTGGAAAACACTGCTCAACGGTTTGAAAGGTCACACTTTTAGAGTTCTATCCACAGACCGAAAAGTTAGGGGTACCTTGCACAGCATAATTAGCTGCAACGACAGGAAAGCACAAATCAGTAGCGATCATTAGAATGGCCACCCTTCAGGGTCTTTAGGATTACATTCACAGAATCAAAAGTTAGAATCACCTTGTACAAGAAGAAAGTCTCGAAAATTGATTCAAAATAAATTCAGCGTTTTGGAGTATTGTATAAAGTTTATTTATCTATTATAAAGTTTATTTATAAAAATTATTTATATAGTTTATTTATTTATTTATTTATTTATTTTGTCTCATTGCACTTGAACTTCGAGTTACCGGTAGTCAACTTTAAACAGGAAGTTGTAACTGACGTTTTTACTTGCGCGGAATTGGTTTAATCGGTCATGCAGTCACTCATGTAGTCAGTCATGCAGTCAATCAGTTGTGAGTAAGTTGTCCGCGTGTTTGTTCCTGTTAGCACTTTTTCGGTCAGTTAGTCAGTAAGTTAGTTAGTTAGGTAGTCAGGCAGGCAGGCAGTCATTCAGTCAGTCGGTCAGTCAGTCAATTAGCTAGTTACTTTTCACTTTTTGGTAGGGCAAAGTTAATCCCACTCTATGCAATACCAAGTTACCAAAAGCTTGCAAGGAATTTCGTTAAGAATAACAAGGGTGTGTCGTAAGACCCTGACCTCCTGCCACTTTCTTCAAAAGTTCCGCTTTTTAATGTAGTCATATTACGTGACAGAAGAAATGTCCTGCCCTGACAACGCAGCAACGATTTGCAATTTGACTGATGTGAACTTACGAAATAATCATACGCTTTCATTTGACAAATGTTTCTGACAAGACAACTGCTCTGTGAAGTCTGGTAGTAAATGACGCATCTTGGTCGTCGAGTCGCATTATACAGCGGATTTCTACCCCTCAGCTATCCAGTAAGAATGCTCATTTCAACATGAATCGGTTTCTATACCCGTAAAATGCATGCTGACATTAACTTTACGCAAGTTATATAAAAGCAGTGAAACTGACTCTTCTCATTAGATGTAGTTCCTTAGTTCCCAGAAGCTTATTAGATGGCGCACTTCAGTGTGAGAGGTGGATTTAGCTTGGAAGCTAAATCCTATATTAAAATTCGATTGCCTTAAATGAAGCGCTGCTGCGATCCATTGTCACTTACCACTTGGCCCCTTTTTTTGTTCTTTCTTCAGCTTTTAGGTAAAAAAAACGTTTCAACAACACAGCTTAGCTAGTTAAGCAGTTGACTGTTTGGTCCGGTGCTGAGGTTAAAGCCTATGCTCTGCTTTACGAGAGCGTTATAGGACGGCTAAATATTGTGTTGAGTTAATACAGTGATCACACCATCGATATTTAAAATATTTTCCCGTGTTTTACTAATTGACACATTTTAACGGTTTCAGGGCTCTTTCCGACATTGTCGCTGAACTGTTTATTTATTCATTGAACCGTTAACAAGAGCGCCGTTAATTATTCTGATGTCATAGGCTCAATTGCATCTTCGCCTCGTGGTTCTTTCACTGCGAACGACGTGTTTAGTTTTGCTGCTTGATAGTTTTCCTGTTCAGACAACTCTAGATCTTTCTGAAACCAGGGTCGTGTTCTATTGGGATCAAGGCCATTTCAACCAAAACATTTGGCTTTGGATTTGGCTGAAACAGTTTTAACTTAAAAGGTTCCCGAATAGAACACTTTTTCAACCGTTTTTGGTTGACATGCGGTTGTGACTGAACATAGTCATTTCCAGACTTCCTCAACTTCTTTTGCCAAGGTTGGCAAGATGGCGAAAGGCCGACTTGTTGCTTCAGTTGCCTCTCAAGAATTGGTTCTGCCGCATTGTAAATCGGTCGATGAATTAGAATATTTAGCAACATGTTTTGGTCATGTTTGTGGCTGTATCAAGCGAGAATACTCTCTCATATCAAGGTTCTGAAAATCGTCGGTTAAAAAGAGCGTCATCAATGTTAGTTGACAATTTCACAGTGATGACAAGCACATTTGAGTAGTTTACGTACAAAAACATTGATGCAAAGCATGATGCTCGCTGAACTGAAGTCAGTAGACGCTACCTATCGTTTTCAACCGTTTCAACCAATTGAAACCAACCAAAAACGATTGATCCCAATAGAACACGGCCCAAGACTTCAATTAAATAGGGCAAAAACCAAGAGTTGGAGCGTTCAGTCTTAAAGTATGTCACAGCTGGTTTTACACAGTCTCAAAGCGACAATCTTTCGAAATGGTATCTGCATTAAGTGTATTGCAACCAGGCCTAAATCGACGATGGAAGCACAACTGATTTCTTTGCAGTCAAAATCAATTTTTCGTGATGGACATTGATTAATTTATCTTCAAACTACGAGGGGAGAATATCAAGAAGTTATTCCTTGAATGATGAAGCCAGACTCTTTCACCGCATGTTCAATTGTTTTTACTGCCCGTAAATTAGGAACCGTGCGAGTCAACATTATTCTTCAGCCATTTGAGGCTAACTGACGTTTTGGTTAACTTGCCGTTTATTCTGCCAATAACCAGAAAAAAAAACATTCCAATGTGACAGTATTAATAGTCTTTCAGCTGTACACAGAGCACGTTAAAAGATAGCATGTCGAAAGATAGGCACTGTTCTTTTCTCGACCCGTATCAACGTAAACCATTACAAAAATTTCGGAAAACAAAAACCGACCTTTTGCTAGATGTAAATAGCGGTGGATCAAGCATCCCTGGAGCAAATGCAGATTACAGGGCCGTACAAGTTGTAATATATTTCCCAAAAATTTTGCCTGCAATCATTGATTTTCTTGAAGGTAGTGCCGGATACAAAATTTCCATTCAACAGCACTTGAATTTGATAGTCACATGTCGAATCACCGCAACAACGTTAAATAGTTGAATGAAATAGTTGCATCCGTTGGTCCGAGGCCTAAAACAAGCATCCATGAGAACCCTCATAGAGCATTTTTTTGGCTCGCTGTTGGAAGCCAAGTTGCTATGGACGCTAACATTAAGATAAAAAATTTAGAAAATCCAATTTAGTAACTGCGTCGTTAAAGCAAATCACAGAGTGAAAGGGAATTTGATCTTGATGGTGGTTTTCAACGCTCGCAGCTGGATTTTGTTACGAGCTAAACCATGCATCGCTATTCTTTCAAGCTCTTGTTTCACCGTCTAATTTGAAATCCTGCGATGGAAACCAGAGCCGAAATAAAAATGACCAAAGAAATTTCACGAGTCGCTTAGTATTTTGGTTGGTTGGCTAGAAATGTGTACCGTTCAAACAGAGCCGCTCCTAAGATCTTTCCGTGAAAATTGGGAATATCTTTATTTTCCAAGAACATCGAAAGAGACTGTTCACAGGGTACAAAGCGTACAATTTTCGTCGCGTGAACTGAAATATTTCAGATCAAGAATAGCACGGAAAAATGACGTGTTTCGCTACTTTTTTTTTGCCTTTGCAGAGTATTTTATAACAGCAAATAATAATCCGTAAAACTGCAAATGCAGCTACTCTCTCAGTCAGTACTTGCTTCAATATTTGAATTAATTCGTGCGCACAATTCCAAGGGAAGATTTCATTGTTTCCCCTCCGGAAACGTCACTACACCGCGGAAAACAACGTTATGGATTTACTCGTAAAGCAAGCCGCTCTGTGAAACAATGGTATCGTTTTAAAATCGACGATACAATTCCGATATTATCACATGGGATCAATCAGTAGACAGGCAAGCTTCAATCAATCAATCAATAAACTTTATTTACCCTCGAATTTACAGTGTAGCACTCAAGTGCTAATATCTTCGAGCCAACTACATTAATAAATAATTATAATAAAAAGTTAATTCTATATAACAAATAAGATAACTAACTACCTAGACAACTAACTTGCAAATTATCATGATGTAGAAAGGTTTGCAGTTCCTGCCCTTTTAAGTAAATTATTGTTCCCTGTAGATATCAGTCGTCGAAAAGAAGTAAAATCAGAAATAGTGCGGTAATGGTCAGGACAGAATTCCAAGCTGTTGCTGCCAAGTAACTAAAGGAATTGAGACCATAAGAAGTGGTCAATGGTTTGGGCAAACAGAGCATATTATGTCCTCTTAAAAAATAGGTGCTAGAGCGTAAACGAAACATATCTTTTAAATATCTTGGATAATCAGAAAAATGAAGACATTTAAAAATAGTAAGAATCATGTTTTGTAAACGCTTGTCCTTAAGGTTTGCGGTTCCTGCCTTTTTAAGTAAATTATTGTACTCAGAGTTAAAATCCTTGAAAATGAATCGAAGAATACGTTTGTTTAAGAGGTCCAGTTTATCAGAATCTTGTTTACTAGAGAAATGCCACACCATAGAACAATAATAAAAGTGAGGAAGTATAAATGCCTTATAAAGACGGAGCATGGCTTCAGTAGACATCAGTTTGCCAAACCTTGTCATAACGCTAAACTGATTGTTTACCTTTTTACATATAGAGGACACATGTTGCTTAAACGCAAGATCTTTATCAATTGTAACGCCGAAAAGTTCCATTGAGTCAGTTACTGAGAAATCAGTTACTGCTTAATCGCGGATGGTCTGTCCGAGGCGACCAATGCAGTCGTGTTCGGAATTATCTCAGAAAATGAAGCTCAAAAACTTCGCTCAGGGTCATCACGATCAGTGAATTCTGCTTTTCTTTTTTCGATGACCTCGTTCTCTTCCTCTTGAGGCAGACAAACGACGGGTGTAGATCGCCTCTCATTCTGCTGCTTCGTTTCATCTATCCCAACGGTATAAATTTTGCTCTTATTCAGAAGGCAGAACGTTGGGTACTGCTTAGCCGATACAAGACGCTCCTTGTTCACCAACATGTACTTTTTTCTGCAGTCGCCTTTCTTTTCTCATTTCCTCATTGCACCTCTTTTTCCACACCTTTTTCTTTTTCTTTCTGTGTTCCTTTCCGTGAAGATAGCGGGTACGAGTGTGACGATTGATTTCCCCTCAGTTTCTTCTAACATTCCATATTAGTTGAATAATATCCCTGAAAAATCAGTCGAGTAAACGCGAGTCTGTATGATAACTATTTCGCGCGTTTTTATTTCCAGTGTGGGAAAGGGGGTGTGGACTGGCGTATATCACGACTATCGCATCTCACTCGCTTACAACAAAACTGTCAATTCTTTTGCCTGTATTGGAAAACAAGTGTTCTCATGGGTAGTATTGGTTTATTTTTTATCGTTAAGCTCCTGCCCAAGTTTACTCATTTTTTTTAAATCGAACTACGATGTCTACGATTCAAAAATGCAAATACTAAATGATTGATTGACATTTCTTTGTTGCTAGCGCGTGTACAATTTTCTTCACTTCCGTTCCTAGACACATCGGTAGAACTAGACTTCGAGTCAACAATGAACATGTCGATGATAACTGCAGAATGTTTCTCTTGCAGAGAAAATTTACAACGCTCTATTCCCTAAAGAAGAACACAACACAACATCACGACGATGTAGATGACGACGGGATAGTTCCAGTTTTCAAAGACAGCACGGGAAATAAAGTCGAGATGCCCCAAGCTCGTAACACGCTGGATGCCGAAAGCCAGCAAGCATATATGCTGTCAGGGTTGATAGAGAGGCTGAATTCAACCTTCCATCCTCGTTTACCAGTTAAAATTGAAAATAACCCCTTTAATAGGACTGTAATTAATAATGATGACGATGATTGTCAGAATTACAGACCGTACGACCTCATCTGAAAACAGGAGAAGATTGACACATACATTGTATAGGTGCATGCATTCTATTGTTGCTCCTAATAATTATCTTTAGTTATCCTTTTTAAAGTCCGATGTACTCTTTGCTGGCGTTTTCAGTGAATTTACAAAAAACGACAGCCGGTCGTTTGAGCAAACCGTCTTGAACTTTGGGGTGACAGGTAACACAACATTGCATTGTGCAGCGTCAAATATGTCACGCAGGTCACACAACGACACATGCATAATAAAAAGCTGGGGGAGATAATCATACAGTTCCAGGCGTCATGTCTTCAAATTGAGAACTGTAAAAAACATTGAGAATTGTCCAAAACTGAATTAAGAGGGTTTCAATATTCAACTATAACATGCAATCCAAAGCAAAATTCACTTGTAAATGTTTTCATTTTTAAGTTCTTTGTGAATTAGATAGACCACATTGTCAAAGTTACAGAATCAGTGTTTCTGTTGCAGTTAAACAATTGCTCTGAGTTGTTGACATCACATTATCAAAGACCTGCTAACTCAAGCATATTTCCCCCTCGTTATGAATAACATCACATTACGTTAACAAAGTGTTTGATAATGCCACAGCATCTAACTCACAGAATCACAGGCATGCCACCTGAGTGTTTCTGTTGCATTTGAATAATCGCACTAAGGAGTTTTAGACATCATGACATTACCAGAGACCCACCAACTCAAACATATTTTCCCCTCAGTATGAACAACACCAGATTAAGTTAGCAAAGTATTTGATAATGCCACAGCATCTAACTCACAGAATCGCGGGCGTGCCACCTGGGTGTTTCTGTTGCATTTGAATAATCGCATTTAGGAGTTTTAGACATCATGACATTACCAGAGACCCACCAACTCAAACATATTTCCCCCTCGTTATGAACAACACCAGATTAAGTTAGCAAAGTGTTTGATAATGCCACAGCATCTTACTCACAGAATCACGGGCGTGCCGCCCGAGTGCTTCTGTTGCATTTGAATAATCGCACTTAGGAGTTTTAGACATCTTGACATTACCAGAGACCCACCAACTCAAACATATTTTCCCCTCGTTATGAACTACACCAGATTAAGTTAGCAAAGTGTTTCAAAATGCTACAGCATCTAACTCACAGAATCACGGGCGTGCCGCCTGAGTGTTTCTGTTGCATTTGAATAATTACACTGAGGAGTTTTAGACATCATGACATTACCAGAGACCCACCAACTCAAACATATTTTCCCCTCAGTAGGAACAACACCAGATTAAGTTAGCAAAGTGTTTGATAATGCCACAGCATCTAACTCACAGAATCACGGGCGTGCCGCCTGAGTGTTTCTGTTGCATTTGAATAATTGCACTGAGGAGTTTTAGACATCATGACATTACCAGACACCCACCAACTCAAACATATTTCCCCCTCGTTATGAACAACACCAGATTAAGTTAGCAAAGTGTTTGATAATGCCACAGCATCTAACTCACAGAATCACGGGCGTGCTGCCTGAGTGTTTCTGTTGCATTTGAATAATCGCACTTAGGAGTTTTAGACATCATGACATCATCAAAGACCCACTAACACACACCAAAAAATCTTGAATTATCACTGACTGACAAGTGTAGACCAAACCTGCTCATCTGAACCAAACAAATTGCATCTGAGACAATGTTGGTCAAAGCCTTTTTTATTTGTGGTGGCACCTCAAAGAGCCGTTTTGTTGTGTTACCCGTAGTGTGCTATGTGGCATGCTCGACCTACAGGATTTTCCCTGCATTGTGCATTGCAGGGGTGGGTGGTGGTGTGTGTGTGTGTGTGTGTCGGGGGGGGGGGAGCCATTTGCCTTGGCTTCTGGTCATTGCAAAGACTGCCTCTCAGTTAATCTGCAACTGGTCTTCAAGGTTGACTCTAGAAAAGAAAAGGAAGGAAAACAGTGTTTATCAAGTAATGAGTTAAAAATAAGGGAAACGCTAGCTAGTTGGCATATATTTCACAGCACGGATTTACTGGTCCCTGCAACAAGTCACACACACACACAAAGGGACTAGTCCTTGGAACTAGTCCCAGGGAAAAGTCCCCTGTAGTGTCTACACGAGGGGACTAGCACTTGGCAGGGACAGTCTGATTTGCTCTTTAAAAAAAGGTCAGTTCACACAAAGGGCTCTGGGCTGATGATGTGTCACCATTTAAAAAGGATACTGGGTGCACATTGATTGATTGAAAGCAAAATGCCATGAAATTAATAGCAATGTCATGTTAAATTATGCACATAATTATTATGAGCAATAATTTCACAACATAGAAAGCTTTCTTTCCAAGTTTCCAAAAAGTTTTATTGTAATACTGATAAAGTTTGGCTCTTTCTTTTCTTGCATATTCTATTTCTAAATTCTTTTGATTGTGTCAGTAAATATTTATAGTCTGCATGGCCTATCATATTTCTATCAGTGGACATCAATTTTGTTCTTTGATTTTGTTGTCATTTATATTTTTACAATATCAGAACAGGAATTTTTAACCAGGCGATATGGAAGAACATTGTACAAACACTAGCCAAAGAAAGGGCGCCCATCAATCTTGAGATTAAAACAAGCTCATCAGGGAGTGGACCATGGAGCCGCATATCTCTGATATCCGACGTGGTGACATTGTTGAGGTTGACTTCAAATCCAGGATCGGAGGAAGCCTTTCAATACCAAATAGATTACTGGTGACATCAAACTGGCCCTGGCAGCCATGTTATTCTCCAATGGAATAATGGCCACATCAGACTTTTTCTGTGAAGTTAAAAATTGTATAACATTTTCCATAAAATTAAATCCAATCTCTTCTGATATCAGCTTAAAGTACATCTTTTTTAAGAGAGCAAAACCAAAAAGATTGTTCAAAAATTCATTCACTTGTGAAAGATAGGATAACAGAAAGCTATGATGGTCTATTACCCATGCAGTGTTTGCAAAGATCAGGGTTGCCACAAAGATTTGAAGTAAGTGACTAAATTATTGGAGTACACATAGGCAGCTGATTTTGCCAACTTTTTATAAGGAATCAGAACAATGGCCCAGTAGATAAGCTGACCAAGATCATAAAGTAGGAGGCGATGTTTTGCTACTTGTGACATAAAGTGGTGATGCAAACCAAAAACTATTTTTTTTTCAATAAAATCAAATCTGAACAAACCAGAAAAACACTAAAAAATTTGGATCTGGGCAAAACACAGGTTAAATACTTGGGAGGGTGTGGGGTGGTGCAGAGTTGGGGATAACTAACTTTATTAAAACCAAACCAATCAATAACTAGTATTGTCCAATCAATGAGAATCGATAGTCACAAGAAAAATTACATCGATTGTTTGTAATCCCCTGGCACTGATGCAACTTGGCAGAATCTCAATCAAACTTCACCTTACTGATAAGTCTTGTTCAGTTTTTCAACTATCATTGATGAAAATCTATGGTAATCGACGAAAATCGATAAAATTAAAAGTCACAAAATTTTCCTTCATCAATTTTCATTAATTTCTGATATCATTTGATTACTGGTAATTAGCCTTGATTGTTATTGGTTGATATTGATTATCATCAATTTCATTGATTGGTTAGACCAGGATTGCAAAGTTATAGCAGATTGTTCACAATGAATCAAAATTAACACGTATTTCAACAACAAGCTTATTTCAATTTTAAAATAAGGGGAGTCTCAAATCAAAAAGCAAACAATTCTTGCACCACAAGTATTAACATTACCACCACCCCCTCAAAAATACTAATATGGACCAGGGCAAAGTGCATTTTTAGCGGAGACAAATAAAAATAATCCAATAATTTATTATGATAACAGAGTATATAAAGATAAAATCAAGAAGTTCAACTTACCCCTGCCCTTCCCAGTTTTGTGAGATAAATTGTCAGGTCCTGCCAGGCACTGCCTGAAATCCTTGACTTCAGTTTAAACAGGAGGTAGACCCAGTCTGGCGCACTCTCTCCATCCACACTTCCTTCTGAGAGTAGCTTCGAGAAAGCTGTTCTGATTCCTTTCTCCTGCACCACTGAATCAAACACATTCGAGACCACTTCCCGGGCATCTTGACCAGGCTTTCCAGTCAAAGAACAGAACTCCCCGAGCACAGTAGTAAGCGATTCACCATTACGTTTACACACTCCGGTGATTTGGTTCAGCAAATTTACCGCGGTTTCCCGCATTTTCTTCTTTTTGAAGGCAGGAGACAGGTCTTCATCGGCCCTAAGTTCGTTTAGGCTTCTCTTCCTCTTTGATGTGCTTTAACTCTTGGTTGTGCTGAGGAAATGGCACTCTATTTGGTTTTGGTGGGCTCGGAGTGGTAGGAGGAGCTGGCGGGAAACTTGTGGATGCAGCTCCAGAGAGACAACACTAAACCCATTGATCCAAGCCCTGATCAATTGGAAATCCTCCGTTTGAAAGTATAGGGCGTCTAGTGTCTTTTGGCGCAGGATTCCAACGACAAGGCCAAAGGCTGATGCGACATACACATTTTCTGCTCGACGACTGGAAGCCGAAAACCAACTGGCGGGCGCGGGAAAGCCATCGCATCCGACCAGATCATCCAAGGCGATTTGTTGGTATTCGTCTGGAAATACCTGGGCGAAGCCTGACGAACAGAACCTGGAAGGTTTGCCCCCACATTTCACAGAATTTAGTGCAAACCACGACTTCTCTGCGTCAAGCGAAGCGGACAATACTCGATGTAAAAGCGGATCGCTCGTTTCACTGCCACTACTGTCCTCCATTCTCTCTAGAATCCACTGACGATGTTGCCGACGATAAATCGCGATATATATTTTTGAATGCGGCGCCACTTTGCGAAACCAGTACCATATAAAGATAAATCCAATTGTTTCCATTGTATAGTTAGTTGTACTTTTACATTTACTAGCCATATTTGTGAAAACAAGTTTAATATGTTTTTGACGGGAACGGTAGTGAGCGCGTACTGATAATAACAAGTCAACCGCATTCCACTAACTGTGGGCGCATATGCGTCGGACCGATGCATTTCGAAGAATTCTAGAATTGATTCGTTCGAAAACATTCAGGCCAACATTTAACACCAGGTTGAAGTTGTCTGCCAATTCGATTTGAGCGAGAAATAGTAAAATTAGAGCTGAGAATCAGTAGAGGAACTATAAAATACGTGTATAAATAGTTCCAAAATACTTAAAAAAGGTTTTTCAAACGCAGTCAGCCGTCCCGAAGGAAGTGTATTTGTTGTGTGACATTGCAATAGTGGAGTATCATTTGCATTTTATTTAGTTTGATACAGGTTTAGGTACGGAATAACCCGTAACGCAACACATCAGCTGTTAGTAATATAATTTATTGTCATTCTTACCGCACGTTTAGCTCATCTCAATGCCCTTTACATCCATCTCAACACTTTTACGGCGAGAAAGACCTTCACAAACATCGCACATTTATTACGACTTGAAACTTGGCTTTATTGTAAACCTTACCGTATATTTAGCTTATCTCAATCACTTTTACACCCAAATCGATAACTTTTCTATAAGAAATGCCGGCACAAACATCGTACATTTTCTAACACTCAGTACTGACCTTGTATGGTAATTTCCGGTAGGGAATAACTTTTCACGTGACATTTCACTTATTAGTAAGACAATTTTACTGTAAACCTTATCGTATATTTAGCTCATCTCAATCCTCTTTGCCCCCATCTCAACACTTCTGCTACGAGAAATAGCGACGCACACATCGTATTTACTAAGGCTAAAGCTCGTATGAGTGTTTCCAGGGTGGAATAACTTTTCACGTGACATTTTAATTATCAGTGAAATAGTTTAACTGTAAACCTTACCGTATATTTAGCTCATCTCAATGGCCTTTACACCCATCTCAACACTTTTACTATGAGAAATGGCGACACAAACAGTGAACATTTACTAAGACTTGAAGCTCGTATGAGCATTTCCGGTATGGAATAACATTCCACGTGACATTTCAGTTATTTGTAAAATCGTTGTATTGTAACCCTTACGTATATTTAGTTCATTTCAATGTCCTTTGCACCTATCTCAAACATATTCTTAACAGAAATGGGGACACAAACATCGTACATTTACTAAGACTTAAAGCAGGTGGACTTAAAGTGGTACTACGATCAAAAAATCACTTTTATTTTTTCTTCGGATTTCGAAACTTTGTTTACTAAACAAAGTGTGTGTGTGAAAGTGCCTTATTTAGTATGCAGCACGGGAGTTTTGAGCTTTCACACTCTCAAACTCGTGTTTTGCATAATTTGTAAGCCGCGTTCACACACTACATTCTACAGCTCTTGAGTGTATGACGTCATTGTATCCTTTCTGGTGTAATAATGGCGGACCATTAAAACGGAAAATTGCAGTTTAAATTAACGGTCTTCTTCTCAAAATTAAGGCTTATAATTTCGCTTGGGGAGTGTTTAACAAACATAGTTTCGAAATCCAAAGAAAAAATAAAAATGATTTTTTGATCATAGTACCACTTTAAAGCTTGTATGAGCGTTTCCGGTATGGAAGAACTTGGCACGTGACACTTCCTTTGACGCAACGGTGAATTAATTGGAATGCTTAGCGTCTTTGGTACTGTTCGTTTCAATGCTTTCTACATCCATCTCAACGCGCCTATTTGAGAAACGGACACACACGACGAGAATTTTTTTTTAACAAAGCCCGATTTTATTTGGAATCCTACTCATATTATCCTACTTCTCCCCAGAGGCTTCTGTTACACATACTTCAACGTCCTAAAAACCATTTCGATGGATTTCTATCGTTGTTTCAGTGACCTCCTCTATAACCTCATTAACCGTTCTTTTATGGTGACAGAAGCTACAATAGGTTTCTGTAAAAAAGCGAGAGGTAAAGTTTTCATCAGTCGACTGTAGTTTGTGTCGTGATTCGTCGGTCAAAGGTTTCAGTACGGTAGTCAAGTATTTGCACAGTTGGTAAGTCAGGGACCCACAGAATGAGACTATGGGTCGCATGGGTATGTTAGGTTTGTGCAGTTTCGGTAGTCCGTAAAGTTTCGGTGGTTGTGGTACACGGCACCCCAGTCTGTTGTAGCGTTGAATGTCAATAGCGTCAGTTTTCTTGAGGTCAAGTAGTTTGCTGTTGAGTTTGCGTTGAAGTGCTGGCGTCAAAATTCCTTCGATAACAATTAGTATGCCTTTGAGATATTATTAGATGTTGGCGCCCAGCTGTCTACCACATATAAAAGGTTTCCTTTACTGAGAACGTCTTAAATTAAAAATTTCTGACCCACAACGGAGATTTCTTAGCAAATCACTGAACCCATAGAGCCAATTATCCAGCTGACGACGGGTTACCATTCACACCCACAAAATTAAATTGTTTTTTGAACAGCTATTTTTGTCGCACTTGTATCTTTGAAAGTAGAAGGTTTAGTTACCACGCCGAATTATTTTGTATTCGCCTGTGCTGGATAGTCACACTTAAACTTCCATCCACTTTCATCCAAAACTTTGAAGATAGTCCTGTTGGTAACCTTTGCAAAGACAGAAGAACCTGCTCACCAAATGGATATTGCTCTGGTACGCATTCAATGTCTTCTGACCCAATTATGATAAAGACAAAAAATAAACAATGCCATCAATAAAGTATGACTTTTTGTTCTCACGTAAATTAGGGCATGTCAATGAAGTA
The DNA here is from genome assembly GCA_964030785.1 of Siderastrea siderea. Taxonomy (NCBI): domain Eukaryota; kingdom Metazoa; phylum Cnidaria; class Anthozoa; order Scleractinia; family Rhizangiidae; genus Siderastrea; species Siderastrea siderea. Next base: position 35,788,733 of record OZ034970.1, read on the forward strand.
CTCATTGTCATCAGACGTCAGTCGGTTCAGGACTAATCTGTGATCGAAGCAAAGGTGAGTTTTCAATTCTGTTACCTTTTAGCTTTGAATATGCGCAAGATTTCTTACTTAGAAAAAGAAAATCTTTTTGGGCTCAAACTTTGAACTGATTAATCCCAAAGTGAGGCGTTCTTATTACTTTATGTCATATTTTGGCATGTGAGTTTGCAAATAAAATCCTATAAGAGGGACCATTTCGGTGAAAGGTTTTGTACGATCTTTGACTGTGGTGTTGTTATCAATATAATCTGATACATGCCTTATTTTTCCCTCCCCAACTTCCTACAAATTCCTCACTTATTTGACATATAAACATCTTGTCACGTTATACCAATTTTGAAAGTAAATAAGTGTTTTGTTGCAGTTTTCCCGGTAGCAAATGACACATTCTGTTGAACAAATTTAGTTCAGTATGCCATCTCTTGATGTCTGAGTTTCGTCTCTTTACCTTTCCGTGTGATAACATGCTCTGAACTTCACATAGTTTTCCTTGTTTGCTCGCCATGTTGTCACGTAATACCACTTTTGAAAGAGAATACCTATTTTGGGGGAATTTTGCAGGTAACAAATGACAAATCGTGTTAAACTAATTTAGCACAGTATTCCATCTCTCGATGTCTGAGTTGCTCTGAACTCCACATGGATTTCCTTACCTGGTCGCCATCATGTCTCGTTATACCGCTTTTCAAAGTGAATAACTGCTTTGTCGGAGTTTTCCCGGTAACAATTGACAATTCCTGTTAAACTTCTTTGGTTCAGTATTCCATCACGCGATGTCTGAGTTCCGTCTCTTTACCTTTTTGTGTGGTGACATACTCCAAACTTCACATAGCTTTCATTGTTTGTTCGCCATGTTGACAAGTAATACAACATTAGAAATTGAATAACTATGTTTTGGGAGTTTTCTCGGCCACAAATGACACGACATGTTAAACTACTTTGGTTGAATATTCCATCTCTCGATGTCTCAGTTCCGTCTCTCCTTAAGTGGCTGCCAGGCTTGTTACGTAATGCAACATTAGAAATTGAATAACTATCTTTTGGTTCTTTTCCCGGTAACAAATGACACATCCCGTTAAACTACTTTGGCTCAGTGTTCCATCTCTCGATGTCTCAGTTTCGTCTAAAGTTACCTTTTCTTATGATAACATGTTCTGAACTTCACATACATTTCCTAATTAAGTGGCCGCCATCTTGTCATGTAATGCAACTTTTGAAAGTGAATAACTATTTTTTGGGAGATTTCCCGGTGGCAAATAGCACATCCTGTTAATCTACTTTGGTTCCGTATTCCGTCTCTCGATGTCTGAGTTTAGTCTCTTTACCTTTTCTTATGATAACATGCTCCGAACTTTATATGGATTTCCTTAGTGGCCGCCATCTTGTCACGTAATACAACATTAGAAATTGAACAACTATTTTTGGGGAGTTTTCCCGGTAACAAATAACACATCCTGTTAAACTACTTTGGTTGAGTATTCCATCTCTCGATGTCTCGGTTCTGTCTCTTTACCTTTTCTTGTGATGACATTCTCCGAACTCCACATAGATTTCCTTAAGTGGCCGCCATCTTGTAACGTAATACAACATTAGAACTTTTTCAGATATATGAGCAACTTTAGAGCTTTAGAAGTTTTAGAAGGATTTGAAAGTAGATAACAGACACGATAAATTCTTGAGCTTTAGAGGTTTGAGAACGATAACAACAGACATGAGCAATTCTAGAACTTTAGAAGTCAGAATTTTAGACGTCTCATAAGACGTTAAAGTTAAAGAACTTTTCCGTTCCAGTGCTGAGAGAGATTTGTTTATTTTTTGGCATTGATATCGCCGGAATAACGATGTATCGCAAACAGCCTTATGTGAGCAAGATAGAGTCGCTCTGCCTTAGCTGCACCTGCCATCAGTAAACTGATCACGAAAAGTACCAAACATTTACGACACTGTTATTTGCTAAATAAAACAGTTCAGGCGGCTGATACAGTGGAATCCCACTTTCTCGAACCTACAAGAGAACATTGGTTCCGACTTGTCGAGAAAACAATAGTTCAAAAAGTGATGGTAAACTTCCCGTGCTTGAGTGAGGGAGAGGAAACTGCTTTTGGCAGCATCAAATTATCGGAAGTTTCAGAAAAACTGAGTTCCACAGTATATGGGATGATAATTCCCGAGGCCGAAAGATTGTCCGAAAAATAAACAATAGCCCAAGAAGCGAAACTTTAAAAGAAACTGTGAAGCCTTGAGTGCGCTATTTTCATTAATGAGCGTCATCATCATCACAATCGAGCAAGAAGGGGTTTATTCATTAGTTAATTCTCCGTTTAATTTTACGTAATTGCTATCGTGGTGAAGCGAAAACAACCAGTAACGGTAAAGGTCTGTTTGCGGTTAAACAAAATGTGATATGGTTAGGTTTAAAAAGGAGGGACCTAACACAGTGTGGATAGGTTTTTTTCTCTCTTTTGGTATGATAAAATCGGGCGACCGTGGCGACGGTGGTGGCGGATATGAAATCGAGCTTACCAACTCGTCTGATACCAGCGGTTGATTTTGTAACACGTGACGTGATAATATGCTGAAACACTAGCACCGCATTCGAGTGAATGCAGTCGAAAATTATCGCGACCTCGTTTGAAGTGCCCGGTCCGTGCCCAGTGATCGCGCACTGACAAGTTTGAATGGCCCCGTAAAGGCCATGTTACACGACGCAATTTTTCCTGCAACTTGCAACGCAACAAACGTTGCGTTGCAAGTTGCGAAAAAATTGCACGTGTAACACCCCATTTTCGCAACCTGCAATGCAACAAAATGCTGCATTGCAAGTTACAGGAAAAGTAGAACTATCTTTTCTTTTCGCAACGTTGCGAGACAAGTTGCTGCGTGTGACATGTCAATCGTAACTTGCAACGCAATTTTATTAAAATGAGCCAATCAGAGCGCGTCCTTCGCTTGTGCAAGATTTTAACTTAATAATTTCCAGCGGGTGCGTTGCAAGTTGCGAACAAAAATTGCGAACGTGTGACACCCCCTCTGCAACTTGCAGTGTTTTTCAGTCGTCATCGTTGCGTTGCAAGTTGCAAGGAAAATTGCCTCGCGTAACATGGCCTTAAAGCAAGCTGAAAAATGTAAAAAAGTTTATGGCAGACTCCTCTGCGTACTAGAGGCGGGGAGGGGAACTCCCATATTAAAGAGATGCTCGTCTTCTCGCTCAGGTGTGTAAGTTACTGATTTTGGTCAAACATAGGGTGTTCAGGACAGGCTGCCAGTGAGTTTAGCCACCAAGGTTTCGTTTTGAGTTGCACTTGAAGAAAAAAAAACGCTATCATGATTTGTTGGCAGTCTAGATCGATTAGGCATGGAAATGGTATCCTCCAGGGGTCAAACAAGAAAGCTTGAACTACGCCCAGATTGATCTCTTCTTGCGGTTCCGACAAGTATTACAGTCGTCTGAATCGTTTGTAATAATTTCAACAGGAATAAAAAGCCTCTACGGATTACCGCAGTTTTTGTATTCAAGACATGACTATGACTAAGAGATTAGTTGGTGCTAGATGCAGTGCTTATTTTCAAGTCTGTAGACCCTTTGTATTGAATAAATAAAAGGGAAACTGGAGTTTCTAAAGGCGGCTTTTTTATAACCGAGTGAGAGATTGCACATGCGGACGTACAAGGGAACATGAGAAAACTTTTAAAAACGCGAATGTTCCGAGGTGCGTATTTAAACTCACAGGGTTCGTGCTCACTTACATTTTTGAGAGGACGAAGGGTAGAAGTTGACTACCGCGTAAGTAGTACCTTCTTCGTGATGCTCAAAACAAACTTCGCAAATGTCAATTCCTAAAATACAGCTGATAACCATTTCGTAATTGTTTACTTGGGAATGGACTAAGCTAAATTTACGCCAAGGAAATTACTTCCACGATATCTGGGCAGCGAAAACACGAATAGTACAGAAACAGAAGGACCCTACAGGGTTTTGAATTTCTGCAGTTTTGTATTCAGTCGAGAATCATCGTGCCAATCTAGTCACGTTTAATACTATTACTTGTCACCAAGCTTTTATAACATGGCTAGAGCCCAACCGACCAACCGTTTGGTGGGTCTGTTCGAAAAGCATTTCAAATACCTAAATGACAGTTTCCTTACCCTTTTCCATACTCCAGCTCGTGAGATCCTATCTCTATAAGCCTCCAGTCTGAAAAAAATGCAGCCTTTTTGGGGAGTCCCCCTGTACAGTACCCACCGCCCCAGCCCCCAGGAGTTCGTGACTCTCATTCTGTGACAAACACGAGGGTGCACGAGTAATCTTTGAATTTCATTCTCTCATTTGAGGCTCTAAACTTCGTTAAGTGAATTTGTTCATCGTGTTATCAAGTCTCTTGTATGAATGGCTGTATGGAACCTGAAATATGGTTAAAGTTGTCAAGAAATACGATTTTACGAGGGCCTTCGCTAATAGTGACTGATTGTGTCCTGAGTACCATAACCGCTTGCCCGTGGGAAATTACAATTTGCCGACGAAAGAAGGGGGGGAAACAATGTTCAACCACTGCTTTTGCAAGGTAAGGGTAAAATATTAAATAATGAACTCGTATGGAGCTAAACGATAAGATTTTGTTCGAATTTTGGCTTTATCATAAGAGAAAGCGTATCGCGTAATTCGATTATTTGCTTTGTTGACATTAGTCGCTGTCGAGTGGTTTCCTCGAAATGGGACGGGCTATTTCTTGGATGAAATTAAAAGCCCCAGGCAAATTTTTATATCCTTAAAAAGTGCATTATTTCTACTTATCTAAGCCGTAATTTCAGGTGAATCTGAGTTATACCGCATAGGAAAAGTGTTTCGTGAAAAACTGCTCCAAAATGAAATCTGTAAACAATGAAAAACTGGTGATTTTTAAACGCTCGCCTGGATTTCAAAGTTCAGTTAATTATCCTGATTTTAGACTCAAATCATTTGTCAATGTCTCCTGTACAAATATACAAACTTGAGAAAGGCCTTCTTTAATTTGCGCTTTTGATGAGCAAAGTTCGTTTGACCATGTTCGTCGCTCTCGTTTCGGGCATTTTATAGCGCCGGGCGCTCGTTACAGTTTTTGAGTATTTTCTCGAAAATGAAAATAGATTTAAACAAAAAATATACACCACGTTTATTGACTCACCATAAGGTATCTCTGAGGAAAAAGTGAAGGTAGTTGATTTTGTAAGCATGTGCCACATTTTTCTGTTTTCACGCGGTCTACAAAATAATTCGCTCTTAAGTAGTACGGTCCGAGTACGCAGATGCCACAATTTTATTAGCCAAACCAAATTCAACGAATTACGCAGTTCGAAGGTTCGAAAGTTGTCCCAGCTAAGTTTGGCTCAGTGATTTAGTGCACAACTACAGACGCTAGGATGCTCCTCACTACAAGAGTAGTTACGAAAAACCGGCTGAACTGCTATAAACCAGTTCGTTCGCTTCGCTCCTCTGATCGCCTACTTTTACAAGTTCCTAATGTCTTAACAGCCATCTATGGTCAAAGGACTTTTTCTTTCTGCGCCCCAAAACTTTGGAACACTCTATACCTCAAACTGTAAAACAAGCTGAAACTGTAGCCATTTTTAAAAAGAAACTTAAAACGTTTCTTTTTTGTGACCATTTCAAACTTTAGGTTTATATCTTAGTTAGTCACATAGTGTACTTATAGCTACATCCAAGGTAGGCTGGTTATGTTACGTTTTTATTCTCAGTTTATACTGTAAGCGCGTTGCGAATCTTAAATGCGCCTATAAGAACCTTCTTCTTCTTCTTCTTCTTCTTCTTCTTCTTCTTCTTCTTCTTATTATTATTATTATTATTATTATTATTATTATTAGTTCGACTGCTTTGCGTGTAATGTAGCACTTTTCAAACCCGGACTAAACATCCATGTCCAATACTCACCGCTTGTTCAAGTCGCGAAAGTGGAGATTCAACTCGTACATGTACGTGTCGTACGACTCGTAAAGTAATGATTACAACGTATTTGCTCAATACAACCGCACTCGTACCAGTATTTTTGCAAAGGGCCTTTTTGTGGCTGGGCTTGCATGTAACAAAAATCGTGGCGCCCAAAAATAACCGTCTGTGATCTGAATTTAAACTTCGAGTTGAATAAAAGTTGAGTCGTTTGAATTTCAAGTTCGTCGTCGTAGCTTCACGGCTCTATCGATAGTGAGAGACAGAGAGACCTCACAAGTGGTTCTTTCTCCAATGAAGCCAGTGAATTTGTCCAGAACATAAGGGCACCAAAATTGGCATTTTTTCAGTTGGTAACGAGTTTTTTTGTGGCTGCCTTCTACGAGCTATTCTTTGTTATCTTTACGTACCAGTTGAGGTAATGGAGTGCTTTAATTTTTAAACTGATATTTTTCTTTGTTTGGGCAGCCAAACTACAGGGCCTCTCAGGAAACCAGCCTGGTCGATAAATGGATCACTATTAGTCCAATACCGACCAGTTTCTAAATTCTCCTTACAATATCACTACTTGATCAAACATGCAGGACATGATAAAGAAAGAAGTGATCACCAAAAATAAAATGAATTGATGCTGGAATAAATTCCCCCATCTTGTACCATAAGAAATGCATGGAGTCCAATGTGAAGAATAAGCATGCTGATATTGGGGCTTAGAGCAAGTTGATCTATGGCCCACAACCGGCTCTCTCTAAATTAAGCTCTGTCGCTAATGAATTTTCATTCAGGAATCTCAGAACCGTAAAAGTTTGAGAAGTGAAAAACAATAAACAATAGTTTCAATCTACCCTAGAAAGGTTATTTATTTGTCGCTCTCTTTTGTGCCATAAATAGTAAAGAAAAACCCCCTAGAACTTTCGGTTTTCATTTGGGAACAATTTTCAATTAAGGCACCCACTCAACCACAACGATCTACACTATTCATAGCCTAACTCTATTAATTACTGTTGTTGATGTATATTGGTTGGCTTTATCAGCCGTCAAATTAGTGGCAGAAGAACATACTACAGTGGTCTCTTTTGATTGCGTTTGAGACGACGTTATTTTGCGATAATGTCGTCTCAAAATGCTGGTTTGTGATTGGTTTAAAAACTGTCATGACAACGCGGCCAAGGTCAAACTTCAAAACTTTTCTTCACAAAACCGCCGGGAAAATTTTAGTTTTTGCTCAGTAATATGGTTGGAAAAACCTATATTACAATGTGATTGATCCCTGACAAAACAGTTATTCACGTTTAGGCATAGTTCACTTTTAGAAGTGGTATAACGAGACATGATGGCGGCCACGTAAGGAAATCTATGTGGAGTTCAGAGCATGTAATCATAAGAAAAGTTAAGGAGGCGGAACTCAGACATCGAGAGATGGAGCACTGCGCTAAATTAGTTTAATACGATTTGTCATTTGTTACCGGCAAAACTCCCAAAAAATAGGTATTCACTTTCAGAAGTGGTATTACGTGACAACATGGCGGGCACTTAAGGAAATCTATATGAGAAGTTCAGAGCATGTTATCATAAGAAAAGGTAAAGAGACGAAACTCAGACATCAAGAGATGGAATACTGAACCAAATTAGTTTAACAGAATGTGTCATTTGTTACCGGGAAAACTGCAACAAAATAGTTATTCACTTTCAAAATCGGTATAACGTGACAAGATGGCGTCCACTTAAGGAAATCTAGGTGAAGTTCAGAGCATGTTATCATAAGAAAAGGTAAAGAGACGATACTCAGACATCGAGAGATGGAATACTGAGCCAAATTACTTACAGGATGCGTCATCTGTTACCGGGAAAAGAAAGGAAAAATAGTTATTCAATTTCAAATGTTGTATCACGCGAACGAAATAGGCAATGTGTGAGATTTCTATTGTCCTAGATCAGATCAAAAGATAAATACAGGGCACTAAAGTATCAAGAAATGAGATCCCTTTCACAACATCATTAAATCTAAAGAAAATTGATATTCAGTGATTGCACAGCAGTTATTTGGTCACGCATTCCACTTAGTTGCCTCTCCTGATACTAAGGGTGCGTTTCTTTGGGAACCGGATTCTTGTATCCAAAAACGGATTTTGCGTTTCTTTTCATAAATCCGAAAATGGATTAATCAGGGATTAGTAATCTGAAGAATCCACACTCCGAGTGGATACACCAGATTAAATCTAAATCCGGATTTTTAGGATTCATGATCCGCGCGTTTCTTTGGGGGACGGATCCGAAAATAGTACATCTGTCAAGCGGTCTTCCATGCAAATTTACTGGTCTCGCCATATTTTCTCTCGATCTTGCGTGACAAAACATTCGATCGTGACAAAGAAAAATTCAGGTGATTATTCCGTTCCGTATATTTGAAAAGTTTTCTCCAAAAGTACAGACAGAAGCATTGACACGTCAGGATAACTTCATTTGTGTACCATTTCTGTAATCTAGGGACCAGATTTTGCTAATTGTGAACGCAAATAGCGAGTTCACTTGAACTACTGCAGATTCTGTCCTTGTTTATAAATTATTTGTATTCCAAATAGAGAAATATCGTTCTGATTTATATATTGCGTGCCTCCAGCCTGTCTTGTCATGACAAAATAATCCTTTTTCGGATTTTGCGTTTCTTTGGTGTCGAAGAATCCATATGATCTGGGATCACAAATCCGTTTTCGGATTCTCCCAAAGAAACGCACCCTAAGTCCCAAGCCTAAACTAAATCAACAGCGCTTTGCGCATTTGCTCCGTGACATTGCGCATGTGCGCAATTCACAGTTTTAGCAATGTTGAGTGGTAAGCTTTCAAATGGCTGAAAGAAATTTGTCCATTTCTTACAAGAAACGAATTGGCAGTATAGTTCTGAGGAGTGAATTGGCAGCCGGTGAATTGTCAGTGAATTGGCAGTGAATTGGCAGACAACTTCAGCATAACAAATATACTTCCTTCGGAACGGCTGACTGCGTTTGAAAAACCGTTTTGAAGTATTTTGGAAGTATTTATACACGTATTTTATAGTTCTTCTACTGTTTCGCAGCCCTAATTTTACTATTTCTCGCTTAAATCGAATTGACAGACAACTTCAGCCGGTGGAATTGGCAGCCGGCGAATTGGCAGTGAATTGGCAGACAACTTCAGCCTGGTGAATCGAACAGTACAAAAGCCGCTAAGCATTCCAATTATTTCACCGTTGCATCAAAGGAAGTGTCACGTGCCAAGTTCTTCCATACCGGAAACGCTCATACAAGCTTTAAGTCTTAGTATATGTACGATGTTTGTGTCCTCATTTCTGGTAAAAAAATGTTTGAGATGGGTGCAAAGGACATTGAAATGAACTAAATATACGTAAGGTTTACCATACAACGATTTTACAAATAACTGAAATGTCACGTGGAATGTTATTCCATACCGGAAATGCTCATACGAGCTTCAAGTCTTATTAAATGTACACTGTTTGTGTCGCCTTTTCTCATAGTAAAAATGTTGAGATGGGTGTAAAGGCCATTGAGATGAGGTAAATATACGATAAGGTTTACGGTAAAATTGTCTTGCTGATAAGTGAAATGTCACGTGAAAAGTTATTCCCTACCGGAAATAACCATACGAGATCAGTAAGTGTTAGAAAATGTACGATGTTTGTGCCGGCATTTCTTATAGAAAAGTTATTGATTTGGGTGTAAAAGTGATTGAGATAAGCTAAATATACGGTAAGGTTTACAATAAAGCCATTTTACTGATAACTTAAACGTCATGTGAAAAGTTATTCATTACCCGAAACGCGCATACAAGCTTCAAGTCTTAATAAATGTGCGATGTTTGTGAAGGTCTTTCTCGCAGTAAAAGTGTTAAGATGGATGTAAAGGGCATTGAGATGAGCTAAACGTGCCGTAAGAATGACAATAAAATTATATTACTAACAGGTGATGTGTTGCGTAACGAGTTATTCCGTACCTAAACCTGTATCAAACTAAATAAAATGCAAATAATACTCCACTATTGCAATGTCACACAACAAATATACTTCCTTCGGAACGGCTGACTGCGTTTGAAAAACCTTTTTTTTAAGTATTTTGGAAGTATTTATACACGTATTTTATACTTCTTCAACTGATTCTCAGCTCTAATTTTACTATTTCTCGCTTAAATCGAATTGGCAGACAACGTCAGCTACACTCTTTTTTTTTTATAAGAACGTCTAATGTTAAAGCTGAGGCTGAACCGGAACTGAATGTTCTTTTTTTTTTGGCGATTTGAGCCTCAGACGTTCTTAACAATGTTCTTAAGATTAATTGAACAGCATTTCATAAATCGTACTTCAGAATGAAAGAAAGAACAAATAGGTCAAAGTTCTACCAATTTCTTAAAAGTTATACGTGTTTTCTTGTTTTGCGACATCACAAAAATTCTAGCATTTGGGGCTCAAAAAGGCGGTAACTTACTCTGACCAAATTATTACACTTAATTTTATTTTCACATAGCTTATTCTACAAATATGAAGACAAGTTAAAGACGTTCTTAACAAAATCTCAGCCTGGGTATGTTCTTAGCATGTTCTTAAAATTTCGGCAAATCTCAGCCTCGACGTTCTTATAAAAAAAGGTTCTTATAAAAAAAAAGAGTGTTGTCGAATTGGCAGCCGGCGAATTGGCAGTGAATTGGCAGACAACTTCAGCCTGGTACATTTAACCCGCATGCACTCCTAATTTTCCTAGCGCCGCTGCCTGGTCTGGTATCAGAAAAAAAGAGTCACAACCCAGCCTCATATATATATTTTTAATCTACCAGTTAAAAGCAGATAATTTTTGCTTGCCGTAATCGACGACTAGGAACGTACTGAACACAATCGAGTTTTTGCTTTTAGAGGAAAGTGGAGCCTGACTGCCACAATCGAGCAAAACTCAACAGAACCGACCGCGACTTCTACCGCGGAATACGTACGAGCGTCTGATGTGTAGCTGGTGGTATTCGCAATGCGGAGCCAGACGCGCGGCACAAGCTCGACAGACTTGTTTAAAAAATATCACGGCATTGACAGCTGACTGTCTGGCCATGGCATGGTATCCTAAGGGGATGGAGATTGTTATTTTTAACACGAGATGCGTATCACATTTCCTATTTATTTGACAAAATCTGATAGGCGATGACTTGTGAATGATAAGTAACATTCGTTTGTTATGGTCTCTTTGGCATCGTATAGCGTGATCCATCAACACCTGCATTGTATTATGTTGCGCAATTGGATCACTTGAATGTACCCATGGCCGACGATGAGATTCAGTTGCTAAGGCCTGAGAGTTCTCATGATAGGAAAGGAAATTTTTCTTTACATTATTACTACTTGTTCAAACATTCAAGTGATGAGAACAAAGGAATTGATCACCAAGGATGAGAGGCCTTGATATTTAGACAAAAATTCTCCTTACTGGTTCAATAAGATATGTATGAAGAACAGTAAGGAGAATATGCATTATTATAAGAAAACCCTATATTAGAAAACCATGCTAACTATAGGATTCCAAAGCAACTAGGTAGATTCAGCTCCTTACTTACACTGTAAGATGACAATAAGCTACGTTTCTACCAAAACGAAGCTGCGTCTCGCTCAAAGGACACATCGGGAGGGGTCAAATAAACGCAACATGTTGCAAAATGGTCATTCATTATGTGAATAAATACCAGAAGAGGCAAAACTGAAACAGCATCACATCAATCAGGTGTGCAAAATCAGCTGTTCCAGACCAGAACCAGCAAACGTAACCTGACGTTTAATATTTTTAAGTTAGCAGGCCAGTGACCAGTGTATACACAAAGAAGTAAACAGGAAGACAATCAAAATCAAACTGATGTCTCTCACGGTTTTCCTGGGCACAAGTAAGTTCTTTACTTTAGAAAGTTAGATTAGGTAGCGATATTATTATTATTATTATTATTTACCGGTAGCGCCTACCCTTCACATCATTAACTTGATCCTTAGATTGGCTGCAAATGGAGTTATAGGCTTCCACTACCTTGTCACCTTGGAAGAAAATTTCCCGGGAGGCCCACATCTCAAGCCACATAATTCACCTCTTCGATTGCTGCGTTGCCAGCGTGGTTGTCCTGATAGTGTAGTGGTTATCATATCCGACTAATATGCGGGGGGACGTGGGTTCAAATCCCACTCAGGGCAAATTTTCTTTCAAACATTTATTCAGTTAATATAATTACTTGGGGTGTATAAGGTCAGTGGTTGTTTCATATACCGTGATTTATATATAAATAGCCTGTATCCCTTGTGGATCCCCCTGACTAAGTTGACCTCGTGTCGTGCATCATTAACGTGATCCTTAGATTGGTTGCAAATGGAGTTATAGGCTTCCACTACCTTGTCACCTTGGAAGAAAATTTCCCGGGAGGCCCACATCTCAAGCCACATAAATCACCTCTTCGATTGCTGCGCTGCCAGCGGGGTTGTCCTGATGGTGAAGTGGTTATCATACCCGACTAGTGTGCGGGGGGACGTGGGTTCAAATCCCACTCAGGGTAAATTTCCTTTCAAACATTTATTCAGTTAATATGATTACTTGGAGTGTATAAGGTCAGTGGTTGTTATATATCTATATCTATATCTATATCTATATCTATATCTATATCTATATCTATATCTATATACCAATTTTCAGAAACGTTTTCCTCCAGAGAAATATATAGCTAGATATATACTTTTGTTTTGTTGCACGTGCGCCCGTGTACAATTTCCACATGTCATTGTTCAACTTGTTAAAAATCTCAGGTCAACGATAATTTCTTCTTCTTCGGCTCCTTTGTTTCATTTTAACAAAGAACATGCTGTCCACAAGACAGCCGTGATTTGCAATGGGAAATCAATTTGGCTTGTTTTTTGCATTAGGAAGTCAACCCGTGAAGTGGCAGTGATTTGTTTCGTTTACGGGAAGACGGCAATGTTCGGCATTTAAACCAGTTGTTGTTGTTATTTTTTCTAAACACATGCAATCATAACGACATCAAGTATGTGAGACAATTTAATGTTTTCTTTGTTGAAAACATGGGTTATTCGAAAAAAAAAATCACACATGACCTGAAGTGTCAAAATAACAATTTGCATGAATCTTCTCTACCATTCTCTTGATTTGCATTACCTCCAAATGAAAGAATGGGGAGTTCGGGTCATCTAATTGTTGCGCTACATGGAGGCCTTTAAGGATGAGTTCTCTAACTATGATCAGATTTACAACGATTCGGACGATAAAAGGCAATTTGAGCGACAAATCATCCAAGATTTTAATTTTCACGAAGACGTAATGTTAATGTTAACTGAACTGCAACATAACTGAAAAAAGGGGAAAAAGCACTTATCTAGTTAACAGTCATTTTGGGGCATCTTAAGGGGCTTGGTAAACTTTTAAAAGAAAGCCCTTGGACAGCATGTTCTTTGTTAAAATAATTCTAATACACCAAGCAATAATTAATAATTCTGAACACCAAGCAAAGTCTTCTGACAACAGCCCAAAAACCTTCCGAAATTTGATGAAAGAGGTCTGAAGATTTTTTTAAATGGTACTACTATCAAAAAATCACTTTTATGTTTTCTCCGGATTTCGAAACTTTGCCATAAAAACTTTTGTTCTTAGGTCATCGTAGCTTGATTAAGAATAAAACACAAACAGCGGTGATAAACATTGTGAATAAATGAACGCATTTTGATAAACTTGACGTTTCGTATGTTAGTCAACATACATTTTCAACAGTAACCGTTACAGTGAACACAGGTTACAAATTATGTAAACGGACTTTCATTGTAAAATGAAAGCAGGCATGTTAGATGTCCAACAAGCTTGCTATACGAAGACCAAATGCTTAATGTTCCCATGCCACCGTCAGTGCCAGAGACATCACCTTCAATTAGCCCTATGCCTCCAACAGAGACACCACATAGTGTGGCAAAATCATCACCTCCTGACAGCAGCAAGAAAGTTACGCCGAAGGCTAAGTCCGATGCTGAACACGCTACAACTGGACCAGCAGAGTCAACACCAGTACACTGCAAGATCACGCTCTGGACGCGTAATCAAACCACCTAGAGATCCGGACTTTGTATAGCTGTACTTGACTTTGCATTGTCATACCTTTAGTTGGCTGATTAGGATGCCAATGATACTTTTGGTTAGATACGTGTATACAAAGACTAATGCACTCGTGTTAGCAAGTTCATATTTTGGTTCTAAAACCATGTTAAGGTGGCTCGAAAGGGTTCTTGTTTTTTTCGATGCATTATTTTTGGGAGTTAAAATATTTAGGTTAGAGTTGGCCAATCATGATCAACTTTTGCCACAAAATAACGATAATATCAAAGTGTCAATTTTTGTGTAGATTCCTTAAGAAATTTGTTGCCATGGCAACGCAGTTGGGTTTCGAAGTATGACCATAAAATGGAGATATCCTGAGTTTGCTTGAAAATTTGACGGTGAAATTTCTTTAAATTTTGCATACGGCCTTTGATTCTAGTAAGCTACCTGAGGATTAAGTTAAAGAAAATTCTGTCGAAAACTTGCAGCAAAAAACACTTTTTTACGAATTTACCTTTAACTTTTCTCGACGACAGAATTTTTTTAATCTCGCTTGAAAAACTCTTTGGGCATATAAGAGTTAACATGCAAAAAATCAAAGAAATTTACCGAGCGGAAGCGAAATTATGTTCTTCCTAAGTTACAAAGTGTTGAAAATTTCGACACGACAAGATAGGCAATTGCGCATGCGCAGAAATTGTCACGCCACTCTCGGCACGCGGTTTTTCTTTCTTTACGTTTGAAAAGGTGACGTTTTGGGTGGATCGGTGCTTGTCGAAGAACATTACATCGTTTGTTTTCAAATCATTGGATCATTGGCACCAAATATAGCGGAATGTTTTCCTCCTCGTGCAGATTGATTCTATCTCAAGTGAATTCATCGGCACTTCGCTCAGAATGGCGACTAATGCTTCTTTTACACCTTGGGAACAAGATTGTCTTAATCCTCCTGAGACAGGCTGCTTTCTGTACTTGTTTTGATTTATCGTCTGCCTGAAGAGCCTATTTGAACTCCGTGAAAACTGAACTTATCTCTAAATGTTTGCAAACGTTCGCAGCGTTCGTTCACAAATATCATGTTTTCGAAAGCGGTGGTGGACTTTAGCTTACTGTTTATACCACTGTACAATTATTTACATGTCAACGATTCTTAACCTAAACGAGGATTGGAAACGTATGCGATGGAGAGCAAGTACTTCTACCAAAGTGGAATGTGCTTGAAAATCTTAAAAACAACGGAGTTTCGAAAATACTGCAATCAGGCAAGGTTGTCCTTCAAACGGAGTTCAGGATTAAGCAACGCGTACATGGACACCACTTCGGGATTATATGTCTTAAAGGAGCACAAGGACAGAATTAACAAAAAGACAACATTTCCCACTATAAAAACAATGCATTGAAGAAGTCCCTTATGTAGAGGTATGTATTGAAACGAGGACAAAACTACCTTTGATGATCTTTGATAAGTGTCAATGTTGTCAAGAATTCTCTGTTGATGAAACTTGTTCGATTGATTGATCAAAACTCAATTTAAAAAGAACCGCTTTGAAGGTTTGAAGAATTATTTTCGCCCCAGAAAAAACCAATAACAGTCAAATTATCAATATGACCAGTTCGGCAAGATAGAAACCATTTCTTTTATCCGAACATTTGGAGTATTTCATACCAAACGAATTTACAAAGAAAGCGCGCGGCAATGTTTTGAGATTATTTTACAGGTCGGTTTTTCTTATTGCATTACGGAAAAAAACGTATTACCACCAAACTATCGCACTATTACTTAATTAAGCAAATAAGAGAGCACTTCTTTTATCCGGAAATGTGGAGTATTTCCCAGAAAACTAACTTGAAAAAACTAACTTGTGTTTAGCGAGCCGACTGCTGATAAAGATATAGCGCGCGATGAATTGTTTTGAAATTCTCTTGTACGCTTTTTAATTTTGTTTCGCAAGTAAACAGATTTACGGTGAAACTGAGATTGAAACTACCACTTCAGCAAAATAGAAAGCGAATCTTTCACCTGATTGTTTGTAATATTTTCTTTGTAGCGGCTGGTTTGTCAACATTTCGACATGAATAAGTCTCTTTATTGAGTCAAACTCTGTCTGTTTCACAAGCTATTTTTTTCGTTCACTGCAAGTTTAATTTTGTTAGACTAATTTTTTCTTTTAGTTTTAAATTCTTGCCCTGTTATTTCATGATGTGAAGACAATAAAAACCTTTTACTGTAATCTACACTGTTTTTGCTAACAACACTGTAAACGTGTGTGTGTGCCTGTTTCTTTGTTTTGTTGTTGTATTGTTTTGTTTTGTTTTTTTTTTTTTGCCTTTTTTCTAAATGGGAATGTTTTCTCAGAAATACGAATCGGAATTCGCGAAAAATTTGCCCTGGCACGGAAACGGTGCCAGACGTTTTTCCTGCGACCTGGATGTAGAAAAGGCTTCCGTGGTCAAAACAGCCAGTGAAAGAAACTAATGGTAAAAAGGCGACTATTCTAGGGCCTTTATACGATTTCACTGAAGATGAGAGAGTTTTGAAGTCACCGTCCTCTCTAGCACAGTTCAGTTGCACAGCCTCTGAACATAAGCTTACTGCGCTTCATATGCGGCTGAGTTGACGATCGCGTCGATAACATTGAAGAGGTCATGATTCAAGTGAATTGTCACCTAAGTTCCAGTCGTTTTCAACCTTGCCTACACGCAGCTTTTAAAAGACCGGCGCAAAATATTAAATCCAGACGAGAGCGCGACGCCATTTTTGTTTGTTTGTTTGTTTTAATTTTTGAGTCTCACGGGAAAATTGGAACCCAGTCTGCGCGCACCCAACAAAACTGTTTCGAGCCTCCTTAAGGACGGTGGCCCCTATTGCTAACGCGCACATTTTCTGCGCATCGCGCGTTCATCCCGCGCGATCGCGCGATTCCTGTATGTGCAGTGGTACGAAAATAAAATTTTAGGTGTATTGAGTTGTTGTTTTTGTATTTCGCTTCCGCTGTGGGAGTGTTGACCCGCAAATGGGGAACGGGAAACCATAAACGAAATGGTAGGTTAAGGAAAGAATCCGGGCAGTCGAAGCGCCAGCGCTTGCACGACAAAAAACAAACATCGACACCGGCTTCCCACAACAAGTGAAACAAGGAACGTAGCGCGGAAGGGACGAAGTTGACTTGGCGAGAAGGTGGACGAACAGTGGATCTCGGCGTGTTAGCTGAACAGACTTGTTTTTCAGAGGATATCTGGAAAGCGACCTTCTGAAAAGACCACGAGAGCGTCAACCTTGCGGTTAAATTCTCAAATACTTCGCTTCCACTTCCACGGTAAAGAAAATTACCAATTTGATTGTGGATTTACATACTATAAGAACTGTTTAATTGAGAGACTTCCTATGTTGAAAATGATATTCTTAAGATGTTAAAGCGAATGATCGAATGGAATTGCTTCCGAGTAATTTTTTAAATCTTTGGAACAAAATAATACAGCAACTGATCGCGAGTTAAATCACTTTGCCGAATAACACTTCGCAGGCGAAAAACTTGTGCCATTTTCCTCCATAATTTACATGTGCTTGGAAGCTTTCAAAAACCTTTTTTGGGTAATTTTTGCCGGTAAACTGCCAGATGCCGCCGGTAGCAATACTATTTATTTTAGCAAAGTTGTTTGATGGTTGACAGAACTTAACAGCCAGCAGGATGCATGCGAATCAGTAAGAAATTCGTTTTCACATGGACAAATCTATGAAGTCGCTACCGGCAGCAAGTTAAAATGGCATTATTAGAGCAACTGTAGTTTCACGAGTACTCTCCTTGAAGTTAATTAGCTTTCCAAAGAATGCTGGAAGAAGAGCTGCCCGTGAAAGTTGTGCTGAAGTCTTGTTTTTGAAGAAAAATAGGTCAACTTTACTGTTTCCTCAGCGGTCCGCATTCTGTTTTTGCCTTTATGTTTTCCCATTGTCGTTTTTCATCTTTTGGCGAATAACGACTGAAATGTACTGGATTTTAGGGGCGAATGAGTTGAGAAGAATCTTTACAAACCACAAATGCACTCCAATGTATGAGTGTTTAGCGTGATCAGGATAAAAACGCAGAACAATTAGTAGAAAAGTACGAAGTTTTATGATGGCATGGCCTTCCTCTCTCTCTTTTAGAATGCTTTTAAAACAGTGTTTCAAAATGAAAGTCGGAAAAAGAACTGTCTAGAGGGCAAATTTGAAGCAAACTACTTGTCTAGATTGAAACTGTGTCTCACCTAACGCGAAAACCGAAAGTTTCAGACACTTACGAGCAGTATTGTATTTCAGATCTTTTGCAGTGAAATAATCACTCCTATTTTTAAGGTACTAACATGTTGTCATTTCCACGTGTGGCATTTTCTTAGCAGAGGGAAAGGAAACGTATCTAAGGCTTACATCTGATGAAAAATCTTTCCATTTGTAATTTGTTCGTAAGAGATTAGAAAGAGTCAAAAGCGTAGACAAATTGTGAAGCAACTTCTTGAAAGAAAAACAAAAGCGGCACCTAACTGACCCGCCCGATAGTCTATGAAATATTAAAAGAAAACCTACCTCCTCTCGGTCTGGAAAAATGTCGATAGCTGTTATAAACTGCAGCAACCGATGGAATGAAATCAGGTTGACCTGCTGAAGTAGACGAGTAGCCGATTTTGATAACTCCACTGAGCGATCTAGCCGAATGAGAAGGAACAAATCGAAAACTTGACGAGAAATTTCAACTTTTGATTACAGCTAGGTTAGTTCGCTTCAGAGCTACAGATTCCGATTTAGTGGCATTTCGTGTGTAATATTTGTCAAGATCCGAACACGATGAAAACCCAAAACAATAAGTTATATTTAGCTGCTGTAGATAAGCGACGTTTCCAGTTCATTCAAACAAACAGCCAAAAAGTCTGAGATGATTTGACACGCCTTGACAGTTAAATGACAGAATATTGAAACATTGTAAAAACCAAGGAACACGGCGCAAGAGGAAGAAAATATTTCATGCAGACAGTTTGAAGCTCGAAAAAAAATTAATAACAACAGTAGTGTGACTTTCGAGTTCGGATTGTTGTGAAGCAATTCGCGGGAAAATTTTGCTAAAATTTGCGGCGTTGTGCAAACACTTTCGAAAGAACATCGCGCCCGAAACTAGCCCCGCAAAAATTTTGGGCCCGAAGGGTTTTCGGGTTTTTTGAGAAACGAACACCAGCTTATTTATGGGAGCTCCAGGGTTTGGCTAGCTAGCCTAGCTATATATATATTACAGGCTTGGTCTGACCCCACTGACAATTTGCAGTAGCCTTCTAGGTGTTCCAAGCATGTAAACAGCAATCAAGATTCTCGCTGCACAACATTCATTGAACAATGAAATCGCCTAACGGTACTCCGTTATAGTATGTTCTTTGATAAGGCAATTGTAAAATCCCCATACAGTTGGCAGAGATAGAATCAATCGATGTTTTAAGGGGATTTTGCTTTGCTGCATCCTTTCACCACGCTTCCGCTCCGCCATCTTCGATTCCCAGCATCCATCACTTCGACTTACATTTTATTCCCCACCGGGGAGGAGAGCGTCAAGAAAATCGTCACTGATGGAAAACATGTCGTGCGTGAGTTAGGAAAAAGTGAAGTTAACTTTTTAAAATGCACGGTTACCCCTAGTTTTTATGTAATCAGTCAAAAGCAGGACAACTGTTCGGTATTGTGAAATACTTTTTTTCAGAAGAAAAACCGTCTGTCAAAAGTAATTTTACAAAACGTTCCAATCTACTGGGTCAAATAATGGCCCGCCAAGAACAGGAAATTCGCATATAGAATTCGGCAGCATGTTGAGAATTGTATCTTTGTTATTCATTACAAAGCACCTATCAGTTTAGACCTCTTCATCTCCTTCTTAAGTCAAATAATGGCTATCTTTTATTTAAAAAAGTTATTTTTCCTAATTTTTTAAAAATGCTCAATCAGCACTTTTTTACCATATTTGGACCTAATTATCTCTGAAAAATGCACGGTAACCCCCATTTTCTTTTTGGATTTTAACAGCCTTGGGTACGAGGAACAAATCCCACATGGGGACAAATAAGAAAAAATGCCTTCCTATTAGGGGCCACCGTCCTTAAAAGGGGACATGTTGTATTATAGTAGAACTTGTTGTGTAGCGGACACTTCGTGACTCATATACAATTCATATTCGTTACCAGGAACTCTCGGTTTTGTACCTCGTGCCTGTCATGTTATGTTGTTTTCACTGTTCAGTTTCTTGTCATTAAATGCGGTGATTCCAAGCCTTTGTCAACTGATTTGCTTCGGTTAGCACGACATAACTACAACAATATGCATGTAGAAGTGACGTCATTTTGCTGACAACTTGGTAACACACAAAAACTTTGCAGACACGTAAGCTTTTCACATAACCTTTTTACAAAAAGTTCAACCAAACTGAAATTGTATTCAGTCAAAAATTTAAACAAATGTTGTAAACTGAGCTCTGTGAAACCTTACTGGAAACTTTTAGGGCCGATTACTTAAACGAAGTCTAACTTAGACCGTGGTTTAAGGCAACAAATAAACCTCTACGTCTGTTTACAAGTGAGTTATTAGAAGAAATAAATGTTGTAGTAGTCTGTGCTACATGCCTGCTTGACATCTAGTATGGTAAAGAAGGCTTACATATTTGGGTGTGCCAGATTGAAATCGATTTAGACCGTGGTTTTGTTGAACCTTGTCTAAACTTTGTTTAAGTAACCGGCCCTTAAAGGCAGCAAAAGGTTGTAAGCTGAAAAATAACGTTGTTTACAAGTTGATGTGTCGCTGGGTTTCAGTTTCTTCTTTAGAAGGTACAAAATAAAACAGTTATTGGATTCAGTTTTCGCATGGTAGTGAGCATTATCAATTTCAAAGCCGGGGTTTGTGTTATCCGTCTGAGTCGTCATGCCCGTCCTTATCCAATAAGTAATTGTCTCATTGAAGACTTATAATCAGCTGACCGTTGAGTTTCCATCCACCACGCCTTGATATTGCGTTCTTCCTTTCACGGTAACAATTACTTTATAATTATTCAAAGAACACGTGTTAGAAAGCAGTTTATAATTAATTCGGTGGCTCATTTCCAACTAGCTCAAGTTTGGTAATCGTTGCCAGCATATTTTTCTTGGCAAAACGTTTCCTTCGGAAACTTTACATCCAAAGAAAAGCAAGTTTTTTTGCCAAAAAGAAAAATAGAAATTCGATAACCAAGATTGAGAACTTAATAAACCTCAATAGCCCATTTTATAGTTGTGTACTTATTTACCTGGCCCATGAGAAACTTGTTTCAAATAAGACTTCCCAACAAAATTTTAAAAAGTTAAAATATTATTTTAAATAATCCTGTTTCTTTACCTTTTTTGCAGTTTTGACTGCCATTGTGATTGTGACCTTGATTCACTTTCCGCTTCAGATAGCCATGATAGTCATGGGTAAGTTAATAACAACAAGAATAATAATAATAATATAATAATAATAATAATAATAATAATAATAATAATAATAATAATAATAATAATAATAACAATAATAATCTATCCAACAAGCTATTAGGCGATTATGTAATAACACCAGCGGTTTCCGCTTTTTTGTCAGTGTGGCTAAATCTAATGACCAAATCCTTCACACAAGGACAAGAAATGCTCCTTTAACAGCAAGAGGAAGATTTCCGGAAGATATTGTTCCTAGATTCTTGTTCTTGATTATTCCGATTTCTGTCATCCGTCAAGAAGACTCTCGTCAAGACACTCGTGTAATAGTTTTGGCCGGCAGTGAGAGTTCTATGGGGAGAGTCATTCTCTTCATTCTTCTTTTTGATTTTCAAGCAGTTCAATACATTAAAAACAAAAACAAACAAATAGACAAGGAAGGAAAAAAGCAAAGACAAGTAGATCAACCAGAAATCTTATTTTTTTATTTAATCACAGTCTTATTTATTTATCTGTTTGTTTGTTTGTTTCTTTATTTAGCCTTTTGGCTTTTGAACTATCAACTATAAGATTAGTTTCCATTGGGACCACTCCTAACGCAAACTCCGGGACCCGCCTAGGGTACCAGTTTATCAGATTTGTCACAAAACTTTTCCACTGTTTATAGATTACTATTTGAAGTAAATAGAGGGGCAGTTGTGTAGTGGTTAGATCTGAAGGTCGGTGGTTTGACTCCCAGTCCCTGCCATCGTGTTGTATCCTTCATCCCATATTTTCTCTCTCTCAAGCCGTATAAAACCACTATAAACGATGGGTACCAGCGACATACTGCTGGGGGTAACCCTGTGATGGATCCGGACTAGCATCCCATCTAGGGGAGAGCAGCAATACTCTCTGTTCCGGCCGTGTGGGCCTTCCTGGATTATCTGCGACCTTACCTAGATGATATAGGCAATCGGACGTTCGGAAATCGAACTCAATCGAACTTGATTGCAGTTCAGTTCGATTGGGTTCGGTTGCTTGTATCGGGACCTTGCCATTGATAATCTCAGCATACTACAGAAACTAGTTAAGATCCGGCCGTGTATGTGGGCCATGGTGTGATGAGCTTTTAGTCACCATAGTCGCACGTAATTCAACGTATTACTAGCCCACCGGGACATTTTCCCGTGACATTTTTTTTATTATCTCTTGGCAGGTGCTAAATACAAGGATGAGTGCCCTGTGAAAAGCATGGTTCCCTTTTACTTGATTGTGATGGGAGTAGTTGGTATCATTGCAAACTGCTACACATGTTGCATCAAATATGCAGAAAGCGGAGACGGAGAAGAGAAAAAAATAAACCCATATCAGGCTGTAGTGCAGCTGATCATCTTCGCTTGGATCATTTGTGGAAACGTGATGATTCGCAAAAACTACGAGCCTAACTACAACGACCCTAGCAGCTCCGACTTCTGTAACGAGACCCTGTACCTGTTTGCATTCTGGGTCACTACTTCGTATTATATCTTATTTGGTGTCGTGTCAATTACCTTATTGGTAATTAATTTCGCGGGAACTCAATTTCGCGATTTCAATAGGCAAATATGAAAAAAAGGGCAAAAAAAGTAGTTAAAAAGGGCGAGGATTGTTATTCGTGGATCTTTAATTTCACGATTTTTTTACAATCGCGAAAAACGCGAAATTAAGTACCAATAAGGTATAATGTGCTTGGTGGGGTTTTCGCGGTAGCTGCGGCTTGAACAAATAAAAGTACAAACAAACTAACGAACAAGCGAAAGAACGGACGAAGGGAGGGACGGATATACAGGTAGACAGACAGAGAGACAGACAGACAGACAGACAAACAGACAAACAGACAGACAGACAGACAGACAGACAAACAGACAGACAGACAACCGTCGGACGAACGAAGGATCAATCCAACAGTGGAGAACGGATATGAAAATGAATCAGCGAGTAAACAAAAAGAAGAATTAAGAACGAACGAGAGAATGGATAAAAGGACGGCCGACGGCCGAACAGAAGGACGAGCAATAGACGAACGAATAAATGAATCAGTTAGTAAACAAATGCTGAACGATTTGTTAGTCAGCATTAATATTAATTTGCAATAAAAGCTCAAAGGTAACAAGGTAAACTAGCAAGAGTTATTTCCGTAGAGTTATGACAGAGTTAGAGTTAAGCTTTAAGCTGAAATCCTAAATTCAAGATTTTGGATAGCTAAAACCCTGAATTCAAGATTTTGGATAGCCAAAATCCTGAATTCAAGATTTAACCCTAACCCTAACCCTAACCCTAACCCTAAACCCTAACCTTAACTCTACAAAAATAACTCTAGAAATAACCTTCCCCAAAGGTAACTAGAACAGACAATGTTAAAAAGTTATCAACCTATCAATGTCGCCGTTATCTCCAGCATCGACTCTAACACAAGAAAAAAAACCTGTAATAAATGAATATTTAACCAGTAAATGCTCACTTTTAGTTGGAGATTTGTGGAGAACGTTCATTTTTTTTGTGGATATATGTAAATTTTGGCTTTCGGGGAAAACGTTAATATCATTTGGTATAACTGACCGACGTATAAAACGGACGAATTATTCGTCTCAGTCGAATAATCCATCTGGTACTCGTACTGTGTATTTGATATGTCGATGCATTGGTCTAAGATCAATAATGCAATTGATAGATGGCTAGAAGAACAAACCACACGAACTTTATCGGAGCTTTGTGACTCGCGACAAAAACTTCATGTGACTAAAATGATCTCCGTTTTATCTTCCCGTTTTATTTACCCTGTGTAATAAATATGGTCAATTAACCTCAGATGATCAGGCGATCAAATTGACGTTTCTGTCAGATCACTGTGTGTTGACATCTGTTTGTCAAAATACTTCAAGATGATCTATTCCTCAAAAGTCCTTGGTACTTGATTGTAAGCCAAAGCAGCGGACCTTATTTCGTGCCTGCGCTGTGATTTTCAGTGGACGAAGTTGCTGACTGCTGACAAGCAGACTTTCTGAGCAAATTCTTTCAGGGCAAAGTGTTTAACACACACCAAAACATCCAGATAAGTTCTTATGTTAAACAACACACACTTCATTCAAAACAACTGAATTTTAATCACGGATTTTGCTTCTTAAAGTTACAACTAACGCTAGTTTGCAACTCACCAAACGGTATTCTCACACAACAAACTTTAAGAACCTTGCATGTAGCGTTTCCTTGTACATACCCTTAATTTGCACCGATCGAATAATATTCTAGCACCTCTTAACAGTTTGCAAAGATCAACCTATATTCTAGTTCTTGAAGGCTTTAGTTCTTGGTGCAACAGTTATATCAATTCACTTAACCGAACGCGGAACTATATTAACATTTGCAAACCTGCTGAGTCATGCCAAACGCATTGCAGCTACCGGTTACTGATTCAATGATGTATTCATATCATGTGCATTCACTGAGTGTTTGGCTTATATCGGCTATCCATACAACACAAAGGCTGCCTCTTGAGCCAAACTATTGCGGTGTCACAGTGAATGGATAAATTAAATTATTCTCTTTGTTCGAAAAAGCAAAGGTATTGTATTGGCATTTTGTGTTTTTTTTTTATTTTTTTTATTTTCGCGACAAAATAAGGCCGTCCAAGGACTGGGACCGCAGGTCTGAAGTCCAATAAAAGAGCGTCAATCCGATGAGCCATTTCCGAATTGTCTGATCTTGAGCCTCCCTATCAGAGCGAGGCTGGGTGCACTTGAATCCTTTCACATGGAAAGTGGTTTTATTTACATGGAATGCTAAAAAAGCAATTCGGAAATGGCCTATTTGAATGGGAGAAGTTGAAACTGTTTTTATGCGGTAAATTAATGTTATGGTTGACAATGTTAAAGTAAAGCAGTTAGAATGAAACAAGAATGTCATAGAAGTGTATGGACGCCTTTTTACCAAGTGAAAAAATCTAGTACAAAATGGGCATCAACAAGTCAACCTCATGCGTGGTAGCGATCGAACAGTAAGTAGCCCTTCGAAACGAAGAAGTGAATCAAGTATAACCAATAGTCGCCCTTCAGGATTTCATCTGCAGTCATCAAAAGTTAGAGCTAATTAACAGCAGAATAAACAGCCCAAAAGGAAATAACTCCTTATTAGCTTGCATTTGAATTGCCACACTTTTTAGGATGTTTATAGTATCAGGACTTTAATAGAACCGCCCATGTGCGACACAATAAACAGTACCAGATAAAGGTAGTGCTCAATGGCTTTCATTTGAGCGATCATACTCTAAGTTGTCATCCAGAAGCTCGAACATTGGAGCCATATTACCTAAATTCATATTTGAATGAAAGTACCTAATACTTGACAACCTTTATAATACTTATAATATTGAAATAATCTTGATTTTCTTTTTATAGTTTTCTCTGCCATTGTAGTTGTATGAGCGGTTACCTTTCCGCTCCAGATAGCTATGATTGTTAAGGGTAAGTACATCCAACGCTGCTGATTTTTAAATATTGTTTTTAAAACAGGTAGTTACACCGTTACAGTTTGGTAGCTTAATTAAATAATTTATGCTTTTTGAGGTTAAGTGCCACGAATAGGTCGTTTCAATTAACAAATAGTGTACAAACGAATAGCAACTACCAGTCTACTGGTACGACATTACTGGTAAGACCTCTTACCTGAGGACGTATATATACGTCCTCACTATCTGAGTCACGTGTGTGAGGACGTATATATACATCTTTGGCATTCAAAGGGTTTTATTCCCAAGTTGTATCTGCATGAAATATGGTTTGTCGGGGCATTTTTTCCATCGCTTTTAAAGAAACTTCATCCTCGCAAACGTTTGAACTGATATAAATTTAAAGGTTTGAAAAACTGGAAGTGACGTAGCTATTACGTTTGACCGCTGTGAAGGGCTTCACATGCTCATGGCTACAGTTTCACAGCGGTCAAACGCACGACGCGTGTGCAGTTCCCACCATAATTTTACAAGAGAAAATAGGCAAATGTCGAAAGTTTCACTTTAACCGCAAAACCTAACGTCATTTATGAAAACTTAAGCTTTTTACTTTGGGAATGTGTTCAGAATAAGTAAAGTTTTATCGGCGGAAAATTTGGTTTATCGGGACATTTTATGTATCGTTTTCACACGAACCTCACGCTCGTAAAAGTCTGAACTGATTCAAACTTCAAGGCTCTGAAAAACGGAAGTGACCTTGTTTTTCGCGTTGACCGCTGTAAACACTACATTGCTGCCAAGGACTGGATTTGGACAGCGGTACTAAATGTTGGTTTTTCAAAATGGCGGCCGTTGTCAGGGGATTTCCCAATTAGGAAACAGAATTCTCGAAAGGAAACAAAGTCAATCACTACCATGACGGTGGTCTGGATACCGGATATTAATTAGCATTAGGTTTTGTGAAGTTTTGCTTTGAATTTCTCCAAGAACTATTAAATAAAAAATGCTTAGGGAAGAAATACCAAAAACTCGAAAGAGTGTTTCATCAGATATCCAAACACCTCAAAGTCGGTTAAAAAAAACTCGGCTGCGCCTCAGATTTTTCAACCCACTTTTCGATGTTTGGATATCCTGATGGCTCTTTCTCGTGTTTGATACATTACATAAAGGCTAAGATCGGCGCTAAATGGTTACGATATTTCTTTGCCTCTGTAGGCAAACTTTTAACTTTATTTGGGAAAAATTTTCGTTGGGGAGGGATAAAATTACTTATTATTAAATTAAAATTTAAATTATTAAAATAATTTTAAATTATTGAAATTATACTCTAGTTCGAAGAGCCAGCAACGAGACCACGTTGACGTAACATATATGCTCATTGTGTAATTCAATGCTGTTGCTCAAGACTTCTCTGTCTCCCTTAAGGTGTCAAATATAAGGATGAGTGCCGGCCTGTGGAAAGCATGATGCCCGTTTACTTGATTGTGGCTGGAGCAATTAACTTCTTTAACTGTTGCTGTTGTGGCGAAAACAAAGACAGACGCCAGACGGAAAATGAAGCTGCAAATCCACTTCAGTCTCTAGTAAAATTATTCAGCTTTGCTTGGTTTGACTGTGGGAACGTATGGATTTACAAAAACTACGAGCCAAACTACACTGACCCCGGCAGTCCTGCGTTTTGTAACAAGTCACTGTACCTGTTTGTTTTCTGGGTGACCACTGCTTATTACATCATCTATGGCATAGTGGTGATTGGTGTGTGCTTAGCCATGATTTGGATGGCTAGGCAGTTCGGACGCGAGTCGTTTGAAAGAAAGCCTGGCCATTTCAGCAGGAAGGTATTTGTGTAAAAAGTGGTCATGAAATTTTACGACATTTCATGACAAATCATGATTTTTCATGATAATTCATGACTTGTCAAACAAATATCATGAACTGTCATGACAAAGTCATGACTGTTCATGACACAGTCATGACACGTGATGACCGTTTATTACAAAATCTGATTAGTCATTAATTTCTCATGACAAGTCATAAAAACCTTGGTGAAGTCATGACATTTTGGTTCTGATCCTCACAATTTGAGGGCCATCATGAAATTTTCATGATAAGTGGTAGTGAATTAAGCAAAGTCATGACAGCTGATGACCAACCACAAGAAATGGTGGTTTCTTTAGTTCAATAATCATGACATTAAGTCATGACTTTTAACAGTAACAAAAGATCAAAAAGATGGTTTCCATTTTTTATCATTTATTGGTATTTACAACAGGGTTTAGAAAGCATTCTTTTGCAGTTGGCACAAGTAACAGAACCCTAAAACCTGTGAAGTTAATCACTCT
This sequence comes from Siderastrea siderea, assembly GCA_964030785.1. Taxonomy (NCBI): domain Eukaryota; kingdom Metazoa; phylum Cnidaria; class Anthozoa; order Scleractinia; family Rhizangiidae; genus Siderastrea; species Siderastrea siderea. The sequence continues at coordinate 35,817,071 of OZ034970.1, forward strand.
GCTACCCTGAACAAAAAACCACCACCCTCCTCCTCAAGCCCATTTGACATACTCATTACTGTAATCGTCTATAATGCTATCTAGTAGAATCTTCCCCCATGAAACAACTTTTTTTTCCTTAGTAATTGTTCAAGGTAGTAGTAGTCTACAGCAAGCGAATAAAGGGAAATAGGTATAACAGCTGTCTTAGCGAAAAAAACCCAGTCCCATTTCGTCCACAAATCTAAACGTATTTCCCTCGGCGCTGATTGACATTGAGGACAACTTTGGTCGTAGATCTAAAGTAAATAAATGAATGAATAAATAAAAAAGGGTATCATTTAGGGAATAAGCATAATTTTCATGCAAAATGTAAGAAAGAGTAGATTTATTGCCCAGATCATGGAGCATACAGGGTGCTCTTTGTAAACTTTAAAAGAATGTTGCCCCAATTAAATGGCTCAACAAAGGCTTCATCAAAACAGATACAATAAGCTAAGGGAAGTAGATGGAGATGGTCCTAGTGAAGTCATGAAGCAGTAGGACCAAACTTTGCTACCACCAGGTTTATTTGATTGCTGGCTTCACCTGAAGCAAAACCAGGCTGCTCTCAAGGTTTCATATAAAACTGAAATCGAATTTGTAAAATTATACCTACATTGAGTTGCTGATTACTGATAGCTAGTTTCCCTGGTAATCTGTTGATGCGGTCTGCAGGCCTGATGTTCAGAAATACACCATCCACCTCATCAAGCTATTAAAAGCAAATTTTGGTCAAAAATGTTATAAATGTAAGTGACCATTAACAACTTAGGTGGAGGGTGGTCAGAACTGCAGCAGTAGAAAGCCTCGAGAGTACTGTGAGATGAAATTAAAGCGGTCAGTGTAAAATGCAGACTGCAGACTAAGGGTAAATGAAGACTTGGGGTAAACTCCAGAACGAAGAGCGCAGACTTCACTAGGGATCCCTGAGAATCATACGCATGGCCTGATTTATGGGCCTACATTAACAGAGAAAGACAAACAGAAAACAAGCAAAAACAGCTCCAGTACATAGTATTGCCCCTTGGCCACGCAGTAAGCAGCACGCGCAGGAAAGGAAATTGAAGTAATCAGGGATCCTTTGGATCTGGTTAGGAATACACAGTAATGTTTTGTTGTGGTCAATTAAGTGTAGTTGCTTATTTTATGTCAACATTTTTTTCATTGTTGTTATTATTATTTTCTGCATACTACGTAGCCAATTTAAATAATAAATTTTGCCAGTAGCTGGCTACACTGATTCATGGACAGTAAGTTGCCTACATGAAATCATTTTCTGCATACCGCGTAGCCACTGCGAATAGATAATATCTGTGTATCGCGTAGCTAGCTGCATAGTAAATAGTTCATGTGGTGGGGGATTCTGCATTCATGACCACAAGTAGGCAGTTGCGTAAACCTACTGCCTACTTGTGACACCTTTTTTTTTCAAATTTAGCATCTCTTTGTTAGAACTTCTCCTAACATGTACTTTCCCTTGTGCAAAAGTCTGTCTTTAGCTGACCTTGCTACATCGCAATGCAAGTACACAGAGGAAATCCAGAGGAATCAAAGGAACTGTCGTCACCTGCAGCTACTGTAGATGATTATTGTACTTTCCTGAGTCATCGTACAATAAGCTGAAATCGCACATAATCTCCTTGAATGTTTCAGCATTTCAATGACGGTTTGAAATTTATTGCTCTGCTTAATACTTCAATGCCACTTGCGTCATCAGTCTCAACTTTTCATACTTTTTGTAAGATCCGCTTCGTCTCCTTGACCAAGAAGGTCAAGAAGGAAACGTTGTCACGTCTGCCAGTGGCGACCGCCATTTTGCTTTTCATGGAGCAGAGCGCGCAAGACACGCTGGGCTATGCAGCCTCGATCCCAGGGTTCAAGTTGTGTGTCACGTAAGTTGTCACGCTACAGTTCAGCAGAGTTGTTTGGTGGGGAAAGGTGCGAAATTTTTTGGCGCGTCGCTTTGAATTTCACACCAGAAGGGAGAATTATCTGCAGGAACGTTAATCGGGTCAAGGGTTGCGACCTTTTTTATTGTAACTTTGCTCATGTGTGTAGCCATAAGGTAAATGGGAAGGCATGCGCACAATCGCACCCTCGCTATAGCCACCAAGGGGGGCCTAGGAGTGCTGTCTCCACCCCATCCCTTCCCGCCATTACCAGAAATCGGAGTCATATTGCGTCACGAATACCGCACGTCAATCAAATAGAACTTAAAAAATGGCCTCCCGATGTTACAAAGAAATGTATGGGATCTAAAACAAAACCTTTTTTTTTTTGGTAGTTTAAATATATTAATTTCTATGTGCCGACCTCTCATTGATAAATAGTTTCCAACTGCACTACAAAGCGAAGGTTTTTTTACAGTTTCGTTTATTATTTGAGTCGCGAAATAAAGGCAAAATAACAAGGATTCTCGATCATACGTCCTTTTATCGTTTCATCAAAATACCTTCACTTACCGTGATTTCTGAGCTTTGAGCTGCCCGCGTGTTTCATGCTTTCATCGGCTCCGACCCCTCAAAATTTTCTTCAGTTTACGATCTTTGTAAATACGTAAAATATAGCCTTCCCCGATAACATAGGAGGCCGCAAATTAACACCGAAAAAAGGCTTTTTCACGAATCAACTCAACCTTCATCTGGGCTCGCGAATGTCCTGAAGGACGCGAAGAACGATTTCTTTCCATCGCTTTCTTCTTACAAAAAGCTGCCATGTTTACTTTAGCTTAGCAGCCTAGCATTTCCACGCTTTCTACCGCTGTTTCAAAAATCTGTAGTCTCCTAAATGGATTTACACAACAGTTTAATAGATCAGAAAGCGAATGGAAAGTCAAGCATCGTTCTTCCAAAATAAAAGTAGAGACCAAGAGACGTCACAACAACGGACAAGGATGCTTAGACTGTTTACTCAATGAAGTTACGTAAGATCAGTTCTTCGTTTTTGAAACATTAGAATCCTGTTGAATCAGCGGAATTATTTCTTGTAGGCAACAAAGGAACTATTGCGTTACAGACGTTACAGACTGTTACAGATGAATGTTGTGGATTTTGATCACCTTCTGTACCCTGAATTAAAAATTTTACATTGGTTAAAACTAATCCAATCGTTTTTGCTTTGTATTTTTTGTATGGTTATTTTATTAAGCTCAGTTAGACGGCTTGGAGCGGTGTTTATTATCCCCAGGCAACGCTTTCGTGACGATCGAAAATTCTAACTAGTGTAAAACTATATGCCGCTTGCTATTTCAAGCGGGACCCAGTGACTACCCATTTCCTCACCCTTTAATGCAGATCTCTGGATGGCAGAATTTCGCGAGGACGAGGACCGCCTCTTTCTCTCAGATGGCATTTTCCATGGTTTCCAATTGGCTACCCCAGGTACTCAATTTAAACCTGCGCACGCAACCAATTATAAATCGGCTACTAATGTCTTAGCTTAAGCACAGTTGAACAAGCGATTGCTGGCGAAATCACAGAAGGCAATTACGTTATTATTTAATCTAAACCTACCATAGTTAGCGCGCTAGAAGCAATTCCTAAACCTGAATCATCAGATGTCCGCCTTATCCATGATTGTTCCCGTCCCCGCTCATTTAAGTTCCAAACTCTGGATGATGCTATACAGCTTCTGCGACCTAATAATTTTATGGCTAAGATGACATGCTTATCGTTCATTCCCTATCCACCCAAGTTATTTTCCGGCTACTGGATTACACTGGCAGTTTGATGGCGATGATGATGTCACTTATTTCTATGACACACGGCTTGCCTTTCGGTTGAACAGCTCAGCTGGGACACAGTAGAGTGTCTTTAGCTCATTAAGTTAATCAAGATTTTTGGTACTGTGGGTATGTTTTAAGTTTAGGGCGCGTTATGCCTTATGTTGGTCTCTTCAGGAATGGGAATAGACAGAATGGGAATGATACGAAATATTAGAATATGTAACAGGAAAAAAACCAACCGTGCCAAAAATTAAGACTGAAAACTGACCGCAGGTTTCCTTTCTCAGGCTCGGTGGGAGAATTTAATTTTGCTGCGGATGCGCACTTATTTTGGTCAGCCATTTTGATATCGCCAAGTGATTCACAGCTTTTTCATTCTGCTCATTAGTCTATGTTCATTCTGACCGCAAATAGCAGAATACATGGAATGGCATAAACTACCACTACAAGTAATTTAAAAACGAACCAAAAAGCCATTCAAATTATTATCATTCCAGATTGGTTCCCAAATCGCGCTCTTTGCTGCTATGTGTTGTAAAGTATAAAGAAAGCGGCAATTTTCAACAATTTTGTACACTTTTTTCTTAAACCTAAAAAATCAGTAACTTCAATACTAAACTTTTTCTTGTTTTCTTTATACAAATTTTCGTGAAAGTGTCATCAATCTTGTAAAAAGAGCTTGTGAAGGCGGTGCTTGCGTTCACCGGATGGTTACCAGGAAGCAGCTCATGCAACGTGCCAACCTTTCTTTTTTTGGCTTTTTTGTTACTGTTTGTGATTTATGCTTCCTGCCTTTGCTTTTCCTCACAAGCCAATGGTAACCAATACTTTTTCGTCATTAGTGTGCACTTCTTGACTGAGTACAAGGGCTGGACAGGAAAACATTCGGCTCGAGGTCTTGGCGTAAGGTCCTCGCGCAGTGAAGTTCGCACGCGGTGACCGAGAGACAATTATTTTTCAGTCCGGCCCTCCCACTCAGCCAATCAGTTTACCATAAAACTGTTTTTTTAATGCTTAATTTTATTAGGTATTTTTGAAGATATGCTTGTGATATACTCGATAAACATTTAAGTGCGTGCCTGTGCTGAATGAAAAAGAAGACGTGTGTAAGACTGGACGGCTTTTCCCGGTTCGGCTTGCTTCCACCCTGATACGGCCCTACTCAAGTCAGCTTGCCATACATCAGCGGGGCCATTTGGTGGTACAATAATAATAACTTCTTTTTAATACCACGGATGACCAACTGGTTTAAGTGAATTTTCTCCATTAAAGCCCATTTACAATCACACATTAAGATTGCTACCGGACCTTTGGTTAGTTGTACAGCACAAAACACCCGTTTATTAAAGTGAGTCATTTCAACCGTCTTTACTTTTCACATGTTTTGGGCTGGTGAACTCACCAACCCATGGATTCGCCAACTCAGGCCAATATCAGCACGGGGCAATCGAGAAGTCGAGTACCTTTCCCACCGAGCCCGGTCGTATGAAAAAATAAAAAGAAATCAACTTTGCTTAACTAGGGTTTTTTTTTAACTGACAAACCTGTGGCCCTCGGTTTCCAGATGGAATTGGAATCAGGAAATGTTGGGTTTTGAGGAGGAAGGAAAAGCCGGAGGACTCGGAGAAAAAATCCTCAGAGCAAGGACGAGAACCAAAAAAACACTCAACCCACATATGACGTCGGGTGCGGGAATCGAACCCGGGCCATATTGGTGGGAGGCAATTGCTCTCACCATTACGCCATCCCTGCTCCCCAAAGCCTCTTTATTCTTGTAGTTAAGTTCTACGCACGTTCCTTCGTAATTCGTATTGCTGCGGTTTCTTTAAACTCAAAAGAACATTTCTGCACTAAAAGCATAGAAAACAAAGTATGGAGCTTTTTGTGTTCCCACTAAAAAGTTCATTAACATCCTTAAGAAGCTTATTTCTGACTGGCTTATTTGCCATTTTGCATTTTTGTCAGGCTCTGTCGACCGCTAATTAAATGAATTCGCTCTTGTAAACAAATGGTCCAATCGACCTTTATATTCTGGATTCACTGTTTGACATCTATGGGTCAAAAAATACTTCAAGATGACCCACTCGTAAAATGTTCTTAGTACTTGACCAACCATCATTTTAGTGGACGGAACTGCTAGCTGATGAACGAGCAGACTTCTGGTTCAAATTCTTTCAGCAAGGGTCTAAACAGCACGTATCAGAAGAGTCCCACCATGCAAATACTTATGTTCAACAAAACCCACAGCCATAAAGGACAGAGAGTGAAACTTCGGGTATAGCCTTTGGGATATTTAAGTTTCATAAATTAAAGTTGTTTAGGATAACAAATGCAGAAGTCAATGAAACCAATTTCCGGTACCATTCTCGTCCCCAGGACAGCCCGTGCCCTAAATAACTTTACTTGCATAAAGCAACTTAAGATTAATAAGTGGGAATTTCTGCAGCCATTCCCTGTGTTCTAGAGGATTTTCTTGCACGTTATTATGGATAAATCGGTCAAAGGCGGACTAAAGAGTATACGAAACACAATGACGGTGGGAAAAAATCCTCAGGAAAACAGGGAACAGTGGCAGAAATTTCCACTTAATCTTAATTTGCTTTATGCAACCGGGCCCAGAGCCGGAACTAAAAATGGCGAAAATTCAAAATGATGAAATAGTGCATGAGCCAGAGGGGGTGAATGGTACCACTTGGGGGGACAAAGAGTGACATACATTTTTGGAACGCTCTTTACCCTTAGTAAAAGAATATATGTGATAGCATCTGCAAAAGTGTCATCTTCCATGATTTTTCAAGGGGGTGGGGTGAGTAAAATTTTTGGTCCTATCCTGCTTTTCCAGTTAATCATGAACTTCTACTGGCCTACCCATCTAGAGTGTGGGGATTTATCTTCTGCAAGATAAGGATAAAAACGACTCTTTTTTTCCTTTGCGATCTTGTGAAGATAATTTTATGCACTGAAAAGGTTTTAATGAGCCTTCAGTCTGAGCCGCTGACCACTTTGACTCGTGTCACAGCCACAAGTGGAGTTGTTTCACATAAGCTGGCGTGTCTCATGAAGAAACAGTGAAAAATGCATAACTGACCCTTCAGACGATTGAAGTGTGTAATGAAGAGGTTCAGGTTAGACTTTTTTAATGGAAATATCAGGCAATTATTAAGTTAGGTAGACGGTTAAAGAAAAGCTTCTTTTGGAAAAGGAACTTGAAAGCCACAGGCTTGCAGCCACAGATATTACAAATGTCATTGACAAGTGTTCGGCTCACATGCGACGTTCCATTACGGATATGAAGTATACCAAAGCATACCACCTTATGGCCAATTCACCGAGGACATGTTGTGCCAGACAATTTCCCAGTTCCAGAATACCTGGTCAGAATATTTACTGGAGTCCTCTTTGGCGACTGCACAGCAGTTAATCCGTCTACAAGAATAAAGATGTTGATTAACTCTTTCAGCCAAGATCTCATTTATGCAACATCTGTGCCCAAATCACACCTCCTTAACACATTCTGTTGTCGTATGGTGTAAAAACTCTGACTGAAAATGTAGAATTAATGCAAATGCTTAATAGACTCGGACATGGTGTGTCCTATTCTCAGCTCGAAAAAAATTACACAGCTTTGTGCCTACAGAAGATGGCAGCAAACTTAAATCAGAAGCTGGTTCTTCCAGGGACTATTCAAACTAACGTGTTCCCCAACCTGGCGTAGGATAACATCGACAGGTTAGAGGAGCCACTGACAGGAGAGGGAACCACCTCACCGTGTTAATGGAATTGTTGTCTAACCCAGGGAAAACAGACCACAATTCCCCAGTATACACCCTCCAGTTGTCAGCAAACGAAAACAGATGACCATCACGCAGGAAGTTCAGCCTCTAGCCACATACATCCCAGGAGACAGGGTAGGACCACAGCCCCTCAGAACAGCTTCGACTGATTATGGTGGCCAGGAACAGATTTCTAGAAGAAAGGACCTAGTACTTTAGGTTATTGCAAGACTGGTTAAAGGAGACAATTAGCGGATCCCAAGCTGGACAGGCTTCAACATCACGTTTCATAGCCGTGAACCGGTTAAGCAAGATGTTGTTGGATGTCTTCCTACAATAAATGCTCCTGTGACTCAGCTATCTACAGCCAAGTAGATCTTGCGTCAGTCAGAGGGTATCAGGAAGATTTTAAATCTACCTGAGATTGTAGTCGTCATGGACCAAGCACTTTACGCCAAAGCTTGTGAGGTCGCCTGGAAGCACAAAGATCTCTACGCTGAAGTTCTTCTCAGGCTGGGAACTTTTCATACAATTTTCAACCTTCTATCCATAATTGGCAAACGGTTCCAAGAAGCTGGTTTGCGCGATATCTGCACTGAATCAGGGACAATCGCAGAAGGTTCAGTCTCAGACGTCCTCGAAGGAGATGTACAATCATTCAGATCGAGTTCACAAGGGCATATACCAGGCCTTACCGCAAGAAGGTAACTGTTTGCTACATCTCTATGCAGTTCATCATATGATCCCATAATTCTTTGCATACGACAAGATATCTGGTGTACTACGCACAAATGGCGAACCTTTTAGTGGATCATCCTGGTGTATGTACATTGGAATTTTATGGAAGGTCATCTTTCTGTGCAGCTAGCCGGTGGAAGTCCGTTTAGGAGGATTCTCGTGGATCAGACCATGGACGTAAGCTTTCAACAAAGACGACAGGGATCGTGACGAGATTCACCTTGAAGACCGGCGCTGTAAATAGATTTTACCTTACGGCAGAGTACAGGTGTACTTTTCTCGATCAGCTGAGGAGTTTAGTACAAGCAAAGTGACCTCAATTTCACCATGATGAGATGCAATCACCGAGAATGCCTAGAAATGATGAGCAAGTATTGGCAGTTGAAGTCCTCATTGAGAGCTGGAATAATCTATCGTAGGAAACCAAGACCTCAACAGCATCTCGACAGCGAAAGATGCTCCTGTAGATATGTCATATGACTTACTTCACGCCTGTGGGATTTGAGAACAAAACTTCCAGCAATTCAAGGAGGAAAGGCTTCAAAGCTCCCCTCTTAAGAAGAAGTTTTACGATCCCGTGAAGTTCTCAGGTATATTAAGGACTGGATCATTTGAGGTACATTTGAGGTACATCAAAAATGAAGGGGGGTGGTCTATCTCAGTAAGTATGCAACCTATTGACACGAAATTAAGCGAAAAGATGAAACTTGTTACGAAGGCTCATTTTGATAAACAGCTGTCACAATAGCGATCTTTAGGCGAGATGCAGGATAACTTATGCAAACCTAACTTACAAAATGACGTCTTAATAGTTTTCCTTGAATTAAGTTCTACACGAAATTAAGTGGAAGGCGTGTCCAGGTCACGTGGTCATTGAAATGTCATGATTTTGCTGTCACGCAATAGCCATAAGACCCTTCTCGGAAGACCAGCAAGGTGGCATTGGCTTCTTAACTGCAAAAGAATGTCCAGCTAGCCGACGGGTTATTAAATAACTCAGCTACGGTTTTTGATGGGATGGCTCTCGTACAGAAAGTGAGCTTTGAAAGCACCCAAATCGCCTTTGAAGCCTGACATCCTCCTTGATGGGCATGGTCTTACTTGAAGGCTTAGATAGCAGCAGGATCAACTTCGTTTCCTATAAGGAAAATTCAGAATACAGAATACAGAAAGAAGCATGCGAGGGGAAGTGCCTGGAGTGGAAGTAGTGAACATAACCGCCCCATAGCGGATTAAGCAACAGAAGACGTTCCTAAGCCAGGTGAAGAACAAAACAATCTTGATAAGGTTTCTGGTCGAGGAATGACAAACTGAGCAGTACGTCCAGAGAATTCAAAGAAATAGAAAAGAGCTGTATGTCATGCGTGAGGAGAAATGCTGAATGGAGACAGAACAATGGAAGTACCGGCCTTATGCAGCTGCCAAGAGGAGGCTGTCACTTGTCTACTGCGACGTGCAAGGTGGTTATGACGCAGTGGTGGTCAGGTCAGAAGATACCAATGTGTTTGTGCTGCTTCTGGCCTATTCCAGTTCCATTGATGCCAGTTTGTTCCATCAATACGGTACTCAGACACGCACAAGGTTGATTGACATTAGCAAATTGGTTGCTACTGTCGGGGAAGATGTTTGTCGGGCTCTCGTTGGTCTTCATTCCTTCACCTGATGTGACACAGTTCGTGCTTTTGCTGATAAAGACAAACTTATCGCCCTAAAGATTGTCAAGTCAGACAATGATGCAAAACAAGAATTCACTGAACTGAGTCAATCCTGGGACCTTTCGGACGACCCTTTCCGAGGCATCGAGAAGGTAACCTTTCTTTTTTTACTCATCTGGGCCAAATGCAGGTGACGTGAATGATCATAGAGACAGTCTTTTGTTTGCGAAGAATGGAGAGATTGAGTCACACCAGTTACCACCTTGCAAAGTCAGCCTTCGAAGGACACCATGCGGGCAAACTATCAAGCGTGTATTTGGAGGCGCAGTCTTCAGTGTAACCCACTAATCCTCGGCCCAGTTGGATTCAGGTGAGAGATGGGAAGCACAGCGGAAGACGAATCAAGTCTGCCAATTGACTGGATGGATGGAGAGCCTGCTCCCGAGGCAGTGCTGGAGCTTCTTGCATGCAGATGTCCCTGATCGTGCAGACTTTCTGACTGTGTTTGCATGGCGAACGTCCTAACATGTACACAGACTTGTGTTGACTGCAGGACCCAAGCCGTACAGGACCGATGTGGAAGTCATTGTTGATGGAGATAGCGAAGAGGAGGATGAATGTGGTTACTGAGAAGTCCGCTTATATACCTGATACTCCATTGTTATTGAAGAAGTGAAACACCGTTGACTAACAGTTTTTCCATTTGAATACCTCTGAACTTAGAGTGAGACTAAAGAACTCTGGCACATGAAAATTAATGGATACTCAAGAACACAAATACGGTGTGAAAGCATGTTTTACTGTGCCAAAATCAAGTCCAGAATAGAGTAGTTTTCAATTGACTGTCGAAAGTAATTTGCATTTGCTTTGGTTTTGCCTTACTTTGCTCTGCAGTTGGCAAAAAAACAGCGCCACTTTCTCAACCAATCAAAAGTGAAACCAAACCAATCCGGACATGCTCGCAATCGTTTCGTGCTTGGTGTCGGTTACTTGTATTTGCTTGTCCTTCTGATTAGTTCATTGTGTTGTTGGTGTCTGTTGTAATTGGTCAAATTGCTTTTGTTTTGCTATCACAACACTTAAGAAAACTGCTCTAACACGTGACAGTAACTTATGGACTTACTCAAACGAAAGTATTAAAAAGAAACTTCACATTTCATGATGAAACTTAGTGATTAACGCAATCCAACTAAATAGCAAAATTTTACTTATTGGCAGCGATAGGCCACTTTGTTTAGTTCGAATGAAATCTAGGGGACTGGGTAATAGTTATCAAGATGCAAAAAGCGAAATTTTGTTGTCACAGTAGACATTTTGTTCGGCTTTAAAGTATTGTGATAATGACCTCTAGCAAGTAGGAAAAGATTAAAACATAAAACAGTGTAATATTGTCGAATAACAAAGCACTAGAATGAAAAGAATTATTACTATTAAAGCTCACGTGACCAGTCATGTGGTTACACCCTGTCCAAAAGTAGTGATTAAAATGGCGTACTAGTTGACTGGGCTTCATTTTTGACTTGTTTATTAAGTCGTTTCCCCAGTTCCGAGCAATAAAGTAAGTAAATTATGTTGGGAATGCTATGTATAATTCTCACGTTGGAAAATGGCCCAAGGGGGGAGGGATAAGGAAAGGTATCATTTTCCCCTTGAAGGTGACACAATTGGCAGTGCTAAGCCCCCCAAAAATGTAAACTAGGGATGTTGACCTACATCACCATGGACATTAGCCTTTGTCCCACTGAGTTTTACCAATCGGCCAAATTTCGGGTCCTGGCTCATGCACTAAAATGTCTGCAATTTCGCCAGAACAATGTGGACAGCGTTCAAAATTTTATTAACCTCTGTCTGAACTGGAAAGTCAGCGTTGTCTCAAACATTTTAAATTTATGACGAATCTCTCAAAAACGCTCATGGAAGACGAACCGTACGTGCATGCAGTATTAAACGGTATTTATCACACACCAAAGTTCAAAAGCTTAGAATGTAGGATTCCCCTGTGCATATATATTCTTAACAATTTCCCATACTTATAGGTAGCTTTGAAGTGGAATTGGCATGTACAATCAAGTTCCACCAAGAGAGACGTAAGAACACAACATTGGGTTAAATACCGTCATGTCAGGGTGGCAAAACACACGCACTAACCACTTTCACGCCAGGCTGCTTAAGAACAATGCATACATAGACACTCCAATATTTCTGACATGCGTTATCCACTCACGCCCGCGAAAAGGAAAGAGAAAACATTTCGACTTCCTTAGTTTTCAGTAAACTTCGAAAACGTGCGGTTCATCACTTTATGCAATAAACAGGAAGACATTATTGCTTCATGGTAACTTTTATGTCTTAAGTAAATTCGTCGGAAGTTAGTTCCCTAGCTCTTTCGTTCATTCTTTCCCAATCGTTAGTCAGTCAGTCATTCAGTTAGTTAGTTGGTCAGTCAGTCAGTTAGTAAGTCCGTCAATTAGTTTGTTAGTTAGCTACTACTAAGGCGCAGCAAAGTGGGTCCGCTAGTCTCGTGATTTTACTTTCTTTTATCAAACGAAGAGATTCTGTTTTCTAACCGTAGAACACCAAAACATAGGTTACTTTTTCGTTATTTTACTGAGAAGGGATCCGATTTTTTCACATTAGGGTAGGCCACAAATGGGAACAAAACATATTTCGCCTACTACCAGCAACCGCGGAAAGAGCCCAGAAACCGCTAAACTGCGTCAATAAATTCACAGAATACGCCAAAAATTCTCTGCATAATGTAATCACTGAATTTAAAATAATATTTGGCCATCTTTTAAAGCACTCGTAAAGCAGAGTATAAGCATTTACTTCAGTAGACCGAACAGTCAACTACCCAACCAGTTAAGATGATAAAATTGCTTTAACTTAAAAGCCGAGAAAAGAGCAACAATCACTACGCTTAGGTAAGTGATAGTGGTTTACAGCAAACACTTCCTTCAAAACCAACGGAACTTTAACATCCGATTTAACTCCCAAGCCGGGAAGTTAACTCCACATCTCACAGAAAGTGAACCCCGGGGGCAGGGATACTCTCCAAAAATTTGGGTAGGGGTGTGCAGTGTTCTTCTAAAAACCCTTGCCCTATTTCAGGCCAAAATATGTGATTTGCCTTACCCCAATTCAGACCTAACCCAACAGTCAATACCGTTTTACGACCTGCCGTATCTCTGGCGCCCACACATACCTATCTAGCTTACATAAGAGAGTCTCCCCCCCCCCCCCCCCCCCACACACACACACACACCGGGAAGTGTACCTTGTAATTTTTCCTCAGGTAACGTATCTAATTTAAAGGAGTCAGTCTCACCACTTTTACGCATTCTACGTACAGTTTATTTGAACTTTCAGTATGATACAGATTTAGAAAACGGTCAACGTTAAAAATGAGCATTCTAATTCAGCTAGTTGAGCGGGGGTCTGAAGTCAGTAAACAATGCAGCACGATGACCAAGATGGGCCTCTCAGAAAAAAATTAAAGATAATGTGGATCAGTTAAAATGTCAGAACAAATTTGGAAAACGAAAACGTACTGTTTCTTAGGATTTTCTGTCATGTATGGATATATAAGTTAAGCGGAATTATGTACAAAAGTAGCATGACGTAGCTCTCACATTACGTGCTCAAAGTCCACTCTTTCACCCTCATTTACGTTAATGAAATTCCTTGCAAGCTTTTGGCAACTTCGCACAGTTTAGAGTGGTATTCTTTTTTAACTTTTCTATTTGGAGAATTCAGCCTTAAGTGCGGTGACTGCTTTCGCTACTGCACATACATTCTGCACATCTCGTGATCGCTCAAGAAACTAGGATTTCATAAGAATAGTAGCTGCTAATACAAAGGCATTTTATGACTATACGGGGGAGGCAGATCTTTGGAAGGGCAGTTGTTATGTATTTTAAAGCTTTTTAGAATAATGGTTGCTTGATGTCTCTGAAAAATACGAATACTTTACCGCAAAATTATGATTAACAGTTTTTATAGTGTTGCCTGCTTGACCATAGTCTCCTATGCAGACTGTGATTGGTCCGCTTTGAGCATTTCCGTACAGGAAGTACCGAGCCAATAGCACATCGCAGGTTTTCTCGAGGGAGAACTCTAAGGTATAACAATCGTGACAGGCCTGCACAGACTCCCTACTGTGGAGTTTTGTTTGCGACGTGTAAGTTATTGTGCCTTCAAAGCTTTGCTCTGACGAGCATGTCCTGTAGTGATGTGCCTCTCTTGTATGATATAATAGGAGGCTATTTGAAAATGGTCCTCAGCAATGGCTGATTTTGAATTAAACTCCATTTGTGCATCAATATGTTTTTTAGGTTTTTAACTCCTGGGTCGGATATGTCGTGACAAATGGTAATATTTGCTCGTGAGCCTTCTTGTTTTGCTTCAAAGCCGACTGTCTTCCTGCGAAGGAGACTTCAGATAATACTCTCTCCACTAAGTTTTTAGGGTATCCTTGTGCGAGAAGGCGTGTTTTGAAATTAGAGAGAGATTCCTGGAATTTTTTTCGAGGAATTTGTTCGTAGAAGTCTCGTAGAAGTCTAATAGCTTCGCCTTTGATAAGACCTCTTTTAACACCTGGTAAGTGACAGGAGGTGTAATGTCTGTACTGAAATGTTTCAGTCGGTATATAAACTGTAGTGAGTTTTTATGTCAAGGATAGTGTGTTTTTGGAATCGTTCTCCTTTACTAAAGCAACTGTGTCAAGGAAGGTGAGCTCTTTGTCTGAAATTTCGGCTGTAAATTTTATTTTTGGATGAAAACTGTTTGCTTGTTGACGAAATAAATCTATTTCTTGTTTGCCGATGTCCCATAGAGATGTCCCGTCGTCGATGAAACGTTTCCATACTATTTATTCTGCTTTGGCTCAGTATTTTTGTTTCGATTTTTGCCATGAAAATGTTGGCAAAAGCTATCTGTCAAGTTCCCATACGACCCTAATTAACCTCGTTCCCAGGACTTTTTCATTGAGTCGTATCAGCAAGTGCGTGAATAAACAATCATTTCAAAAGTCTCATATTCAATAACAAGATTTTTATTACAAAGAGTAATATTCAATAACGTTTCCATACAACGATTAACGCGAATTTATCAACGAATAGTGCGATTTTACAAACAATTGCACGATTATCACATCTGTTAAAAAAAACTACTTAAAAAAAAAGATTTTGTAGTTCTGGCTTGTGCACCACACTGCCATTATAGGGGGGAATTAATGCTGAATGGTTCAACGACTTCCTTCGAGATGCACGACTCAACGTCAACCCAGATGATCAAGTGATTGACGGATGCGCCAGCTCATCGGAACCCGGAGCACCCTGGGCCTAACATGGAGCTAAAGAAGTTACCACCATACAGCCCCTTTCTGGGCGTTATTGTTTTATTTTTAGGCGCAAATGTATGCGTATTTCTTGGTAATGAACAGCAAAAGGTGTATTAAATTTGTGGTAGTCGTTCTTACATTTGAAGATTTAATTACATTTGTGACCAATTATTATGTTTGTGGCTTTTCCAGGGTATCACTTAGGCAATTCTTTTCCATCACAATTTTCAAACGATAGAAAGAAATTCCCCTTTACTGTCCATTAAAAAACCGGTACACTCGGTACAGCCGTTACACTCGGTACCGGCTCGGTACAGCCGGTACACTTGGTACACTAGGTACAGCTGGTACACTCAGTACAGCCGGTATACTCGGTACAGCCGGTACACTCGGTACAGCCGGTACACTCGGTACAGCCGGTACACTTGGTACCGCTCGGTACACTCGGTACAGCCGGTTCAGTCGGTACAGTCGGTACAGCCGGTACACTCGGTACGCTCGGTACACTCGGTACGCTCGGTACACTCAGTACAGCCGGTACACTCAGTACAACCGGTAGAACCCAGGCCCCGGTTCCTGGAAAGCCGATTAAACTATCCCCCGATTAGCAGTTAATCCACGATTAAATTCCTTATCCCTAGAATAACTAATCCAGGGATAAAAAGGTGTTCCTGAAAAGCAGTTTTATCCCTGGGTTAACTAATCTTGGATTAGTGTCAGAATAAACCGGTTAAACCAGTTTTTTAATTCATGGCGCGAAAAAAGAAGGTCGAGCGCGAACGTGCCGGAAAAAATTCGGCAAGAAAATGGTGGAGAATGAAGTAGTAGAAGTTGAGCCAAAGGCGAGGAAAAGGAAACCAAATTTTTCCGTCAGCGAAATTGCCATTATTACAGAATATGTGGGGAAAAGTCTTAACATAATTCAGTCAAAACTGACGAATAATATAACGAACAAAGCAAAAAAGGAAATGTGGGAGGAAATCACAAGGGAAGTAAACGCGGTGGGCCAGGCGAGTCGTTCCGTACAAGAAGTCAAAGATAAATGGAAGAATCTTCACTCCGACGCTAAAAAGGAATTCAACACTTTCCGACGAGAGTCCAAAAAAACTGGCGGCGGACCACCACCAAAGCCACCCTCACAGTCTAGTGAGAAATTAATTGAGCTTTTGGAAGGTACGCCTTCATTTTCCGGGCTGGAGGGATTGAGGCTGGTGGCGACGACGGAGGGGCGGGTGAGTACATAATTGTTTTATTGATGAAGGTCATGTGATGGTTGTCCGCCATGTTATTGTTGCTTTTTGCATGCGGCCGTGGAGCATGATACGGATCGACATAAAAAGACGAGCGTTTGTAAGTTATACTTTGCCTTTTTGCCTTGAGAAGTGGTATTTGAGCTCTCTAGTGAAGTGTTACTATCTTTCCTCCAGTTGGTTTCCACCAAAAAAGTAAGTTTATATAAGCTTATGATGTGGATTTTCGAACGGTGACTATTAATTTCCATGTTGACCATGATCATTGTTGACTTTCTACTCATCGAACGCACCTATTTTAAACAAAATGCATCAACAGCTTGCTACTGATCAATTTCTGTGTTCCTATTGACCTTCTTGAGCTCTAATCAATAACCTTGTCGATCTTGTGAAATGAACTTGAATTATTTTTCATTTACTGTAAGATACCTTTTGGACTTTTATAACATCTAAGTTCGGTTCTTTGAAATAGATTCAGTGAAATCATTTTTGGCAAGAAATCACTGTAAAAGAGAATATGAGGAATCAGGTAGTAGGTAGTTTATTGCTAGCAGATTTTGTTCCCATTAAGAGCAAGGAAGGAATTCCTTACAACTGATCTTGTAATTATGATTCAAATATTTTGCAGAGGAATACTCTCAGCAATGTGAACTTGAAGATGTCGGCAATGAAACATCTCAGCCTGGCCCGTCAAGACCAAGAAAGAAGCCAGCTGTGAACACTGAAGAAATCTCGAGAAAGATCCACAGAAAGAAGCGAGTCAGCAACGAGGATCTGTTGCAACTACAGTATGAGTGTCTGGTCAAGCAGAAAGAAAACATGGTGTTAAAGAGAAAAAAGCTCGAGCTGCAGGTGCAGCTGCTGCAGCAGAAAGTGAAGTCGTCCCCTGAAAGCTCACCAGCTGTGTACACAATGTTTTGAGAGGCTGTGTTTGTATTCTCTTGTTTACAATGCCAAGCTTTCAGCCATATGCTGGGTTTTATGATTTGAAGGAGTAGTTTTTTATTTCTTTTTTTCTTTTGCTTAGCCTGTTTAGCTGGCAGTATTGTCTGCATGTAAAGGTAATTCAATGTTACATCACTCATAAGGTTTTATACATGACTGTTCCTGTGATATTCAGAAATACATTCACGTAAATTATGCATTGAGAGTTTGACTTATTTGAAGTTTGGGGTCTGAATTAAATGCCGGCCAACAGCTGTTATTGCAGTGGTGGTTTCCTTCTCTGGCTGTATTCATGCCTGTGTATGCTATATAATTTTGTCAAGATTTACTTTATACTGGGACTCTCTTTTCTTTTCTTTTCTGTGAGGATACATTGAATTTATTAGATTTTATTTGAAAAGGCACAATTTGTTCTTTACAATGAACTATTAACTTGGAATATGGAACTTGTGTATGTAAATATATGGAAAAATATTTAATGATTGTCTCTTAAATTTGAATAACTTTCTTTCACTTAAAGAGGTATAACAATGCTGTGAACAGGGTCAATGAACTGTGAATAAAATACTAAAAATGCCCACTTCATTTGCACCCCTTCCTCATGTGTACAGCTTATTCTCATGTCAGAACCTTGGGGATTAGCCTACACCTAATGTATCCCGAGGCATTTTTGCACTAGTAATCTTGGCTTCACTACTGGTGATAAGTTCAGCAAAGCTTGCTTTGTTGAGGTCAAAAGAGGGTATAAAGGTAATTAATTACATGCAGACTTAATTTCGTGCTATATAATTTCTTACCATGGTAGCTGTTATGGTGTTCAGAAACAATAGAAATCAATAACATTAAATAATATAGTTTTCTTCCTAAAGACTCTAGAGGATGAAAAATTCATTGCTTTGAATCCCACCATAGCCACCGTGCAAACCACCAACGAAATCTACTTAGGGAAAGCACTTCTCAATTCTTTAGATACTTTCATATGAGCCAGAATTTGACACTTTTGTCCCACACTGATCATTTGAGTTTTTTCCTTTTGCAAAATGCTATTGCCCCAGACTGGAAGGGGGAAAGTTGGGGTAGGGAGGGGGGGGGGGGGGGGGGGAGAGGGGTGGGCATACTTAGGTGAAAGCATACTTATTTATTTTGGTGGCAATAATGAATTACTGATAACTTTTTTTTTTAAATCTGCATCAAGGGAAATTTAAAAAAGGGTGTTACATATATGGTCTCTGATGGCCTTTCCATTTTCAGGGCCACAATATGCAGCAACATCTGGCTGGTCATCGACATCTCGTGCATCACAATCAATGGGCTCATTTCGCTGTATTGCAATGTTATGAAGTACAGCACATGCACCTATCACTATGCAAGTCTTTTCAGGTTTCATCCGTACTTCAGAGTGAAGCACATGAAACCTGCGTTTCCACCAGCCAAAGGCTTGTTCAATGGCCACCCTGGTAGTTGTATGGGCCTTGTTGTATGCTTCTTGTTTTGCTGTTGCTGGGTTGAGGTAGGGGGTCATCAGATACGGCTTACAAGGGTACCCACTATCTCCCAGGAGTAAACCCTTTTCCAGTGAGAAAGACTGAGCCTCCAGCCTCTGTCCAATTCGGGAGTTATTGAACACAAAACTATCATGTGTGCTTCCAGGCCATCTAGCTACGATGTTGGTAAACATCCCTGAAAAAACATACAGCAAATTTAAATTTAGAAAACGTGCTATATAATTTATATCATAGATACTGAGATTTCCTCACGTAAAAAAGATTACGTAAAAATGATACGTAAAATGCATTAGCCAATAGGAAACGCGAACGATGAAAACTCACTAGTGAAAAAACGTCGTTCGTCCAATCACAAACGCGAACGACGAAAACTCACTAGTGAACAACATCGCATCGCGATTTCGATTGTCGGCCATTTTCGTCTCGGCGACATGGCGGAGGCAACTGCTTCAAGGTTTGTGTCTTTAGACGACACAATTGAGTCGTTTATTGAAGAGCATGAAAACCCCAACACGGTGAAAAAAACAAAACGAGAGGTTGCTTTGTTGACAGTGTTCCTTCAAACAAAAGGAGAAACACGCGAGATAGCAGAAATTCCTCCTGTTGAGTTGAATGAACTTCTCAGCGAATTCATATTAAGCGTCCGCACAAAGGAAGGGCAAGAATACGAGCCGTCTTCGCTCCGAGGGATGGTAGCGAGTTTTGAAAGGCACCTTAAAAGAAAGTGCTATCCAGTTAGCATCATCAATGACCTAGCATTTGAAAAGTTAAGAAAAACACTCCAGTCTAAACAGAAACAGCTCAAGAAACAGGGAAGAGGAAACAAGCCTAATGCATCGGTGGCTCTAACAGAGGATGAAATAAAACTTCTCTTCGACAAAGGCCTCCTCGGTGTATCAAGTCCTGAAGCCATTTTAAACACCCTGTGGCTGAACAACAGCCTCCATTTTAGGCTTCGAGGAGTAAAAGAGCACCACGATATGCGCTGGGGCGATGTTAAGTTGTGCAAAACAGACCAGGGTGTTGAATACTTGGAGTTCAACGAGCGCCAAACGAAAACAAGAACTGGCGCCGACCACCGCGATGTGAGACCCTTCGCACCAAGAATGTTTTCAACTGATGGTAGCGAAAAAGATCCGGTAGCAGTTTACAAACTTTTTGTTCAGAAAAGACCGGAAAAAATGAAAGATCCCGACGCTCCGTTTTACATTGCAGTTAACAACGTATCGATGAAATCCAAACCTTCGAATTCTGAAAAGTGCTGGTTCAAATGCAACGCGGTCGGCACCAACAAACTCGGGGGTCTTATGAAAGAAATGTCAAAGAAAGCGGGTCTTCAGAACGATAAACTCCGCAATCACAGCGCTAGGAAAACCATGATTCAAACCCTCAGTGAAAATAATGTGCCACAGACACAAATCGCACAGCTCTCCGGCCACAAAAACCTGAAAAGTATTGAAAACTACAGTCACCTCAGCACAAAACAACAAATGCATATGTCAAATGTACTGGCAAACATTTCTAGTGAGTGTTCAAGCATCACTCCATTCACTCCGACTGTAACTCCGTCAACTTCAGCTGTATTTCGACCAGAAGGAGCCTGTCGCTTCAGTAACCCTGGCCAACAGTCTATGGCTTTATTCTCGGGTGCAGTCATTCATGGAGGACAGTTTTCTGTGACCATCAACACTGTGAATCTATCGCCACCGCTTCCTCCTCCCTCGGAAAAGCGACAATGGAAAAGAATCAGAGTCTCTAGCGATTCAGATGATGACTAAGACACTGTAGGCTTTTGCATACAGTTTTCTTGACTTTGTTGTATTATACTGATTTGGTAATAGTTCGCTTGCGTTGTCGTTGTGTTGTTCAGCGTGTACCGCTGTTTTATAATATCTGATTTACAAACATTAAATTTGAACTTATAAGCCTCAGTCAGGTTTTTTTTTTCAACTGAAAAATGTTTATAAAAGTTGTGAAGGTATAAACTGACGTTTTATTTCTTGTGTTACTTCATTAAATATTTGATTTTGAAAGAGAAACTGATGTTTTAGTTATTCTAGTTTTACACGCATACATTGCAGTTGAATGGGTTCCCTAAACATGCGCGTAAGATTGACAAAATTTGGCTTTTCAAAAATCTCAGTATCTATAAAATAAACAAATTACACCATGGAAAATACTTTGTACGATTTTTTATTCACTCGTTGAGTTGTATCAGAAAACTCACTCGTTCGCTGCGCTCACTCGTTCGTTTTCTGATACTACTCAACTCGTGAATAAAAATCGTACGCGCGCATTTTCCATGGAGTAATCTCTATTTCTTACCAATTACCAATATCTGGCTTTCGAAAACAAACCCGTACACGACAAGAAAACAACCCCGTGCAGCCGAGAAAAATAAGTCAACTTCGCTGTTTCCGCTGCGGTCCGCATTGTGCTTTTGTTGTTTTTGTGTGCGCCTTTATGTGTTTTTGCCTACAAGTTTTCCCTGACCTTTCATGAGTCAACAAATCCAAGCAGCCAGTGGCAAGGTCAGCATTATGCCGCGCTCCCACTTAAACTTTGGAGAAGACCTTGATAGTTGCCGATTTATTGTTTAACATTTCGCAGCTATGGAAGCAGGAGCTCATTAAATGGCGCTTCGTTTTCCTACCTTTGTGGTTGCACACTGCTTGGACGTTTATCGAATGATATCCCTTTCTATTGACGTAATCATTTTCATTCCTGTTTGGCCCCTGAATCCTGACATGGGTCCCGTCGATGCATCCAACAACTCCTGGGAAGCCTCCTTTATCGAAAAAACCTCTCTTCACTTTGTGCATTTCGACGGGGTCTGACGGCCACACGATAAATTCGCTCTGCTTGTGGGCAAGAGCCAGGGTCACATCCGTTACTATTCTCGAAACGGTAGACTTTGGAAGACCAAAGGTGTCACCAATGACCTGTAAGAAGCTCCCACTGGCAAGAAAACGTAGGGCGACAAGAATTTGCAGTGTCGGAGTGATTGCGTGATTACGCTTCGTCTGTCGCTGCACGATATCTGGAGCGAAGTTCTTCGTCAGAAAATTCGTCAAGGGAAAATTCTTGTTGACGAAACCTTCTTTCGCGCATTTGCGGTACAATTAATGGGAACAATAAGTCCGCCATTTTGTTTGTTTTGATCACGGTTTTCCCCGATTAGTGAGTTAATCGACCTCGCTAGGTGGATTAAATTTAACCCGTCGTTTATCCCCAGATTAACGCTAATCGTGCTTTCAGGAACAGAATCTAACCAAGGGATAAATTTTTATCCTCGATTAGCGAGATTTAACCCTCGATTAGCGCTAATCGCCTTTCCAGGAACCGGGGCCTGAGGTTTAACTGACACGATCCTTTGTTGTGGTTTGAGGTCTTCTCGTTCTTAAGGAACAGGTCTCCCTGCACCGATCGAAAGCGGCACTATGACTGGCTTGTTAGCGAGAAGACTAGGATACTTTGAACGAAATGATGTGATATATAAAGAAAGGGGACCTTCGGTTGGTTTATTAATAAAACAAAGAAGTCGACTTCAAAGCCAATGTGAAATAATCAACGACACATGTACCACATTATTTCGTGGAAGAATATTCTATTGTTCTCGCTAACTAGCCAATCACAGAGCCGCTTTGGATCGGTGCAGGCCTGCTTATAAGAACAACTGACACGATATATCAGCTGATTACTATCCAGTCAAACTCAAATTTTTGTGATGGCAATTGATTTACTGACATTCATTCTGAGGGGAGGAAGAACATCAAGAAGTCATTCCATGAATGATAAAGTTACATGTTTTTATATGTTTTTTTTACCTTGCGAGCAAAGTGGCCGCCTCATGCCAGTTCTACAGGAAATCATGGACGAGGGCCGATCAAGTACATTTAAATTATTTGGATTACCCATAACTTGGGAGCCGTGCAATAGACCTTTGTCACACGGCGGCCATGTTCAGTCCCCAGAGAATAAATAGCTTTGTTTTTGCATGTCTAAGCTCGCGATCGTTTTTAAGTCTTTCACTGCGAGGCTAGACGTGCAAAATGTTTTGTTTTTATGCTTAATAGTAGCCGCGTGAAAAAGGTCTATGTCAGCATTCTTCTTCAGCAAATTGGGCCTTCATATTTTGATTTCAAGTCGTTCCAGTGATGTCTAGAAATAACTAAAACTAATAACTAGAAAAGTTGCCACTTTCAGCTGTTCACAAAGCACGTTCCCTAGGTAGTAATCTGAAAATTTTAATATTTTTTCCGTAGCAGGTCAGTGACCAGTATACACACTCGAAGAAGTATACAGAGAGACGATCAAAATCAAACTGATTTAACATGAAAGGATTAGTGGCGGCTCTCGTGGTTTTTGTTATCACAAGTACGTGTCTTCCTAGTGATATCATGTTTGACCATGTGTTTGGAGCACCTAGGAGTAAATTACCCGGAAATCTAAAGATTACTAACTGCTGGGGTCTCCCACGGTTTCCAGAAAAATTGTGAACACACGCAAAGGTCGATTTCCGGCCACAACGCGAAGACCTCCGAAATTTATACCCGTGTCCTTATTGTCTTGGCCTGTGTAGAAGCGAGGCTGGTGTTGACTTTGTTTTGATACAAACCTTCCTGCTTCTCACGTGCAAATCATGATGCTCTACATTTTTATGCTGAAAAGTTTCTGTTCTCCATCATGTACATAGGTAGAACTGAATGTCAGCATGTGATGACCTTCAGTTCCAGCTTCGCTTTCACTCAATGGCTTGCAAACTCCACCATGGGCTCAGTATTGCGCCACCTGCTAATGTATATCATATAAAAGTACCAAAATTTGGAACCTTGAAAAATCTTTGAATATTATTTTAAACAATCCTATTCCTTATGATTAACCCATTTACTAGTTGACTGACTGACTGATTGATTGATTGACTGAATGATTGATTGATTGATTGACTGTTTGATTGATTGATTGATTAATTTATTTATTTTTGTAGTTTCGACTGCCGTTGTGATTGTATCCATCATTTCCCTTCCTCTTCATTTTGCTATGATAGTCATGGGTAAGTGCTTTTTTAAGGTTTAATCAGGGGTTCTGTGGTTAATGCCTAACACCGTCGGTCATACAAGAAATGCTCCTAAAATACAACAACGCATCCGCGACCCCAGAGCCCTTCTGTTTTGCGCATGACATGCGTAGTTAAGGCTCAGAGGTCGAGAATGACGACGACGAAGGTGTCAAGGAGATGAATTCTTGAAGGGCGAGCAAATTGGATTTGTTCTTAGCGATTTTTCAGAGAGACAAGATACGAAAGTTATCCCAAAGTTTTACATTATATCCATTTCCATCTGCCATCAACACATCTGGCTAAAAGTTTCAGCCACACTGATCTATGGGAAGGGTGTGGGCCACAGTAGTATTTAACGGGGAGCATTCCATTTAAGGGGTAGCGGTAATACGTCTTGTTGCATCATACTACAGAAACGATTTAAGCCCGGACCGTCTAGGTCACAGTGTGATAAGCTTTAAGTCAACGATGGTCACACCCAATTCAACGACGGCTTTTCCCCATGACGTGTTTGATTATACTTTGGTTGTTGCTAGATTTAAGGATGAGTGCCCTGTGAAAAGCATGACTCCATTTACTATATCTTTACAAACCACTGCTCTTGTGGTATCAGATACGCAGAAGGAGAAGATGGTGAAGAAGAGAGACAAATACCGTATTTTCTCGATTAAACGCCGAGGCGGGAGGGTATTTAATTATATAAAACTAGACCTCGTAGACCCCCGTGGTTATTAAAATGGGGAATTTTTCATCATTTTTACAGCTTTAATTTTAGAGCACAACATAAGTAAACAAATTTTAAAAAGTCGCGATTTTTGCTGTACTCGATCAAATTCAAGACAAGGCGGTAGAATTGGTTGCTCAGTGGCGTGCAGAGTACATTACGTCAACTTCCTTTAGTTCAATTGAACTGAAGTACTGTAGTGGTTCTTGAACCTTTTTTAAAATTGCTATAACTAATTTTTGATGAGAATCAGTAACTTAAAGGGTCAGCTTCAAATAAGCGCAGCACCTCAAACAAACGCAGGTACCTCGAATAAACGCGGGCGGCGCTCATTTAAAATTTCACCGTGGCGTTTAATCGAGATAATACCGTAAACTCACTTCAGGCTGTAGTGCGGCTGTTTCTCTTTGCTGGTTTCATTTGTGGAAGCGTTAGGATTTACTATAACTGCGAGCCTAACTACAGCGACCCTGGCAGCTCCGACTACTATGAGTAGAGTAGAGTAGATTAAAAGTAGAGTTGAGTGGAGTGGAGTGGAGTAGAGTAGAGTAGAGTAAAGGCTTTATTTCACGAGGGTGACACTTGACAGTAAACAGATTGTCACTAATGAACTTGTGGCCCTCAACTAACAGAATGATAATAATAAGAAAAAAATTATAAATTTAGGCAATCAAATACCTAATTACAATTAGTAATTCTAAAGTCTATAGTATTTACAATGATAAAAATATAGCTTAAAACTGAAAATATTAAAACAAGAGCTACAAGATTAAACAATTAAATAACAATTAAATGTAAAGAAGATCATCGCAATTATGTATAGACATAACTTTTGGGCAACTACTTTTTCCTAAATCATATTTGCCGGATTTGTGTTATTTATAATTTGCTTTGTAAGGGTTGACACAGGGGGAGGGGGGGGGGGGGCTTTTTCCTGCGCGCACAAACTGAAGTTCGAGCGAAAGAACGAATGGACAGACATTGAAGGAATGAGTTTACGTGCCACCGAAAGAACGAATAAGCAAAAGAGTGGACGAATAGAGGGTAGTCGAACTAAGGACCGAACAAACAAACGATTGATAGAGCGAATGTCAACAACGAAGAAGTTAATAAAACAGTGGGTAAACAAAATGGCCCCACTGTGGGTGAGTTCTCGTGGTTTTTTCACAGAATGCCCAGGGTGAGGATAGTAATGTATTGTTATTTGGATTTTGGTTTCCTGTTTTTGTATGGAATTTATTTTCGATTATTTGATCGGTAGATACGTAATGAACTCCATCTATATGACCGAGAAAAATAACACTGGTTTATTTATGTGAAACAGCAGACTATAAGGGTCAATGGAGCATACATTTCATTCGATTCTACTACACGAATTGACAAATTTAAAGAATCTGCAATTGCAACTCCTTGAAAGATCACATTTTCAGCCATGTACCATCGGGTGACGTATAATAACATAATGTAACCAAGGATTGTCTGAATGGAATTCAATAAACTTCTCCGGGTTAAGCCTAAGATATTCAACACCAATAGAACGCAATAAAGGATGTAAACTGGGATCACCATACAATTTATGTGCAACAGCTCTAAAAAACAGTTACCGCCAGAACCAACATCAAACTGTCTTAAACCATATTCAGCTAAATGCAGGCGATAAAACCATTCATAATGTTAGGGTAAAAACTCACGCAATAAAAATAACCATATCTGTGACTTTTACTTTTGCGTTGAGCTCTCTATTAGTTGACTTTTCTTGTGTACGCTTCTCCGAGGACGCTTCTTGATATCAGTGGGGAAAAAGCGCAAAAAAAAAACAGCGAGCCGAGCGTAGACTGGCGTTCCCCTTTCTTCGTTCGTTCTCGCCCTTTGTTTCTTCGCCTTTTTCGCAATCCTTACTAGAGAGCCTGTTCACAGGTTACTGCCTTGAGAACTCCAAATTCCATAAACGTTGCTCAGATGTTAAATTGCCACACAACAAACGCCTTTGCATGACAACAAAGTAAAACAATCCTTTCAATGTGTCTCACAAAATAAGCAACACACACTGTTACAACCCAAAATCCATTTTCACTGACGTCCGCAAGTTCAAACATTGCACCATATATATATAAGGATAAAACCGGGAATCAAAGTTTAAGAACACAAGTGCAACAATTTATTTTTTGCCTACACTATACCCGCTTGAAATACATTAAAATGGATATTGTTATCATATTTTTTACTTTACTTGTTCACCAAACACAAACCAACAGGAGCGCATGAAACTTCACCTTTAACACATACAATCCCTGGATTTCATCGATCAAAATATCACACAATGCGCGCAGCTGTCACAATTCAACTCAATTACGAAATATAGATTGCCCTACAACACAACCACAACACAAAAAAAAAACAATTCTAATCACACTAACTTTGCTGTTCACAAGTTTCTTCGTCAAAGAAAGGTTATAGAATGTTAATTATCCCCGAAAAAAATTAACTATTACTGCATGTGAACTCACTGATGAACTGACACAAGTCAAGTCAATAGACTCTAACAGCAGAACCCCATATCCATACATCCCAGTTAAGTTTGCAACCATGAGATAAAAAGGGTAACGAACGGAAGAAGAAACAAACAAATAAAGAACTAACAAACGAACAAAAAAGAAAAAATCAAAATTAATGAAAGAAATATATAGCATGAGAAGATTTTTTCAACGCAGTATTTCTTCAGGTAGTCGGGATTATTGAATTTATAACTTTAAAAAAAATAAGAATAACTAGATCAGCTGACATCATATACATGTCTATTACGTCGTTTAGCGTTGCCACTTGCGACTTGTTGGATTGTCTCTCTTAAGGTCTGAAATATAAGGATGAGTGCCCTGTGGAAAGGATGATTCCCATTTACCTGATTGTGGCTGGAGCAGTTGCCCTCTTCAGCTGTTGCTGCAACAACAGACTCCAAACTGAAAATGGGCCAGATCCACTACTGTCTTTAGCGCAACTCTTTGGCTTTGCTTGGTTCGTCTGTGGGAACGTATGGGTTTACCAAAACTACGAGCCAAACTACACTGACCCCGGCAGCCCTGGGTACTGTAACAAGTCACTGTACCTGTTTGCTTTCTGGGTTACCACTGGTCAGTACATTTTCTATGGGGTGATGATCACTGGTGTGAGCTTGGTGATGATTGGGATGAACAGTCTGTTAGGACACCAGCCGCTCGGACGCGAGTCCGGTAATATCACAACTGAGGGGCGACACTCGCCAAGTTAAGTTTAAGCCATCAGTTGAGTTTCAACAGCTAACTGGGACACAGTACAGAGTCATTTCTAATTTAGAGTGCTCATCAACATTTTTGGTACTCTGGGTACGTTTTAAGTTTCGATTACTTATGTGTTGTAAATTAAAGAATGTAGAGAGCGACAATTTTGAACAACTTTGCATACCATATTTAACAACTGCGAAACCAAAAATTTGCGACAACTTCGAAACGAAACGAAACTTTCTTTTTATTTTCCTGATGCAATCTTCTAACCTGTTAAAGCCTCGTCAGTCTTGTAAGAAGAGCCTGCGCAAGCGGCCCGTTCAGGTTTTTGGGGTGATAATTGTTTTTGTTTCTTCCTTACAAGTCAATGGTGTTCAATTTTTTCGTTATTACTACGCACGTATTGACTGAGTGGGAGGGCCAGACATGAAATTCGAGAGCGAAATATTTTCCAGTCTGGATCAACCTACCTTTACTCAATAAGTCAACAGTTATTTATTTTACCATCCATACCACCATTTTTATGCTTTTATATATTATTGACAAATGTCGAAACGATACTTGTAAATGTTTAATGAATATTTAAGTGTGCAAGTGCTAATTGAAGGGATGGCGTGTGCAGGGTCGGACACTATTTTTTTTTAGACCGGCTCGCATCCATCTTTCCGGCCCCAGCCTAGTCCCTAGGCGTTCTCGGCTCGGTCAAACCTGGACCGTGAGCCGTTACGTCAACGAGAACGCCTAGCAAATATCGCCAACACTGAAATATTTAAAAGATCGTGTTATCATGACATCGCACTCGGACTCCCACATATCCAGAAATCGCAGACATTTGAGACCACGGTCAACAAATCCTGCGTTAAATTGACCATCGAAGCGAACGCAACAACAACAAAGAAATGTATGGAGATTGAAAAATTTGGAGAAATGCCTCTTGATCAATTTATTAAAGTAAAAATGTGCAACCGGTTCATGGTAAACTGGTGTATCAAGAAAGACATAGTACAAAAAATGTAAAGGTGGATACTTCGAATTTTATGTTTACTTTTTACGGTTTTCTGTGAGCAGTTTAGCGGCCAAAAAAATAAGGCATGGAGGGGGATTTCATCGAAAACTGGAAACTCATAGTTTATAAACAGCGACTCCGGGCAAACTTAATGGGATCGAAAAAATGTGCAAGTGGATTCACTAAAACTATACATGGAACAAACTAACCTTACGATTTTTAGCTCCATCCTATTGATTCTGATGTTTACTTTTTGCGTTGAAAACCACGAAAAAATAGCATTCGGCCAGACATTTGAAAGTCCACGCTAAAGTTCAAAGATCCGCTGTCTTCGAACTGCGATATTTCGGCCGAACATGCTCAAATACGCTACAAAAACCATCCTTCGAAAGCTAAATTTCAGTACATTCGAATGTTAAGCGATTTAGTTTGGTCAGTGGTTTTTATATGGGCCAAAACATCGTTTTGTATAGCGACTTATTGCATCGTGCACCATCGTGAAATAGGAGCCCAAACTATACCGATTCGATCAGCGGTATGCATCATTTAAAAGAGCTGTCTATGTAGGACGCCCGAAAAGGTGCTGGCTCTAATGCCCGCGATTTCTGGACATGCTCCGATTCTACCCTAAGTTTCGCGCGTTCAAAGAGCGAAAAATGCTTCAAACCTGCGGAAAGCCCTATGGAAACGCTTGCTACGCAGGCTAAGTTTACCTGGGTGTATAGCTTAATCGCGATCTCAGAAATCACGTTTGGAACTATTGATTTCAACTGCAACGTTTTTATGAGATACGTATTTAAGTTATCAGGCTGTTACCGTATATTTAACACACATATAAAGAGAAGGAGATCAAAATATAATTATTTTCACACATGGAATGCTGCAAGAACTTTCTCTTCGTTTTTCATATCCCAAACAAGTTCATACTGTAAGTGTTCACTTATCCCTTTAACTTCCAATCGTTTCAAAAATGATGAACACAATATTGACAATATTTAAACAAACCAATTTTTTTAACTCTCAAAACAAATTAGAAAAAACTACTACCACAGGAAAGTGCTGTCCGCTGTTTTCTTTTCAACGTTCACGCTAATGAACCAGTCTTCACTGAATTGTTAGAACCTGTGACGCGTCACCTAATACATGAATTAACAATACGTCAATAAAGTACTGCCCAGTATACGTTTGAATTTAACGTTCACAATTTTAAAAACAGTTCGTCCATAGAAGTGGATGTGTCATGTTACAATCATATTTCATCAAAAGAAGAATGACGAGTAACGTTTCTTACAGAACACATCAATAGGACAAAGACAAGGAATAAAACCACCACCATTTTAGGTTCAAGTCTGTCGCGCTAACCACTTCAACGCCAAGTTACCAAAACACGTAGACTTTCCAATACTTCCCACCCAAGCACATTAAAGGAAAGGGGAAAATATTGAACTTCCTTGGTTATCACTTAACCTCAAAAAAGTGCAATACAGCCCTTTACACAATACTGTAAACAGGAAGATATAACTAACGTTTTTACCCGTGCTGCATTAGTATACCGTATTTTCTCGATTAAAATACGGCGTTTATTCGAACCCGGCGTTTATCTATTAAGTGCATTTTCAACCATTTATTTTTATCATCAGTACTGGAGGTTTGTTGAATTAAGATCCAAAAACGTTAAAAAATGTGAAACGATGTCACCAACTTTGTCTTGTCTGAATGAATCAGGTAAGTCGTTCAACAAAAAACATCACTGACAAGAACAATTATTAAAGTATGTCGCAACTGCTCGTACTGTGCAAGCACATTAGAATAAGGCAGTAAATTCAAATAAAATAGTAGAAAGAGAACTCGAATGCAGTTATGATACATAATCCTGATTAAATATACCCATCTCGAATAAAAGCCGGGACCTCAAATAAACGCCGGGACCCCGAATAAACGCCGGGACGTTTATTTTAAACTCGGCCCCGTAGACCCGGCGTTTATTCGGGGTCCGGCGTTTAATCGAGAAAATACGGTAATCAACTATGAAGCCACTTATGCAGTTAGTCAGCCATGCAGCCTTTCTCAAGCAATTAGTCAGTCAAGCAGTCAGTCAGCTGTTAGCAACTTTGCTACTTAGGAGAAGACAGAAAGAAAACCAGAAACCATGGCTAATCAATGCTTTGTGTGCCTCTTGGATCACATAAATAAAACGTGACATTCTGTTAGATCTGTCAAGATAATTGCTTGATTGTATTCAAGTGAACGTGCCGTAAAATCTCTCTCTTTACTATTTCCAGCAAACAGACCAGCATTAACCGTTGCACTAACAAGGCTTCTGAATCATGACTAATTAAATTAACTGGAACCCGTACAAAACCCAAACAATTTCGCAAAAAAAAAAGCACCGAACGCTTTGACAAAGATGGGGATGTATAGGTCCGTTCTGCGTCCGGCGCAAGAACGATTTAGTGAAGACGATATGCAAGAAAGAATCAAAATGTAAATTGATTGCGTTTTCAAACAGAAGTGCATCAGCTCGGGCAGGGAAAAACGGTACGAAAACGCCTGTACGGAGACAACTATTTGGCTACTTTTTCGGTCAAAAGAAAATGTATGTGTGGACAGAGTTCTTTACTTTAAAGTTCTTTACTTTAAAGTGATTCATATTTGACCATGTGATTGAATCACCTCAGTGTAAATTACCCGAAAATTAAAGATTTACAACTGCCTGGATCTCCCACGCTCTTCCTGAAATTTGTAACACCACGCAAAGATTTCCTGGAGTTCTTCGAACTCGTTTTTTTTTGTTTGTTTGTTTGTTTGTTTGTTTTTGCAAAGGGCTGCAAATATTTCAGAAAGTCCGCTGGAAGCCAATCGATGGTCCTCAAATTTCCTAAGGCTGAAAGGACCAGGCGGGATCGATCGGATTGAATTTGTGAAATTGAAATCTTTCAATATAGGACCTACAATCAAGCAAATTCTTAACAATAAAATCCAGTTGATCCCCATATATTCAAGACGAACAGACAATTTCCTATGGCAAAATAGAGCGGTGTCCTCTCAGCTGGTGCTACCTATGCCAAACAGCCTGAGGCTTCTGTTGCAGAGGTCCCTGGAACGCAAGCGTAGTCTTCTGACTTGACACGTCCCGACTGCGAATTCTCTATACAGTTACTATATCTTTTGGAATAGGGCCTATGCGTCTGGTCACTCAGGATTCCAAGAAAATTCCCCTTTAATGGGCTATTGTGCCACCTGCTAACGTACTTCGTTATTTTAAAATTAATCCACAAAGGGAAGTCGCCAAACAATATGGATTTCAAAAGTGTAAAAGATAATGTATTGTAAGGAAAACAGTGTCTTTACCTTAAAAAAAATATGTAAATTGACCCGTCCCATCCTTCTGGAATTTCCAGTAGCCTCTGTGGCAAGGGCATTTCACAACTAAAGATTAGATGAGGTTTTCCTTACTTAACCTTGTCATGTCTTGGAGTCACCACCGGATTGCCAATGGAACTACCAGGAACAACCTGAACATGCACGAAATAGTTTGCTGATGCCTAACAAAAAGGCTACAATGCTAAGCATGGCAGAAATTCCAGAGGCATGGGGTTCACAGGGTCTAGAGATACTTCTAAAAATCCCACATTACCTGTTAGTATTTTGGTCCACAAAGTATGTGACATTAAGCCTATTTAGCCCAGGGAGGGGGGTGCACATTGTGCCCGAACGAATTATAACTTTTAAACGGCTGGACGAATAATCACCAAATCTCGTGACTTTACCTGAATTTATCAGATAAAATATTCCTATGTCAATAACGTGTCTATAATGATTGACGTTTCCATAGCAACCGTCTACTCAGGAGGTGTTTTGACTATTTTTCTCTTTTTTCAGTCTTTTTTCAGTTTTTCCCCTTCGTTTGAAAAAAAGAAGCTAATTGTTTACTTTTTTGTGCTTGTTTTGATTAAGTATGCTTCTTAGAACAAATTCATATATTTCTCGATGACGTCATTGTCAACTGTATGACTGCATACTAGGGATTCAAGATGGCGGCTCAAAATTCAAAATGGCTGCTTTGTGACGTAATTGTCACGTTATGAAACGTCATAATCGACACATCATAAACCCAATCTGTTAAGCTAATGGCGTGCTATAAACTTGAACGTGAATACTTTTCGAGATTTATAGAAACTCAAAAACTCAGAAACTCAACAAAAAGGCCAGACGAAATAGGGTTAACTATAGTCCGGCAGATAAGTGTCAAATCAGTGGTGAGTACTGCGCTTTATGATAAAAGCATCAAACTTGGCACGTTAATACTAGACATCATGGGGAACATGCAATCGGGATATGCTCTGTGTCAGCCAGGAGAGGGTGGTAAAAGTAGTGGGGGTAATTATTCAAAATGGCCGCCGCCAGGGATACTTCTTTGGTGTGGAAACATACAGCATAATTGCTTAAAACAAAGTCTGATCATAACGATCTACTGAAATACGTTAAAACATTGAAATAATGCTATCAAAAGTGGCATTAGGTTTCTGAGAAAGGAAAATTGAAAAGATAATCTGAGGTCATAATTATGCAAATTAGAAATTTTAATTAATTCACATTTGATGATTGCATAGTGGTAGCTTATTTTTTCACTACTATTGTCTCAAGCTTTACACGAGACGACTATAAATTATGTTTTCTAATTGGTAAAAGAATGCACATCACTGCATTATTTTTGCTGGGGGCTAATAACTGGCCAGAAATGAAAAAAATCGTCTTGAGTTAGGTCTTGAGTTATGGAGTTATTTTTCCTGGGGCTGATAAATGGCCAGAAATGAAAAAAAAAACAGTCGTCTTGAATTAGGTCTTGACTTATGCAGGTAAAAAATGGAAATGCTACTGATTGTCCTTTTTTTTAATTTAATTATTTATTGTTTATCCACTATACCAACCACAAGGGTAACTAAAGAGCCATAGATACCTATTGCAAATAACTCCACTGTGTGAAGAGGATGTGGTTGATACCCGGGTGGCCATCGTGGGTGTTACCTGCATGCACAACTCACTTGTATTGCTAAAAGCATGTGGAAATATACACATTTTGTATTCACGAATTCGATTCCGGTACTTGTATAAGAAAACACACTGCAACCGGATATGCAGATTCATTTCTGAAAGCATTAAATGCCAAGGAAACCTCCCATACACACCAGGTTAGCACTCGTACTTTATGTAATAGTTCTATGCATCGCATCTAAGGTACAAAGTTCTCTCAGCGCGAGACCGAGCTGCGCTGAGTTGTGCAAATACTAAGGGCGCACCAGAACGATTGCAATAACATTTCTGGCAGACGGAAGGAGTTTGACGTCCTCGCCTGGGATAGCTAGAGCAACCCATCGTTAAAGGACACTTCTGTTGGAAGACTTAAGAAGTAAAAAATGATATTTTATATCCTAGAATTGCAACGAGGCTCGTGTCCTTGGTTTGCACCTAGATGAGATAATAATGCTTAAAGTTGACAAACTATCGAGCGAGTTGTACTCTTAACGGATTGTGCTACTTCATACCGCAGACGGTGACTGGTTCCAGACGGTGCTTGAAGTCGATATCGGCTAACAAACTGGAATGCGGACGGGATGTTTACTCGGTACTTTATGTAACTCGCGTAGTTCAGTGTGTCAAACAATAACAGGTGCATTGCACGCACCATGTACTAGATGCGGCACCATGCCGTGTTTTACGGAAAGAAGAAGGTGCATAGCTAGATCGCTATAGAGTATGCTCATTGATGCTACATGTATGCCAGCATTGCATATGCTTGTACAGACAATGCGCCCAATTTACAGCAGCGCAAGCAGACTTAAAGAATTAGAGCTCATCGTAACCTGAAATCATGCCCTCCCTCCCTACTACTACTGCGGGGGAAGGAGGGCATGATACATTTGCTTGTCGAAACTCATGTAAAAAAGCCAGATTCTGGTTTTTTGTCTGATTGGTCGAGAAACAATACCTATGAATCGATGTGTTCTGATTGGCCCTTTAACAATAACGCTGTCAACGGACGTAAATTGTCGACGTGACTCGCTCACAATTTCGATGCGACCGCCATCGCTAAGGAACAACCAAGGAACAAGTCTAGATCTGCCGAAGTAAAATGTGTTGCTCTAATAAATTCTCGTCGTTCTAGGAGAATTGTTACCATTTCTTTCTCTCCTGAGTATGGCGTTCGGTTTGACGAAAGCTTTCTCTCACCTGGAGCAGAGAAGTACAGCAACAGTGAAGTATGTATTCCGTTTTATCGCATCGTGTCTCGGAATTTTCATTTGACGGCTTTCAGCTAGTATTGATAATATGAACAGAGTAGTGGTTGTTTCCGCGTTTTACGAAACAAAAAGAATAGCAGACGAACAAGTATTTTTCGCCAAGAATGATCGACAACAAGTCAACCGATAATTCGGTAAAGTTAACGGTAAACTGATGTTTGGCGACTGACCCGCAATCAAGTCGTGATAACGATTTTCAGTTTATTCATTCATTGTTTAATTCTTAAGTCGTTTTATTGATCTCTGACATTGACATCAAAGGATCTGACTACTTTTATAACAAATGTTCTTCGCTTTAAAATTCACTGCTGTTTAGAGATAAAATTTGCTGCTAATCTCAAATATTTATCACTTCTGGAACTAAATTAAATTACAAAATACTCCTTTGTTTATAAACGGTTTTATTTATATCTTTATTCTAAAGAATAAAACTGAAGGTGTTTCTCTTAATTGCCCAAGGCTTTTTACGCAGAAAATTGGTGATAAATGCGAAGAGAATATTTCCGGATACCACCTGAAATGGGAAAGGATTCAAACATGCAGCATATTTTGGTACATGACAACCTCGTCGTATTTTGAATTTTCATTCAGTTTCAGCTCAGACAGAGCAACCATTGCATGTACAATACTGGAACCTTCAAGTTAGCAGTCGTGTAAGCCTAGAAGATATATCGTAGCCTATGATTTTCTTATTTTGCCGACATTTGCGTGACTTTTTGCAAATTGCCGTTATGGGAAATTTGCATACCGAGGATCGTGCAAGCAGAAGAAATTTTGATTGGCTGTTTTGTTGAATGTCTATCAATCAAAAAAGTGGGCGGTAGACGTTCCGTAGAAGAATTGTATCAGGCTCTATTTTTCGTTTCGCCCGTCCCGCCTGAATGTTTCACCGAGCGAAACGAAAATAGAGCCTGATCGCAGGTTAAGCTCATCGCTACTTCCAGTATCTGATAACAAGGTGAATAATGCACGAAAGACGTTTTTCAAAGAAGATGTTAGAAAACAAATTACTACTTCATCTGCACAAAAGTCCCTTCCGTAACCTCTCAATTAGACACTGACAGGATACCCAGCTGGCTATTTGTGGGCCTGGTGCTCTTTTAACTGTTAATGGGCTCCTGGTTCAGTCCAACAAAATTCCGATGTAATTAACAGAACGAATCAGTTAGTAATCGAGAGCTGTAAAGGCTATAGACGAAGGAGTAAATTTGCCGATGAAAATCTGTTTTGGACATTACTGTGCTTGTGTCGTTACTGTGGCTGACTTAAACTGGTGAAAATGGAAAATAAAAGGACAAATAACTGAATAAACAGCGTGCATAATGACGTGTTTCTACGGTCTTTTACCGCATCATAGTTCTGCCATGAAACAGTTAAACAGGTAAACTTGAAAATGGCCACCGAAATTATTGAGGAGAAAACGAAATTGTGGTTAAATGATTCGAGCAGTGTAGTTGAATTAGTTAGATATCTAATTTACATAATTTTGACACGATCTCCTGAATTCAGTTAAATCAGCCCGAGAAATGTTTACGTTTTGTTTTGATGGGAAATTAAACATGCAAACAAAACTAAAATGACAATTTAACACTGTATCAAGTTAATTTTGCTTCATTTTTCCAATAACAGTCTTTATAGTCTGAATGGCGGCCATGTTGAAAAATTCCCTCCCCCCCCCCTTCCCAGCTGCCACAGCTCCTATCGAGATTGCCTCTAATCTTTAAAACGTTCCCTACGATACCTAGTATTAGTATGACAAGTTTCATGCTTTCATCGTAAAGTGCAGAATAGTTTCACCTATCTGCTAGACTACTAAGAGAACAAACAGTGAATCCACGAAAAGGTATTCATAAAATAGTAAATTTTAGTCTTATACTTCTAAGCGAGAAAAAGAAATATAAAAACATAACAGAATATTAAATTTTTAGTTTTAAGCTGACTAATGATTTACAAAAATTTTTGTTTGTAGTAGCAAATCTACTGTTACTTTGCAAATATATACATAGAAGCTGTTTATGTTAATAAATAGCAGCAGCAATAGTATCATCTTATAATCTGATGGAGCTTAAAGAGCCAGTGTCACCCAAGGTGCTTTGCGCGGTTGTGTTTTTGTTTTGAAGTTTGGCTGGCGCGTTTGCCGGACGTTTTGCAAATTATACGATATATACCCTGCTGCACTGGCCTTTCAGCAAGCTGATATTTACAGTAATAGCCTCTGAAAATAGTAATATCTTCATCGCTAGATGTTACCGGAGAAAAAAACTCTAGATCTGACTTTGTAGTCAACGCGTGTGGAGCTTTTATAACAACCGATCGATTGATCTATCGATCGATGGATCGATCTCGATGGACGTAAAACCAGAGTAGCCACTTCCACTCGATATAAAAATAATAAGACAAAAACAAGTAGCAAGAATATTGACGTCTTCATCGCTAGATGTCACTGGAGAAAACTACTCAAGATCTGACTTTGCATTCAATACGTATACATGGATCTATTACAGTCCGATCGATTGATTGCGCGATCGATCGCATCGACCGATGTCGATGGACGCAAAACCAGAATAGCCACTTACACTTTTTGTAAAAATAAAACATAAACAGACGGTGAGCACAAGGAAGAATTAAGCAAAACAGCACAAGCTCATTACCATAAGCATTATTTTGGAGCAAGCCCGTAGCTACTGTTATTTTGTGGTAAATCAACGCTCCTTCTGTTTTCATTCGGCAACGAATGTAGCACTATTTCGGCAAATACAGTGTCAGTGCTTTTGCTGAAACCTGTAAATGTTTTTCTTTCCCTCCGCTACTGATACACGGACCTCTTCAGCCGTACAACTTTGGCAGAGCCCGTAAGACTCGGCCTTCGCCTCAACTTTCCTGAACCCTACGAGGCATTCAATTTAAAGATCTCCTTCTCCACCGCGAAAACACTTCAGAATTCGGAAATATACAACGAAATCGATACGGCGACACTTAAATGTCAAGTCAAAATTCACACTAGTGCTTTCGGATCGTTAACGGCAGCGATGGAAGAAGATACAAATCAGACTTCACGACAATCAAGACAATGGCGTATTTTTCATATATGAAAAATGTACCTCCGCGCGCAAAGCA
Source organism: Siderastrea siderea (assembly GCA_964030785.1). Classification (NCBI taxonomy): domain Eukaryota; kingdom Metazoa; phylum Cnidaria; class Anthozoa; order Scleractinia; family Rhizangiidae; genus Siderastrea; species Siderastrea siderea. Next base: position 35,855,488 of record OZ034970.1, read on the forward strand.
CTTTGGGTGACACTGGCTCTTTAATGAGGATTCCAGCTGCCAATGAAAGCCTGGGAAATAGCCAGAATCCTTTAAGTACTCCACATACTGATTGCATTCCATATTTCTTATAAAGCTACCTGACTAGAAAATTTGTACATTGGTTCAACGTGACATCCTGTATGGCTCACATTGTAGTTAGCCTGGCAAACATAATCCATGATTCACAAAGACATTTAGCCCTTCACTGAATAAAGGATTGCTAAAGGTACCATTTTTGCATTGATCGCCATCTTCGTTCGCCATCTCGGAAATTACCCATACGATACAGGTAACTCGTGTCTTTCCCAGGGCCCTCTCATTCAACCCATCTGTCGTCGAGATGTATTCTGGGTAATTTTCAAGATGGACGGAAAAACTTTTAAAGAAAAGGAAGAGAACTCGTGCAAAAATTTAAGGTTAAATCGAGAAGTTTCGAAATGGATCACATGCAGGTTTAAAGAGGGATTTTCCAAAATACAGGAACTGCTGTCTTTGCGAAAAGGCATCAACGTTCATTTTCAAGGCAATTGGTGTTTTCATTTCTGACAGTGACAACAAACAAGGGAAACCATCAGTGAAGTGCAGATGATGATGATGATGATGATGATGATGATGATGATGATGATGATGTTGATGATGATGATGATGATGATGATCATACAGCCACCTAACGGGGTAGTATGGTGTCTGATTGCTATATAATTAATAGAGAACACGACTCCATATCCATACTTAAGCTTGTCCAATTAGGAAAAAATTCAATTCCTTAATTTAAATAAGATTTAGCTTCATTCAATTTTAGAGCTCATCTGAAATTTTTCGTTTAATTTTTTCGTAATTGGACAACATGGAGCCTTATTATATATATACAAGACATACAAAGATTGCAAGGCATCTATTCCATGTAAGTTACTAAAGCATATCATATGTTTTAATCCTTATCACCTCAACGTTAGTCTATCTATCTATCTATCTATCTATCTATCTATCTATCTATCTATCTATCTATCTATCTATCTATCTATCTATCTATCTATCTCTCTGTCTGTAGTGTTAGTTTTGGTGCTCTTACCGATTTCACGACAAGACGAACTAATGGGATATTTCAATAGGCATCCCTGGTGAGTTGCAAGAACAAGAAATTCGAGTCATCGGGGTAAATTTTGATCAAAGGTTCGAACGAAATTTAGTTCGAGTTAGTGGGGAATTCGCGTTATCCGAGGTCAAGTTAACCGAGTAAAAGTGACTGAAAAGTGGGGTCAAAACCAAGGGAAATGGGACTTCGAGTTAGCAGGCAGTTTGAGTTGTCCGAGTTCGAGTTACCGGGGTTCTACTGTATAAATATTAAACTTAGTGTAATTGAAAAAGAAGTTGTCAAAGCTTTCTACAGCACTATTTCTGGTCTTGACTCTAGCACAAGTTCGAAACGCTGTAATGGCTAATGTTTGTCCGATACATAATCATGTTTGAACTGTGTTGAATGAACGCTGTATTTTCAGTGGAATCTCTCACACTGTACATAATTTCCTGGATTAAAATGCCCAGTTCGTTCTGGTTTCATGAAGCAAAAACATCGCAGTGACGTTAGTGGCTTTTACTGGGTAAAATTGAAAGTCTTTCAGGCACAGGCCTATAAACCTTCACTTTCCAAGAACGCAAATGACTACAATATATGCTAATTTTCTAAAATACCACTTGAAAGTGAGAACCGACAGCACCAAAGGGAAGTACTTCTGAGTATCTTTCAGTTGTGTGGTCAAAGCTGACGCTTTCATCCACAGTTTCAAGAGAGAGAGAGAGCTACTTTGAACAGTATAATAAACAGCACCACCGGAAAGTAGGAGAGTGGAACCCATTAATTACCGGCAGGATAACTTTGTTTTCACAAAAAAAAAGAACAGCTGTTTAAGCTAAGCCGTAAATTGGTTGGATTCCAGCCAGTTCTCTGTTGCTTCTCTAAATTTGCACTATCCATAACAAAATTAATGCTAGTTTCTCGAACTAGCCTTTTTTTAAACGTGTATGTCGTCTATACCTTGGATTATGCAAACACTGGTTGTTTTCTAATATTAATCAGCCAAATATTTAATTTGTCTTAACATAAATTGCGACCTATTACTGAAACCAAACAGTAAAACAGTGTTTATTTTTAAATGTTTCACCAATTATGAACCTGAAAACGTAATAGGTTGTTCAAAAAATGGGGATGAAAGAGAAAAATAAGCCTGTGTTCTTATTTGAATGGTAAAATGGCATTATAAACAAAGTCACAGTGAAGAATTGCTCAAAAGATCTTTCATTTCATGAACGTTCGCGCCTTAGGATTTCATTCACAGACTTCAAAGTTAGAGCCACCTTGTATAGCATGACAAACAGCACCACTGGAAAACACTGCTCAGTGGTTTGAAAGGTCACACTTTTAGAGTTCTATCCGCATACCGAAAAGTTAGGGGCGCCTTGCACAGCATAATTAACAGCATGACAGGAAAGTACTGCTCAGTAACTTTCATTTGAATGGTCACACATTGGGAATTTATCCACAATCTCAAAAGTTAGAACCACCTTGCACAGCATAATTAACAGCACCATAGGAAAGCACTACTCAGTATAGCTATCACTGGAATGGGCACCCATCATGCAGGATCTTTAGGATTACATTCCAGGAGTCAAAGCTACAACTGTAGAATCACCTTGTACAAGTAGAAAGTCTCGAAAAATGGTTCAAAATAAATTTTTTGTTGTGGAATATGTTTTGCATCATTACACTTTGACAAGCAAGGTTCGAGATTTAGAGAGTAAAATTATAAAGGAAACTATCTGGTACCCGTGAACAATCCGCCCCTCAACAACACGATTAGTCCTTTAATTGTTTTTTGTTTTGTTTTGTTTTTTTTAGTTTAGTACGCCTCTCGCGACTTCGTCGCTCGCTCGTTCGCTTCGCGACCTCATTGAAGCTCGCTTCGCTCGCTTTACTGTTCGAGTTATTGAGAGTAAAATTACACTACTGTATGGAGCAAATCCAGGGAAAATCAATTTTGGTTCGAGTTAGCGCGAGCTTTGAGATACCGAAGATCCGACCGCCCCACCCCTGGGCCAAGGTTGGGGAAGGAAGGGGGCTTATCAGATTTGACAGCACACTTTGCTGGTGGGGGTGGGGGATTTCCCAAGATTTGCCATGTTCAATTTACTTTAATCTGTCAAAAAGAGTGACGGGCTGTGCGACTCCCACGCGCGTGTTTTAGCCTTTTAAAATGGCTTTAAGCCAGTGGTTGTAACTGCAATTATGATTTGTGTTATTAAGATGTTTCGATACAGTTTTTTTGGGACCATAACTAACTATTTGAATCGGCTCTCAGACAGTCTTCTCCTTGTCAGATTAACGTGAAATTTGCACTGCTTGATTATTTTGGATTGAACTTTAGCGTGGTTTTCATTTTGTGAAAATTGATATTTCCATGACAACGAGAATGTATGTTGACTAGCATACGAAACGTCAAGTTTATCAAAATGCGTATATTCACAATGTTTATCACCGCTGTTTGTGTTTTATTCTTAATCAAGCTACGATGGCCTAAGAACAAAAGTTTATAAACAAAAATCTTTGAAAACAGTAATATTGAAATTTTGCGATATACAAGAACAAAAAAAATCTGTATGTTTGTTTTGAAGTAAATCACAAAAACACTTTTAACCTTTGTTTTTGCCTAATAATTTGCTTGCGTTACATATTCACAATTGGCAAGTATTATAATAAAATGCTTATGCAGGTATCAATATTTAGACGAAGAGAGGAGGATACGGGCAAAGGTGCAGCATTTGAACACTTCTACTGTCCCCTCTCTGGGGAATTTGACTTCAACTTTTGCCCCATGCTGCGGACATTTGAATTTGACTGTGCGGAGGACTGGGTTCATTTGAATTTAACCCTGCAAAGTACTGGGTCCTAAACTCGTGTTCCAGGAGACTCCATCTTCGAACATTGAAGTCAAAGATTGGTACGCGTGTAACGATGGCACGTAATAAATATACTTCTATAATGCAATAGCGCTACAACTTCCATCTCGTATTCAGTATAACGTAAAGGTTGTTTGAAGAATATTGTAATTTGATCTTGGTTAAATCAAAGCTGGATTTTCAGCCTTTTTTCAGGCCCGTAACCAGGATTTTATGTGTATGTGTGTGTGTGTCTGTCTGTCTGTCTGTCTGTCTGTGGGGGGGCAGCGGCGGCTAATGAGGCCAAAGTGGACCAAACTGCCAAAATGTATTTTTGATTGTCTGATCCGTTTCTTAAGGAAAGTAGCAATACATGGGAAATTGTAACCGCAAAGTACACGGTAGGAACTGAATATTGAATACGTTTTTCGAATGAAATTGTTTGAATACAGATATAAACAACTGTTTATACGATGTAAAATAGTTCATCAAAATACTGCGGGACTAATCCTTCAGGATCGTCCCGAGCTCCAGCCCGGCTCCGTGGGTGTTTGGTGGCAAACAGATTTACCACCTCATCCAAATTAATTTTAACTTGATAGTAGATGTGCATTAGTGCTAGGGACGACTGCCTTTCTTTGCCCATGCAAATGTCGCCGTGGAGAGCCGCTAAGAAGTTGCTTGTATTCCTAATACTGTAATAATAATAATAACTTTATTTACGTGTCAAAATTGATCTAGCTCGCTGTAAAGACAGGGTGCTATTTGGGGACACACTATCCACAGAAAAGGATGGCGTCTGAAACACATTTAATGATGTGCCTACTTCTGATAATATTCTTCCTCTTCTCGTCATCTAATCGGTTATTCACGTTTTACTCTGGGTTTTCAATAGAATTAAGGAAGGATTCTGTGGCGATCATTGTGTCGTGATGGTACTTCATTTGCTCATGCCTTTTTGCCTTTTCTTGAAGCTCATACCATTTTATGAAAGGCTTGTTAACAAAAGCTCCTTTATCTTTCCTGCAATACATAGGTATCATCAAAGCACAATGTTTACAGAATGCGCCATCTACTGTAGACCATCCGTGGGTACTGAGGTGTCCTGGGTACTGAGGTTAATCGACGGCACAAAGTGACTTTTAATCAAGGAACCAAATTCCTCAGAGGTCGACGAAATCTTCCCGATGTTATTATTTTTTTTTTGTTGCATCACTGGTTCTACGTGATGTCGCGTTAGATACCATCAGTATTCTAAGGTACGAGAGCTTTCGCAGCCTCTACAATTTTATTAACAGTGTGCAATTGTTAAGAAAGCACACATCGGCTTCTCATAGAATATTGACATCAGGAAATGACGATAAGAGATCAGTAGAGACATAAAATTAAATGTCCTCTTTGTGACTCGAAAACGTCTTTTTTGGTGGTTTGGGATGCCTGTGGATTTCCAGAAGGCGCTGCTTTAGATTAACCCTCCCCCCCCCCCAGTTTCTCTCCGAATTGTTATTCTGTGTTCCCTTACTAGCTCTTTATTAAGCGATGTAATCAGTTTTGCTTCATATTGAGGAATAGCGAGTTTATCTCAGAGCATACTACTGGGATCAAGACTGGTGGACATCGCGAAAATAAGCGTGATCTTCCTTCTATATTTTGCTGTAAAAGTTAACTGAGATAGATCTGAATCTGAAATCGTGGTCTCAGCCGGCTGTTGACGCAGACTGTGCTGTCATTGTCAGTGTCTGATGGCTCTTGACGGGGCACTTTACTGACCCATGTCTGCCATGTATGGAGATTGGCAAGGTTTAGCTGCAGCCTTCCTATTTCTGTTTTCTTGTTCTCTTCTACCGGCCCATAAGGTATTACACACAAAAAACTGATTTTGCATCTTCGGGCGTTTATGCGCTGGTACAAATAGAGAATACTACCCTACGCGTTAGCAGACGTGTCTGACAAAAATCGTGTCGTGAGATCGCTCCCTTGTCAATGGCTCGCTCGCTCGTCGTTAATTTCATTATCCATTATCCACTATCCTTCCGCCATCTTTGCGCTCATTGAAACGTTCTGAGTGGCTAGGGATACTAGAGTACAGCTGGTTTTAGTTCGCCAGTGAATACACTACTACTATTTCCACCGTTTGGTTTTGTTTAACTATCACTGTTAAGTTTTAAAGATTTATTAGTATTCTTCTCTAATTAACCGACTGTACTCCTTAGCTCCGTAGTAATCTACAGTGCAACAAAGAACAAACAAACAAGATAAAAATCACGAAGTAATGAACCACGCATGACTTTGAATATATTAGCATTTTATTATAATACTTGCCAAATGTGAATATGTAACGCAAACTTTTCCGTCGGTTCATACGTCCTCTTTAACGCCCGACGTAGCCAATCGAACGTTCGGTAATCGAACTCAGTCGAACCTCAATCGTTCGATTGATTTGGATTGGGCTTGGCATTTGAACGTAATCGAACTCACCCAGACGTTTTGCCAATCGAACACATCAATCGAACACTTCTTTAATCGAAAAGAATCGAACTCTAGACCAATAGAGCTTTGTCCTTGGCCCTGCGCTTTGTCATTCCAAACCGGTTTCATTTCGTTTCAAACAGTGCGTTACAGGCAAATAAGCTATGTGTAAGCTTCTATTTCACTTATGTACACCCGACGTACACAGAAAAGATGTCGCAAGTGAAACTTCAATTTTCGAAGTGGTTGTCAAAGGCTATACCGAGTGCTCTTTCGTCATCGACACAGTTCCTTTAATGCATCAGTCAATTCCAGCAGTGCCCATCCCCCCCGGGCTTTAGTGGGGCATTTTTCCCCATTGTCCGTCCCGGGGGCCGGGCATTAGTCAACCTCGGGGCATTTGACGGTCTCATGATTTTCACGTCACAGTACTGTCACTTCCGTTCAGTGATAAGTTTATCGGGCAAGGACGATAAATTTGATATAAACTTTGTCTTAGAAGGACAAAATGAGATGGTAGATACACAAAACGAATGGTCATAGGAGCAATACAGAGAAATAAGACTTGTTTGAGACTTGGTTTGGCCTGATTTAGCTTTGATTAGAACGAAGGTAAGCCCCAGAAAACTAAGGAATCAACTCATTTTTTTACCTGTACCCTGGAGCATTTGAACAGCTTAGTTGTATCCCCGCCGTGGGGCATTTGCCAGTTTGTTTTCAAAAACTCGTAATGCCCGGGGGTCGGCCCGGGGGGGATGGGCACTGTTGGAAATGACTGATGCATAACTCGTTCGGGACTTCTGCAGCAATCACCGGTCAGTATAATCCCAGGTATATAAAGGCAGTTTAGTTTGCTGTGCCGTTAAAGTTGCTCAGTAAGTTGACTGATTAAAAAGTACATATGTTTTTTTTACACCTGGCTCACATAGTTATAAGAGGGAAATCTCTCTGTTTCAGCCTAGTACCCAGGCGTTCTCCTCCCGCTCACTCGACTGCAAAATGTCGTGACGTCACCGAATGAGGTCACCAGAGAACGCCTAGGAAAAAAGCCAAAACAACCCCTGAATTTCACGTTTTTGTCTCTGATTTAAATCCGATATTTTTGCCCTCCGAGAGCAGGTACAGGGATAAGAAAAGCATTTTTTGGAAGTACCAACCTCGTTCAACCTGACTGAAGGGCAAAGCTGAGGAATTTTTATGTAGGTTTGAAGAAAAATCTGTTGGAAAAAGCGAAGCGGTCCAGAGACTTGATCGACTGAAGGTAATTATATTTTTAAAATAGCTTCATGATCAACATTTTAATTGTATCTTTTCGTTCTGAATTATTGCTGAATCCATTCTTCCTTTGGTGCCTCGATGTACTAAATCTTTTGCTCCGATTGACTGCCAAAATTACAGTCTGGAAGCCCTAAAAATAGTAGAGAAATAGCGAAGCTATAGACATTTGCTCATCGTGTCAGCTGTCTTGTTCATATATCTCAGCATGTCTTAGATATTTTTCTCATCATTTTTACGTAACGTGTTGAAATTTTTTGCTTTGTTGACTTATGTACTTACATAGAGTTGTCATATATACAAAACCAGTCTCAACTTAAAATAACTTGTTTAGATCTTAAGTGTATTTCATGAACATTAACTACATGTAACAGCCTAACAACTCATTTCACTTGAGAAACTTTTGTCAAGCCCTTGCCATGCTCCAGGTTTATGACCTGAAATTGAGCACCCAAAAGGCAAATAATACTGTGCACAATTGGCCGAAACCATTATCTCCACATCATACAAAATTTCCTTTCACTTTGCCTGTTCAAGACACTTCGGACGTAGCGAGAGGGATGGAAAACTATCAAGAATATAGAAATTAGGCACATTTTCTCCTTTTGATAGAGTGCTTCTGTCACTTGCATGCTTGGGTTATTACTTTGGGATTTGTTCAGCATAGTCCTTAACTTCAAATTTTTTAGAGGTTGCAGTTAATGTTTTAATTTCATTTTCAATCCTGAAGTACATCCCAGTTGTAAGAGATTCCCAATCACACCAGAATAAAACAGCAAAGGTTATGTTTTATTGTTTTATTTGACGATGTTGCAGCACTTTTTGTTTTAAGAGCTTATTTCCTTACACAGCTAGGCCATGCTTTCAGGTATTATCTTTGGTGACTAGAGGTTTTCATCTTGCAATTTCAAAGTCGTTGCAGTACCAGACAATTACGTTACAAACCTGCCCTCTGTCAACTTTTGTCACACAACATAAGCAAATCCAAAAGAGCAAAAATCAGATCCTTGGCTGCATGAAAACAGATTACTCTCTTTGCTTTTCCCAAAAAGTGATATTGTTTTTGAGCACCCATCAACACCATCAATCCTGTGGGATACAACTGGGGACATAGACTTATGGGGAAGGGTGGTAATTGCAAAAAAGTGGGGGCAGAACTATACCCCCAACATATACCTATGGGCCAGTGCTAAACCCTCAAAAATGCCATGATAATTTCTTAACCAAATGATGCCAAGTTTGTGTTTATCTCAGCAAACCCAAACGTACCATATTGTACTCCAAAAGATACTTGGCAGTTCTTTTAATTAACAAAAATGCCAAAATCACAAATTCCAAATCTAAAACGTGTTCACACTGGCATTGTTCACTTTGTCTGAAGGGCTCTTATCAGGGCTATTGCAATTTTGATATCAGTGAAATGAAATCTTGATAAATTGCACCGGATTCAATGAGGCCATCCCACTGTGATGGATGCCAATAAATGTTTTATTTCTCAGTCATTAAAACTATTGAAAGACTTAACAAATTAAACACAGTGTATAGTGTCAGTCTTTCTGAAGACCATCCAAACTCATCTAATAACTTCATATCACAGGAATGCTTTATTGTCTTGTTATTATTCACTTAAGAATTGCCTCAATTGTGCGAAGTCCTAGATTCTCAAAGATAACATTTTTTAGTAAATAAAGGATAAAGGTCAATCCGAGTAACCGCATTTCGAGCCAAATATATAGCCAACAGAATACAAGTTTGATGGCAAATTTGGAACATTTTTAGGCGGCGGGACGTGCCTAGGCACGTCGCTACCGTCTCATAAAATGCAACGCCATTCCTGAATTGTCGGAAGTCAGTAGACTTAGAGCGCTTGCCATTTGTCAGAACTGGCCGGCCAGGGAGAACTGGTTCCCATTGCGCTAAATGGAAAGCCGAAAGGCTGGTTTGCGTGACCACTTGCGTGGGCCTTGCGTGTTGTACGCGCAAGGGCTTTTGTAAACAATATGGCAGACGTAATTCGCAACACTCCTCCGACGTTTTTTGCCGACTTTCTGTTTTCCGAGGAAGAAGAATTAATTTTTCACGACTGTATTGACGATTTTGTTTTAATTTCATGTTCCTGTATTTTCTGTCGGCGGAATTTGGCAAAAATATGCAGCTATTTTGAAGATACGTTTCCTCGATATCATGGCAACGTCTTCAGAAGCCGTTTTCGCCTGTCCCCCTCGACATTTGAGATGCTCTGCCAGTTGCTCCGAGTGAGCACTTTCCAAAGGAAAATTCATTCGGGAGGCCTCGTATAGACCCCCATAAGCAAATTGCCATAGGGCTGTGGGCGTTAGCCAACCAAGATTAAGCTCGAGAGAAATTTCAGACAGGTTCAACGTTTCGTTGTCCAGTGTGTCTCACTGTTTGCGACGCGTCACGAAAGCACTTGTGGACGTTCGCTGTGACCTTATCCATTGGCCGAGAGGTAAGACGCTTTTTTGTTGGACTGCATAAATGTGGTAACAAAGAAGAGTGAAACTACAGAGTGAAAAATTGCATGTTAAAATTGTTTGAATACCATTAAAATACGATGCCATAAGCCAAAGTACTTTTTGTTGGTTTCCCGCTAATATCGTGTAGGGATGAATATGCATGGTAATTTCTATTAAATTGCTCTCACGAGCGAGAAAATGTTTTGTAAACATTTGTCATAATTTGGCAGGTCAGTGCTCACAGTTTCAATGTATCATCAATTTTCAATGTATCAATTTTTGGTGACCCTTCTGGGTGACACTAGATACACGGATAAGAAGTGGATGCATGAACTCTCCGACACTCTTTACTTCAACTGTACTATTTATGCTGAGAAAGTGACTTTCTGGGTTATGTTCTGAGTCAGTGGACTTTTTGGGGGTCTGAGGAAATCAAATGTGTAGTAGAATATTGTGTGTTCATCACAGCATACCACTAGATTTCCAGCAATTGTCAAATTAAGGTTACAAATTTCATGTTTTGTTTTAGGGCACACGCTGTAGAAATAACTGAGGGTTTTGAACAGATAAGTGGGTTTCCGCGGGTCATTGGGGCCATTGATGGATGCCACATTCTGGTCAGGACGCCATCCAAGTACCCTCAATCGTACCTAAATCGCTTGAGAAGTCATTCAATAATTCTTCAGGTATTGCCCTGTTCTGGCTAAATAAGTGCCTTGTTTCTACAACATATAGTAATAAAAAGCTTCACCACAAAATGAGAATTAACACCCCGTTTACACCAACTTGAATATTTTTAAAAACAGCTAGTTATTTTGTGAGAGTACAACAGAATAAATAACAAAAATACAGTCAAATCTCAGGTGTACCAACTGTGGTGTGCTAGAAGTTCGACAATCAAAAAAAGTTTAGTTGTTAAATATGTAAATGGCAGTCCACTGTACATTGTATTGCACGAAAAAAAACCTAAATTTTAGCAGACAGTACTTATGTAAAGCCCCATAGTTCCCTCCACCACATTTACCATAAAGAATACCTGCATGCACATTCATAAGGGTGTCTGTTTGATACAAATTTCAGTGCCTTGAAATAAAATAACAAATAATTAAAAAAATAAACAGTCAGTGAGAAATGATTACAGCTAATTAAAACAGGCATCTACAAGTGGTTCCTTAAGTAATGTGAGGCTGGCAAAGAAATAGCATTGTATTGTTAATATGAGGCGTAGAAGTGTATCAGCAGTGTCATAATATTGTATAGGTGTGCTTAAAATAAGATTGTGAACTTTAATTTACTGAATCCAAGTTTGAATCTCAATAGGGAACATGTGATCATAGGGTGCGTTTCTTTGGGAGAATCCGAAAACGGATTTGTGATCCGAGATCATATGGATTCTTCGACGCCAAAGAAACGCAAAATCCGAAAAAGGATTATTTTGTCATGACAAGACAGTAGTAAAGGACGCTCATCTGGCAGCTAATGCTGGCTTCTGATTGGTCGAGAGCATAAGGCCTGTGATTGGTTGTTAGGTTGCCCCTAGTAATGGAAACCACGGACCATAAGGATCGTGGGCTCAACCGGAAGTCACATGACCGGAAATGACGTCATGGGAACCGGAAGTCACGTGATTTGGGATGGGAAACCGCTGACCAGTTGGAAAAAAGGATCGTAGGCTCAGGGAACCGGAAGTCACGTGATTTGGAATGGGAAACCGCTGACCAGTAGGAAAAAGGGATCGTGGGCTCAGGATGGGGAAAAACCGCTGAGGAAGGCGGGCTCAAAGTCCAAAGTCCAATTTTGCCATCGGGGGAGGTCCTTTACCGAAAGAAAAGATGCCGATGTTGGAAAAAATGTTTTAATGGCAGACATTTTTGAACAGCTCAACAAGTCATTTAATGATAATCCATGGCATGCAGATGATGAGAGTGCCATTTCGCTCAGAAGGATTCACGGTCGTGGAAATGTGGGAAAGCGATTGGAGACGGTTGAGAGCAGCAGTGGCAGCCTCCAACAAACTGGTGGTGGTGTCTTGGCTGAGGCTGAGACTGAGGGCGGCTTTGTCCCGCATGGGGGCTTGGATCCAAGGTCTATGTTACGTGGGTGTTGGAATTACAGGAAGGTGTTAATTGATGGACTCTGACCTTCATCAAAGCAGTGCAATCGTGGGATCCCGTAATCTCGTGTTGGAAAACATGTCAATACAACCCTTTTCCGGAGTGTTCCTATTAACGAGTTCCTTTTGATAATATGAGTGTTCCCTTTAATGAGTTCCTTTTGATGAGTGTTCCTATTCCATGATGGGTATTCCTATTAGTTCCTATTCCATGATGTAATGAGTTCCTTTTTTAATGAGTGTTCCTTTTTCAATATTCTATTTTTGATAAGTGTTCCTATTCCACGATGAGAACCGTACCCACGACAATATCAGCAAGGACCAAATGATATATGATGGATATTCGGCATGTCTCCATGATCAACGACGACGACATGGTCGCCTGAGGAGTGTTCCTATTAGTTCCTTTTGATATGAGTGTTCCTATTCCATGATGAGTATTCCTTTTAGTTTCATGATGAGTGTTCCTATTAATGAGTTCCTTTTGATAATATGAGTGTTCCTTTGACGTCCCTTGCCAAGTACCAAATCATCGTAGTGGATGGAAACCAGTCTTTTCATATACCACGTTTGGATCAGGTATTCTACGAAGAGGAGGAGGCAAGCAGCGTCGTGAGCGTGACATGGTGTACTCTTAGGAAAGGACTTCCGGTCCCGATGAAGCCACACCCGTCTCTCATAGGTATCCATAAGGAAAAGTCTGGAACGTAACGGGATCTACCACTCTCTTGTCGTACACGAGCTGGTACCATTTGTAATCGGGGAAGGTGTAGAGCTGATAGGTTTTAGGATCCCGCACGATCTGGTACGTTTTGACGACTTGGGTTTGTCGCGGTTTCTGGAGCGGCTTTTGGATTTCCAGGACGTTTTGATGCATGACTTCATAATTCAATTGGGTTTTGCCTTCACTGTAGAGGCGGAATCCCCTCACTTTGCATTCGACATGCCTGTTCTTGGTTTGGTAGCCATAATTCTTGGGACCGCCCGACACAAATTCGACAATGTAGTCGTCGTGGTCCAATTCACTTGTAAACTCGCCGAGGTAATCCCCCAAGACCGTTTGGGCATTTCGGGGACGTTTGGGCATTTCGTCTTGCACACACGTTGCACAGAGGGGAAAGGTGAGTTTTCCCTCATGGCGGTAAGGCAGTACGGGATGGTAGAGGTGACGTGGAGGCAGGACTTTGCATTGGATCAAGCCAAAGTACTGATGGATGTCGGTGTGACCCGGGTGGGAGATGAAACGAGGATGTCCTTTGGGGTAGACACACGTCTTGTTGACCCAAGGGTACAAGGAGGTGACATCGATGTAATGGATCTTTTGAGTGGGGGTGACATGGTGGTACAGCTTGACAGCATTGGTACGACCTCCACAGAAAGCGTCGCGTGGATTCAGTGGTTCTGGGAAGACCAGGTTAGCCACAAACGTACGGATGTCAGGGGAGGTGTCTTTGAGACGGGTCCAATCACATTCCCATATTTCGACTACTGTGTACCCTTGCTCTCTAAGGTGTTGGATCTTTTGTTGGGTGGTCTCGTAGACATCTTGCATGGTTCGATCATAGTGGCGCAGATGTGTTTCGTGACGGTTGGGGTAACAGCGAGTACATCCATGCCAGAAACAGCCATGAAATTCGTAGACAGTGTTTGTACTGACATCGAAACCGTCCACATGAAAGTGGGTGCCGGGGATGCGATACTCACCGGCATTGCCGGCATGTTGAATGTTCTGTAGTTGGGCACACCAGGTTAACCATTCCAGGGCCACGTTGGACTGATTGACTCTGTTCTTCCAACCACAGACGGGTTCACTGGCAATACTGTTAGGGATCATGCGGTTCATGCGTAAATCCCGGTTACAGGCAGAAGCAATGGTGATGTGGTCGAAGGGATTGAAGCCCGCCAGGGTTTCAAACAACCGTTTGAAAGTCAAACATCCTTCTTTCAAGAGCCGTACATCTGATTTGCAGTACTCAACCAATTCTTTTTGGAAGTCAAAGACCTTATCGCGTTGCTCTTGATGCCACTTTTCCAAGGCTTGCTTGCCTTCGGGAGACATGGTTTCAGGCATGTAGTAATCGAGGGCCGGGATGGGTCCCACGTAGTTTTGATGCTCGGGGATATTGAACTTGTGTGGGAAGTAACCTTTGCAGAGTTCTGTCAATCCAAAGGTTTTGGGAAAGGCGGACAGAGGCATCTGGAAAAAGCTGAGAGAATCGATGAATCGGATACGATCGTGTTTGACTTCCAAGAGTTTACACCCGTTCCGGAGCTGCTCGACGATCCGGTTGTCGCCATAGTATTGATGAATCACAAAGTAACCATCGTATCCTTGGAAATTATGAGCTAAGACATTGACTTGTCTAGTGTCATTGCTTGTCAAGGTATCCAGCCATTCCAGGAAATCGCGGAGACAATGCCCACCCAGGAACCGAACGGGACGATCGTCGTTTTCGGTTTCGGCCACGACGAGATTGGCGATGTGCTGCTCGTGGGGTTGCATGGCCTCAATGTCAAAAAACACGTGAAGGGGCGGGCTATCTTCGTCGTCGTCCATCTCGTTGGCTTGTAAGGTTGGAAGGTCTGCGGCCGCTCCTCGTTTAGCACGAGGACCTCCTTGACGTTTCCTCTTTCTCTTCTTTTCTTGAGGCTTGGGGGCTCTTTGAATAAAACAACGATGGGTTTCACCGTCCACGTATTCGAGGCAGGAAGGGCAGTCTAGGTAATGACAGCGGTGTCTTTCAATCTTGTCTAATCCTACTTCCTGTTTACGACAGTTAGGACAGCGACGGCGATGAAAGCAGATGGTGGACAGTGGGTTGCTGGCGGGTTTGCCCGCGTAGTCCTTGACGAGATGCATTTGGAAACAAGTGTCTCCAAAAAAGTCCCGATGACATTGTTGGCAACGTTGTGTGGCTTTCTGGCCTCTTGGGTACGCTACCTGGAAATCGGGACACTCTTTTTGACGACAGGCCCCGCATTGCTTTTTCTTGTTGCATCGATGCTTTTCCTCATGGTCATAGGGTTTCCAACAGTGAGCACATACATAACTGGACCCGAAAAACCCCGGTAAACGAGTAATGACATTGTAATGGCCATGGTGGTGCAACAGGATCAATTGTTTGTCTTGGGTGCCTCCAAACGTGGTAATGTGGAATGAGCGATTAGCATCCACCAGGATGATTTGATAGCCGGTCAGGGACGGGGCGGCACTGAACTTGGTCAAGGCATCGTAGCTGCAAGGGCCCAAGGGCACCTTGGCTTCATGGTGGAGCTCTAGAGCCAGGGTTCTCTGCAGTGGGCCCTCCCCTCGCTGAATGGCTCTCTGTTTCGGGTGTTGGTCCACTCTGGCTTTAGCAGTGACGAGGGCTCTGGCACGACAGAGTTCATCGTTATTTTTAATGTGGATGACTGAGTTTTTCTTGGCCGTTAACATTTCCATGGTAGGATGGCTGGGTTTGTTCTGGCGTCATCTGCCGGTTCCCTGAGGGGCATGATGGACTTGAGTGATGGATAATTGAAACGAATCGTCCATTTCAAATTGTTCATTGCTGTTCAAGGCTTGGGACAAGCGATCGAACAGGGCCTCCAAACGTTCACCTCCTTCACGCCATTCTCCGGCTCGTAATCCCCAGCCCTGGAAGTTATTATGGAGGCGGTTTGAACCGATCGTGAAGTAGAGGCGATCTTGATCGTGCAGGTCGGGAGTCGTGGCCAACACTTGATTCACCGCTCGATGTAAGCCATCTCGTAGGGCTCGACTGATATTTTCATTGCCAATGAAGTTCCCCCTTTGGCGTAAACGGGTATTGAAATGACGTTCGCGCACTCCCAGACGGCTGCTCAAACGGTCGACATAGGGTTTGAGTTCAAACTCGAAGGCGCCCTCCGCACTGGCATCCAGACCTCCTGCTCCACTTTGTTGAAGGAGGTGGGTTTGAAATTGATGCTGGCGTTCGAAACGATCCAACGCCTCTTGACAGACTTCATCCTCGTCACGGCAAGCCATCTCTTCAGGAGATAACAGGTTTGTCTCTTCTTCGTTCTCAGAGTCCGAGGTGTTCAGGCCTAGCAATTCTAGCACCTCATGGTGGCCGAGGCCACTTGGCCCCGCTTCATCGTCTTGGCGAGAGGACATGATCAGATGAACTCGCTGGAGGTCGGTGCTTGACTTTTATAGGGAAAAGAGTCATCCCTCGCAAAGTATTGTGGGGCGGCGAGGGTGGGGGGACCCCCCTCCCCCCTCCTTAGATGGACCATCAGGCTTTGCGGGAATGATCCCAGAGACTATAAAACAGATCGAACCTCGAGGTGAGTCATCTCAACATGGCCTCTTGTCAAGAAAAGCTGTTGAAAGAATTCGAAGAGTTTGAGCTGAATTTAGAAGTGGAAGACATCTTGAAGAAATGAAGGAGGAGTGTGTGCTCGATCCAGGTGTCGTGGAGTTTGGAGAAAAACTGAAGGAGAGAGAAAGCCAGAAACAGGCGGCCCAGGCGGTACGCGAGCTCGAAGTGGAAGAAAAGTGGTCACCCGGTCATTACCCCCAGTTAACGACAGACTGGTTTATAGAGGGGCTTGACTACTGCTGCGGCTACTGGCGCTACCAATTCAAGCGCCCTCTGACACCCCCGCCAGTACCGCCACCATCGCCCGATGCCTCCACGCCGCTGCAGCAACCGTCGCAGACCCCCAGCCAACTACCGGAAAAGCGACGATGATGTTGCCCCCCACGACAACGACGACGACTATGACCCCCACGACGACGCGGACGATGACGTTGACTACGAACTGGCAGACCTCAGGGCTAAACAAGCACGGCGAGAGGCCTCCCAAGTCAGGTACCGGGTCAGACATCCCGACCGAGTAGCCGCCTCGCAAGAACGGTATCTGGCGAAACGTAAGAGCAAGGCACACAACATGAGGGCCAAATGTAAACGGTACCGGGTCGAACAAGCAGAGAAAGTGGCCGCCTACAAAAAATGGTACCGAGAAACGCATCGAGACTTCATAGCGGAGAGCAAAAAGCGCTACCGGGAAGAAAATCGAGCCCGCGGAGAGCAAAAAGCGCTATCGGGAAAGGTATCCAGACCGCGTGGCGGAGTCCTATAAGCGCTACCGGGAAAAAAATCGAGCCCGCATGGCGGAGGCCTAAAAGCGCTACCAGGAAAGACATCCAGACCGCGTGGTGGAGACCCAAAAGCGTTACAATGAAAAGCGTCGGGAACAGTACCAAAAGCATGTGGCGAACAATGAAAAAAAGAGAGCTCGAGAGAAATTGAATGCATTAGGACCTTTGAAACTGACCATTTCACTCGTGGATTATTTGAAATCGCCTTCGGGGCACACACCTGTGACGACGTATGTCAGAGCATTTTGTGACTCGCTCGAATCTGCGGATACGAACGAATCGCCCGCAGAGTCCTTGTTCAACCCCTTGAGGGGGACTCTCATACTCTGATTGATTTGGATTCGGGGGCCATCCAGGTCATAGAACCCCCTGAATGTGACTTGGACGACCTTTCGTTTTGCAAGACATGTCACCCGACGATTGGCAGCAGGTCATGGACGATGTCGAGGAGTCTTCCTTTGATTTGGAACCATTGCTGCCCCCTGATGGCATTGTTGATTTGTTCGAGGACATGTCGCCCGACGAGGGCGTCGATTTGATGTATGATTTGGTGTCTTAACCCTCGTCTCAGTATTTTGGCAGAACATTTAATCGTCTCAGTATTTTGGCAGAACATTGAATCGTCTCAGTATTTTGGCAGAACATTTAATCGTCTCAGTATTTTGGCAGAACATTTAATCGTCTCAGTATTTTGGCAGAACATTGAATCGTCTCAGTATTTTGGCAGAACATTGTGGTAGAACTTTTTGAAGACAACTCATGAAACAAATGAGACAGTGACATTTTTCATTTTTATTTTTTACTCAACATGTAACGGTTTGGGGTGTCATTAAATTTACAATTTTAAACGTTTCTTGGTTTGCATGATTTTTTTGACCACTCGTTCCGTCTTGGTTTTCTTGCCGGGTAACCGATCAATGGCTTGGATCATCTTAGTATCGGATTTCCATTTATCTTGCAAATTCTTGGCACGGCTGTAATCAATGTCATGTTGTTTAGCAATCTGGTCCAAGCGATTGATACCGGGATCCCCACGTTTCAGACGTTTGGCCAAATGCGTGCCAGGGCCCATGTACTGATAACCAGGCCAATGAAATTCCTTCCCCGTTTTAGCGATCCATTTTTGTACATCCAATGCTCCTCCTCGTTGGGTGCGTTTCCGTTTGATACCCCTTCTCCTCTTGGTGGGCATCTTTTTTAGTCACTGTCGTAATCCAATCGACGTCATAACTTTTTGCCTTGGTACCAATCTTCCCAACCGGGTAAGGGTTTCAATCGTTCCACTTCACGAGCGGGGGCTTTGCCTTTGCCTTTACCTTTGCCTTTGCCCCAAGGACTCTCAGCTCATTTTTTTCCCAAGGTCTTACGATGTTCTCGAATGGCTTCTAAATGCGACCGGATATCCCCTCGACTGGTGGAAGGGGCCTCTTTCTTGAGAATGGGAATTTTACTGGTGGTGGCTGCTCCTTTGCTTTTCTTGGTTGCGGGGGCAATGGGCGGTTTGGGGCTCGACGGGCTGCCTTTTATCATGTGCTTCAACCATTGTTCCACAGGTCCCGTCACCAAATCCCCGGCCTCTTCCCCGCCTTCTTCGCCTGGTGGGCCACCCGGAGCCCCAACCCCCACGCCTCCAGGAAATTGACGAATGCGTTTGGTTAACTTGGTTAATTCTTGACTCAACGGTTTGGTTTGAGCATTGACCAGGGCTGGGGGCAATTGGGGGTCCGATAACAAGACATGTTTTTTGGCAGCTAACGTAGCGGCTTTGTTCAACAAGGCATTTTCGGTGAGTTTTCCTTTATAATATTGAATGAGTTGCTCCAAGTCCTGGTGGGGAATCATGTACACCTCGTCCATGGTGGTTGACTACAGTCGGGGCAAAGTTCCCCGTCTTCCAAGGCACGACAGCTCTCACAAAGATGGGACTTTAAGATATGCATGGTCTCTCGATACAACAGGTGATATTTATGCTTCCAATAAGAACATTCGTCTTTCCACTTGTAGGTTTCTCGATTGGCGTCTTGTAAGAGACGCATCCACGTGGGAAGCGTTAACGAACACATAGACATAACACGTGATGTAGTCCTTGAAACAACCCGCGTCCTTTTTGTTGGACCAACCACGCACGACGCTTTTTTACGGAATGTCGACGACGTCCCAAATCGCGTAGCACCTTTTTATAGGGTTGAAGTTTAGCCAGGATGGGTGGTGTGACGGGAATCTTGTTTTTTAAGAACTTCAAGACCAGTTCACTCACAGCATGAATTTGATCGGCATTGGCATGTTGTAACGAATCTTGACGTTTGAAACGATTGGCTTCTTGTAACATGGACCGTAAAAACGGTAATTAACGTCGAAGACGTTGCATCTTTACCGACGATGGCGACGACGATACCGTTGGTTGGCTTTTTGGATCGTGCGTTTTATACGTTTATCCATTTCCAATGCTACGGCTTTCCCCAATCCCGCCATGGCTGGGACCAATAGATTTAAAAAACCTCCTCGTTGATGACGGCGTCGTCGTCTTCTTCTCCTCAAGGATACCATGAGTGCGACAATACACGTTGAAGGGCTTTGTTTTGTTTGATGGCATCCTGCGTCTCTTTATAGCCTTGACGGGTATTGCGTTTCAAATCTTGCCACCAGCCCCCGCCTCGTTGTCGTCATCGTCGTTTCGTTCTTCTTCTTCTTTTGACGGCCATGGTTCTAAGAGTGTGGGACTGGGAGGGAGTGGCTTTTTATCTATCCAATAGTCTTTGGGTCTCAAGGGACGAGGACATCCGTCCACATAGCATGGCGCTTCCACGGGTTGGTACACAAAATGACGATGGTAATCTTGGACACATCGTTTGGGTAACGGAGGGGTGAAATCCACAATGGTATCATCCAAGGTTTGCATCTTGATTAAAAACCTTTCCAGATCCTCCAAGGGAACACCACGCACATGGGTTTTCAATTCAGTCAAGGCTTTAGCATACGTGGTAAACGCAAACCGACTCATGGTCACTTTAAATCGGTATTGTTTAAAATCATTCCATCCTTTGACCACCGTGCCCACCGCCGCCAAACACGCCACCAACGTGCTGTTTTCCAAAAGGGGTCCAGCAATCATGCTTGTGGCCATCAGGAGTAACGCCATGCCATTGAACAAGGCATTGATACACTTGAAATGATTCAACATTTTTCGATAACACCACCATTGTTGATGGTAAAAAGCATACAAGGAATCCATGCGTTGTAACAATTCCGGGGGGAATTGAAGGCCATGATGTTTTGATCCATTCAATAACGACACGACGGTTTTCATCACGGCGAAATCCGGGACGAAGAGGTTTGTACGCTCGGTGCTCCTCCCTGTTTATAACTGGTCACAATGCTATTGGTCATGGTGACATTGGCAATTTCACGTCCTTGTGCTAATTGTTCTTGATCTTGTAACATCATCCGTAAACGTCGTTGTAATTCCGCTTGACGCAAGGTGCGAGGCTGTCTGCCAGAACTCCCAGACGTCCAAGATCCTCGAGGGGTGGCTGGATTGGAGGCAGGTGTCAAAGGTGAAGTGGGGGTATTTCGTCGTCGTCCTCGTATTCGTCTCGGTCGTCGTCCACGACGACCACCACCACCACCAGCACCACCACCGCCACGTCCACCACCACGTCCACCACGTCCACCACCACGTCCACCACGTCCCCCACCACCATTACCATCACCCCCAGCACCCGCTGCTGTTTGAGCACCAGCCGCCAAGGGTACGCTAGGAGGACTCGCAGGGGTTCGAGCACCAGAAGACTCCGGGGTGGTCTGTATACTACGGTATGATTGACTTCCTGGACTTCCTACCCCGCCTGGGGAAGAGGCCTGTAAAGGGGGCGCACCATCCACATCGGGCCAGCTCGCGATGACGTCGCCAGGGGGGAGGGATTCCATAAACCGATAGAAGGCATCGGCTGCCATTTCCTCCATGGCGACGTCGAGAAGGCCTTGGTCTCCCGTCAAATACAAATCTTGCCAGGCCCTTGGGGACATTTGATTGCTGCTGGCCGCCCCAACACCCGCAGGGGCCACGGTATCATACGATTGCGGAGGTTGACGGTCATCGTCATCATCGGCCATGCTCGCTCTCTTTTTTCCTGTTCAAATGGGGTGTCGTCCCTTTATAGACGTTTTTGATAGGTGCGAGTCCATCCTTCGTCTTTTAACAGGTGACTCAACAAACGTTGTTGATCGGAGGAGGCAGGGTGTAAATCCAACACCAAATACCCATACGGCCGTGTGGTGGTCTGATGAAACGTCTCCAACGTGTCTTTCCAGGTGGTAGGAAACGATTGAAGCAACACGTTGCGTACCCCTAATTGATCTCGGGGGTTCTTGAACGCCACGATGTAATGGGCATTCCGGGAAATACTTTTGGCATATCGACCCACGGGAAACATGTCTTGGCACAAGTACAACACGGTCACCCCTTGATGATGCGAATGTTTGGTGAATAAATCCAACACGCGTTTATCGTGACTCCCTTCATCCATTAAATCATCCAAGACGAGGACCCCATGTCCTTGAGGAAACCATTGCACCAACGCATCATGATCGGGAATCCCTTCGTGAAACACCACCCCTTGATCTTGCATGCCTCGAAATCGATCTTGCCAGGCCCCATAACAATAATGCCTTTGGGTCGGTGGGGTTTCAAACAAATCTGGGTTCTCTAACAAGAGTTTTTCCGTAAACACGGTTTTGCCACATCCCGAAGGACCCACGACCAAAATACTGGATGGGGTATGAAAACGAAACGGTTTCCCCGTTTGCATGATGAGGACTAATACCCATTTTAAAAAAAAGGCACCTTTTTATTGGAGTCGGTGGGACTCGAACCCACGCACAACCCCCCAATACTTATTTTTCGGGGATCCAAAGGCTCTACCGACTGAGCTACGACTCCGACACAACTTTTTCCAACATGTTTTTATTTAACAATTACATTGATGATACGGATGACAACAGAGTTGATACCATCTCGCTTCTTGACCTACAATGAGTTGTTGAAGGCGTTGACCAGCTTGATGGTCATTGCTTACATAATCATGATCAGAAAACTCATTTAAAAACTCTTGCAAGGTCCATCCACGGGCTTTGGCTTTCAAGTACAACAAGGCGTAATCACCACAACTCTTGCTTGAAATGGCTTGTAGAGACTTGCCATTCGTCACCACATACTTCCAATGTTGCACGATCCAATCTCGTAACGGGGTGGCTTGCACGTACGTGTCCAATGGCAAGGCATAACTATCGAGGACTTCACACACGTTTCCATCCGTCCAGACCACTAACCAATGTTGTCCCGGTTGATCGTGCGGGTCCGTATTCACAATGTACCCTTGCGAAGTGGTCTTGACAGGACTCTTGGGTAAACGATCACAGGCCACTGTTCCGTAAAAGACAGGTTTCAATTGCGGGTCGTCTCGGGCTAAATAATCCAACTGTACATTATTCAAGGCCACGTGTTCCATCAGTGTTGGTAAATGTTATACAACACGGCTCCGTTGCGGTCAATCTCCAACAAGTTCTCAAATTCCCCATACACGAGCGCGGTTATATTGATATTGGGGGCGGCTCCAAATTCCAAGACGAGTTGTAAATCTCCCGTTTGCTTGGGGTTGAGGTTTTGACTGTCAGCACATCCATTGGCTACATTGTCAAACATGTACAAGGTACAATTTTTCCCTTGGCCCCAATCTCCTAGTTCTACAATATTGCCTTTCTTTTTACACCAAGCGCCACTGGCTTGCAGAAAACGGAAGTAGCCTAGATTATCTCGGGTGCCATTGTTGTGCACTAACTGCAGGGTTTCATAAGGGTATTCTTCTCCTTTGACAATCTGTTTAATGGAAGTCAGACCAAATTTCTGGAAGCAGAAAGGATCTCGGGTCACATCGCCATTGAAGGCTCAGCTGTCCAACAACCCCACAATCAATCGGTCAGGTATTCTGTTTTGAAACAGGTTGGGGATATCAAAGCGGACCAGGTTGCCTTGCATACTGAAAGTCCGGATTTCACTGCGGACGGTCGGGTAGGAGGCGATTTGTCCTTCATTGTGTCTTTTTTCAGACAAACTTCTGTAGATGGTGTCATTCAAACGCAGTTGACATAGATGAAACCGTAGTTTGACATCCCCTTCCAGGAAGCGGCCAGCTAGACCCACTCCATTCAAAAACAGGTTCGGACCATTGAAATGAAATTTCATCTTGATTTCTATGCCAGGCACCAACAGTTTGCCGGTGTGAAACACTTCCAAGTGTGGGGTAAACACCAGACTGCGAGTGACGCCTCCAGCATACTTGGCCACTTCAGCTACTATGGTGTCCAAGGCCGCTTTGTGATTGGCACTGAGAGCTTGCCAGTGAGCATGGTCTCCTGCTTTGTTGGTGTTGTTGGCAGTCCATTCGGGTGGGAAATCCACTTGATTGAACCAGCCTTGGGGTCCTAACACGGTCTTGCCATCTTCTCGGTCATAATTCAGCAAGGTTTCTAGGTAAGCTTTGTAATGATAGGTGTCGGATTGAGGACTGATCAACGTGCCATTCAACTGCAAGTCAATTTGTGACCCTTCACGCAAAAAGGGGGCTTATGGATTTCACTAAAAAGCGTGAATTGTTTTCACGGTCACGGTGCGTGAATTGGAATTTTCACAGAGTGAATTAAAAATTTCACGCAGTGTTCACTCTGTGCTAAAAAACTTTCACTCCTGGCGTGAAACTAATCATTCCGTGAATGATCAGTGGAAACTTTCACGCCGTGAAACTCAGTAATGCAGAAAACTGATCGGTGTAAACTTTCACTCCCTGAAATTAAGAGTGAAAATTTTCACGCCCTGAAATTGATCGGCCGTGATAAGAAACTTCACGTCATGAAATCTAACCTGCGTTCCTTTGTTTTTCTCTCCGCTGCAGCAACACTGAACAAGTCGAATAAACGGAAAATTTGTAAAAGAATCTCCACGATAGTCGAATCTTAACAAGAAAATCAAAAGAATGAACTAAAACTGACAGATAACTGAAACTAAAACATCACGCGCTGTGGTAACAAGATATCTATTACGCAAATTCTCTACAGTAATTAAATCGCTTGAATTGTACAAAAGTGCGTTATTAAATTTTTGTGAAAAAATCAACAAACAAACAAACAAAACAAAACGGCTTGATAAAAATTGTCTGTAAAGTTGTGATCAATATCTTTCAGATATGATAAACAGACGCAATAAACAGACAGTACATGTTTGGCACCACGGAGTCTAGCAACTTGGCGTAGCCAGCAATATTATTATTCGTGAATACTTCGCTTTCCACAAGAGTTTTAAAACGGTAGAGAAGAAACTTGCAAGCTCTATTTGAAAAGATTAGATTTTGGTGAAATGCTTGAAAAAAAGTCCGGTTAATTTATACACGACAATACTCGCCTGATTCGCGACATGACGGAGTCACGTTTCGCAGTCATTTTTTTTGAAAATTGAACTATACATGCTTAAAAGTAAATGTCACGTTCGTCATGCAAAGTTAAAACTTGCGAACACACTGTTGCGTTTTGGTAAATGAAAAACTGTTCTATAAACACAAAAGAAACAAACTGAAGTTGCGTGTTTTTTAGCAGGGAAACGCAATAACAAACGCCTGTGTAGCTGTCAACACCTGATCTTCGGAACCGATTGTATCGATTTTGAATGATAATGACTTTCAAGCTTCAATGCTTGAAGCAAATGGCTGAAATACGCCCCCATAGGTAAGCGTGATTTAATAATACAACAACATTCACGGTAGGAGAGTGATGTTCACGTAAAACGTAAGGAGTAAATTTTTTCTACGCCGTGAAATATTTCGCAGAGACTATGACCTTTTTCACGGCGTGAAATTTATATTTCACGGCGACTAATGACTATGACCTTTTTCACGGCGTGAAATATTTCACGGTGGCCGTGACTTTTTTCATGGCGTGTTCACGGTGTGTTGGAGAAATTTCCCTCACATTCCAATAATTTTTCTTCATTTCACGGCCAAGACCGTGAAAATAGCCATAGCGTGAAATTTGGATAAGCCCCCTTTTCGCGTGAAGGGTCACATTTGTTTGATGATGGAATGGGCCAAATTGTTGACGGGCCACAATTTTTGAGCGGCATCCAAGTTCCCGTTATCATCCTTTTTCAATCTCAATTCCATGGCAAGGTAACTGCGTCCCAAATCCACAAAATCGTCCAACCCCGGAATTGATGAATTCCATGGAATTGATGCCGGTGGTGGTGGGTTGAATGGTGGCCATGCGATAGGCATTGATGCTAATGTCGGTCGGTGGCACCTTGAAAATCCGTAACGCAGGGTTCACGGTCCCTTCGGAACGCGCGTGAGCCGGTGCAGTTTGCGTACTCACGTCAGGCATGTTTAACGTCGTCGTCGTCGTCGTTGAGTGGTGGTACCCCATCGTCGTGAGGGGTTTTTGTAGCGTCGAGCTAAGCGTTGTCTTAAATCAAACCCGGGCACTCTCATCACCTCGGGACTCAACCATCCACCACGTTGTCGCCGCATGAGTTTCCAAAAAGGAAACAGTCCTCCCCATTGAGACAAACCTCGATCACTACGAATCCGTCGAGGTCGTGAATGCACGGGTTCCATGTTCACACTCCAAAAATATCTCGCGCATGTTTGGTTTGTTTGGGAAACAAAGCACTGGCCACACGCACGGCTTCTTTCACGTTCTTATTGCTCAAAGCTTTCTTGGCTTGTTTGGTGATTTCTTTTTTGATGACTTGTTCGGCTTTGCGTTTGACACCTCGTGTGAAACCCGTTTCCAATCCTCTCTTTATATTACTAGGCAGTTTTAAAGGATTCCGGGTGCTTTTAAGGCCTTGGAACCCGCCACACAAGAGATCCGTCATCAACCCTTTGCCATGTTGATCACACCACTCATCCGTACGAAATCGTGTCAAACTTCCCCCACACATGGTGTCTTCTTCACGCGTTACCAAGGATCACGTTTTTGTTTGTGTCACAGGACTCGTCTCTTTTTATACCGTCATCGTCGTTTTTTCCGAAAAGCTGCTTCCAACCCTTTTTTGGCCCCGTAACTCGCGGCACCACCCGCTGCGCCCAACGCCACGGCTTTCCCTCCAGCGATCAAGGCTGGAATAAGCGCGGCGAGTGGCAATAAACCCCCTCGTTGCCTTCTTCTTCGTCTCCTTCGATGCACTCTTGTCTTGGGCATCTTTTGTTGTGATTGGACACTCCCTTTGTCAAGTCCTCCCCTTTTTATGTCTTTTTGAAGTGCAACGTGACAATGGTATGACCTTCACCAAACTTGACCAAGTCTCCTCCGGTACCAATCGTTTCAGCCACTTGAACGTGAATAATTTCCACTACCTCGTTACGAAGAGACATGTATTGAATGTGCAACGGTTCAAAGTACAGGGTGCCACGTCCTTGTCGCTTGTACTGGATTTCACGCAACAAATCGGTCACGCGATTGCCCACAATCGTACTGCCTGCCACGTCGGAGTACACGTGCAACGATCGTGTGGGTTCACCCACCACCGCACGAAAACGCCACATTCAAGTTCGTGAAACGCCACCCACAACTCATACTCAATCGTAAATAATCCGGCATAAACGAACGCACCGTCCAAAAGACCGGGTTGTGCTGATCGTCGTCCACATCGTTCCAATCGTTGTCAACGGGTTTTGTCATGTTGGGGATTTGATCCCCCATGAAGTCTTGCTGTAAGTTAGGACCCAAAATCAACCCACTGCTAATTTTACGTAACCATCCCATCTTGAGAGCTAATTTGGTGTAGATGTAGAGGGCTGGCGTGTCAGTTTTGCAATGGCAGACATTCGTGTTGTCAATGAGCAGATCCTCGCCTTCCCAACGAAACTTGACGTACATGTGTTTGCCTTGATCGTTGACAAACCGGCCTCCTTGAATCGCCGTTTCCTTGCGTCGTTGTTCCAAGTGAGCAATGGCCGCTTTCATGAAACTTACACCATCCACCACCCAATCCAAATCTTTAATGTCATTGATGAGGGTTCGCGCGCTGTCTACTCGCGAGGTCATTTCCCCATCTTTTCCCTTGCACCAAGAGCCTGGTAAAACCAGGGTTTTACCCTGGTCCAAGCCTGGTTAAAAAACCAGGGTACCCTGGTTCTTAAACCAGGCTTACCAGACTCAAGCCCTATGTGCAAAAAAATCTGGTAACCCTGGTTACCCTGGTTATTTAGAAAACCAGGGTTACCAGACGTACCAGGGTAACCAGGGTTTAACCAGACTCTGAGACGTCTGGGCTAACCTAGGTTACCCTGGTTACCCTGGTAAGTCTGGTGACTCTGGTTTTCTAAATTACCAGGGTTACCCGGGTTTAACCAGGCTCTTAAGGTCTGGGTTGACCAGGGTAACCCTGGTAAACCTGGTTAGCACATTTTACTGAAAACCAGGCTTACCAGACTCTGACCCTATGTGCAAAAAAGCCTGGTTAACCCCGGTTTCCCTTGTAAGCCCGGTAACCGTGGTTGTCTGAATAACCAGGGTTACCCAGGTACATTATTTTTGACTATAACATCTGGGTCAACCCCGGTAACCTTGGTTTTTCTAAGAAGCCTGGTGATGCTGGGAAATTTCAAGAAAGCATTGGAAACCAGTAAACTGAGGTTTGTAGCCAATGTTCAAAAAGACTAAAAAGCACAGTATCCTTAACTATGGATAACATGGATATAGTCCTGGGCCCAGTTGCATAAAGCAACTTGAGATTAAAAGGGTTTTTTTGCAACAATTCCCTTTGTTCTGGAGGATTTCTTCGTGTTCCCTTTATGTTTCCTAAAGTACTCTACTCTATACTCACTAATCTGTCTTCGGCCGAGTTATCCGTGATACTGTGCCAAAAAGTCCTCCAGAACAAAGGAAATGGTTGCAGAAAATTCGCACTTAATCTTAAGTTGCTTTATGAAGCCGGGCCCTTGTGAACTAAACGCAAATACTAGGAGTTACACAGTACATGTATCATGAAAGGGCCAAATGTACATGTGCACACACAATTACTTAAAGAGCCAGTGTCACCCAAAGTGCTTTACGCGCTAAGGTACATTTTTCATATATGAAAAATACACCATTTTCTTGATTGTCGTGAAGTCTGATTTGTATCTTCTTCCATCACTGCCGTTAGCGATCCGAAAGCACTAGTGTGAATTTTGACTTGACATTTAAGTGTCGCCGTATCTATTTCGTTGTATATTTCCAAATTCTGAGGTGTTTTCGCAGTGGGGAAGGAGATCTTTAAATTGGATGCCTCGTAGGGTTCAGGAAAGTTGAGGCGAAGACCGAGTCTTCCGGGCTCTGCCAAGGTTGTACGGCTGAAGGAGTCCGTGAATCAGCAGCGGAGGGAAAGAAAAATATCTACGGGTTTAAGCAATACTACTGACAGTGCATTTGCCGAAATAGTGCTACATTCGTTGCCAAATGAAAACAGAAGGAACGTTAATTTACCACAAAATAACAGTAGCTACGGGCTTGCTCCAAAATAATGCTTATGGTCATGAGCTTGTGCTGTTTTGCTTAATTATTCCTTGTGTTCACTGTCTGTTTATGTTTTATTTTTACAGAAAGCGTAAGTGGCTATTCTGGTTTTGCATCCATCGACATCAGTCGATGCGATCGATCGCGCAATCAATCGATCGGACTGTAATAGATCCATGTATGTGCATTGAATGCAAACTCAGATCTTGAGTAATTTTCTCCAGTGACATCTAGCGACGAAGACGTCAATACTCTTACTACTTGTTTTTGTCTTATTATTCTTATATCGAGTGGAAGTGGCTACTCTGGTTTTACGTAAATCGAGATCGATGATCAATCGATCGATCAATCAATTGGTTGTTATAAAAGCTCCATAAGCGTGACTACAAAGTCAGATCTAGAGTTGTTTTCTCTGGTAACATTTAGCAAGGAAGATATTATGATTTTCAGGGGCTACTACTGTGAATATCAGCTTGCTGAAAGGCCAGTGCGGCAGGGTATAATTTGCGAAACGTCCGGCAAATGCGCCAGCCAAACTTCAAAACAAAAGCACAACCGCGCAAAGCACTTTGAGTGACACTGGCTCTTTAAAGAATACCGCACCAGCATACTACCTAAAATCTTCAAGTACAAGGTATACATTGTAGGTTGTAATGAGAAATGATAAAATATAAAAAAAGGAATATTTGTCCAGGTTTACCCTGCATTCAAGACTACTACAGCAAACCCCAAGCCCAGTGTACATTAAATGTACATGTACACTGTATGACGCTTTGTATTCTATGCCAGTCACTTTGTGGCCACATTCAGTTTACCTCAGAATGTCTATTTTTTAACAAATCTCCAATATCAGTTAAAATATTTACAGTGTATCTGTGCATATGAGGCAAAACCAAATGAAAAGAATCATTGAGTAACAGGGAGCATACACATTCACTGATTTTACATTTACGGTCTTATCTGTTTTGGCTGCCTTCATTTCACTTGCGGTTAACAATCTTCTGAGTTCAGTCCTCTTATGGCCTTATACATGTAGACGTGGTCCTAGAAAAAAATATTGAGAAGAAATTAAAAAAAAGTTCTAGGCCTGTCATACACTCAACATTATTAGGTTGTAATGTTAATTTTCAATAACATAATTATATAAAGGTTCATGTAAATTTACAATAATATTATGAATACAATTCAAGCAGTGAACAAAATTAGTAAAAGGTGTAAATATTAATTTAATGACTTTTAGTCAAGTATTGGGTTCCAAAGCTATGGAGTGGCAAAATAAGAAAGATTTCTTAAAATAAACTGTCACTTTAGTGACATCGACAAACATCGTAAGCATTACAGTGATAGTCCATTTCAAAACCTTAATAGCCCTGATCAGAATACAATTTTCTAGTACACCATAACAGAACACATCCTGTTTGCATGTATTGTACTCAGTGAATTCACGATGATCCGGTTTTCACATGTTCATGTACGAGGTTCCAACAAATCTCCAAAAATGATGTGCCTATTGACTGAGTGAGAGGACTAGACAGGAAAATATTTGGCTTAAGGTCATGGTGTACAGACTGAGCACAGCGAGGTCTGTGTGCCACGACCGGCTTGTCCTAACTCTGTCAATACACATTTATCATACCACCAATTTCATGCTACATGTAAATACATGTACTTTTGGAAAATTTCAAAACTATGCTTAAAAATACTCAAAGCATGTTAAAGTGCACGCGTGTTGAATGAACCAATGATGTGTGCAAGACTGGACGGCTTTTTCCAGACTGGCTTGCATCAACCCACCTGGCCCTACACACATCAACTCGGAATACATCTGTACCGTATATAATACACTAAGAGAGAACTGTTGTCCACCCATCATGGAAAAACGGCTTAGTTACAAAAAGCCAAAACCACACCACTTCTATACTTTCCTGGCAGGGATGTGCAACACTGTGCCATGGCTGTTGATGTGTCACTACTTTCAACTACTTATGCAAATTGATGTCAGTTTTCAAGATATCATGTTGTTGAGTGGTGAATTGTTCATGGGTACCAACTAGTTTTTTTTATAATATTGTGTTGGCGGGGATGTACGGTGGTATAAGAAGTTGAGGTCTCAAGTGACTGAAAAATGAAAATGGTGGGCATGAAATTCAAAGCCCAGATGCAAGGAAATACAATGTATGCTACTATTGTAGTTTTAACCCTGTTATCCCAAGCAGTTAGCCTCTAGTGGTCTAACGTGGTTGTAACTGGGTGTAGATGTTATGTAGTGAAATGAAATGAGACCCCAAGAGAAGCTGAACCTGAGGTGTTCCCTATACCAGCGCAGAGTTCTAACCACTACATGTACAGTAACCTACATTGTACAGAATGTAGATTACATAGGAGTCTAGACGTGAGCTACAGGTGTACAGCTGTATTGTAGGGCATTACTTACAGTACAAGGTCACCATACAGTCAGATGTCTTTAACACTGCCCTTTCTAGCACTATGCAGGACATGATACAGTATGAACCTAGTAAGATGACCTACTTCACTAACAGTTTTCTTGTAGATTAGTACAATCATGTAGCTGGAGTGCAGAAGGTCATGGGTATGACTTCAGTTAGGGATTTAACTTGGTGTCCTAATCCCACAATTGCTTCATGTTGAGCACATGTATCATCATTCTTTTGGTTAATAAATGACCAATCTTAGTAATTATTTACAACATCAGTAATTATTTTACAATATTAATAACCATGGCTCTATATCAGCAGGGCTTTTGTTTCAGTGTACTGGTCGGGATTGTGGTTTGTCCACAATAATCTAGTATCCATGTCTTAAAAATTCAAGCATTCAATGATCACCAAGGAGATAATGTCTTCATATGACATCAATCCATATGCCATTCTGTCAAAATCTTTAAAAGGAATGCCTGCAACCAATGCCCAATACACTGTACATGTACACGTCCTTTGTTTAAAGAAAACAGATCTACATGTAAGCAACACAAATTTGAAGTGTAACATGAGGATTCTAATGTATACAGCTAAAACGTTGTCTGATTTTACAGCCTTGAGCTTACACAAGGAGACCGAAAGGTAGTATGGGTAGCTGAAAATGGTTTGTGATTCAGCTGTAATTTCGCAGTTGTCGCTACCGTAGGAGGGGTGAAAGTACGATAAACACTTGCCTGTATGATTTAATTTGTGTAGGGGTGAGCCACAGCTAAGCTTGGTAAATTTATTAATAGATTACCCACAGCACCTTGTGGTCTCATTGCGTGGGTTTTCCGACAACGTTAATTGTAGCTGTATGTTTGAGTAACTTACCTGACCATGTGTGATGCATTCCTTTGCTATGTACAACATGCATCAAGAAACTGTTTTGCTGTAGAACTTGGAGAAACCTGATGAACAATTTTGAGAGTAAAATTAATAAATGGATCATAAAAAATAAACTTACTACTCACATACATGTACATGTAGCTACATGTATAAAGGTGAATGTAAATCATACTTTAATTTCATCTATACCACAGTACATGAACTACTTTACAGATCCCAGGAGATTGTTGAAGGAGCAGTGTACATGTAGATGTATGAGGTTCAGGTTTGAACTGAAATTTAACTTCTATATAGGATGTAACTAAACAGTGCCAGTCATCTAACCCAGTTGATTGTGTTAATGACCTTTCAAATACATGTACAGTACATGTGTAAGTTAATATTTGGTTCTTGGGCCAAAGTGCAAAAAACTCACTGGAGACAGTTTGACACACTGAACACCATCCCCTTAAAGCCAAATAATTTTTTCCTTCAGCTCTTGCTTTAGGTCAGTAAGCACATAATTTTTTGAATTAGGAAGTAAGCCAAAAATTGAAAAGTTGCCATTTTGAAGGCTGTTTTCCCATAACATGATTGAGCAGTTTTGATGATTTTCAAAAAAAGTTAACATTCATGAGACACTCAAATGCCCTCCTGGGTTTATAAAGTTCATTCATCTACATGTAGACTACTCCGAACAAGTAGGTACATTGTTTTCATGATGTTTTCTGCACACTACAGGTGTAATTAGTATATCACATGCCATTCACCTCCGAGCACAACAGTGGTCACCTCCACAGTTTTTTTGTCCATATCTGATAACAAGTTACCTGTACCAGTCTGTGGGGCTGGATATTAACTTGTGTGGCATAATAATTATTATACTGAGAGAGCCATTATTCACCTTAATGTCTGTGACATTTAACATTTATTCCATGAGCATGTATGTACTGGGTATAGGGTGGTAAGTAACCAACAAGGTGCATAGCACAAAGTTGATAAAAATCACCTCATATCCTAAATTAGCACAACAGAATTAATAATATTCCTTTATTAAATCTCAACTTTAGTTATCTTTTCTGAATTATGGGTGGCTGTATTTTGGACAAGCTTCTAGCTTTTACTTGGATGATATGCTATTTTGAATGCCATGGTACTTGGCATGCAGTTTCCATGCATGCAGCAAAATCAAATTTAAGGTGCCAGTGCATGAAGGGACATGTTGAAATTTGTGTTGCATGAGCTCAAAAAGCACCAGCCACACACCAAAGGGTGTCACATGTTGTTGCAAAAATGTAAGCACCTTTCGGTTTCCTCTGTGCTAATGTTCCTGCTACAGCACATGCCTTTAGCATAACAACTGCAGTGTCGCACTGCTGTGTGTCTCTGTGACATGTCCCTGCAACATGTCCCCTCATACCCTGGCATCTACCGTATACAAAAGGAAGGAATTCAATGCCTGAAATTGAGAATTTAGTGTATTACTACTACGTGTATAGGGTCTCCACTGTGAGTCTGTCATGGATAAATTACTGTTTAGTATTTAGGCATACATTGGACATTAGGTTGGGATGAAAGTTCATAAATCTGGTGACCATTTTAGAACTGTTGATTGCAATGAAAAACTCCCATATGCAAACTCCCTTGAAAAGAGGACTTTGAGAAATGCACACATTTCCACCTTATGCCACTAGAATAAAAATGCTATGGTGTCAAGTCCTGGAGTCGTTACTATTCAAATAATATCAAATCTGATCATGTTAGTACACATCACTATCTTTGCTTAAAAAAAATCAAGAAATCTCATAAACCGTTAAAGAACTCACTAATTGGCAAATTATGCATGTTTCATTTCATGTTTTCTCCGCTTTGACAAGTGATTAAAGAAAAGTTTAGGCTTTCATTGCATTCAAGTTTATGTGTATACGTATCTGAGTGAAACGCATTTCAACTGAACTGTTGGTTAGCGTGTACGCATTATGAAATCACCTACAGCTAATCACCAATGATACATGTAGATGCATGGAGATACACGTACGTGCTTACATGTGAAATGCCTACTCCTCAAATTATTCGGATTTGCGAAGTTCTGATAGTGGTACGTCGACTACTTCTTGGTCGGTAAACCTTTGTTTTACTACGCCGGGCTTATCACACTTTGATGTGAAAAGTGTAAGTCATAGAATGCCACATGTGTGAACAATGGCTTTCGTTGTTACTTGATACCACTGTCCCACTTGGGGTCAATTTCACAAAGGCCGTTTTTGATTATGATTTGCAACGTGCAAATTTGCACAGTGTACGCTTACACTGTGTGTTAAAGCTTGTTACACTCATTTGGCAGAATGTCACAAAGAAAGCAACTTTAAGCCCTCCATTGAAAACTAAATGTACATGAAATGTTAGTCATACCAGCTACGTATTATGAGGAATTAGGTTACATGTACTCACCGGCCTTGAAATCGATCGATCAGTCCATTGGTAATTCAGTCCGTTTATACTTGAATCGAGCAATCATCAACCATCTTTACAATCATCTTCTAACAGAGCACGTTCTGAATTGAGCCTTGTTAATCGTAAGCGAAAATAATCTAAAGAATAGCGTAATAAACCACTTTCACGTACGATAACCAGCTCTTTTCGACACAAATTCATTTTATTTGAAACTCACCGCCGGTTACCCAGCTATGCGACCGGGCCGCTTTCAAGGGGTCATGTGGGTAGGTACGTGGTGTAACTATCATATACTGGTTTGACGTAATCCAATATAGGCATAAACATAGGAAGCAATATACATAGCTATACACAGACATACACAGCTATACATGGCTATACATGGCTATACATGGCTATACACAGATGTACATAGACATATATAGCTATACACAGCTATACACAGCTATACATAGCTATACATGGCTATACACAGCTATACATGGCTATACATGGCTATACACAGGTATACATGGCTATACACAGATATACATAGCCATACATAGCTATACACAGCTATACACAGCTATACATAGCTATACATGGCTATACACAGCTATACATGGCTATACACAGATATACACAGATATACATAGCCATACATAGCTATACACAGCTATACACAGCTATACATGGCTATACACAGCTATACATGGCTATACACAGATATACACAGATATACATAGCCATACATAGCTATACACAGCTATACACAGCTATACATGGCTATACACAGCTATACATGGCTATACACAGATATACACAGATATACATAGCCATACATAGCTATACACAGCTATACACAGCTATACATGGCTATACACAGATATACATGGCTATACATGGCTATACATGGGTATACATGGCTATACATGGATATACATTGGTATATACAGTATACACAGCTATACACAGCTATACATGGCTATACATGGCTATACATGGCTCTACATAACTATACACAGCTATACACAGCTATACATGGCTACACACAGGTATACATAGCCATACATAGATATACACAGCTATACACAGCTATACATGGCTATACACAGATATACATAGCCATACATAGCTATACACAGCTATAAACAGCTATACATAGCTATACATGGCTATACACAGCTATACATGGCTATACACAGATATACATAGCCATACATAGCTATACACAGCTATACAAAACTATACATGGCTATACACAGCTATACATGGCTATACATGGATATACACAGCCATACATGCTATACATGGCTGTACATAGTATACACAGCTATACACAGCTATACATGGCTATACACAGATATACATAGCCATACATAGCTATACACAGCTATACACAGCTATACATGGCTAAACACAGCTATACATGGCTATACACAGCTATACATGGCTATACATGGCTATACACAGTTATACATAGGCCTACATAGCTATACACAACTATACACAGCTATACATGGCTATACACAGATATACATAGCCATACATAGCTATACACAGCTATACATAGCTATACATGGCTATACACAGCTATACATGGCAATACATGGCTATACATGACTATACATGGCTGTACATGACTATACACAGCTATACACAGGTATACATGTCTATACACAGATATACATGGCAATACATGGCTATACATGACTATACACAGCTATACATAGACATACATAGCTATACACAGGTATACATGTCTATACACAGCTATACATGGCAATACATGGCTATACATGACTATACACAGCTATACATAGACATACATAGCTATACACAGCTATACATGGCTATACACAGCTATACATAGCCATACATAGCTATACACAGCTATACATAGCTATACATGGCTATACACAGCTATACATGGCTATACATGGCTATACATGGCTATACATGGCTGTACATGACTATACACAGCTATACACAGGTATACATGCTATACACAGATATACATAGCCATACATAGCTATACACAGCTATACACAGGTATACATGACTATACACAGATATACATAGCCATACATAGCTATTCTCAGCTATAACATAACTATACACAGCTATACACAGCAATACACAGCCATACACGACTATACACAGCTATATATGGGTATACACAGCTATACATAACTATACACAGCTATACACAGCAACACACAGCCATACACGACTATACACAGCTATACATGGGTATACACAGCTATACATAACTATACACCGCCATACATGGCTATACACAGCTATACATAGCTATACACAGTCGTACATAGCTATACACAGCTATACATGCCTATACACAGCTATACATGGCTATACACAGCTATACATGGCTATACACAGATATACATAGACATACATAGCTATACACAGCTATACACAGCTATACATAGCTATACATGGCTATACACAGCTATACACGGCTATACACAGATATACATAGCCATACATAGCTATACACAGCTATACACCTGGCTATACACAGCTATACATGGCTATACATGGCTGTACGTGGCTATACACAGCTATACACAGCTACACATGGCTATACACAGATATACATAGCCATACATAGCTATACACAGCTATACACAGCTATACATGGTTATACACAGCTAAACATGGCTATACATGGCTATACATGGCTATACACAGCTATACACAGATATACACGGCTATACTGACACAGCTATACATATCTGTATACAGCTATATATGGCTACACACAGCTATATATGGCTATACAAAGTCATATATGGATATACACAGCTATACATGGCTATACATGGTGAGTGCTATCGAGGTTAACAAATCACAGGCAAAAACGATAAGCAAATCCACCGTTCGTTTCTTCTACATCAGACTTCAGTTGTTTTTGTTGTTGTTATTGGTTAATAAAGTTGTATTTTGCTGCTTCTTTGTGTCATGTCACCATATCAATCATAAAAAAAGTAATTTCATGGGTCCGCGTTTTGAAATTTTTAGGTGTCCTCATTTGGTTAATAAAAGTTTGACTGACGTATGTACATACCATCACCATACATTTGTTACTCTGAGTTCGAACCACTAATTTTAACGAAGACAGGTGAAGTCAGTGACGTGCACAAATTGCAGAAAACCATTATTAGTCACAGAATTGGTACAAAGTGTTGCAACTTCTTGACAGTGTACCAAAATGACTCGGACTCGGACTATTATTGAACGAATGGATTCCATTTGGACGTGCGTGTGTACTCTGATAATGAACACACAGATGACTTCAAAATGTGGTAAAAACACAGAAGTACGCTAGGAGCCGTGTGTACTGTAATAACAAACTCCTCTAGTTAAAAGAGAGGGGTTTTCGTAATTACGAAAACGAAGACCCCCTCTTTTTTAACTAGAGGAGTTTGTTTTTACAAATATTACACACGGCTCCTAGCAATTCGAATTCTTCATTGTGCGGACTTTTAAAAAGTCTACATCTGGTAATCATGGGGTTCTTGTTTTTGTTTTCTTCATTTGAAAATCAGTCATATAAAAAAACAAATTGAAGGCGAGTGAATCCACAACCCTTTACTTCCTGTGCGAATTACAGCGGTAAACGGAAGCTTAACCACACAGTTTTGTGTTACTTTAAAATGCCCGTTAGATATCTTCTTGCCATTATATTACTCTGTCTGTTTTTCGTTTCCCTCTGGTTAAAAATGAGGGGGTTTCGTTTTCGTAATGGGTCTTCGTTTTCGAAAGGGGTCTTCGTTTTCGTAAGGGTCTTCGTTTTCGTAATGGATCTTCGATTTCGTAAGGGTCTTCGTTTTCGTAATGAGTCTTCGGGTCTTCGTTTTCGGGGTCTTCGTTTTCAAAACTAACGACGACAGTTGCTGCTGTGATTCCTATTGTTCAGCTCAGCTTGCCCCACCAAGCACTACGGCGTCTTTGATGTTGTTGTCGATTTTCAAAGTTTTTGCGAACTTGCGAAAAATTAGGGTCGCACTAGGAAAATTACGCTGTTGATAGTTTTTAACTGCAAAGCCAGTGAACTTTCGCAAAAATTTGCCAAGTGCGACCCATGGCTGATAAAATAATATCACCGGGTACATAAGTGAACGTTTGTTGTCGATAGATCTCAGGCAAGGAAGATCAACTTACCTTTGATTGACGTTTGCGCAAGGCTGCAGCTATGTATAGCCAGGAGCCCACAAGGGTTGTGGGCTCCTGGTATAGCTGTGTATAGCTATGTATAGCTGTGTATGGCCATATGCAGCTGTGTATAATTGCATCATCATCATCATCATCATCATCATCATCATCATCATCATCATCATCATAATAATAATAATAATAGTAATAACAATGTATTTATTCATCGGATGAAAATAGGTATCAGATGTTACAATAGAAATTATTTAAAAAATTATTTATATGCGCAAAAGTACAATATATAAATGAACTAAATTAGGAACTAACTAGGTTATACTTAAAAAGTAATCTATTAAAAAAGCTATCTTTACATTGTAAAACGTTCTGTACTTATGGGAAGGTCTTATACTGGATCTATTTCTACGGCGCTCCAATGAATCTTTATACCTAGGAAGCAGACTATGTGACGGATGGTCAGTACGTTAAAGTTTGTCAAAAAGGCGGCGGTTACTACTTTCCAAGAGCTGAAAGATGCTTGTGGCATCTTTTTAAAAAGCTTTGCACAGCGGTGAGGTCAGAAGCACTAGCTGCAAAAACTGAAAGGCCATACAGTATTTTAGGGGGCACAATCGCATTAAAAACGCTGATCTAATTCGCCCTGTGTGTATCCTTCCTTACACAGGCCTGTAATTATAAATAAACATTTGCTGGCTTCATGAAGCTTTGCCTTAACATGCAAGCTAAACTAACAATTACTTTGTATTGTTACTCCCAGTATAGAGATACAACTATACTGCATAATATCATAATGGGCTCCTGGTTATACTGTATAACATTGGATAGGCTGTAGGGTTGCCTTTCTTATGCAAGAGTAATTGCATTTACTAGTATTACAGTGCACACTATTTGCGTGAGTCCAATCCATAAATTTAATCAATGCAATGCCCGATACATCAGGTAAATCTCTAGAGATCGTAACTAAGATTGTAGAATCA
This sequence comes from Siderastrea siderea, assembly GCA_964030785.1. Taxonomy (NCBI): domain Eukaryota; kingdom Metazoa; phylum Cnidaria; class Anthozoa; order Scleractinia; family Rhizangiidae; genus Siderastrea; species Siderastrea siderea. The sequence continues at coordinate 35,895,360 of OZ034970.1, forward strand.
TCTGCATATTTAAATAAAGATATCTCTTCGTGTCCAGCTATTTCCAAGTCATTCAGGAATAAGTTGAAAAGGTATGGGCCACTAATACTACCCTGAGTTGTACCTTTTTACCCCTGTATAGCTATGTATAGCTGTGAGTGTGGAAGCGAACGAAATGAGGGTGGTACATGCACTGTCTGTGAAGAATGTGCTGAAATTTTAGTTTGTGCTAGGGATCAGAGAAACTTACAGATGTTTTACTTAGAATTTTAAAGCCTTCATTATTCTGGATATCCTGACTAATAATTGCTTAAAAGCTGACTGAGCTAACACAAAATAACAAGCGGTGACCCGTTGTCACTACATGATTCTAGATTAATTTTCTGAGCGAGCACTGACCAAAAAAGTTGTTTCAAACCGGTTAACTGGGGCAATTAAATAGACAGGGACCGTGCGGCCTATTTTAGAGTCTGAGGGGGCTAATTGGTGATCGCTCGTGTAAAGCAGGTGGGGGGAAATCTCACGCAAAAACTTTCTCTTTTCAAGTAATTAGCAATGTATCTAGAGCAGCCAAGTGTGATAAAAGTTGTCAGTTAAAACAGTCCCAAAATAATGCTCCTTGACAGGTTCTTTGGTCGGCTCTACTCGAAAGATGAAACCGGCAAGCTATGAACCTTATCGTATTCGCATTTTTAAAGATCTCAACCATGAAAACATTTTCCTTTAAAAAATACTTGTACAAGCAGACCTGTAGAATATTAAATCACTACTGAGTTTAGTATCATGAAACGTACATTTCTACCAAAGTCAGTCCGTAGCGGCCTAATTAAGGACTGAACGCCTTATTTCTTATCGATAGAACTGAGGAAATGACATCTTTTGGCAACTATATATCCTAGACGAAACGTTTACATTTGTAGATTAGCTTGATAAAGTAACGGTCCTAATGTATAATGCCCGGACAACACAAGAACAAAAGTCAACTAAAGTTTAAACTCTTCAACAACAGGAAAGAGTCGATGACAGTACGCGCAGAGTTAATGGACCGACAAGAGCGAGAGCGACAGTTTCAACTTCCATCGATTCAAGTGACTTGAAAAAGTCTGAACAGGTCCAGACTCTTCGAGATTCCCCAAGAGCGCGTGAGAATTTCAAATAATCAAGCCAAATGAAGGAAAGGCGATTTCAACACGGAGTAATAGTATTCAGTTCCTGTTTGGTCTAAATTAAAAATTATATTTAACTGGTAAACCGAAAACTGATTAACTCTGAAACAAAGAAATTGTCCAACTTTTTCATTTATGTTTTAATGGCACCAAAAAAGGGAAAGGGGGTAAAAGCCCCCTCAGCCCACCCCTCGCGCGGTCCCTGATAGAAAGACCGCAAACAATAAATAAATTATTACAAAGAACAGCAGATTTCAAGAGAAGGGATAGGGAAAACAAACGCAGTGTATTGCTGTGTATAGCCATTTATAGCTGGGTATAGCCACGTATGGCTGTCTATATCCATGTATAGCTGTTAATAGCTGTGTATAGCCATGTATGGATATGTACAGCTAAGTATACCTCTGTATAGCCATGTACAGCTGTTTATAGCTATGTATAGAAGAAAAGAAGATAGATAGAAAACTTTATTTATCCACGGTGGTTTTGTCAAAATTACAATAGTATCTTTGGTTTACACAAAGCTATGTATAGCTATGTATAGCTATGTATGTCTGTGTATAGCCATGTATAGCTGTGTATAGCCATGTATATCTGTCTATAGCTATGTATAGCTGTATATAGCGAGGTGTATAGTGTGTATAGTCATGTATAGCTGTGTATAGCTATGTATAGCTGTGTATAGTCACGTACGACCATGTATAGCTGTCTATAGCTATGTACGGCCATGTAGAGCTGTGTATAGCCATGTCTAGCTCTGTATATCCATGTACAGCCATGTATAGCTGTGTATGGCTATGTATGGCAATGTATAGCTGTGTATAATCATGTATAGCTGTGTATAGCCATGTATAGCTGTGTATATCCACGTACAGCCATGGATAGCTGTGTATAGCTGTGTATAGTCATGTATGTCCATGTATAGCCATGTATAGCCATGTATAGCTGTGTATAGCCATGTGTAGCTGTGTATAGCTGTGTATGGCTATGTATGGCTATGTAATATCTGTGTATAGCCATGTGTAGCTGTGTATAGCTGTGTATAGCTGTGTATAGCTATGTATGGCTATGTATATCTGTGTATAGCCATGTATAGCCGTGTATAGCCATGTATAGCTGTGTATAGCTGTGTATAGCTGTGTATAGCTGTGTATAGCTATGTATATCTGTGTATAGCCATGTATAGCTGTGTATAGCCATGTATAGCCATGTATAGCTGTGTATAGCCATGTATAGCTATGTATAGCTGTGTATAGCTGTGTATAGCTGTGTATAGCTATATATGTCTATGTACATCTGTGTATAGCCATGTATAGCCATGTATATCCATGTATAGCTGTGTATGTCTGTGTATGGCTATGTATATTGCTTCCTATGTTTATGCCTATATTGGATTAAGTCAAACCACTATATGATAGTTACACCACGTATCTACGGTCATCATGTGATTTACAACCGCACGCTCGAGAATTGCAGGCGCAAGTAACCGGTGAATGTGTGTCTGTGTCTGTGATCTGTGTGTGTTGGATTTCTCCGTGTTTGTGTGCGCCAGAAAGTGAAACGTGGATAGTTTTTTACTCCAGTGGTTGAAGAGTTGTGGGATTCGATGCAGAGCTGCCCTCCCTTACACAAAGGTACAGTATTAATCTTAAATTTCTTGAATAGATTCTACCTCCTCTTTGGCGGCCATTTTGGTTCGTTCGGTTCGGCTGAGGTCAGAAAAGTACATGTAAGTTACTCGGCCGAGTTTGGCGACCAGACATAAATGTCCAGTGAAAAAAGTGAGCTTCATTTACAGCATATTCGAATATTACCTAATAAGTTGGATTTTTGCAACAATATAGAATAATAATTCTTAGATATTGACTTTTCTTGCAAGTAAATAGGTCGAATAAATTTCAATGACTGTGTTATAGTCAAGCAGCACTCTCGTTCTGCAGCCAATTGGAACGATCTTTACAACAGCTTGATAGACAATGTCGCCTTAGGACAAACGTTCGTTACTCAAACTCAGTCAAAAAGTTGGACTTGGTGAGCAAATATAGACAGGCTAAATTAGAATCTATCTGGCAAGCCATTTGCATGTCACTGAATAAGAATGGTCTCTTTTGTTCATAAAACATTAATACACAAGTAAATAACTGGCTGGATATTCTAAAATTTCTCAATCAACATTACCTTCTGTAAAATCAAAGTGAACCAGTTTTGGTGTGAATTTTTATCAACTTACCGATATTGTGTTTTTGCATTCCTTCTACCATGAATGACTGGGAATTATTAATTTAGGATAACCTTTATTGACATGTCACTTTTTGGTCATATAAGAAATAATGTACATGTGTCAACTTCAGATTTTACTTCCAATTCAATTATTGGTGGTCTGCAATAGCAGTACTGTCAAGTTCTATTAGTTGAAACTGTTATTTAAACATACTTTAGCGTGCATGGTTGCTGAAGGAAAGTATTTATGTGGGGCCTCTTTGCATGGATTTCCTGTCTGGATGAATAACCCTACTTTATTTATGTTTTATTTATTTATTTATTTATTTATTTATTTATTTATTTATTTTGTTATTTGCTAAATACTGTAGACAAGATGGTCACCCACCCACTCTTTCAGGTTTGTAACTAAATGGTGGCTACATGTATACATAAAGGACAAGACAAGCATTTTAACCCTTTTGGGTGAGAAATCTAATAAACTAGCCAGTCCACCCAGTCTTTCATGTGGAGCTGGCCCTTCAAAGACCTTTGCAAGTCACTGAGTAGGTGTTTCCAGTTACAGTTCACCAATCAACTTCTGTTATGTTACAGTACTTTTTTGCCTCAAATTTTGTCAGTGGCTGAGAATATATACTATACACATGTACACGTATATATGGGTCCATTCAGTGACTATTTGGCTTGTTAAGCATACAATAGTATTTTTCACTGTTTAAAAATACACCATTTATTAGGGGTTGCATGTACATAATTATAAGAGCACGCAAAAGGTGTGCCTGTAGATGCCATACCAAAGGCACTAGCTACTCCTATTCGTCTGAGAGGAACTGTACAATATGGTTGCAGTTTTTTGGTTATTTCCCTTGGTACTTTATTTATGTTTATTTTACTTTGTATTTTTTTTCCAGGTGCATTTGTTAAAAACTGAAAACAGTATTTCCAAGTCTAACAGGGAATCCTGGGCAACAAAGCAGATAAGAAATACCACAACATTTGCAGTTCAGGGCCTATTTAGATAGTCTGAGTTTTACTTATGCTGCTGGTCTGGCATATTATTGGAAATATTGTAACGAGTTCACTTCATTTATCATTGCCTCTGGCTATGATTGTCGTAAGGTTTTAACACATTTCAAAATCCTGCAGCATTTTTTTATGCCATGCATGACAGGCATGAGAAAGTTTTAGCTTTTATTTGCATGGAACAACTTGCATTGTAGGCTGTTCATTAGCATGTCGCATACAACATAGTCTAAATTGGCCCTTTATATGTACAGTGTAGTTTTGTTACTTTTTCAATTAGACCTGAAACTGAACAGAACAAAACAGAGGTATTAGTTTAAACATGGAGCAATCCTGTAGGGTGAGACACTTTTGCTTGGATCACTTGTTACATGTACATAAGCCACATTAGCAGTTCAGACATATTTGTAAGATTTTTACATGATGAAACTCAGATCAAAATGATAAGTTTAAAATGTTCGTTTAGCCATGGACTTTTGCCACAAAAAGTTATAAATGAGGAAAAGCATCAAGAGGCAAAAAAACCAGGCTCAAAAGAAAACTGGGGCTATGAAGGAAAGAATGTAATAATTAAAAATTAAGTCCAGCTAGCATGATGAAGGTGGCAACCAGCATAATGAGACGTCAAAATAAACCAAATTGAAGTCAACATGTACACACAATGTACGTCGTTCTCTTTCTAGATTTTTTTGTGGAAACAGCTTTCTATCTTGCGTGTAATGGTTAATATGTTTATTGAATGAGATCAAGTAACTGAAACTACAGCCCACCGAAGTTATACCTTCACAGATTCCTTTCATTTTTGCGTTGTAGGTGAAGTGACAAAAATGAATAGGTATGAGAAAAATCATTTTTTCAGTCTAAAGCTTCAGTTTATTACATGGTGATGTAAGATACTGTATCAACCAGTGGCAAATTGACTGTTTTACATAACTTGATAATTTTTCATATCTTTTGGCAAAAAAAAACTCTAAGTACAAAAAATACTTTTAAGTTAAGTTACATTGTAATGTACATAAGAGATTTTTGGGGGCATATCTTTTTAATATGTTTTTGACAAATGCTATCAAAATTAGATTGAAATATAATATGTACTTGTAATATCAAAGTACATACACGGTAATCACTACGCAAGAGCTTGCTTTGCAGTTGTGTGTGAGTGGCAATTGTGCATGTGTTTTTAAATTCTACATTGTAAGTGAGCAGCTCCTAAACCAATTTGATGAAATTCAGCCAAAGTTGTAATAGTTTTCCAGCAATACCATGTCCGCAAATTTGAATTTTCCTTCTATTTGAAAGGTTTAGCTTTTTTTCCAGAGGTACATGTAGTGCCTTTTATCTCTCAGCCTTACATTGTAAATTTTTAATTTTATTTGAAAGTTTTAGCTTGTTTTCTTAAGGTACAAGTAGTACTTTTTATCTCTAATCCATATTTACGCATGGAACTTTAGCAGCTTACAATCACAGATGCAAACACAGATACAAAAAATCTGAATCCCAGTTTGTGAGACCACTGCATAAAGAATCAAATCCAAGGGCAATTGAAAGATGTACAGGAGAATTCATATTTTTTGAAAGAAATTAAATTTTTAACCCTTTACTAGAATTGTTAAGCTTTAATCAATGGTTTGTACAAGTAATAAATATAAAGAAGATCCTCGCAGTTATTAACGCAACTTATGCAGTTGCGAAAACAATGGACATTACATGTCAAAACAATGGACATTACAGTAGCCTGTATGCAGACGGTCCTATGGAGTGGCTGATGACTTAATAGTCTAGCAATGGAAACATTTTTGGTTCCTCTGCTGAATTTGATTTGCAGTCGTAAAAGCTCTGGCTGATTAGTATTATTTTGCAAATGTATCAAGTTCTGTAAAGTATCTTAATCAACATCTTCAGACGACAGTGCAATGCAACACTTTAGTTTTAACTGTATTTTTTGTGTTTGGCTCTTCAGTAGAGACTAAAATATTTCAGTCAACCAAAGTAAAATTTTGCAAAGTACAGTGTGTGTACCTGTAAATGTGTCGAATGTAACAACCATTTTTAATTCCTAGGCCGTCACTTGTCAAGCTGAAAAGTCATAAGCCAACTTAGAGTTTAGTTAATGTTTATAGGGTTGCTCCATGTTTAAAATCAATTTGTTATTAGAAGGTTTTGTTAAGATATACATTGTATAATCATTATTCACTGTACGTTGTTGGTTTTGGTGGTGTGGCAATTGTAGTGCATGTTTATATTTTGTACCCTGGCCATTTGAATTTCCATGGAATATGTATTAGAAATTGCACTACAGTTTGCAATAAAAATTATCATTGAGGCACATAAGAATTGCTTGGAACGTTTGTCAAACACTGTTAACCAAACGCCTGGAAAGCCCAGGGAAACCTGGGCTTCTAGGTTTTTGAATTCTTAGAACACTGGGCTTGAGGCTTTTCAAGTACTGTGATGTTTTCCAACCACACTAACCGGGCTTTTCAGGTGCATATGATATGTTCGAACCAGACTTTCTGGAAAACCCTGGTAAAACCAGACAAACAAGGTTTTTGAGGTTTTGTCTTTGAACCAGACGTACCAAGAAAGCCTGGTTAAACCAGGCTAACCAACCTTTTCAGGTAATTTTTTCGAACCAGACTCGCCATAAAAGCCTGGTTAAACCAGACTAACCTGACTTTTCAGGTTATAATGTTCGTCCCTAAACCGGCCTTACCAGGCTTCTGTGGTACAATACAACCAGGCTCACCCTAAAAGCCTGGTAAAACCAGCCTTACCAGACTTTTTACCAGACTTGTTTTCTTCACAAAAGCCTGGTAAGTCTGGTTGAACCAGACTTGACCAGGCTTACCAGACTTTTTACCAGGCTCTTGGTGCAAGGGTTCCACCCGGTTTGGGAAAGTCTTGGTCCCAGGACGTCGAGATGATGAACCCGTCTTTCTGCACCAACTCGTACAAATTGACGCGAGCATCCGGTAAGGAAATGGCACTCAAACCCACTTGCCATCCACCCCCCGTGAGCTGTAACGGTTGAGGTAAACGAATCTTGAAGGAATTGGCTTGGTTGTTGGGAAATTCACGTCGGTTGGCATGACTGGGTAACGTCACGTAGAACGACATCTTGTCTTCTTCTTCTTCAAACTACGACTTCCCTTTTAAAGTGGAGGGTCTGGAGGGTACGCCCTTCGCCAAATTGCACCAGATCCCCATTGGTTTCGGCCATCTGCGTTTCCACGATTTCCACCACTTCATTGCGTACCGGGACATATTGAATATGTCGAGGTTCAAAGTGGGTGGTGTTTTGAGGTTGGTACTTGATTTCTCGTAAGAGATCCGTGATGCGACCCCCTACCATGCTACTGGTCCCTACATCACAATACACGTGCAAAGGATGCGTGGAGGGAAATTCCGACGAGGGACGAAAGGTCTCGTTCAAATTCACAAAC